>JAZKJV010009026.1:0-747549 GCA_037367405.1 Ottelia alismoides
TCAGTCGCTGAGTCGCCCGCTCCAGAATACCCAGATCAATCAACAATTAACCCACAATGAAAATTATACAATGAATATAAAAAATGTGGAGTTAAAATTTATTATAACTCTACATGCAAGTGTGTATAGGTGTAAGCACAAGTAGAGTCGAACACTGGGAGGCGAATGGTTGTGCTGTGAAATTGGTTGTATAATTATTCAATTCAATGATTCATGTCCAATTCCTTATTGTTTTTGTGGGTTTTTGATTTTATATTTTATATTTTATTTTTTGGTTTTCTTATTTTTATTTAGTTTTTATATTTTGTATTTTTTATTTTCTTTTTATATTTTGAATTATATAATATAGATATATATATATAGATATATAGATATGTATAAGAGAAGAGAGAGAAATGTGTCAGGTGGTTGCACCACCTGAAAGGTATGGATTCCATGTGTCAGGTGAAACTGACATTGATCCTACTTCATTTGATGAAGCACTCGCGGATCAAGACATGGATAGATGGATGCTAGCAATGAAGTCAGAAATTGACTCCATGCATAAGAATGGTGTATGGACCCTATCCACCTAAAGGGGTAAAACCCATTGGGTGTAAATGGATCTTCAAGAGAAAAAGGGGACCTGATGGGAAAGTAGAGACTTTCAAGGCACGGCTCGTAGCCAAGGGCTACACACAGAGAGAAGGCATCGATTACGATGAGACATTCTCTCCTGTGGCTATGCTTAAATCCATCCGGACATTGCTAGCTATAGCTGCATATCTTGACTACGACATCTGGCAGATGGACGTCAAGACGGCTTTCCTCAATGGATACCTCGAGGAGGATATCTACATGGAGCAGCCCCAGGGCTTCATGACTGAGGATGGTAAAGTATGCAAGCTGAAGAAATCCATCTATGGGCTCAAGCAAGCTTCTCGTAGTTGGAACATCAGATTTGACGAAACCATAAAGAGTTATGATTTTGTGCAGAATCCTGATGAACCTTGTGTATACAAGAAGCTTAGTGGGAGCGCCGTTGTATTCATCGTGCTTTATGTAGATGACATCCTTATCATTGGGATTGATACAGGGATGATGACCAGTGTAAAGATTTGGCTGTCCCATACCTTTGAGATGAAAGATCTTGGAGAAGCCTCTTACATCTTAGGCCTGAAGCTGTTCAGAAACCGAGAAAAGAGGATTTTGGGATTGTCACAACATGGATACATTAAGAAGATTCTTGAACGATTCCGTATGGATAGTTCTAAGAAAGGATTCCTACCCTTAAGACATGGTATCCACCTGTCTAAAGGAATGGCTCCTCAAACTGTTGAGGAAAAGAAGGCCATGGCTGGATGTCCTTATGCATCAAGCCGTAGGAAGCTTAATGTATGCCATGATGTGCACTAGGCCAGATATATGCCATGCAGTGGGAGTGGTAAGTCGTTACCAATCCTGCTATGGAGAACAACACTGGAATGCAGTAAAGAACATATTCAAATATCTAAGACGGACGCAAGATTACATCTTGGTCTATGGAGATGGTGATCTCCAAGTCTTGGGATATACAGATTCTGACTTCCAATCGGACGTGGATGATCGAAAGTCGACATCGGGGTTCGTGTTCTTGTTGAATGGTGGTGCTGTGAGCTGGAGAAGCAAGAAGCAGGACACTACTGCAGATTCAACAACGGAAGCCGAATACATTGCCGCATCAGATGCTGCAAAGGAGGCGGTGTGGTTGCGCAAGTTCGTTCTGGAGCTTGGCGTAGTTTCCTCTGATACTCCCATCCCGTTACTCTGTGATAACACGGGAGCCATTGCCCAGGCAAAGGAACCCAGATGGCATCAAAAGAGCAAGCACGTGGAAAGGAAATACCACATCATTCGGGAGATACAAAAGCGTGGTGACATCATCATCACCAAGGTGGCCTCTGCCGACAACGTTGCTGATCCTCTTACCAAACCTCTGACACAGAAGGTTTTTGACCAGCATGTAATGAGTATGGGTTTAAAGATTGTACCTGAATGGTTCTGAGGGCTAGTGGGAGATTGTTAGCAATGTGAGCCCCGGGCGAACCATTTCTACAATAAATGTTATTGTAATGAATAAATTATCAATGAAAATTATTGATTATTTTTCACTCCCCTTTCTGAGGTTAATGAATGAATGCACTATAGGGTCCCTCTGTACAATAAGGGTTATGTACCATGGCCAACTTGATGATCATACAGCTGTTGATTCATTGGATGGATCATAGAGGCTGATGCTTGGATGAATATCTAAGGAGTTAGATAGAGGACTCATCAAGCATCATCAAATGATCATTAAGTGATGATCTCCAGTCTGAGTGGGAGATGGCAATCCTATCTCATATGACTGATATCTGACTGACCTCTTGATGCAGGTCCTCTGCATGGGAATAATGATTCAGAGGTGTCAGGTTAGTCAAGTCAATGGGTTGACTTGACGAGATCGAGATAACCAAAGACCTACGTTGAATACTGTCACAACATAGGCATGCATCCTCTGACTAGAGACAGATGTATTGCTATATGTTTGAGTATGTACATTTGGCAGACCAATAGGTTGATGACCTAATCAAGGTCTATATACCGGCGAGCTGGTGTGCATGTAAGGACATATGAGTAATGCGATCTCTCAAAGGGATCATACAGGTTCACTTGTGAACCGGGAGACATGAGCTCACTCATGAGGTATTGGGACTGAACAAATTCCATGCATGGTCGTCGTGCTTTGGAAGCATGACATGAATTTGAAGGTAAGATATATGCTTTGTGAAAGCATATGATCTATACCAAATCCCGATGACCAAGATTGAGAAACTTAATGATCTAACCCTGAAGATGACAGTGTAAAAGTGATCTTTATCTTCAGGATGATCATGAGTCTTCCAGTATGTAGGATGTGCAGGTATTAGGAATACCTGAAGGGTGATTTGATCATATACGATTGTATAACCATGACGCTTCCATTCCGAGGGAGTGATGAAACAGGATTGGATTTTAGTGACTCCTCTCATTAGAGAAGTGACCTAATCTTAGTCCATGAACTGGACATTGGTCTGAATAAGATTCAGATGCAATGAGAAGATTAAGTCTACGGTCTTGATTTGATCAAGCATCAGTGGGAGGTCCATAGGATCTGGAGTTGAGATATGATCTCAACATCCAAGTCACTATACGTGGAACAATACAATCGCCCTGTCCTTATCTCCAATTCCAAGTATCTGAGGAGAAATAGCATTGTTCTTAAATGGTTTAAGAACAATTCCATAAGATCTAAGCAAAGAGAATTTGATAATTAAAAGTGTTTTAATATCATGATGTATGAGAAATAATCCAATATGATTAAATGTGATTTTAATTAGTTTTGGATAAGAATAATGTGGATAGAGATATCCAATTATTCATGATATATTATAAATGTGATTTGTAATGTATTAGAGAGAGTTTAATTATAAATTATATGTGTTAATTAATTATGATGTGTATTGGATACACATTGTGTAATTAATTAACAATATGAATTACATGTTGTTTTGGGTTGTGAATATGATTCACAATTATTCCATGGCTAGATTGCAATTTCCTCAAAGATAATTATGAATTATTTTTGAGAAATAAAACCCAAATTATTTTGTTGCAAATAAATAAGAGAGATTACATGGAGATTTGCAATCTCATGGAGATTGAAATCTCCCATGCAATCCATGGTGGGCGGCACACCACTCCTAATTGGAGTGGGTGTGCGCCTACATGGAAGGCACATGGAGATGAAATCTCCATGTGTCTTCTCTCCTTATTTGTTGGGTTAATTTAGGAGCAAATTATATTTGATTTTATTAAATATATTTTGACCTAAATTTGTTGCTTTTGACAACAACAATCTCAGCCATTGGATGAACATAAATCAATCTCATCCATTGATTTATGTGTCCCATGGATTGAGATCCATGGATCCCAAAACCCATATAATAGAGAGGCATACTTGGCTCCTCTTTACACATGCTATTGTAGCAAAACTCTCTCTCTCTTTCTCATATACACGACAGCCCTCTCTCCCTCTTCTTCTTGGTGGCCGTCCACCTTGGTGGAGAGGAAAGTCGACGCCCGCGCCATCGCGCTGCCGCTTCGACTCTTTGCGGTTCTTTGTCTTCTTGAGTGCTTCACTCACGAAGGAGACGCTTGATCTCGTGCGACGAGATCAGGAGCAACCGCGCTTGGATCATCTTGGATTGCGAGGACACCGCGACTCATCTCCGCGCTCGCAAGCCGTTACTCCGACGATCGGACTTGAGACAGGAGGTCTCTTTTCGTAGAGACTCGATCAACCACGCTTCAAGAGGTATTGCATTATACTTGATGTGGTTATATATGAACGATTTGAGAAGGTTCTCGGATCATGTGGTTTCATCGGTTTAAAAAATTTTAAAATTCCGCTACTCCGAACAACTAGTGCGACTAGTCGTTCTTCGTCGTATTCGATACGACGATCACGCTTCCGTGATGCGCTTGAGGATTTCTCCATATCCTTCAAGTGGTATCAGAGCCTTAGGTCGACGGTTTCGAATATGATTCGAAAAACCGAGGACGACTTGGGTTCGTTTAGGTCGCGAAAGTTTTCATCGCATTTGATTTCGCAGATCTGTTTAGTAAATAAATCGGTACTGTTTAAATTGTTTAAACACGAATTTAATACTTGGATTTTGTTTCCCCATTAAATAAGGAAACATAGGAACTGAGTTTGCGTAAATCGGATTTTCGTATGCTCTTAATTATGGTTGTTTTAATGGACATGTATGCACTGTTGCGGGAAACAATAGATTTTAACATGATTAAAGAGTTAATTACTGTTATCATCTGCCTCGAAATGCGTGCAAATCCACTTAGGTTCTGTTGTAAATCAAGTTAGCAATCTATGAAAATTGAGTTTGCTTAATTTGGATTTAAATTGATTGAGATATGCCAATTTTAGTGAATAGGGGTCATTACTGAAATTGCATTCCTAATCTAGAACCAAGTGATTGTCAATTAGTGAAATTAATTGTTAATTTCGTGAAATAATCTTGAATAATATTTGTGAAATATTGAGACATGATTATTTGCCTAATTGACATGGCCCCAACCAATTAATTGATTAAGATGTGATCTAAATCATAATTGGAACAACAATCTTCAAACTTGATGCTTGAATAGGGTTTGGGAATTTGTTCTAGCAAATTTCCTTATAATCAAAAATGTTTTGATTATTACTATATGGTACAATTTCGGTTGAAAACCGATGATCATCTCAAGTACAAATTAATCAATTTGGCATTATCCTTTCCCGAGGCGGATGTGGTGCCTAGTCGGAGAGCATTGGGGTTGCGGGTTGCAACGTATGTGGTCCGTCCCACTCTCGTCGGTACTGGCCATGACAGCGGGTAGGGCCGGGATAATGTCCGAAGGATAAGATGTATTTTTCTAATTATTAAAATTCGAATTAATACGTATTTTGAGATATTACCATTATATGTATTCAAGTAAAATAATCAAGTTTGATTGAATTGAATTGGATTGATAATTAATTTAATATGATTAAATTGGTTATGTCCAATTGAAATACTCTAATATGATTAGAGTTATTAATTCCCTTGGAAGAATTAATTATGTGAATGTGAATTCATAATAATTAATTAAAATTTGAATATGATATGGAGGATCACATAAGTGACATCCATGGTCTCCCGTCAAGGCGAAGGGTTCCGTCGCCAGACATCGTATGAAGGAGACGCCTGTACGAAGTGACAGCTCCTGCATACGATCCGTTTGGATCGGGCTCGTCGCTTCTCGAAAGAGTAAGGACGTATGCGTAGTGACCCCAATATCGGGTCCTCATATTATTGGGGCGATATTGGATTGCGCATAGCGAGTTGTATTCCTGTTGACGGTTGGTTCAATTAATAACGGGTCAACATCGCCTTAGGGGTGGTGGGCCCGGGTATTAAAGACTGAATTGGGAAATGCAAGTTGGACTTGCAATGCGGAATGTGTTCCCGCTTCTCTTTATTGGAGTCATAGGTTCTCATATTATTGGGATATGACAAAGATAAGGAGGAGATCCCAGTTCTTGCTTGAGATATATTGGTAAGTATATTCTCTTACTTTGAAAGTGAATAAGGAATAACTTTCAAGGTTGACATAGCAGAACAATTTGATTTAAAATGCCTTAATCAAATATTATAAATTTGAATATATAATTTTATTTCTAATATAGTGCATTCTTAATTTCAGAAAATGAAGTCTTTGAACCCACTTAGTAGGCTTCTTGAGGTCAACCAATTGACCGGCCCAAATTACTCGGATTGGATCCGAAATATGGAGCTTGTTCTCTCTGCTGAGCGCATTAGTTATGTGCTATCCGAGGACAAGATTGAGAACCCTAAGTCCAAGGAAGAAAAAGCATTTAATGACAAGTATGATGAAGATCATGTCTTGCTAGGTGCTATATCCTAGGTTCTCTCTCCCAATGTTCTGCAGAAGCAACATGTGGAGATGAATACCCGTCAGGATATAATGCAGAATCTTAAGGATATGTTTGGTGACATTAACCGCACTCAGCGGTACAATGTTATGAAGACCTCATTCGCTGTAGAATGCAGGAAGGGACTTCGGTCCGTGAACATGTACTCAAAATGTTTGGGTACTTGTCGAGCTGGAGACTCTTGGGGCAACGATGGATGCAGACATGCAAGGATGACTTCATTCTGCTGTCATTGCCCAAGTCTTTTAATAACTTTGTAGTGTCATTCCACATGAACAAGTTGGAATTGACAAATGCTGCTCTCCTTGCTTCATTAAAATCCGCAGAGGACGTAATGAAGAAGGATGGTCCCAGTGGCAGTGCAATGGTTGCACAGGTCAAAGGGAAGCGCGGTCGGAAGCATGGTTCTCGGAAGGGCCCGGCCCAGAAGAGAAAGAAGAAGGACAAAGTGTTGCCTCTTCTTCCAATGCATCCACTCTCATGGCGTCGAAGAAAACCGACGTCTGTCACCACTGCAAAAAGCCGGGGCACTGGAAGCGTAACTGTCCAGATTACCTGAAGTCCTCAGACAAAGGTAAAGCTCCAGCAGGTATAAAATCTACTTTCATCATTGAAACTAGCTTTCTCGTCGGACGAGAAGGAAGTTGGGTTGTAGATTCTGGTGCTTCTGTTCATGTATGCAATTTGTTGCATTTGTTTCAGGAAACTAGAAGTCTTGAGGAAGGGGAGATAGTCATCCAGATGGGATCTGATGCAAGTGTTGCAGCAGTCGCCGTCGGGACATGCAGACTATCATTATCTAGTGGAAGAGTCCTAGTACTTAAAGAATGTCTTTATGTACCTGAAGTTAGAAGGAATCTGATATCTGTATCTAAGCTAGTTAGAAGTGGATATTCGTTCCTGTTCTGTAATAAATTAGTCATAAATCATTATGATAAATATATTGCAGAAGGTGTATTAACTTCTGGAGGACTCTATGAATTGTGCATTAATGAGAATGTCATGAATGTTACAACCACTAATAAAAACCCTAAGAGATCCAGGGAGAATAAAAATCATTCAAATATGATTTGGCATCAAAGGCTTGGTCATTTGTCTGTTGATAGGATCAACAGATTGATAAAGGATGGACCTTTAGATTTTCTACAGGTCCAATCTTTGCCTACCTGCGAACATTGCATTCGAGGTAAAATGACTAGGATGCCTTTCCGTAACAAGGTTACAAGATGCGAAGGTATTATTGACCTAATACATACCGATGTATGTGGTCCCTTCAGTACCGCGACTCGAAATGGATACCGATATTATTTGACGTTTATCGATGACCATTCGCGATACGGGTTTATCTTCCTATTACGTCACAAGTCTGAAACCTTTGAAAAGTTCAAAGAATTCAAGGCTTTGGTTGAGAACCAAACCGATAGGAAGATTAAACGAATTCGATCTGATCGAGGTGGCGAGTACCTATCAGATGAATTCAAGGAATACCTTAAGGAGATTGGAATTGTTTCAAATCTCACTCCTCCTGGAACTCCCCAACTTAATGGTGTTGCTGAAAGACGCAACAGGACCATCATGGACATGGTCCGTTCAATGATGAGCAAAGCACATTTACCTCTTAGTTTCTGGGGATATGCAGTAGAGACTGCAATATATATCCTGAATAAGATTCCTAGCAAATCTGTACCTAAGACTCCTCATGAGCTATGGTATGGAACCAAACCTAGTGTCAATCACTTAAGGGTTTGGGGTTGCTTGGTCCATGCAAAGAACGTGGACGCAAGTAAGCTGGAATCTCGCACTTGTGAGTGTTACTTCATTGGGTATGTTAAAGATGGTATTGGATACCAGCTTTATGACCCTGAGACCCAAAAGGTTTTTGTCTCTAGAGATGTAAAGTTTCTGGAGGATGATTTCCTTAAAGGTCAAGATAAAAGTGAAGTAGAGGAGCTCATTGAATCCCAAGAGGATTCTGAGCTCCCCAGACCAGAAACTGAAGAAGTAAATAAAGATGAAACACCCATACCTCTTCGAAGGAGTTCGAGGGTGGTTGCACCACCTGAAAGGTATGGATTCCATGTGTCAGGTGAAACTGACATTGATCCTACTTCATTTGATGAAGCACTCGCGGATCAAGACATGGATAGATGGATGCTAGCAATGAAGTCAGAAATTGACTCCATGCATAAGAATGGTGTATGGACCCTAGAGGATCCACCTAAAGGGGTAAAACCCATTGGGTGTAAATGGATCTTCAAGAGAAAAAGGGGACCTGATGGGAAAGTAGAGACTTTCAAGGCACGGCTCGTAGCCAAGGGCTACACACAGAGAGAAGGCATCGATTACGATGAGACATTCTCTCCTGTGGCTATGCTTAAATCCATCCGGACATTGCTAGCTATAGCTGCATATCTTGACTACGACATCTGGCAGATGGACGTCAAGACGGCTTTCCTCAATGGATACCTCGAGGAGGATATCTACATGGAGCAGCCCCAGGGCTTCATGACTGAGGATGGTAAAGTATGCAAGCTGAAGAAATCCATCTATGGGCTCAAGCAAGCTTCTCGTAGTTGGAACATCAGATTTGACGAAACCATAAAGAGTTATGATTTTGTGCAGAATCCTGATGAACCTTGTGTATACAAGAAGCTTAGTGGGAGCGCCGTTGTATTCATCGTGCTTTATGTAGATGACATCCTTATCATTGGGATTGATACAGGGATGATGACCAGTGTAAAGATTTGGCTGTCCCATACCTTTGAGATGAAAGATCTTGGAGAAGCCTCTTACATCTTAGGCCTGAAGCTGTTCAGAAACCGAGAAAAGAGGATTTTGGGATTGTCACAACATGGATACATTAAGAAGATTCTTGAACGATTCCGTATGGATAGTTCTAAGAAAGGATTCCTACCCTTAAGACATGGTATCCACCTGTCTAAAGGAATGGCTCCTCAAACTGTTGAGGAAAAGAAGGCCATGGCTGGATGTCCTTATGCATCAGCCGTAGGAAGCTTAATGTATGCCATGATGTGCACTAGGCCAGATATATGCCATGCAGTGGGAGTGGTAAGTCGTTACCAATCCTGCTATGGAGAACAACACTGGAATGCAGTAAAGAACATATTCAAATATCTAAGACGGACGCAAGATTACATCTTGGTCTATGGAGATGGTGATCTCCAAGTCTTGGGATATACAGATTCTGACTTCCAATCGGACGTGGATGATCGAAAGTCGACATCGGGGTTCGTGTTCTTGTTGAATGGTGGTGCTGTGAGCTGGAGAAGCAAGAAGCAGGACACTACTGCAGATTCAACAACGGAAGCCGAATACATTGCCGCATCAGATGCTGCAAAGGAGGCGGTGTGGTTGCGCAAGTTCGTTCTGGAGCTTGGCGTAGTTTCCTCTGATACTCCCATCCCGTTACTCTGTGATAACACGGGAGCCATTGCCCAGGCAAAGGAACCCAGATGGCATCAAAAGAGCAAGCACGTGGAAAGGAAATACCACATCATTCGGGAGATACAAAAGCGTGGTGACATCATCATCACCAAGGTGGCCTCTGCCGACAACGTTGCTGATCCTCTTACCAAACCTCTGACACAGAAGGTTTTTGACCAGCATGTAATGAGTATGGGTTTAAAGATTGTACCTGAATGGTTCTGAGGGCTAGTGGGAGATTGTTAGCAATGTGAGCCCCGGGCGAACCATTTCTACAATAAATGTTATTGTAATGAATAAATTATCAATGAAAATTATTGATTATTTTTCACTCCCCTTTCTGAGGTTAATGAATGAATGCACTATAGGGTCCCTCTGTACAATAAGGGTTATGTACCATGGCCAACTTGATGATCATACAGCTGTTGATTCATTGGATGGATCATAGAGGCTGATGCTTGGATGAATATCTAAGGAGTTAGATAGAGGACTCATCAAGCATCATCAAATGATCATTAAGTGATGATCTCCAGTCTGAGTGGGAGATGGCAATCCTATCTCATATGACTGATATCTGACTGACCTCTTGATGCAGGTCCTCTGCATGGGAATAATGATTCAGAGGTGTCAGGTTAGTCAAGTCAATGGGTTGACTTGACGAGATCGAGATAACCAAAGACCTACGTTGAATACTGTCACAACATAGGCATGCATCCTCTGACTAGAGACAGATGTATTGCTATATGTTTGAGTATGTACATTTGGCAGACCAATAGGTTGATGACCTAATCAAGGTCTATATACCGGCGAGCTGGTGTGCATGTAAGGACATATGAGTAATGCGATCTCTCAAAGGGATCATACAGGTTCACTTGTGAACCGGGAGACATGAGCTCACTCATGAGGTATTGGGACTGAACAAATTCCATGCATGGTCGTCGTGCTTTGGAAGCATGACATGAATTTGAAGGTAAGATATATGCTTTGTGAAAGCATATGATCTATACCAAATCCCGATGACCAAGATTGAGAAACTTAATGATCTAACCCTGAAGATGACAGTGTAAAAGTGATCTTTATCTTCAGGATGATCATGAGTCTTCCAGTATGTAGGATGTGCAGGTATTAGGAATACCTGAAGGGTGATTTGATCATATACGATTGTATAACCATGACGCTTCCATTCCGAGGGAGTGATGAAACAGGATTGGATTTTAGTGACTCCTCTCATTAGAGAAGTGACCTAATCTTAGTCCATGAACTGGACATTGGTCTGAATAAGATTCAGATGCAATGAGAAGATTAAGTCTACGGTCTTGATTTGATCAAGCATCAGTGGGAGGTCCATAGGATCTGGAGTTGAGATATGATCTCAACATCCAAGTCACTATACGTGGAACAATACAATCGCCCTGTCCTTATCTCCAAGTATCTGAGGAGAAATAGCATTGTTCTTAAATGGTTTAAGAACAATTCCATAAGATCTAAGCAAAGAGAATTTGATAATTAAAAGTGTTTTAATTATCATGATGTATGAGAAATTATCCAATATGATTAAATGTGATTTAATTAGTTTGGATAAGAATAATGTGGATAGAGATATCCAATTATTCATGATATATTATAAATGTGATTTGTAATGTATTAGAGAGAGTTAATTATAATTTATATGTGTTAATTAATTATGATGTGTATTGGATACACATTGTGTAATTAATTAACAATATGAATTACATGTTGTTTTGGGTTGTGAATATGATTCACAATTATTCCATGGCTAGATTGCAATTTCCTCAAAGATAATTATGAATTATTTTTGAGAAATAAAACCCAAATTATTTTGTTGCAAATAAATAAGAGAGATTACATGGAGATTTGCAATCTCATGGAGATTGAAATCTCCATGCAATCCATGGTGGGCGGCACACCACTCCTAATTGGAGTGGGTGTGCGCCTACATGGAAGGCACATGGAGATGAAATCTCCATGTGTCTTCTCTCCTTATTTGTTGGGTTAATTTAGGAGCAAATTATATTTGATTTTATTAAATATATTTTGACCTAAATTTGTTGCTTTTGACAACAACAATCTCAGCCATTGGATGAACATAAATCAATCTCATCCATTGATTTTATGTGTCCCATGGATTGAGATCCATGGATCCCAAAACCCTATAAATAGAGAGGCATACTTGGCTCTCTCTTTACACATGCTATTGTAGCAAAACTCTCTCTCTCTTTCTCATATACACGACAGCCCTCTCTCCCTCTTCTTCTTGGTGGCCGTCCACCTTGGTGGAGAGGAAAGTCGACGCCCGCGCCATCGCGCTGCCGCTTCGACTCTTTGCGGTTCTTTGTCTTCTTGGAGTGCTTCACTCACGAAGGAGACGCTTGATCTCGTGCGACGAGATCAGGAGCAACCGCGCTTGGATCATCTTGGATTGCGAGGACACCGCGACTCATCTCCGCGCTCGCAAGCCGTTACTCCGACGATCGGACTTGAGACAGGAGGTCTCTTTTCGTAGAGACTCGATCAACCACGCTTCAAGAGGTATTGCATTATACTTGATGTGGTTATAGATGAAACGATTTGAGAACGGTTCTCGGATCATGTGGTTTCATCGGTTTAAAAAATTTTAAAATTCCGCTACTCCGAACAACTAGTGCGACTAGTCGTTCTTCATCGTATTCGATACGACGATCACGCTTCCATGATGCGCTTGAGGATTTCTCCATATCCTTCAATGCGGCCGAGATTGCATCTGAAGTCTGATCGCACGGCCTAGGCATCTGCTACACGGACGGCCCTGATTAGATCTGGGCCGTCTCCTTCATCCGACGGTGACTGCTGCACGCGAAGAACAGGGAAGAACAACTGGCTTCCCTGGCTTCGATCGTTGATTTCTCCGCCTCCAGGCACTCCAGGTTGCTGACGATGGGTTCCAAACGTCCGGAGAGGTGGTGCGCACCGTCCGAGGTACTCCAAAAGGCCCAGGACCCCCTAGATCGGTCGAACGAGCTCGGAGAAGAAAGGGGGGTCCTGGAACCTTGCAGGGGATTGAATCGAGCCCCAGGGGGCTCCGTTCAGCTTCAGGCCTGCACCAAAAGAATGAGGGGCTCGAGGGGGTCTTCCTCGACCAGGGGGTTAAGGTTAAAAAGCTAGGGAATGACTGGGGGTGGCGAGGTCCGGCGAAGCGGAGGAGGTGGACCTCGATTCGCAGAGCCGGTGAGGCTCTGGTTGATCTGGGATGAGTGGGTTAAGCGAGGAACGCGTCGGGAAATGAAATGAGATGAAGTGGGGGGTCGATTCGTGTGTCGATCAGGGTAGAGAGGTTCGCCGGAGAGGAACTCCGATGAACTTCGATCTGGGTCTAATCGAGCACCTAAGGTCCTACTAATTATTCTAAAGGCTAGATTAAAGACTAAAGACTAAAACTAAGCTACTAAAAGGGATAAAACAACTCTTATACCTGGTGGTCGACCAGGGAGCAGGACCGCCGGAGTAGGTGGCCGTGGGTGCAACCTCCACCGCTCCATCCCGCTCAAGCCCTCCAGGGGCTTCTCCCTGTCACGGAAGAGCACACTAGACCGAAGGTGGGGATGAGAACGAAGGAAAATTGACCAAAATGGAAGAGACGGAGGAGGTTCTTTATTTATGAACGAAGAAAGCACCCTTATTGACCGGGCCGTAGCGGCGAATCGACTCTATGTACAAGGGAATAAAAGATCGGGCGTGAATCTACAATGATCAAGGATCGTTTTGTCAGAAGAAATCAAGTGCAATAGGTGGACGAGACACCCACGAAAAAGGGAGGAAAAGTGGGGGAAAAGATGGGTTCTGAAGCGCCAGGTCCCAGATGGGATAGTTGACCAGGCGGTCAACTCAGGCAGGGCCGTGATTGGTCCATGTCAGTCCAATTTTTGACTTATTAATTTAATGTGATAAATGATTTTATTAGATTTTATTTATAAAATAAAAAATGTTTATTATTTAATGTAATATTTATTTACGATATTTATTTATTTTTTGGTATATTTTATTATGAGTTTATTTTAATGATGTATTTATAAGTATATTTATATGTGTTTATTTTTATTTTGTTTATTTTTATTTTATTATTTTATTTTCTTATTTTATTTATTTATAACTTATTTTTGTGAGTATAAATATATTTTTATTTAATTTTTATGAGTTTATTTACATTTTTAAATAAATATGTATATGTATATGTAGGTATACTTATAGGTATTTTACCTATATATTACATACATTTTATTTATTTAATATATTTTATTTGTTTTTATTTTGGATTTATATTTTTAAGAAAGTAGATGTAATATTTACATTATTATAAAAATATAGATGAATAAAGAATAAAAGAATTAAATCCCTTTTTATTTATGTACATACTTAACATAGGTATTTTGCCTATGTATTACATAAGCTTATTTTATTTTACAAATTATTTTTGGTCTTCTTTTAGATTTTAATATGTACATGTATTATATACATTATTTACAAAATTCTAAAAATATAAATTTATAAAAATAATAAATATTGAATAAAATGAATATTTTAATCAGGTATTATGTACAAGGAGGGCCAAAAACCTAACTTCCACAGATGAACTCCAAAAATTTTTAAACTAATTTTATTAAATAGTTCTTGGAAAGCTATACACAATTAAAGGTGAGTTTGGGTGATTTGGAGTTTTTATTTGCAAGATATGGGTCTGTGAAGTTGAGATCTTGGCTTTTTATTCTGGGTATAAAATGTACACTGAGCATTATTTTTACACAAACTCATTTTTATATTTTTATTTATATTATTATCTACAACTTTCATGTACAAAATATTTTTGTTTGATGAACAAATAATTATATACAAAATAGGTGTCAAAAATGCATAAATGAAGAATAAATAAATGAGGTATTTATTGTATACCAGCCTTTATCTCCCCCTACTTTATTCTTTGTCGACCAATTCCATATTGGCCTTGGTCTCGGGGTTCGGGTCATAAAATATTTGCAATATTTTATTCCTTTTTCTTTTTTTCTTTATTCTATAATTTTGGCATTAAAAACCTTATTTTATGTACAATTAATACAATAAATAATGAATGCTATTATGTACAAATTAAGGCTATTTACATGCATTTGCTGGGGTTTTTAAGGCCAAAATGATAGAATAAAGGTGATGAAATGGAGATTCATCAACCCTCAATAAACCTCGATCAGTCAACAATCAACCCACAACAGATAAATCAAGCAATGAAAATCAAAGTGCAGAGTTAAAATTTATTATAACTCTTAAAAATGTGTGTATAGTGCAAGTAGTGTAGATTGTCGAACACATGGAACAAGCAGGATAGATCAAGGCAATAATGCTCAAGAATGAATGTGATCAAGTGCCTACAAATGTGCTATTCTTGTGGGTTTTTATATTTTATATTTTTATTTAATTTTTGGTTTTATATTTTTATATTTTGATTTTTAATTTACTGATTTTGTATTTTATTTTTATAATTTATATATATTTTTTATATTTCTATAATATAATAAATGTACAATATAGGAAAAGGGAAATAATGTATTTGTAAAAAGAGGTAAAAACAATCAAAATTCGGGAAATGAAATATTTTTGCACTTTTTATATTTTTCCAATGTTTTTGTGATTTTTCTAGATTTTCCTAATTTTTTAAGGTAAAAATACTGAAAATAGTGAATAAAATAAATAGCTTAAACTAAAATGAGGATGAAAAACATCAAACAGAGTTCAAAATTCTTCAAATTAGTTTTGAAACAAAGAGAATAAAATAGAGAAAAATTAGAGAGAAAATTTATATTTTTAGGATTTTTCTGGAATATTTGAGGTTTTTATGAAATTTTAAGGGGTTTTGCCATTTTTAGGAGTTTTTTTTGAATTTTTTTAGTGATTTTTGGTCTGAAGCTAAAACATGCTAAAACACATAAAATATAAATTTTTTTTTTGGAATTTTTCAAAAACTTTTTATAATTTTTATGTACTTTCTAATGCAAATAGTAAGGAAAATACAAGCTACCTTATGTATTTTTATTTTCTGAAGTATTTTATTATGCTTTTTATTTATTTATTTTGAGGTATGAAAATACAAGTTACCTTTTGTAGCCTATGTACATGTATATTTGTCTATTCATTTTATTATTTTTATTTTTGTTTTGTATATTTAATTTACCATTTTTGTTTATCATTTTATAAATTTATAACTTATTTTTATAAACTTAGATATATTTTTAGTTTATTTTTCTGATGTAATTTGTATGATGAAATAAATAGAAGTATAATTCACATATGTATGGTTATCGGTAGTATACCAAGGTATTTTATACAAGTATTTTATTTTTGAGTTTTATTGATGTTTTTATTCTAGTTTTACTATACACATATATTACAAATAGTATTTACAAAATTATAAAAATACAAGATTATAAAAATAATGAATAATAAATAAAATGAATATTTTAATCGGTATAAGTATGCAAGGAGGGTCCAAAACTCAACTTTCAAACCGTAGCTCCACAAAATATAAAACCACCTTCATTAAATAGCTTATTGAAAATTATATACAATTAAAGGTGAATTTGATATATTTGGAGTTTTTATTTGAGAGATACAGGTCTGGGAAGTTGGGATTTTGGAAACTTATTCATATCATAACATTTTATCTGTTCATTATTTTTGTATGAAATCAATTTTGTATTTTTTCATGTTTAATTATCTAAAACTTTAATGTTCAAAGTTTCTTTATTTGAAGTATAAAAAATGGAACCAAGAATAGGTCCCAAAATGAAGAAAGAATCAATTAAATAAAATGATATTTTGGCCCTTATCTCCTCCTATTTTATTCCTTGTCAACCTATTCATCTAGATGCCTAGGTCTCGGGGTTTTGGGTCATAAAATATTTACAATATTTTATTCTTTTCTTTTCTTTTCTTTATTCTATTATTTTGGCTTTAAAAGCTGTATTTTATACACTATTTACACACATGTACATGAATGCTAAAATACGGGAATTAAGGGTATTTACATGCATTTGCTAGGGGTTTTGAGGCCAAAATGATAGAATAAAGATGATGAAATGGAGGTTCATCAGTCAGCATCAAGGCAAAGAGTCATCACCGCCTCAACGAATCGCCTCTCTGCTGTCATCGAAGGGGTAGGGGAATCTGGGCCAATGCATAGGATTGGTGGATGATCAGTGAAGTGGATAGAGGAGAGGTTTAAATTGGTAGAGATTGGCAGCGGTTATGGATGATGGGTGACTCTTGAACAACTGAATGGATGGAATGAAGGATCGGGATGGGAGCTTTGATGGCTACACAAATATGGAGGTAGATGGTCGACATGGAGTGGCTGTTAAGGAGCGGAGAGGGCTACGGAGGAAGTAGCTAAAATGGAAAGGGGGAGGAGATGTCGCGAGGTGTAATGGCTGGGACAGGGACATTTGGAGGAAGACGATGAAGGATGACCGTTGGATCTTGCAATCCAACGGTCAAGATGGAAGTGCCAGTGAGTGGTGATGATTGGATCGTGGGTTTCTGATCTAAGGGCAGGAAATGAGTGATGAATCCACATTTCATCATCTTTATTCTATCATTTTGGCACCAAAAACCCTAGCAAATGCCTGTAAATAGCATTAAAATCATCATCTTAGCATTCATGCATGTGCATTATATTAGTGTATAAAATACTGTAATTCAAGCCAAAATTATAAAATAAATAAAGAAAAGAAAAAGAATAAAATATTGTAAATATTTTATGACCCAAAACCCCGAGACCTAGGCATCTTTATGAATAGGTCGACAAGGAATAAAGTAGGGGGAGATAAGGTCAGAAATACAGATAATATACCTATACATTCTATTCATTCTTTATTCATTTTGGGAGCTATTTTTGGTTCCACTTTTTATACATCAAATAAAGAAAATTTGTACATGAAAATTGTAGATAATTTTATAAAGAAAAATACAAAATTGATTTCACAGAAAAATAACGTACAGATAAAAAGTTATGATCTGAATAAGAATCCAGAATCCCAACTTCCCAGACCCGTATCTCACAACTAACAACTCCAAATGTAGCAAACTCACCTTTAATTGTATATAGAATAAAATAATCTATCCAATGGTGGTGGTTTCGCATTTGGCGGAGCTACGGTTTGAAAGTTGAGTTTTAGACCTCTGTTGTATAGCTATACTGATTAAAATATTCAATTTATTCTTTATTAATTAATTATTTATTTTTATATTTTTATAATGTTGTAAATATTACTTATAATAATAATGTACATTAAAATAAGAATAAAAACCTAAAATAAAATACTTAAAAATAAAATACATAGATACATTACCTATACATACATATATAACATACTCTTGTATTTTATTAAATATACAAAATAAATCATAAAATTAAAATAAAAATATATTTGTGTAGATAAAAGTATTTTATAATTTTATAAAATCATAAATAAAAATAATAACATTAAAAATACCTAAATAAAAATAGAATACTTAAATATATAGATATATATACTATAAAGGGCATAAATGCAAACTTGTAAAAATACGTCTCATAAAAATAAATAAAAATCACCATAAATTAATTCATAAAATAATAAACATTTTTCATTTTATAATTAAAAATCAATAAAATCGTTTGCTATTTTAATTTGATTTTAGAAATCTTTTTCTCCAGGTTTTTCCTGGTTGGTCCACGTGGACCAACCAGGGGGCTAGGAGAGTTGACCTCGGTCAACTCTCTGCCCAACACCTGGGCTGTGTCAGAGCTGCGTTTTGACCCGTTTCCACCCTTTTTTCGAGGCCAAGGCTTTCACTTTTTCATGATGATTTCTTCAGCAAATATGTTGCTCGACTATCAAGGATACTCGCCCCATGTTTATTTTGGCTTTTGGAGCGCTGCACCGCCTTGTGCGCCTCGTTGAATGTGCCCACTCGGCCATGTTCAAAACCAGCCCCCTTTCATCCCTTCCTCCTTTGAACCGCTTTTGCTTGAGCTCCTCCCTCCGAGGGCTTACGACGGGTCCCCTGTGACAGAGGGAAGACCCCTCTACCTTGTCGAGGTGATCTACGAGTTCGGCGGCGTGTTCCAACCCCATCTCCGGCCTCGCGGCTGTGAGGTTTATTCCTCGGGTTCTACAGCCCTGGAGGTCTTGTTTTTCTATTTCTTTTAGTTGTTTAGCTAGCTGGTAATCTTAGGTTCGACTTAGTCCACATTGCTGATCATTCCATTGATTCATTCACCCCGAGTTCATCTCGAACACTTCGCCGATGCTCACGAGCTCCGGCGACCACCAAGTTCGCCACGCACACCATCCGCTCCGTGTTTTGCTAGCCCTGGAACCATTTTCTGTTGGCCGTGTGCTTTCTCTGCAGGTCCAGGTGCTGGAGAGCCTCGCTGGGGTTCGATTTTTGTTGAGTTCGCGGGAGAACACATAGCCGGGAGCAGCTCCTGATCTCGTACGTCGCAGCGGCGTTTCGGCGTGTCCCACGCCATTTTGGAAGCCACCATCTGCCCAAGGAGTGCTCCAGGTGCTTCTGCGCACTGCTGGAGACGAAGGAAGCTGTCGGAGGGCGGATCTACGCCGAGATCAGACTCGCCGGCGGCGAGTTTCTTTCGCCGTTCTTCCCCATCAAGCAGCTACCGTCGATCTTGGCCGGTTCTTCGTGGCGTACAGCCACCGTCGGATGCCTCGTGCCCTCAGGTCTTAATCTTGGCCGCTGGATCGCGAAGGGGCATCAGGACCTATTGCTTCGACACGTGTCTTAAGTAGAGATCAGCCCACCGTTAGATCAGCCATAAGTTGGGTATTTTGCGAACTACGCCCAGCTTCTTTTTGCCATTTAACGTTTGATACTCAAGTTTCTTTTCTGAGTTTATTTAAGCTTTGTAATTTGCGAACCAACCCCCAGATTTTGGTGTATTTGCTTAGGAGCCTTCGCCAGGCGCGTGCGTTGCGCGTTGGCCTTGGCGTTTTTGCAGGCTACCCCCCAGTGTTTTGGAGCATTTGCTGTTAGTGTTAAAACATCAGACCGCAGTACAAAAACTGTTGGACTTTTGCATTAAAGCCCTCCATAGTTTTGATAATTGCAAGCTTATCCTTCCCAGGCGCGTGCACATCACGCGCGCCTTGGCGAATTTTGCTAGAAGCCCTTGCGGGTTGGGGGTATTTGTATTTGGTCTAAAAGTATTCAATTCAGTGTTAGTTCTCGTGGAAAAATTGCGTGATCGACCCTAGAGTTTTATCTATTTGCAGAAAAGACCCTGCTAGGCCCTTTAATTTTTGCGTGCTTGATATAATTAATTAAGGCCTTGTTTTAACTCCAAAAATTCTCAAATTTTGAACTTAAGCTCCTGTGCACTTGAACTTCCACGCCACCATTTTAGTTTTTGATTTTATTTTATTTTCATATTTATTAAAAATCAAAAACATCCTTTTTGCCTACTGTCTAGCTTAGAAAATGCCAAAAAAATATCAAAATGCCTCTAAAAATTCCAAAAAAATTACCTAGTGCCTATTATATCCTATTTTAGTGTCAGTCCAAAAATCACTAAAAATCTCAAAAGAAAAACACTAAAAATTTAAAAACACTCAAAAACTTCAAAAAATATATAAAATCAAGGAAAACTCTGAAAAATACAAACTCTGTTCCTGTTTGTTCTTTATTTTCTTCTCTTTATTTGAAAAATAGTGTGCAAAATTTTGGTTACTGGTTGCTGTTTTTAATTCCATTTTACTCACAGCCAGCCCTTGTTTCACTGTTTTAAGTTATTTCAGTAATTAAAAATACCAAAAACACCTTGAGAAATCCCCAAAAATCACAAAAACAGTAAAAAATCCTAAAAACATCAAAAACAATTCATTTCTAAATTTTTGGTCATTTTTGCACATTTTTATAAATACTTTATCTTGCCTTTTATTACTTTGCTTATAGTTTCCAATATTGAAAAAGAAAAAAAAATATAAAATATAAAATATAAAAATCAGAAAAGTAAAAATCAAAATACAAAAAAATATAAAATCAAAAATTAAATAAAAAAATAAAAAAAAAATTAAAACCCACAAAAACATCTTTGCTTGCTTGCTTAGTGTAGACATATCACACACACACACTCACTTGTGCATCAATTTTTGAATTACCCTGCTTGCTCCCTGTGTTCGAACTCTCTGCATACTTGTCCCTATACACCATTTGTGCAGAGTTAAAAATAAATTTTAACTCCACATTAGTTCTAATTTATTGATCTTAATTGTGGGTTAATTGTTGATTAAATTCAGATTTTGATTGGTCGACACTTCGACTGTGTTCCCGCCTTGTGTGGAACACAAGACCGGTCGATTTTTGAGTTTATCAATGAGGCACGCATGGATGGGGTGAAGGTCGTCTGATGAAGCTAGTCGGACGACTTAAAATCATGCGCCAATGGAGGCTCTAGATCAAGCTAAGGGAGAAGATCAGATGGTTGCGATTGACAAGGGAGATGGGCAGTAGAGATGAAGGCGTGGGAGATGAATCAAACGACCAAGGGAGAGCCCCGATGGAGTGCCAGGAAGGAGCCACGTGGGCGGCCAAAAGGGCACCACGTGGCCCAACCAGAATATTCAAAAATCAAAAAAGAATTGAAAAATCAAAAATAAATAAAAGGAATCAAGGTCAGCAAAAAGTCAAAACATGAAAGTTGTATATCTCATTGAGATCTACAAGTTTTGTATTGGTCAAAAACCCAAAACAAGTTATTTGTACAAAGATGAATTTTGAGAGTATTTTTAATAGGTAAAAACATTATTTTTGTGGTTTTGAGATTTTTTACATTTTTAATTTCTTTTTAAACCAAAATAAATATTGACAATATTTAATCTAATTTTTATAGTTTTTCATAAATTAGAAAATAAAGGAAAAATTGTTAGTAATTTAACATAATAAATTATGGTTAGAATATAGGTTAATCACATACAGAATATGTACCATATAATACAGGTTAATAACAAGGATTTAGTTGTGATTTTTATTGAATTGTTTAAGAGAGGATAATAATAATGGATTTTAACAAGATGCTATGAGATTCATCAGATGTCAGTACTTCTTGTCTTATTACGTCGAGAGACAACATTTATCCTCTCAACGAAGGCAGGGATATGTTGCCACATCCCAAATTGACGCATTACACGATTAGGTACATGCCTAATTATAACATTATAACATCATAATAGATTCGTCAAAATCGAAGGTGAAAAGTATGGGTCTTTGGTCACCACCGCTCTAGTAAACTAGTCAACAACGAAGGATCCATCACCTGATCACTAATAAAATAGATATCCGTACAGTCAATGATTTGCCTTAACAACTTAAGAACCATCTCCGTGCAGAAATATTCTCGTTCTTTTCGGCTATATCAAATGCGATCGGAAATAAAGCATTATTCCTACCTATCCATGTGGCCATGAATATATGGCCTGCGTATCTTCCATACAAGTTTCCATCAATACTTAAAACGAGCTGAAAAAATTTGGATGCTCTGCGGCAAGGTTCAAATGAAACAAACAATCTATGAAAATGCACAACGATCTCGTTTTCCACCCTCTTCTATCTTGAATTACGTATAAGTTCCAGGATTGTGTTGTTCTAGAGCACGGATGAATCTTCGAATATTACGATAGAACTCAACCTCATTCCCATAAACATTATCCAGAGCACAACTCCTGACATTCCAAAGTTGTCATGTAATTAATCTAGGTATTCAACTCATCTTTTTATATTATACATAATTACACCCGAGGTCATACTAACATGTACTCTAAATGAAGATAATATGTATTATGCTACAAATACAGATATGCATTGACAATGTTCGAGTAAAAGTACAAGATTTCTGCATGTGTGCTTTCCTCTATATTCTGAAACACACTAGTCCCCATGAGATTTCCTCTATGATGCATGCAAATGCCATTTACCGTCTTCATAAATACATACAACAATCGAAATGTGCTTGTTCGAGGCTTTAGGTTTATATTGCATGTGATTTTCCATGCTCCATTTTTATAGGTTATATTGTAAATCTCTTTTCAACTTGTAGCTCCCACCAAACCAATAACCTAATCCAGAATCGTCGGTGGGATCACCTTGTCTCTCTACAAAGGTTACATCTTCTGCCTCTAGAATTTCATGGCCAAACACATGGGGTAACTCCTCCCTCGGTACTTCATCAACATCCTCATTATTCGCACAATAAGAAAATCCCCTATCCGCATTTTCTAATGCTAATGCTAGTGAACCATGTCCAAAACCATGACAAGTGTTACTATTTATTTTTCCTTCCTCCAACGAATGAGATTCATGTTCAGACTCTTCACTTTCTTCTCCAGATATTGGTGTCGACTATCTGTCTTCATTGTTTACTTGTGAGGGACCCTCGATATCCTCAAACACTGAATCATTTGTTGTGCTAATTGAATTATATATTTGTTAGTTTAGAGAATGAAAATACATGATCATTCATTAATTTAAACGTGATTATGTTACCTTGAAGATGATGACATGATTTCATGACCAAAAGTGGTAGCTTCTATGAAAAGGTGAATGAACCTCACATTATCGATTGAATTCATCATTGCTAAGGTAGATTCATCGTCATGAATTGCTATTGCGTAGAATGTAGATCATTCATACAACCATTTACACGTTAATATAATGATATATTGATCGAGCATGATACCAGTGTCTTTGGAAACTCGATCCAATATGACCATACGCGTATTGCCCCCGATAAAGTCTACGTGTTCATCTGAGATACTAACCGATCCATCTCAATATAATAAGATAGAAACATTGTTGGATATGATATCTAAGGAAAAAACACATGATTTGATTAGTACATTAAATTTTAAAACAAAACAACAACAATGTACATTTAAATAATTTTAATAATGATTTAATATTTTTAAAATTATATAATATTTTAAATTTTAAATACAATAATGATAAAAAAATGATTATTTAATAAAAACCTAATGTTCTATATGTTATCAATATTTATTTTTAAATTTAATGTAAGTATCAATTAGTTCCATCTTCAGTAGAGTAATTGATCTTAATAATAAATATTTAAATCACATATAAATTAATATATAATCAACATCACCCAAATATACACAAAGACGTATTATATATCAAAGTTGTAAATATTCTAAGCAAAATTTAAATTAAATGCACATCGTTTATAAAATTTAAAAATCACGTGGAACGAGGAATCTAACAACTGATATTGGAGGTGCCTGCGGTGTCACACAAGTCAGATCCCGCCAACATTGTGTCGATACCTCTCTTGGCACTCGATATTCGAACCAAGAAATATATTCTACAATTAACCCGCAGTAAGATTTATATTGTAAATTATTCCATATGTTTTATGGATTTTTGAAAAAAATACTTCTGGGATTTTCAAAATTGTAATTATTTAAAATAGTTTACAAAATAAATTAAAAATACATAATATGTCACATTTATTAATGAGAATATTTGCATTCCACAAAGAGTATATTATTATCATATTTAATTTACTCTATAATATTACTATTTATTTTTTTAAAATTTTAATACAAATTTAAATTAGAATATAATATTCAATTTTTACTAACTATAATTTACATCAGTCACATGGCAGCTTACTCTAAAATTGCAATATATAAAATGCACTATATTTAATACACATTTAAATGACATTAAATTTATTTGAAAGTACTTAATTTTGCACATCTACTTAAAGGATAGAGTCGAAGATAATATGTATAAATGTAAATTTACCTAGAATAAAGAGTGTCTTCAAAGCGAGTAAATATATTAGATAAGAAATTGAGAGATACGACCAAACATCTGCAAAAAAATATTCGCCTCGGCTGATAAAAAACCTACTGATGAATCTCCACTTCATCATCTTTATTCTATGATCTTGGCCTTAGAAATCCCAGTAAATGCGTGTAAATACCCTTAATTTAAACATTTTAGCATTCACGCATCATTGTGTAAATATTATATAAAATGCGATTTTTAATGTCAAAATTATAGAATAAAGAAAAGAAAAGAAATAAAATATTGAAGATATTATATGACCCTAAACCACGAGACCTATGCATCTCGATGACTAGGTCGACAAGGAATAAGGTAGGGTGAGATAAGGGACAAAATACAATAAAAATCCCCTTTATTTTATTCATTTTTATTTATTTTTGGAACCAATTTTTAGTTCCATTTTTATACTTAAAATCAAGAAACTTCGAATGTGAAATTGCAGATAATTAAATATAGAAAAAAATATAAAATTGTTTTCATATAAAAATAATATACAGTGTACAAAATAAGTCTAAATAAGATTCCCAAATCCCAAATTCCCAGACCCATATCTCTCAAATAAAAACCTCAAAATATATCAAAATAACCTTTAATTGTATATAACTTTTAATAAGCTATTTAATGAAGGTTGTTTCATATTTTTTGGAGTTAAGGTGTGAAAGTTAGGTTTTGGACCCCTATTGTATAGTTGTACCAATTAAAATATTCGTTTTATTTGTTAATCATTATTTTTATAATTTTGTAAATATTATTTATAATATATGTACATATTAAAATAGTAATAAAAACATAATAAATCACTAAAATAAAATGCTTATAGAAAATACGTAGGTAAAATACCTATAACTATACCTATGATATAAATATACCTAATTATTTAAGTGCATATATTATAACAGAAAAATAAATCAAAAATATATTTAAATATATAAAAATAAGTTATAAATAAATAAAATAATAAACAATATTAATAAAATCAAAAATATAAAATAAACATAAAACATATAAAAACATAGATGAATATATCTATATATAGCCCTAAAAAGGAACTTGTAATTACAAACCTCTAAAAAATAAATAAAAATCATAATAAATAAAGTCAGAAAATAATATTTTTTATTTTATAACCTAAAATTAAGAAATTCATTTACTATTTTAAATTGATTTTTCTAATATTTTTCCAGGGTTTTTCCTGGTTAGTCCACGTGGACCAACGAGGTGCGTTGAAGAGTTGACCCGCTCTAACCAACCCTCTGCCGCTTGTCAGACCTCGTTTTTACCTCTTCTTCTCGGTCTTATCAAGGCCAAATCTTGCACCATTTGATTTCCATTCCTTCACGACTTTTGTTCCTCGTCCATTGATTTTACACACCGGTACCTTTTGTTGGGCTTTGGATCATCGATTCTTCAGATCTCCCTCGATCTTCCCATCATTTCCGTCGCTTGTACAAAACCACCACCGAAATTCCTTTCTTTTTTGAACCCTTTGGACCCTTCTCTATCCCTCATTGGTGTCACCCAGAGCTTGAGGGTGGTGATAACCCTCTCGTTGTGCCCTAAGGAGGCTCAGAGGAGCCGTCGTCAGATGTTCCATCATATCCGGCCAACCTCGGCCGTCGAAGTTTGCCTCCTAGTTTCGCCGGGGAGGTAACACTCTTTTCTTAGTTTTTTTCCTTAGATTAGCTTCTAGGATTAATTTTAGATCTTTTTTTATCTGTTAGTCACCGTAATTAGCTGCAGCACACTCCTTCGAAGTTCGTCGGAGTTGTGCTCCAACGACTTATTCCATCGTGTATCCCTTGTTTCTGATGCGCCTAACCATCTCCAAACCTTCCCCTTCGCTTCTGCTTTGCTGACCACCCCTTCGTTCAACCAGATCCATTATGGATCTGAGCCTCCACTCCTCTTCCACCGCCGCTTGCCGGAGGAGCTCCATCCGTTCCCATTCCACTCCGTTCCACCCCCGGGAGCTCTCCCGAGCTCCACATTTTTGTTCTAACATCTCCTTTGCAAGAAACAATCGGAATGAATACATTTGCACGGCTTCTCAAGATAGAACAAGTCCTCCAGGTCCGGGGCTTCATCCGAGCTCTTAGCGTGTTCCCCGATCATTTTGGGGAGGTCCGCAGCTGGAGGAGGACGTCAGGGGGCTTGGAGGCACATCAACATCATCGGAGGAGGCGAGGGGAGAATGCTAGGCCTGATCAAAGATCATCTTCATTTGGTTCTTGGTTGGTTCTTCCAGGCCCCTTCTCAACCGTCGGATCAAATCGTCTGCTCCAGATTTCCTCCCTGCCGTCTAATTTTTTAGAGCTTCAGCCATTGATTCGTCGGAAGATGATCTGATCTGGGACGTCGGATGACGAATCATCATCGTGCGTCTAGTGACTGACACGTGGATAAGTGGGGCATCCCGCATTGTTGGATCACGCCTAAGGGTGGGCATTTTTCAACTTACCCCTGCCAATTTAGTATTTTAAATATTAGTCTATAAACTTTCATTTGCAATTATTTATATTTTACAAAACTTACTAAAAGTTCCCGTACTTTCTGAATTTACTATCTGGTCTAAGCCACGTACCTCATGTGACACATCACGTGAGGTGGCGATTTTTTACAACGGGACCCATGTGCTTTTATTTATTTATTTTAGTCCAAACTTTTTTATTCAATGTAATATTTTTGTAAAATTTGCAAATTGACCCTTGGATTTCTTGTAATTACGTTCAGGTCCTTACTAGTGAGGCTCAAGTGTCCCGGCACGTGAGCTTGGCTATTTTGCAAGCAAGCCCTTGGGGCTTTGCGAATTTCGTGTAGGTCTTGTAACTTTTTATATGCAATATAAATTTTTGTGGAATTACGGGTTGACCCTTGAAATTTTATCTACTTACATTAATACCCCTGCTAGTATTGCATTTTCTCTTGTTGTCTCTATTAATTTTAAATAGCAACCTAACTCGAAAACATCCCAAAAAATACCTGGTGCTTCCTGTTGCATTTTAACTTCACATAATATTTTTATTTTGTAATTTGAATCCATTTATTTAATTAAAAATAAAAAACGTCACTTTTATCCCTGTTTGTAATAGAAAATACATAAAAATTATAGAAACGTTTTGAAAAATTATCAAAAAAATGTGTTTTTGGTTATTTATTTATCTTCCAGACCAAAAATCACTAAAAAATAAAATAAAACTCATAAAAATTGAAAAACACTTAAAACCATTATAAAAATATAAAAAATCCTTTAAAATGCCAAAAAATTATCTCTGAATTTTCTTGATATTATATATATATATATATTAATTTGGAGAATTTTTACTACTTTTTCCTATTTTCAACTCCATTTTGATTTCGTATATTTAACTAAACCCTGATTTAGGGTATTTTTTACTTTAAAAACTATAAAATTAGAATAATATTTAAAAATCACAAAAATAGTAAAAAATTATCTAAACCCAAAAAGATTTTATTTTATTTATTTTACTTATTTTTGTTAATTTTTATATTAATCCTAGCCTATATTGTATATATACTATATATAGCTTTATATCTATATTAAAAAAAGGAAAATGTAAAAATCTAAAAAAGGAAAATTAAAAATAGAAATTTTAAAATCAAAATATAAAAATATAAAATAAAAAATAAGAAAAAATATGAAAAATTAAAACCCCAGAAAAACAAGTATAGAAAAAATACACCACATTCAATTTTGTGCATTTATTTGCCCGATTTATCCTGCTTGTTCCTCTTGTTCGACACTCTACACATACTTGCACCTATAGACATCATTGTTGTAGAGTTATAATAAATTTTAACTTCGTACTTGCTTTTCATTGTTTGATCATCATTGTGGGTTAATTGCTATTTTAATCCGGATTTCGTGTGGTCAACTCGATGACTGTGTTCCTGCCTTGTGTGGAACATACGACCGCTCGATTTTTGGGTTAAACAAATGGCGCTGTTACCAGGGAGAAACAACATATAGATTGGCATTGATTTATTGTGATTATATGTTTATATTTTTGCCTCATTTATTTTCTTATTTATTAAGTATTTATTGAGAATTATCTAATCACCCCATCTCTTATTGACTTTATTTGAGGTATCGCTGAGCGAGGGAGGAGCTCCTCTTTGGAGCGCCTGTGCATCCACATGGAGGCGGTGCGAGATTCTGACCTTGCATCAAAGGAGGCTTGGAGGACTTGAGAAGACAATCACATTTTGAGCATATTTTATGCATTTATTTAGTTGTGTAATTTAAGTGAGAGAGAGACTATCTTTAATTGTAATAATACATGTACTATGGACTCCGGACATTCAGGCCCAATTTCCAAGTGTTTGTTCACTTAGGGGCTCGCTGCATTTTTTCGTGTTTCTTCGCATTTTTTCATGTGTTTCCCGATTTTATTTTATTTCTTTCGTGTGATTAAGCCCTTAGCTCTAGGAGTTGCTTGATGATATATTAAGGCGAAACACTTAATTACATTTGCATGTACCTATAGTGATGTTTGGACTTAGTCAAATTTTGAATTGCTTTTCACTTAGTCTCAGAATTCCGCGTTGCTAGAGTCCTCCATACAACGCTTGCGAGACCCATTATTGTGGGCACCGAGGATACTCCTAGACCAAACTCTTAGGTTCTTTTCTAAATCATTAGCATTGGTGCTTCACAATAATAACAATTTATGAACTTAGGGCGATTTCATCAGCTTACATTTTCATATAGTGTACGTTTCAATTCTGCTGAGCATCTTTGCATGTAGAGTGTTGGAGGCAAGGTGAGCATTTACGCTTTAGCATTCATCATCGTTTTACCGCTTGCATTGTTTTTCCACCTCTCTACCTCTGATTTTGATAACCTAGGTGCTTAAAGAAATTGACCCCTCGATAGGCGCGTGCATTTCTTATTAAAAATACAAAAAATGATAACAATAAAATTGGGACTGCTAATATAACTTGACCCTAAAAAATACCAAAAAGAAATTTTTTTGTCTTGGGGTGAGTAATCACCTCATTGTCTTTGTTTTACATTTCTCACGTACACAAAGGTTAGTTCCCAAATCCTATTAAGCCTCTTAAGTGTTTGTACAACCTTTTGTGATTCTCACCTAAATCTAAAACAGACAAGATAAAAGACCAAACTTTCACGGTCTCTACCGAGTTGAGTAGGTGAATTGAGGGGTTTATATTGTGTGAGTTTGTTTGCGATTGCTTTGAGTGCATTCTATATCGTCTTTGCGCATACGCCTTTCTTCTCATTCCTCTTGATTTGACCATCGTGTTCTTCCGATCATTTTCTTTTTGTTTTGGAGATGATTGATTGGAGTTATTTTTATCCGGACTTCGTGGACCCCCCGTACACTCCATCCGGTCTACCTTCCTTTATTACGAGGACTTTGCTCCTGATTTTTGTACATACCCTCTTCTGCCATAGTTTCAGACCTCGGACTTTTATCCACCTCCACCTTGACATTTCCCGCTTTCACATCCACCTGAGACTGACCTGTTGGAGTCACCTCTCTTAATGTCCACACTTTATACTTTGTCCCAGTTCACGGGGCATATGAATTCGAGAATTGGTGACCTCACTTGTCTAAATAAGAGCTATGTTGATGCTTCATGATCTTAAGATATTGATTCATTTGAGGATCTCCATGAGAGCTTGCGATCGGCCAAAATACAAAAAATGAGCAAAATTTAAAAATACAAAAAGACCTAGGAGGCACATGATTGAATTAGATTGTAAGGAGAGTGCCCATATGATAGATCCTTTGACTACACACCCACTCACATCTTGTCCCACCTTTGACCCCAAGGATGCTGCTGTAAAGACTGCTCTTGGCATTCCTCGTGTAAATGATGATTCGGATCTCCTCTTTTGTATGGAGGAGATCCAAAAAATGTTGATTGAACTGGAAGTGGTGACCGCTATTCACGATATCATTGATGCCCCACTTCTCCAAGTCATGACACAATTATCTGCTCCTCATCATAAGAAGAGAGAAGCAGAGGAGCATATCTGAGCGTCATATCTTGACCATGACCACTGCCCATGCCGTCGTCCATCGTCCTTCTTATAGGAAAATGAACCCTGTCACACCTCTTGCGAGTTGCACTATCTCTGACCATTTATGTGGTAATACCCTCCTTGACAGTGGAACATCGATCAATATAATACCCTTCTCGTTGGTACAATCTATTCATCTTGATCCTCTCAATAAAATCAGGATGATAGCACAATTTGCCGGTGGATCAATAAATACGTCGAAGGGTATTCTTGAGAACATCGTCGTTCAGATTTAGGGCATATGCTTCACTAGAAATTTTGTTGTATTGGCCATGGAGACCTCCACCACTGTGGAGCATCCTCCAATCATCCTGGGACGGCCCATTCTCGCCTCTGCGAGAATCGTTATTGACTATGGATCAAGAGAGATTTGCTTCCGTTCTGATGTTGGGAGCGATGTATTGATTACCACACCTAACACCAACCATAGACCCACATCCCGCGAGAGTGTGCCTGTGTTAGCCGACCCCAAGGCCTACGACATATATGCTGATACTAGAGAGACTTTCTTTATGACCGATGATGAGACCCGAGAATTCCTCTCCACAGAGGAAGACTCGAAAAGCGTAGACCTTGGAGTTTCCTCTTCCTGTGATTGGCGATGCGTTGATGACATCCGCAGGATTTACACGATTGATACCATTGAGCGGAGGGCAGATATTGATGAGACTAAGTCCAAATTTCATTTGGTTACTTTCATTGAAGAATTCGGGCCTTTTGATGAGAATGATGACCCGGTTGAGATTCTTAAGGATGAACATGATTAGAGTTTGTTCCTTTTGGTTTTGACCTAGATGATACCTCGCAGGATGACCTTAATTCTACTTCTTCTGATGATGAGTTCGTCCCTTTTCACTTCGATATCGGTGAGACACCTAAGGCCAGACCTAGCCAGTCTACTTCCACTGATCTGTCTGTGCCTCCTCACCCTGGGTCCATTGAGAACCTTCACCCTATTGACCCTGATCGGTTTGTGTCATCTGAGGACCCCGATGTCAACCTGCACTTGGTTAGATCTATTCCTCAGCGGTCTCGCAAGAAGGTTCTCTTTCAACCTTCTTAAGCCTTAGTATATCCACTCTGTTGTACATTCTCTTACATTTTCCTCCGTCTATCTCCCGTTTCTCTCATCCACCCCATGCTCGTGTGTGCCTTGCTTAGGACGTACTTTGTCCTAGGTATAGGGGGTGGATGAGCTGAGTGTTCACCCTTTGTTCTGTTTCATCACTCTTGTTGTAGCCTGTACCTAGGGCCTCTTTTACCTTAAGTGTAGGGGGAGTGGTGTGTACATCCTCTTCTATCTTCTTCCTCTTCATCTCTCTTTTCTTCTTTTCCTTCTCTATCTTCTTTTTCTATCGAAAAGGTGTCTCCCTTTTTGGTCAGTCTTCTATACTTAGGACGCACTTTATCCTAAGTATGGGGGGGGGTGTACCCCGAGTTCTTTTATTTTTTGATCCTCTCCATTGTCTCATCTTATTGTCTATACTTAGGGATATCTTACCCTAAGTATAGGGGGAGACAGTCTAAGTACGATCTGTTCATTCCTACCCTTGACCCTCCCTGCTTTATGTACATTATGCTATACTTAGAATTATTTGATCCTAAGTATAGGGGGTATGGTCGACTTCTTATTTGTTCATTCATTTATTCATTATTTATTATTTAGACTTTTCTATACTCACTAGGAGTTATGTATTCTCTTTTTCTCTATGATCTATAAGGACATAGCTCAAGCTAAGTATAGAGGGGTCATATATACTCTATATATACTTTAGGCATAACTCGTACTTTCATATTTTTAACAGTAATTGTGGCTAAATATACTATTAAAATTCATTAAAATCACTTAATAAAAAGATGTTGATTATTCCTCAAATTCTTTTTGTATTTACTGATTAATAAATCAGGTGAAAATGTATTTTTACAAAATATTTGAAAAATAGTTTGGAAATCCTTTTGAAAAATCTTTTGAAAACTATTTAGAAAATATTTTGTTAAATATTTTCAACCTTTGTAGAAACTATTTTTTTACAAATTTAATTTATTTGTGTGAAATAAAAATGTTTGAAAAACTATTTTCAAATGTCTGAAAAATGGTTGCAAAAATATTTTGAAAAATCTATATATACTGTTTGAAAAACCTTTACAAAATGATTTTCAAATATGTGTACATGTTTGTAAAAATTGTTTGTAAAAATTATTTCGGATTATAGTTTTCAAAAATTATTTGAAAAATGATTTTCAAATAAATTTGAGAATATATACATTATACTTAAATTATATATATATATATATATATTAACCACTCACTATTTTTTAACTTCTTAAACTCTAACTCTTGTAAATATAAGATGCGTCCCGTGTAAATATTTTTACCTAGTTTTTAGCCAAAATCTTTTTGTTTTCAAAAATCCCAAAAAAATTGCAAAACTAAAAATCCAAAAACATTTGAAAAACTTTTTGAAAATAAAAAAAATGCACATGGATCATCTTTTCAAAAATCCACAAAAAATTCAAAATCTTTGAAAATTGCATCACAAAAATATTTTCTGCATTCTGCATAGCATTTGCATAGCAGTATCATTTTTCCCATTGAATTTGATAAATGAACAAGTCTAAGTAGAATCCGAATATTGGAGCTTTGTTGGTCCTTAAAATCTATCTAATAACAGGAACCTTACAGGAGTTGGAATTGAGGTACTTCAGGTCTAGTTGACTTAATCCTTTGAGGATCAAAAGACTTTGTTCAATGGATTCTTGACTGCCTAAGTAGAGTATTTCGGAGCATACACATGTCTCTTGTCGATAATGACCTAACTTGGACACCTGCACCTTTCACTTGGCTCAACTTAGTTGGAGTGGTTAGGAGATTGGATTTTCCGGTATGAGACGCACACAAGTGTAAATATTTGTCCTCCTCTAGGGAGGCAAGTGCACCCCAACCCATCCAGTGACAGTGAATTCTAAAGATGTATAGTGTGGGGTGGAATAATGCTTCAAAAGAGGGATAATCTATTGGCTCAAGAGGAAAACTTCCTTGTGTAATGCTGTTGTATATAGTATTTTTTTTTAAAAAAAAGGAAAGAAAGAAAAAAAGAAAAAAACTCCAAAAAATTGGACATGCCTGATTGAAAATAAAATGCCCGCGGAGTGTACATATTTGTATAGTCAATAAGCAAGCTTGAACTTCAAAGTCAAATCATGTGAGCCTACAACTGGATGACTTGACTACACCGGTCTTGCATCTTAGGATAGGTAGCTGCACTGGTTGCCGTCCATTCTTCTCTTCACCCCTCCTCTTGAGCTAGTTGTCACTTGAACATAGAAGGGAATACCTCGCTCCTCGAGGAAGGAGTTGCTGATTGGGGAATCACTGAGTTGTCTTGTTGGAGAAGTCAGTCTCTTTGTTGTTTCAGTTGGGGAGAACCACTATCACTTACACTGTACGAGTTAGATTCATAGTCATAAGGATTTGCGTATGAGTTGAAATATTCTGACATGGCTACTGAGGGGACTTGAGTAGAGTTTTGGGATTCTCGAAGGCTGTTGGATTTCAAATCTGATTCCCACTAAAGTTCCGTCCGCACTAAAATTCCAAAGGTCTGACTTAAGCTCCAAACTTTGATTTTGTGAAGACAAGTTTGAGAATTAAACTTACTCCAATTTCTTTCTTTTTCTTTTCTTTGTTTTTCTTTTCTACACATATTGCATAAGTATTTGCTAAGGACTAGCAAAGGCAAGTATAGGGGAATGATTAATCTCCTTTTCATCATATTTATTCTATCATTTTGGCTTTAAAAACTCTAGTAAATGCGTGTAAATACCCTTACTTTAGGCATTTTAGCATTCATGCATCATTGTGTAAATAATGTATAAAATAACATTTTTAATGCCAAAAATATAGAATAAATAAAAAAAATAAAAAAAAACAAAATATTGAAGATATTTTATGACCTTAAACTTCGATACCTTGGCATCTCAATGACTAGATCGACAAGGAATAAAGTAGGGGGAGATAAAGCCCAAAATACAATAAAAATCCCCTTTATTTTATTCATTTTTATTCATTTTTGGGACCTATTTCTAGCTCCACTTTTTATACTTCAAATCAAGAAACTTTGAAAATGAAAGTTGTAAATAATTAAATATAGAAAAATACAAAGTCGATTTCATGCAAAAATAATATAATGTACAAAATACAATCTAAATTAGATTCCAAAATCCCAACTTCCCAGACCCATATCTCTCAAATAAAAACTCAAAATATATCAAATCACCTTTAATTGTATATAACTTTTAATAAGTTATTTAATGAAGGTGGTTTCATATTTTTGGAGTTAAGATGCAAAGTTAAGGTTTGGACCCCTATTGTATAGTTGTAACGATTAAAACATGCATTTTATTTGTTATTCATTATTTTTATAATTTTATATTTTTATAAGTTTTTAAATATTATTTATAGTATAAGTAAATATTAAAACAATAATAAAAACATATCGAAATCACTAAAATAAAATACTGACCAGCCCTCTACCGCTTGTCATACCTCATTTTTGCCACTTCTTCTCAGATTTATCAAGTCCAATTCTTGCACCATTTGAAGTCGATTCCTTCGCGACTTTTAGTCCTCATCCATTGATCTTACAAGACGACACCTTTTCTTGGTATTTGGATCATCGATTCTCTAGATCTCCCTCGATCTTCCCATCATTTCCGTCACTTGTACAAAACCACCCATCGAACTTCCTTTCTTTTTTAAACCATTTGGACCCTTCTCTCTACCTCCTTGGTGTAGCCCAGAGCTTGAGGGTGGTGACAACACTCTCACTATGACCCGAGGAGGCTCGGAAGAGCCGTCATCAGGTGTTCCATCATCTCCGACCAACCTCGACCGTCGAGGTTTGCCTCCTGGTTTCGTTGGAGTGGTAACACTCTTTTCTTAGTTTTTCTTGCTTAGATTAGCTTCTAGGATTAATTCTAGATCTTGTTTTATCCGTTGGTAACCGTAGTTAGCCGCAACACCCTTTTTCGAAGTTCATTGGAGTTGTGTTCCAGCGACTTCTTGCACCGTGTATCCCTTGTTTCCGACGTGCCTAACCATCTCGAAACCTTTCCCTTCGCTTCTGCTTTGCTAACCATCACTTCGTTCAACTAGGTCCATCGTGGATATGGGCCTCCACTCCTCTTCCTCCGTCGCTCGCTGGAGGAGCTCCATCCACGCCCATTCCACTCCGTTCCACCCCAAAAGCTCTCATGAGCTCCACATTTTTGTCTAACATCTCCCTTGTAGGAAACAACAAAAAAGGACACATTTGCAGGGCTTCTCAAGGATAGAACAGGTCCTCGAGGTCTGAAGCTTCGTTCGAGCTCTTGGCAAGTTCCTCGACCATTTTGGGGAGGTCCACAGCTGGAGGAGGACGTCAGGAGGCTCGGAGGCACATCAACAGCATTAGAGGAGGCAAGAAGAAACACTAGGACCGATGGAAGCTCATCTTCGTTTGATTCTTTGCTAGTTCTTCCAAGCCCCTTCTCGTTGTAGAGTTATAATAAATTTTAACTCCACACTTGATTTTCATTATTTTATCATCATTATGGGTTAATTGTTGTTTTAATTTGGATTTCGTGTGATCAACTCGACGACTGTATTCCCGCCTTGTGTGGAACACACGATCGCTCGATTTTTGGGTTAAACACCTACAATAAAATATTAACCAAAAATTGCTTACGAAAAAATTCTTATCATTACTTTAATAAGAATAACGAAATCCATATGAGGGAAGGATTGATCGAGAATAGAGATTGAGAGAGAGAGAGGGAATACGTAGAAACGAGGAGAGATTGATAGAGAGGGGAGAAGTAGAAATGAGGAGAGATTGAGAGAGGGGGGGGAGTAGTAGTGAGGAAATGAGAGGGTGGGGAGGTTATATAACATGAAGAGAAGGACATCGTTGGCAATTTCGCCATTGACTATCTCCCAAATCGGTACTTGAGGTGCCGACTTGGACTTGGCAACTCAAATCAGCTCCTCAGGTGCCGATAGACGCTTGTTTTTTAAATAGAATTTGGTGATGCCTATTTAATTAATTACATATTTTTAATAATTATTTTAAAAAGTCCCCCAAGATATCAAGTAATTCATTAATCTAGGGACATAATTATAACAAAACATAAATCAATTCTCGCAAAGAAGTCCAAACAGGGGTATTTTGCAACTAAGTAAACCCACCAAGGCCTTATCTTATATTATTTCATGCGTAGTAGCATTTTTCTATTAGGATAATCTGGTAGGGTGTCATTGTAAATACTCTTTGCGGCATTTGTGAGTCACATGTTATAAGGACTTAAATAGAATTTTGAAGAAATGGAAGGCTTTTAGTTGAAAAATGTCCAAATTCGCATGCGTAAGGCACGCACTGTGAGGTTCGAGTGAAAGGTCGGTCATCTGCAGGTTCCCTGGGCCACGTGGAGGGGCCCAGGTGCTTCGAGGTAGCTTCTGTTTCATCGAGGCTAGTTGGCTCGAGGCAGAGGCGCGGGCTTTATTTGGGTCATCCGATCCTCCTGATAGAATGGTGCTTGCTCTTATTCTCCACCCGAGTTCCTCTGTATATGGTAGAGTATTTGGATTTATGAAGAGGGTATCTAGGGATCATCCTTTCTCCTCTTGCCTCGCATAAGGTTGTGCAACCTTCTTGAAGGGCTCGCGAAGATGAGGGAGCACTAACAAAAGATCGAGAAGGTCAAAGCCCTCGTATTGATGGAAGCTCACTGGCATGTATCCTCTAGAATGGAGATGCTCCAAAATCCTGACCATTTAGGAATTAAATACATGTAGTGTTAGATAAGTAATATGTGTACGTGCTAGAAGTGAGTGAGAGCATATACGCGCGGAAGAGCGGAGGCTCGATGGGTTCTTCTCCAGTGATAAAGGAAGAAAGTGGGCAAATCGAAGGGAAGTCCTGGAGAAAATGAATGATAAATTATCCCTCCAACATGCATCTTTGATGCATGATGAAGTTTGGGAAGGAGTTTGATTGGAGTGAAGGTCTATATACACTGCAAATAAAAATGAAGAAAACAAAGCAAAACAAAAACTTAAGCTACATGTGCACTTGAAGAGATCGTCGAAGCAGAAATATTAGCATTGAATGAAGAGGAATCAACATCTGATCATCTCTTAATTTCCCCGACCTTGGTAAGAAGCTCGAACGGTGTGAAGAAATCTCCTGTAGCATGGCCTCAGGCCATGGGTCGCACCGAAGCCTCATTCTCCGTCAAGGCCTTAACCTCATCCTTGTGTCATCACCAGAGGAAAGAGGAAGACTAGGGACGTGCTCTCATGAAGGTGGACACCAATTTTCATGCTGGTGAATGACTATTTCAAGAAGAAAATGGCAGATGTTACAACCCAGGTAGTGGTTTCAACCACATCTAGAAGTTAGAGGAGTTAGGATTTTGAGAGGTTAGAAAGTGGGCAAAGAAGTGGAAGGCTAGGGCTATGTCATGGAGGTCTTAGTTAGTTGAGATGTTCGTCGGAGAGGTTGGGAAAATAGGGAAGTTAGGATGGTTGCAGAGGTTCACGCCTCTTCGAGAGAAAGGCCTAGTGATTGATGAAATGTAGCAACTATTGAATCATTAGATCCAATAATTAAGGAGGGGCACGGGTGATTAATAAGGTCGAGTCACATGTCTCAACCAGAAAGAGCCACGTGGCCCAATAGAATAATTAGATAATCAAGAAAATATAAATAAATCAAAATAAAATAGATATATGCGTCAAATCAAAAAGTGCTCAACATGAAAGTTGTAGATCTTTGCAAGATATACACTTTTCCCATTGAACTCAAAGTCAAAATACATCACACATACATATTATTATTTTTGAAAGTATTTTTGAAGTATTAAAAATATTTCTTTTGTTACTTTTTTATTTTTATTGATGAATAATATTACATTAAATATAAATATATATAATAGTCAACTAATTTTATTTGTTTTTTAATAATAAGGAAAAAATATAAAATAATGGTATAATAATGTAATTATTTGTGTACATATAATCAGTGTTAATTATTTATATAAGGTTAATTGTTAGATAAAATCAACTGTTAATTATAATTACTGAATTGTATAAGGTTGGGGAGTGGGCTTTTGTTGCAGTTGACATTGACATGGGATCACGAGGTTTCATTAGAGGTCGATCGATTGAGAGATGGACACACTAGGGAGAGGGGTAGGAAAGGGCGACGTGGGTATTCACAAAGAGAAGGGTGTGGTAACATTGGTCTATAGAGTGTCTCACAACAACAAAGAATAGTGGGGATCACAATTAATTTGAAGACTAATGAACCCACTTCAATTGGTGTAGGTGCGTTGATGGATCTCAAATTCAACATCTTTATTTACATTATTTAATCTTCTACCTTGAACTATTCATTTAATCTATTAGAATTAACATTTTATACCTTGTAATTATCTAAAGCTAATTATTGTAAATTAAACGTTTGAATCATGGAATATATGTGTCTATAGTTCTCTTTATTCTGTGTTTTTCTCTTTATTCAAAAACTAATAAAATTTAGTGTGATATTATGTATAATATATTGTATATTATTTATTATTCAAAATACGAAAAAATAACAAAATTAAAAGAAATATTTTTATACTTAGAAAATACTTGTAAAAATATTATTGTATATAGATGTATTTTAGTTTTAAGTTCTACATGAAAGATGTAGATCTCAAAAAGATATACAACTTTCATGTTTAGAACTTTTTTATTTTGACTTCTTTTATTATTTTTTATAATTATCTTTAATTTTTTTACATTTCTTTAATTTTTGATTGGGCCACATGGCCTCTTTTGGGCTAGCCATGTGTCCGACCCTTTGTTAAGCCTCACATTCATTCTACATCGTCTGATATCTTGATCAAATGGCTCACAATGCATCAGACTTGCCTCATCAAGGATCTCTTTATCAAATGATAAAATTGCCCTCATCGCTCCTTACGTACCTTCACAGGGCTATTGGATCTGTTGGATCGCATGATCCAGTAGCCTGTTCATCGTCTTCCCCGAGAGGTTATCCCGAAGAGACACATCTCTTTACCGGATCAACTTCCCCATTTTCTCTCTGCATCTCCACGTGTTCTCAAGATACGAGAATGGTGCCCAGGTGAAGCTCTTTCATCCTTTCTCACGCAGCTCTTCCATTTCCATCATACCTTTCACATGAGCTCGCTTGTAGCAGTTGAAACTACCTCTCCAACTACTACCTCTTTGATCAAAACCATTGCCGAGGATCACTTTTGGCCATATTTTCCCTTTGCGAGAGGTTTCTTTGAGCCTGCTCTTTCTTCAATGACAGTGATAGAGAGATAACATGTGCAATGAAGGAGTATTGCCTTCGGCAAGATCCACGTCGACTTGAACATGTTGGAGCCCTTGATCTAATGCTACTCGAGTTTTACGCCCTCGTCGAGCATGTCAAGTTATGACTCGAAGTTCTTAAGATTCTCCCCAGGCCTTTATTTCACCTCTGACTCCATTTCCATCTTCAGGTATATCCATGTGCTTCACCACCTTTGAATTCTTCAATTTAATCATGCCCATAAACACACTCCCTACTCGATTTGATTGATCCATCTCCATCTCCAAGTCACCCCCACCTTCACGCATACACCCAATCATATTCCCCCTTCTCCATGACCTCCTCTACTTCAATCCAGTTTTCTTCCTACAAGGAAGAAAAACCATATGGACTCCACCACATATACATGAATATGCCCTCAATGCCACTCCATTCCACCATTTGTGCAACCCCAGAGCTTTGATATTTATTCTAATGCATGTAGGTCAATGTAACCGTGATTGTCGGAGTTGTGAATCCATCTCTGGTCTCAAACATCTTCTCCGATGAAGCTCTATCGACCTCAAGTTTCCGTAGTTGTCTAGCCTCCCTTTCCTATACTTATCCTTTGCCAACCATCTACTAAGGTGCTCTAATATTCATATCCATCTTCGGAGCACATAAGATCCTTCTGACTCGACCGGAGCATCGCCAATCCACCACTGCATGCAGAGGAGTCAAGAGCATAAGTACAATTGATGTTGGATGGAACCCTATCTAGGATGATCCTACAATCTAGACTGCCTATGAACCTCACTCTGCACCTCTCAGCTTCGATTGACATAGTCATGTGCCAGATAAACGAGGGTTTCAATAGAGGTCCTGTCAATCGACAAGGCAGACAAACAGTTGTCGAAGTGACCCCAAACGGAAACCCGGTTAGTCAGCAACTAACATACAATATTCATAATTCAATTAATAGCAAAAATATGGAATTAAGATTAATTTTCTCCATCACAAAATGCATATCCAGCAAGTATGTAGAGGTCGAACCACAGAGAGCAAAACAAGTAGCCTAAGGTTATTCATGTACAATCAAGTCATGCATTTATATAGATATTTTGTGGGTTTTTTAGTTTTATATTTTTTATTTTTGATTATATATATATATATTCAATTTTCTGATTTTGTATTTTCTTTTTATCTTTTATATTTTATATTTTCTTCTTTCTTTTATGTACACAATATAACATATATAAGGCTCTATATACTTAATATATAGTCGTATATTTACAAATGATAGTAAATATAGATAAAATATAAAAAATAAATTATTTTTAGGTTTTTCATAATTTTCTAATGTTTTTGTAATTTTCCAGATTTTTTTGCTAATTTTATGTATTTGTAAAGTCAAAAATATCCCAAATAAGGGATTAATAAATAATCCGAAATCGATTTGGGTTTTAAAAATAGAAAAAAATTCCCAAAATTACCCAAACTAATATATAAATAATAATATATAGATAATTATAAATCAGAAAAATATATTTTTAGTATTTTTATAGAATTTTTATAATTTTCGTTGGATTTTGGAGCTTTATGATTTTTATCATTTTCTTTTTCTATTTATAGGGGTTTTTGTTTTTTAGACTCAATAATTGCTAATATATATATATAATTTTTTTTGGTATTTTTCAAAATGTTTTTATATTTTTTGGTATTTTATAATTTAGACAGGGGTTATTTAGACTCCTTTCCATTTTTAGTAATAGGTTAAATGCAAAAAATGCCAAACAACTATGGGTGTGAATCTACATGGCATGAAGCATCTAACCCTATTTTTTTTGGATTTTTAGGAGCACATTAGCTATTTTAAATAAATGAAAAAAAACACAAACATATGTCCTAACATGGGCATTTTTGCAATCAAAATACAGTCCATGGTATTTTGTGCAAAAGTACCAAAATTATACAACATAGTTAACATTTCAATGAATTATTTAACAATTACAAAAAGCATTCTGGTGAGTCGATACCCCTACGAAGATGAGCGCTCTGGATCAGATCTGGGGTCTTCATCAATGGTCAAGACGTGGCGACGATGGACGGTGGAGATCAAAACTGGAGATGCAGCCTTGATCGAATGGCTGCTGCTTCGCTCAAAGAATAGGTAAGAAGATCTCTGCCTCTGAGCTTCGATCGTTGATTTCTCCGTCCTCTAGCATTCTTCTTCGCTGGCGAGATGCTCTACATGTTTGGGGAGGTGTTCCGCTGCTGTTGGTGTGCACAAGAAGGTCCAGGACCATATGAAGAGGCTTGGCGAGCTCGGGAAAGAAGGGAACCCTGGGAACCTTCAAGTCAAATCGATTTGATCCCAGGAGGGATCCTTTGAGCGTGTGACCTGAACATGAAGAACGAGTGGCTTGAGGGCGTTCCCCTCAGCTAAGTATGAAGCAGTTTGCGCGAGAAGTGAGGTGGGTTGTGAGTAGGGATGAAAACGGTCGGATACGGATATGAATGTATGTATAATCATATCCTTATCCATTTACAAATACGAATACAAATGCGGATACGAATACTGACGAATGTGAAAAATGTGTTACCATATCCTTGAAAACGAATACGAATGTAAAACGAATACGAATCAGATACGAATAATAAAAAAATGATTTACTAATACACATGTTTAGGATGGTTTAAACATAAAATAGATATACCAGATAATGCAATTTCATAAAAATTGTATCAACGATGGTCATAAAATGTTGTTACACACATTTATAAATAAATATATTACTATACTTATGTTCGAAAACGAATATACGAATGCGAATATGAATATTAACGAATGTTAAAGTGACATCCATATCCGCATCCATTTTAAAACGAATACGAATACGAATGTCAAAATATGTATAATACGAATACGATAGCGGATCGGATACGAATATATTCACATTCATTTTCATCCCTAGTTGTGAGGCTTCTGACAAGGCGACAGAGATGAACCTCGATTCACAGAACCGAGGTGGTCCTGGTTGATTGGATGCACGTGGAATGATCAGGAAGCGATTGAGGGTTGATATGGAGGCAAAAGGTACGGTGGAGATGGGATGGGTACGCACGTAGGAGCTAGCCGGAGCTCGACTCCATCGAACTACGGGATGAACGATTAACACTAATTTAACTAACTAAATCCTAAACTAACATTAGGAAATTAAACCTATAATTAAAAGAAGCAAAAGCATGATAAATGAGTAGCTCTTATATCTGGAATAACCCAGGGAGCAAGGTCACCGACGACGGGCCACCGTGAGTGCACCCCTCACTCCTGGAGCTTGGCCTGGCATTGAAGATGCTCCCCCTGTCACGAGGACTTCTCTTAGACACTAAACCAGGGATCCTAGATGCTTAATGGTGACTAAAGTTTGAAGGAGGATTGGAGGTTTTATTTATATACAATATTCAGCACCCTTATTGACCTGGGAAAAACGATGATTTGGGCATAGGTACACGTGATTAATGAGTATGACATGTATGTACAATGATCAATAATCATTTCTTGTTGAATGAAGGCGAAAGATGGATGTGGCGATCGGGAAAAAGGGAGAAAAAAGCGGGAAAACATGTCTGCATCACATCAACATGCTGGAGGTCAAGTTGACCAGGGTTAACCAACAGAGGGACATGATTGGTCCAACTAAGCCCGCCAGAAGACAAATCATGTTGATTTATTCAAAAACAATTAATTTAAAATTGTAAATGATTTTATTAATTTTTATATATAAAATAAAAATTAATGTTGTATTTTATTATGATTATTTATTTATTTTTTGGCTTTATTTATTAGTAGTTAATTTTTAATATGATTTTTATAGGTATATTCGCCTATATTTTTTACACTTTTATTTTTATTTTGCATATTTTATTTTATTATTCTATTCTTTTATAACTTATTTTTATGAGTATAAATATATTTTTATTTCATTTTTATGATTTTATTTGTACACTTAAGTAAATAGATATGTATATTCTATAGGTATAGTTATAGGTATTTTACCTATGCATTATATACATCTTTTTATTTTAATGTATTTTTATGATTTTTATTTTGGTTTTGTACATTTATTGGAATATGAATATTATTTAAAATATTATAAAAATATAAAGAATAAGGAAATAAAGGAATAGATTTTCCTTTTATTTCTATACAAATATACTATAGGTATTTTGCCTATATAATTTTGTAGACTTATTTTATTTTTCATTTTCTTTCTGGTTTTATTCTAGTTTTGATATACACATATTTTATAGACTAATGTTAGCAAAAGTATAAAAATATGAATTTGCGAAAATAATAAGAAATGAATAAAATGAATATTTTAATCAGTGTGATATACAATAGGGATCAAAACCTAAATTCACACAGCAACTCCGAAAAATATAAAACCACCACCAGTAAAAAGCTTATGAAAAGTTATATACAAATAGAGGTGATTTTGATGTGTTTTGAATTTTTATTTGAAAGACATGGGTCTGTGAAGTTTGGTTTTTGGCTTTTTATTTTGTGTATAAAATGTACACTGTGTATTATTTTTGCACAAACTCAATTTTGTATTTTTATTCACATTATTATATACAACTTTCATGTATAAAGTTTTTTTATTTGATGAATAAATAATAAAGAATAAAATAAGTGTAAAAAATGCATAAATAATGAATGAAATAATAGGTTTTTTATTCTATTTCTGACCCTTATCTCCCCTTACTTCAATTCCTTGTCGACTAACTCAATTCTTGACTTGGTCTCGGGGTTTAGGGTCTTAAAATATTTTCAATATTTTATTCCTTTTTCTTTTCTTCTCTTTATTCTATAATTTTGGCATTAAAACATTATTATACAATAAATAATGAATGTGCATTAACTAGAGTTTTTAAGGCCAAAATGATAGAATAAAGATGATGAAATGGAGACTCATCACCCCCTATACTTGCCTTTGCTAGTCCCTAGCAAACACTTATGCAATAAGTACAAAAAGAAGAAATAAGAAAAAAAAGAAAGGATAAATAGAATTTCTTTCAGTTATTAAACTTGTGTTTACAAAATCAAAGTTTGGAGCTCAGGTTAGACCTTGATGTGAGAATGTGTGTGGAACCTAGTCGGGAATCAAATCTAAAAGACAACGGCCTTCGAGAGTCACAGAACTCGGTTCAAACCACCTCAGTAGCTAGGTCAGAACTAGCCCACATCATACGCAAGCCCTTATGACTATGAAGCCGACTTGTATAGTGTAAGTGATAGTGGCTCTCCCCAACTGAAATGACAAAGGAGCTGACTTCTCCAAAATGAAAACTCGATGATTCTCTAATCCAGCACTCTGTCCTCAAGGAGCGGGGTATTCCCTTTAAGTTCAAGTGGCATCCAACTCAAAAGGAGGAGGTGAAGAAAAGAATGGACGGTAGCCAGTGTAGCTACCTATCCTGGGATGCAAGACAAGTGTAGTCAAGTCATCCAGCTGTAGGCTCACATGGTATAACTTTGATGCTCAAGCTTGCTTATTTTCTATACAACATATATACATACTCCGGCATACATTTTATTTTATTTGCAGACCTGTCCACTTTTTTGGAGTTTTTTTTGAAATACTATTCACACCAACATTTACACAAGGTCTTTTTCCCCTTGAGTCAGAAGACTATCCCTCTTTTGAAGCTTTATTGCAATGCACACTCTCCTGTCATTTGACTTCATTGTAACTAGACTAGGTTGGGGTGCACTTCCCTCCCTAGACGAGGATGAATGTTTCTACCCATGTGCATCTCAGACCGACAAATCCAACCCCCTCATCTCTCCAACTGAGTTGGTCCAAGTAAAAGGTGCAAGAGTCCAAGTTAGGTTACGGTCGACAAGAGTCATGCATGCGTCTCGAAAAGTTATAATTACTCAGTTGAGGTGACTTAAACCCAGCCCTGAGTCTTAAAGAATTAAGTCTTATTGGACTTGAAGTACCTTAAACCTAGTTCCCATAAGTTTCCAGTGTAGTTAGGTGCAAGGTCCAACCAAGCTCCAATCTTCGGTTTTATTTGAACTTGTTCAATCATCAAGCTCAATCAAAAAGAATATGGATGCTATGCAAATGCTATGTACAATGCAGAAAGAATGATGCGATTTTCAAATTTTTTTGCAAATAAAAAGAATTTTTATAAAAAGAATTTTGGCAAATAAAAGGAATTTTTATCAAAAGAATTTCGGTAAAGAAAAAGGATTTTAGCACCCAAAGTATAAAATATATATAGATATTTACACGGGCGTGCTTCTTTTTATTTACAAGAGTTAATATTTAAAGGATTTACAAATTTTAAAAGTTAGTTTATAGGTATATATACAATCGGTAAATAATTTTAGTTTTTATTTATTATATATATATATTTATATGTATATGTATATTTATTTTATTTAATGATGCATTTATTCCTCAAATTTATTTGCAAACAAGTTTCAAAACTGTAGTACAAAATAATTTTTGCAAATATTTACAAGTATTTGAAAGCCATTTTGCAAAGATTTTTCAATCAATATAGATACATTTTCAAAAAATGTTTACAGACATTTTCAAAATCATTTGCAAATCGATTTTCAAAACTTTTATTGCACACAAAGAAAAAGAATTTTTCAATTAAAATATCTTTATAAAGGCTGAAAACCATCTAACAAAAAGTTTTCCAAATGGTTCACACTATTTTTCAAATTATTTTGCAAAAATATTTTTAACCTGAATTATTAATCAATATATACAAACCGAGTTTTTGAGGAATAAAAATGCCATTTGTTAATACATGTGTGAATATTTTTTTTATTTTGAGTTTTGCAAATGTTTTTTTTTGTTTTTGAAAGCAGAAGGTTTGGGTTAAGAAATTAGGTACGTATTTTACATGGGGATGTACCTTATATTTACAAAAGTTTTGGTTCTTAATGGATAAATATATAAAGAATTGTTGAATATGGTGTGTACTCCTCAAACTTATTTGAAAAATATTTTTCAACAAATTTAAAAACTATAGTCCAACATAATCTTCACACATGATTTTTACAAACATCTACACATATTTGAAAATCGTTTTGCAAATATTTTTCAAACAATATATATAGATTTTTCAAGTATTTTTGCAACCATTTTACAACCACTTACAAATTATTTATCAAACACTTTTATTACATGCAAAGAAAATAAATTTTTACAAGCAAAAAGATTTTTACAAAGGTTGAATACTCTTTACAAATTATTTTCCAAACAATTTTCAAAAGTTTTTTCAAAAGGGTTTTCAAACTATTTTTCAAATATTTTGCAAAAGTATTTCTGCCTGATTTATTAATCAATATGTACAAAAAGAGTTTGAGGAGCTATAAACATCTTTTTATTAGAAGATTGCGATGAATTTAACATTATTTTTAGCCATACATATTATTTAGAACACAAAAGTACGAGTTATGGCTTGAAGTATATACATAGTATATACGACCCCCGTATACTTAGCTCGAGCAATATCCTCATAGATCAAAGAGAAAAAGAGAAGACATAACTAGAATTGAGTATAGAAAAGTCTGAAGAATAAAAGAATAAGGAGATGAATAAATGAACAGGAAGTTGACCATCCCCCCTATACCCAGGATTAAATAATCTTAAGTATAACAGATTGTACACAAGGAAAGGATGGTCAAGGATGAGAATGAACAAATTGTACTCGGATTGTCTCCCCCCTATAATTAGGGTGAGAGATCCCTTAGGATAGGCAAGAAGAGGAGACAATGGAGAGGATCAAAGAATGAAGGTGATTGGGGTGCATCCCCCATACTTAGGACAAAGTATGTCCTAAGTATAGAACACTGACAAAAAAGGGCGATACACTGGATTTTTTGTAATATATATATAGGATGAAAACGGGAACTGGAAATAAGAAAAGACAAGAGATTAGAGGAAAAGTTTTTGAGGTGCGTTATCTGAATCTTTTGATGCTGCCAGTGTTGTGGATGTATCTTCAGAGTGCAGTACCTGGATTGATTCGACAACGGCCAAGAAAGTTTCATGCTTAAGGTAGGGCTTCAGTAGCTGACCGTTGACAACAAATGGTTGTGCGTTAGGAGAGAATTCTGATATTGCAATGCTGCCATTGTCACACACTTCTCATATTTGAAACGACCCTGTCCATTTGCTTTTCAATTTGCTCGGGAAGATCTTTAACTTTGCATCAAATAGCCACACTTTCTGTCCAGCTTCGATGGTCTTTCATCTGATGTGCCGGTCATGCCAGCATTTCATCTTCTCTTTGTACATCAATATGTTATCGTATGCATAGTCTCGAAATTCGAGGAGCCTGTTCAGATCATCTTTTTTCTGACCACTTCTCTGTGAGTCCAAATTGCACATATTGATTGCCCATAAGGATTTGTGAATTAGTTCCACGGGCAGATGACATGGCTTTCCATACACAAGACGATATGATGACATGCCCAAAGGAGTTGTGTAAGCGGTTTGGTATGCCCACAGGATGAAGTCCAGGAGTTGGGATCAATTCTTTCTGTCCGACTTCACAAGCTTCTGCAGGACTGTCTTGATTTCTCTGTTCGACAGCTCGACCATGCCATTGGTCTGTGGATGGTAAGGAGATGTGACTCGATGCTCGATGCCATATTCCTTCCTTAATTTCTTGACCTTTTTGTTTATGAAGTGGCTACCCCCATCTGATATGAGAATCTTCAGAATCCCGAACTGTGAAATAATAATTTTTTTCAAAAATCGACGTACTGTGCGCCTGTCAGTGGCTCGAATGGGGATAGCTTCAACCCATTGACTCACATAGTCAACGACAAGAAGGATGTGCTCATATCCCTGCTTGTTGGGAAAAGGTCCCATGAAATCGATCCCCCAAGCATCGAATACATCTGCTATCTGAATGATCTTTAGGGATGTTGAATCTTTTGTGGTAAGGGTGCCTTTCAGTCTTTGACAGTCCGTGCACCGTTTGATGAAAGTTTCTGCATCCTTGAATAGTGTGGGCCATCAGAAGCCACACTGAAGTACTTTTGTTGCCGTTCTATCTCCAGAGTGGTGTACACTAGATTCGAGCGAGTGACAATGCTCGAGGACACTATGTGCTCCCCCTGAGGGATACACCTATGCCAAATGCAATATGCTCCTTCCCTGAATAAGAGAGGATCTTCCCATTGGTAGAAATGGATTGTCGATAAGAATTTATCCTTTTGAATCTTCGTCCAATCTGATGGTACTACCCCCGAAATGAGGTAGTTGACAATATCAACATACCAAAGGAGTGAATCCACAGCCACAATTGACTCGTCAGGAAAGGTTTCTGTGATGGGTACTGCTCATCAGAAGCTCTTGCTGCTCAAATCTGGAGAGATGATCTGCTACCACATTCTGAACTCCAGGCCTGTCCTTGATTTCCAAATCAAATTCCTGAAGGAGAAGGATCCATCTATTCAATCTGGGTTTGACGTCCTTCTTCTGATGTAAATATCGGATAACAGAGTGGTTTGTGAAGATGGTAACTTTTGATCCAAGCAAATAAGATCTGAACTTCTCCAAGGCAAATACCACAACCAGCAACTCTTTCTCCATCACTGTATAATTTCTCTGAGCTTCATCTAATGTTTTGCTGGTATAATGAATGGTATAGGGCACCCCGTCTTTCCTCTGTCCTAAAACAACCCCAACTGTAAAGTTTGACACATCCGTCATGATCTCAAAGGGGAGAGACCAATCCGGTGGTTGTAGGACTGGAGCTTGAGTGATAAGCTCCTTTAACTGATTGAAAGAAAGGAGAACCTGCTGAACAACATTGAACTCAGTCTCCTTGCATAGAAGTTCGGTTAGAGCTCGGGCTATGCGGCTGAAATCACGAATGAACCTTCTATAGAATCCCACATGGCCCAGGAATGACCTTACATTCTTTACTGTTTGAGGTGGCTCGAGATTGGCTATCACGTCCACCTTTGACGGGTCGACTTTCATGCCACATTTGGAAATGACGTGACCGAGCACAATCCCTTATGTGACCATAAAGTGGCTCTTTTCCCATGATAGCACTAGGTTGACTTCTCAGCATTTCTGAAGTACTCTGTCTAGGTGCTCAAGATAAGAATCGAAACTGTCGCCATAGACGGAGAAGTCATCCATAAACACCTCAAGAAAACTGCCTACCATCTCAGTGAAGACTGTAAGCATGCATTTCTGGAATGTCGCTGGTGCATTGCACAATCCAAAGGGAATTCTCTTGAATGTATATGTGCTGAACGGGAAAGTGAATGTGGTCTTATCTTGGTCCTCAGGGGCGATTGCCACTTGGTTGTACCCGGAGTACCCATCTAGAAAGCATAAGAACTCCTTGCTGGCTAGCCTTTCCAAAACCTGATCAATGAATGGCAAGGGGAAGTAGTCCTTCTTCGTTGTTGCATTACGACGGCGGTAGTCAACACCCACCCACCAGGATGTCGGTACCCGAGTAGATATCTCCTCTCCTTTGTCATTTGTAACCACAGTAAGCCCTGATTTCTTTGGAACTACGTGCAGGGGGCTGACCCACTTTGAATCGGAGATGGGTAAATGAAGCTTGCGTCACACCACTTCGTGATTTATTTCATGACGACGTCCCTAAGATTTGGATTCAATCTTCTTTGAAATTCAAGGGATGGATTGGCATCTTCTTTCAGGTAAATGTGGTGTGAACACAATGCAGGATTTATCCAGCGGAGATCTGATACATGCCAACCAAGCGTCTTGCAGTTCTTCTCTAGAACCTCGAGAAGTCGAGATTCTTGCTCTGGTGTCAGCCTGCTGATGATGATGATCGGATACATGTTTTTTGCACCTGTAAGGAAATCATACTTCAGGCCTGCTGGAAGTAGCTTGAATTCCAAATATGATCTGGCCATCTTATCAGTTACTTTAGAAACTGCACTGGTGGGTGGATGTGCGGCCTGGACTTTTGCATAGTCGCTAACCTCAGTGCTCTGTTGAGATTCTAAAAATATGCCAAAGGTTCTACACTAGGATCATCATGTTCAGTCTAGAGTGAGTCATTGGATTCAAAATTGTGCATCAACACATTGGATTATGTCTCCCAAGTATCATCGGAGCATGTGTCGACTGCGCTTCCCGATTCCTCCTCCAGAGAGTGGATTTCTTGGGTCCATGGAGTGGTGTATCTCTGATTTTTGGAATAAAGTCACGGTCTGCTTCTGGTGCTGCACGACTCTCATCAATTATGACTTTCGGCTCGTCGATCATGTCTATAATGATTCTGTTGATGCCCGAGCTGAACATGATTTTGCCAGACCTATAGTCAACCACGACTTCTAAGGTACACATGAATGGTAGGCCAAGGATGATAGGATTCTGGAGTAAGGTTGCGAGAGAGTCCATATCAAGAACTACAAAATCAACTGGAAACTGCATTTTCCGCGCCTTTACCACAACGTCTTCCAAAAGACCTATAGGTAGCTTAATGGATCGGTTAGCGAACTGAAGGATCATCCATGTCTGCTTGAGCGGACCTAGCCTAAATTCTTGTAGTAACGACGAGGACAGAAGGTTGATGGAAGAACCGTTGTCAAACAGAGTGCGCTCGAAGACTTGATAAAAAAATGTCACAACTGATAAGAGATGCTCCTTTGTCCTGCTTCTTCTGTGGGAGGCTGCTAATGGATGCTTCAATGGCCATGGAGAGAACATGCTTTTCAACCTATATGTATGTGTTCTTTTGTGCTGGGCGACGCCTGTTTGTACATGCTTCTTTCAAACCTTTCTTCACAGATGGAATGTACTCCATAGCCTTCATCAGAGGCATCTCATCAGTCAAGTGATTAATGATATCCATAACACCAGAAACAGATAATGCACTTTTTCTTTTTGTATTTTTTTTGGATTTTTCTATTACATCATGAAAAGGAATATGTACATTGTTGCAATCCGAAACAGAGTTCTTATTTGCAATAAAATCATCGTCCACAAAATTTTGTACATCCGGGTTACAAAAAGTACAATATGGAAGCTGAGGTGCTAATACTGGTGGACGGGTAAAAAGTGTGTCTCCATTCTGTCGGCTGATGTGAGATTGGCTGCAGCTGGTGGCTCCTCCAAGGTTGGCGCGACTTCACTTTGGCGATGATCTTCGTTTTGTTATTTTTGGTTTTTCTGATTTTTTTGTTCTTTTTGTTGATGTTGATGGTGTTGAGTGGTAACTGGAATAGCTCCTCCTCCTTCTTCTTCGTCACCCATCCCTGTAGCTGGCATGATTGGTGTAGAAGATGATGATTCACCTGAAACTTTATTGTCCCCTTGTTGATGGCAGGCGGAGGCAAGGCCCTGCCGTTCCTGAGAGTGACAACATTAGATAAAATAATAGCACAATCATATGACTTTACAGGCGTAATGGGACATCATGTTCTACCTGCTCCTTTCTCTTGAAGCTATTGGGGTTGGCTTCGACCTGTGCTGGAATGGTGGTTTTAGTGGCAGTCAGGTCATCTAATTTCCTTGTCAGATCTGGTGGGCCTTTGATGAGCTGGACCAAGCAATCCAGGGTTGGGTTCACAGGATTTGCCTCAGAAGGTTCACCGTGCAGACCACACTATTGCTGTGTATTCGAGATCTGAGGAGACGACTGCTGGTGGTGTTGTAGTGGTGGAGGAAGATGATACTGATGGTATGATGAAGGAGGATACTGCTGATACTGCAAAGGTGGGGCAACCACATAATGGTGGTATGGCGGTAGCTGTCGGTACTGCGGCTGCTGATAGTGTTGGGTTTGCCTCCATTAGTTGGCATATTGGGGAGGCTGGTGATACTATGGTGACGGCTACGAGGACTGCCCAAAACGACCACCTTGTGGTTGGTGGTACTGCATGTTGGCTTGTAGCTGGCCATGAGGGTAGGACGGGTCGGTTATGCATCATTGCTCCAAACCCCATCGACTTCTTGGATCAGGGGTGGTGGTGGGAAGGCTGGATCTGATGATGGAGGAAAGTCTGGCTGATAGACAACCATCTATTGTTGCGGGTGGCCCTAGTCGGGCTCTTGTACGTAGTATACGTGCTGGACTGCCGGTGGCTGCTGGCTCGGCTGAGGCTGATATGGCAGTGATGGATCATCCTTCTTCTCAGCTGGAGCATCTGGAGATGGTGTTGCTGACTGGACAGTGTTAATGGTGTATACCAGCAGTTCCAACTGCTTGGTGATCTGGTCCAGCTTGTCGAGATTTTATGTCCTCTTTTCGATCACAACAAGTTTCTCAAGATCCTTTAATCGATTTTCAATTATATCAACTTTGAGAGATGGCCCCCGATAATGCTATGGTTGGAGCTCTCATCTCTCTCCGCCTCACAGGATGCTACCATGTGCACTTACTTCTGGAGGATTTGGGACTGCTTCTGATATGCCTTGGATGAAGAGAGGGCAGCCTCTCCTTTGGCCATTTCCTTAAAAATCTACCAAATGACATCTTCATCCTTGTTAAAGTGTGAGCCCCTACATGCTGCATCAACGCCTTTGACTTTCTACGTCCAGGCCCCCTAAAAGGTGTTGGACCAAGCTGGTCCTTGGAATTTAATGATGGGGGCACTTCTCCTGTAGATCAGTGAATCTCTCCCAGGCTTCATGGATGGATTCATGGGCTCCCTGAGGGAAATCACTAATTCTTGCTCGCATCTGGTTGAGCTGACCGAGAGGATAAAACTTGTGCAGGAAGGCGGACTTCAAATCCTACCATCTCATCACAACCTTCCCCAGATGGTTAACCCAATAGAGGGCTTTGTCTTGTAAACTGAAGGGGAACACCATCATCTTTACAACGTTCAAGGGGGCATTAGAAGAGTGAATAGTATGACATATGCGTGAAAATTGCTGCAGATGAATGTAAGGCTCTTCATTGGTATTCCCATGGAAAGAAGGAAGAAAATCAATGAATTGAGGCTTCAGCTCAAAATGAACGTGCATCGATGATATGAGGATCCATGCGGTCATCTATTATCTCCAGGGTTGTATGTCTCTTTCAGTGTGGGTTTGGGCCTCCCATGTTCAGGCTCTTCCTCGTCTAGATTATCATCATGGGGTCCACCACCTCCTCCTCCTCCATGTCTACCTCCTCCTCCTTCGGGTCTGTTCATCACATCATTCAGCATTTCCTGGAATGTAGTCTGTGCTAGGGCTTGTTCTGTCAACTGATGCTGGATGGCTTAGATAGATACCAACAACTATGCATTCACCTGATTCTAATCAGGCATCTGTCCTTACTCTGGTTGAGGGGGCTACTGAACATTGCCCTTTCCTCGAGGATCTATCTCAAGATCTAAATTTGAGGAGATGAATTTTGGATTGGGATCCAGGGCTTGGTTTGGCTTCTATCTGCAATATGAGAGAATCTCAATCATACCACTTGAAATTGATTCCTGCTGCCAAGATGAATCTGTAATTAAGGTCAATTCCAGGATGTTACAAATGAAAAAGGATATGGACTGTAATCGACTTTCACTCACAATGGCAAAAGTGGGACAAGAGTGGTCCCAGTTTATTGGTGGTCAAGAGGAAGGGTAGAAGACGAGGAGTCTGGAGATCGACCCGCAAGGTCCGGATTGGGTTCTTGGGAATTGCCTCGAATTATTGACGAGGATGAGCCCATAGAATCGATGTAGGTGTCAGCAGGGTCCTGACTAAGCCATCCATGGATCAACTTCATGAAGCAAGATAGAGATCGATGCAAGAAGAAAGATATGGTAGTCAACAAGGAACAAAATGGAGTACAAAACAACAGAAAGGCTCAAGCTGAGCAGGGTCAAATGGAAAAACACATGACAAATTTTGTGAAAGTGCGCGGGACTTGATCTCTGAACCTTAATCTAGATCCATACAAACACAATACAAAATTGGGTTCACCAACTCGTGCTATGTGAAGCCCTAAAGGTTCGACTACTTATTATCTCTTCAGTTTTAGAGTTGTTATTTCAGGCATATTTTATAACAAGTCCTTAGTACGCTAATCCTATGAGAGAGAGATTACTGCTAGAAGAGTATCCCGTACTTGTCCTTCTCCTTTGTAACCTGTAGTATGCACTTTTTGATGTCCTTGTAAACCTTCCTGGATCCTACTAAGCCAATGAAATAGAGAGAGGAAGCCAATAGGCGAAACCAATGCCTTAGGTCTCGCTCAGAATGGAATCACCATGAGCGTGCAAGAACCTACTCGGATGCAAATTGATGAGGCAGACACCCCCATGAAGACGTGGCCTAAGCTCAATACTTTCCACACAAGGCTGGAACTATCATCGAAAAAAGTCGATAAACAATACTAAAATTTGTTTCTTTAATTGAGACATTCATGGCTTCATCACGGCTGCTTTTACAATTTGTTTTGAATGCAAAACCATGTTATCTACCAAGATAATATGTCAGGCACTTAGTCAAAACAAAATGCTATTTTTAAAATATATTAAATTTAGAAAAAAAATCCGACATCCTTTTAATTTATCTTTTTATAAATTTCTAACTCATTAAACAGTAGAATAGGCGTGATTTGGGAGAGAATAAAACAGCATTTGATTTTGATAAAGATGTTAGAATTAAAAGGACAATATGAATGTCGATAAGGGCTACCATGAGACTTCCTTAAACTCGTTTCCATCTTTGGACGCAAAAAGATAGAATCATAATAATTTAATATACAAAACTGGATGACAATCAACTTTTGAGAATATTTATGCAATGATGAATCCTTTTAAAGCAAATAAGAACAACCACTAAATGGTGTGCTCAATTTCAAAGATTATCAAAATAATGATAAAAAATAACTTCTATGGTATCAATTCACAAAATCAACCATTATCAAGTTAATCATGTAAATTCCATCAAAGCCAAGATACCTTAACCTGACTACGATACTATATTGTAAAAATTTTATAATGGCTGCTGATAATCAATAACTAATTATTCACAAGTTACCTCCTTCCATTGCAAGTCAGAAAAACACCGTGGCGAAGATGATGAAGAGAAATGACGGTGATCCTTCCTTTATTTTCTCCTTCCCTTGACCACAAACATTAAGTCTCTCTCAGATGATAGAAAGTTTTGATGGTGGCTCTCGGATTCTTGAGTCGATGACTTTTTAAGTATGAATTTGTTCATTTAGAATCTGGGATCTTCTACTTATTTATTTATTTTTTCTTCTTCCTCTATCTCTATCTCATAGGTATAGCATTTGAATCAATAGAGAATCTTTTCCTCTATATGAATCGATATTATTACATTCCAATTTCTTCCCGATACCTCCCAAGGAAAATCCCGAATTCGATCTAAAATGAACGGGTTGGTATGAGCTTATTCATGCAGTTATGCACTCTTCAAATAGGAATCCATTTGGATAATGAGCTACTGTGTCTCTTTTGTAAGGGATAGAGTTGGAAGGTTTAATAGGATAGCAAATCCTGATGTCGCCGACTCCTGATAATCCACTAACCACCAACACGATCAACATAATTCAATCACGTCTTATCATTTATTAAGTAGAACTCATATTTATTATCTCACCAATATTTTATAAGGACCAAATACCAGATTAATTCCAACAGGAGAATGTTGGAGCACATGTTGAATTTTTCTTTGACCTTTAAGATAAAATAGTTAAGAGCATCCGATTAAAACAAGATTTAGTCGGTATGTAGAACAATATGTATACATTAAATCCATACGGTCGGAATTCTCACAAGGATTTCGTCAAGAAAATAGTAATTACAACATACTCTGATGTAGATTAAACTACAATGGAGGATATGCTCCCTATTCCACAAGACAAAAACTATGCAGAAGTCATCGACCAGTCCTCAGAATCACTTCAAAAACTATCTTTGATCATCTTTGATTACTTCCCAAAAGTAGAAGAGTTCAACAACAACATCAACGAATGCGATAAAACAAAATGGACCCATAATGGAACGAAGATGATAAATCATAAGGTCACAAAACAAAATGGACCCAATTGTATTCAATAATCTCAGCCATCAGCTCTCTGTCAATCAAAATACAATGAGTGGATCAGACATCTCTACAATCCAATCCAACAACTCTCAACCAATCATGATGCAGGCAGGGACGAAGCCAGGAAATTCTTCTTGGGGGGGGGGGGGGGGGGCTAAATTATTTGGAGTGGGGTTGGGGGGGGGGAGAGTAAATTATTTATCTAATTTACCTTGTCATTTTAGTTGTTAGTATTTTGGGAGGGGCTCCTCTATTGTAATGTGAGTTACAAAAGCTATTTTGTTGAAATTTGTTTCTTAAAATCCAACCTATAAATCTTCGAATAATGTTATACATTCCTTCGATTTTCGCTCAAATCCACGACCATTTGCTATTTTATATCAATAGTAAAGAGTCTGGTTCTCTTTTAAATAAGATTTAAGTTGCTCAAATATTTATTGGATTTTTAACTACTAAGATAAAATAGGAAATGATATCGGATTTGAGAGAAATTTGGAGAATATGTAGAACATTAAAGGAAATTTTAATTTATGAGGTTGGGTATAGGGAAACGAATTCAATCTATGAGACGAGCTTCCAATAATTTCATGATTGATTAAAACTAATATTGGGAAAGTATTTTTTACAAAAAATACTCATATAAACTTATAATCGAACATAAATAATATCTATAAACATCGTATTGACAAAAAGATCCCTATAAAACTCTTCATATCACTGAAATACATATTTATTAATGTGATATTAAGTAATATCATTAAATTTAATATGTTCAAACAAGTAACACTATACAATACTTTTTACTTGTATGGATGAAAAAATATAAATATGTCTACCAATCCCTTATCATATGTGTTATACGTATTTTGACATGTGTATATGTATCCGCATACTATTTTAAAATCGATGCAGATAAAAATAGGGTTGCAAACATGCGGATACAAATATGCATGTCTCCATATATGTGTAGGGTAAAATGGGGCTGCCCCCTTGAGGGGGAGCTAACTTGGCTCCCCCGCCCCATTTTCCTCATTTTTTATTTTTTTTGAAAATTTCTTCCGTGGATTTTCATCAATATATCCCTGTATTATGCTACTAAAATTTCGTGTGAAACAAAGACTCCTACGACCTCCATCCAGACAGGGTCGTTTTTAGCAATTCTATTACCGTTAAAAAATGACTGTCTGGATGGAGGCCGTAGGAGTCTTTGTTTCGCACGAAATTTTAATAGCATAATATAGGAATATATTGATGAATATTCACGGAAGAAATTTTCAAAAAAAAATAAAAAATGGGGAAAATGGAGTGGGGGGAGCCAAATTAGCTTCCCCTTATGGGCAGCCACATTAAACCCATATGTATATACTAGAAAATATGCAATCATATCCGTTTTAAGATCTTAAAAAACGAAAGAGGTATCCCAATCCATATCTATATATGCAAAGAAAAAAAAGAAAGATCGTTATCTATACCATATATGCTAAATAAAAACTAACCCATGATGATTTATAAACGGCTACGATGATGGACATATACAGATGTATCAGTATCCGATTATGCACATCATGTAATATTAACGATTAATTGTTGTAATTAGATCATATATATATATATATATGTATATATATTGATTTTTTTGTTGAGATATGGGGGGCTATTATACATAACATGTATATTTGAATTATTAAATAATGTATTTAGATTATATATAATACTATATTAAACATAAATATGGACTTTGGTTGAGAGTTGGGTCCATCACTGGATGCAGGAGAGGGATTATGCATCTCAACAATACATCCCATCAACTTCCAACCAATCAAAAGGCAGTTGAGAGATCAACCACATCAGTAATTCTCTCCACCAGTAAATCAATCTTCACAGGATAAATCCCAATAGTACGACATGATGTTCCTAACCAATGGAGTATCCTAATGCACAAACTGGACAACTCTATTGCAAGAGACATGGTGGATGATATGTTTATCGGTAGTTTTATCATTGTGTACATCATCAAATTCTTGATCAAGGTTAGGAGACGTGTACTCCAATAGCTTGAGAAACTTTTTGGCAATGTGGTTCGACATGCACAAGTAGAGATTATGGAAGTAGTCGTCTAATTGTAATATGCATGTAAGTTGGTCTCTTCAAATATTTCAAAATTGATTATCATTTAGTTTGATTTGAAAAAAACTTCTCAAGTCGTTTGAGGATCATATGTTCTTTAGCATGCATGCAACACAACCACGATGACAATCACCATGCTGATGGAAATATGCAAAACCTGTAGGCAAACGTGTTATATTTATACTGAGGAAGAATACAGATAAACAAATTGAGGTGATTAGACGGGTTGATTTACACATTTAGAGTTTCCAACAATATTATGTGAAGGATTATGTTTGCAAAATTGGCTACTGCAAAAATAGTAACTAAATTGTCATTGCAGTTGTAACACCTTAAACATTGTACAATATCTAGTAGTCACAAAGTGAGGTAGTAGCTTATAACAGTGGGGACTACTGCTAGATAATCTAAGCTTACGCATTTTGGATTGTGGTTGAGGGCTTTGGTTGGGCCCAAGTCTAACAGATTGTCTGAGCCAATAATTCTACATAACAGACTGAGCCTAGGACATGGAACATTATATATAGTATCATAGCAGATTCTCTCTAATAGTGGAAAGGGCTACCCAAGAGGTGGAGCTACCTCTACCATAGGGTTCGTTTGGTTGCAGGGTTGGGTTGGGTTGGGTGGGCTGGGTGAATAGTAAACTGTGAGGAGGGGGTACCTCTGTGAATAGTACACAACCCAACCCAACCCTGCCCAACCCTGCAACCAAACGAATCCATAGAGTTTGGAGGATAGGAATACCAAGCGATAAAGTCGTCATTATTACTGGGAATAGGTCATGGGCCATTGCACAATGAGAACGTTGCGAATATAGGCGAGAGTGATTGAAGCATCCCAAACATAGTACTGCATCTAGTAATCACAAAGTGTAGTAGCAATTTATAAGTAGTGATGGTACTATTATATAACATGGGCTTAAGTATTTTAGATTGTGATTGAGAGATCCATTTGGGCCTAAGCCCAACATGTTGTCTAGATGAGTAAATCCCAATAACGGACCAAGCATATGGCACGTGATGCTACAATAGTGCTGATAATTGTGCGTTGGAGCATGTTCATTGTCTTGTAGACTGCTTTGCAAGAAATATTTGAAGGCAAGGGTTTTCGCCTCATGTATCATGGAAGTGTGGAGATCTCATTATATGTGATTGAGGTCGACTAGTCGTATTAGTCGTAAGGGGAAACCAATACCATCATTTACATACCCAATGAAGTAGCACTCTCTGATACGAGATTATAGCTTACTTACACCCATGTTCTTGGCATAGACCAAGCAATCACAAATCCTCAAGTGTACAACATTACGCTTGGTTCTGAACCAAAGATCGTGAGGAATTTTGGGTACAGATTTGTTAGGAATCTTATTAAGGATATATATTGCAGACTCTCTTGCATATCCGTAGACACTAAGAGGTAAATGTGATTTTCTCATCATTGATCGAACCATAACCATGATGGTCCTACTATGACTTTCAGCAACACCATTTAGCTAGGGAGTTCTTGCAGGAGTAAGATTGGATATAATTCCCCTCTCTTTAAGAAATCCCTTGAATTCGTTTGAGAGGTACTCGCCACATCGGTCAGATCGAATCTGTTTAATCTTCATGTCGACTTGGTTCTCAACCAAAGCTATGAATTCTTTAAACTTTTTGAAGTATTCAGATTTATGAGGTAATATGAAGATAAATCCGCATCGTGGATGGTTATCAATAAAGTTAAATAATATCAATATCCATTTCGCGTCGCAAAATGGAATGGACCGCATACATCGATTTGTATTAGGTCAAGCATACCTTTGCATTAAGTACCTTTATTTCGGAAGGGTGCACTAGTTATTTTACCTCGAATGCAATGTCCGTAAGTTGGTAAACTTTGGATCTGTGAAAAATCTAATGGTCCATCTTGTACCAATCGTTTGATCCTATCAACAGATAAATGATCAAGCCTTTGATGCCAAATCATGGTTTGGATTTTTATAAGTGATAGTTACATTTATAATAGATTCATCAATGCACAACTCAAAGAGTCCACCAGAACTTAGAAAACCATCTACAATATATTTAGCATAACAACTTATGAAAAGTTTCTCACATAACATGAACGAATATACATTTCTTATTAATTTAGATACAGATAATAAGTTCCTTCTAACAACCAGAAAATAGAGACATTCCCTAAGTAAAAGGACTCTCCTAGTAACTAATGATAGTATACACGTCCCGACAACAACTGATGCAATGGTTGCATTAGATCACATTTGGATGACTATCCCCCTTTATCAAGTTTTCATGTTTCCTAAAATAGATGCAACAAGTTGCATATATGAACAAAAGCACTAGAATCAATGATCCAACTACATTCTTGTCTTATGAGAATTGATTTCAATGATGAAATTAGATTGTATATATTGGAGCCATACCATAGATTTTATATATGCTAAAGCCTTACCCTTTTCTGCAGTTTTTAGGTAATCTAGACATTTTCTCTTCCAATGCCCTGGCTTCTTGCATCGATGATAAACATTGGCTTTTTTGATGCTATAAGTGTAGAAGCCTGAGAGGATGGACCAATGGCTTGACTCTTTTTCCTCTTCTTTTGGGTCAGACCCTTCAGAGATCCTTGCTTCCAAACACGCTTTCCCTTGATATGTGCAACCATTGCACTATCAGTAGGATTCTCCTTCTTCATGACACCCTCAACGGATTTTAATGAAGATATCGGCTCGGCACTCGTCAACTTCAACTTATTCGTGCGGTACAATAATGCAAAGTTATTGAAAGACTTGGGCAAAGATAATATAATGAAGTCAGATTGCATGTCTGCATCCATCTGTGCCCCAAGGGAGTCCAGTTTAGAGAGATAACCAAACATTTTTACTACATGCTCTTTAACTGATGTCTCTCCCTACATCTTGAAGTAAATCAGTTCTTCAAGAGGATAAAGTGCTAAGTGCGGTTCACGTCGTCGAACATTTCCTAAAGATTTAGCATTATATCATGGGCATTGTCCTTGTCCACATGTTGCTTCTAAAAAATATTAGACAAAGATCCCATAATATAACAATGAGCTAATGAATGATCTTCATCATATTTTTCATTTTATTCTAGTTCTTTCAATGATGAAAGGTTTGTGTACTTGTTCACTAATAATTAATCTACTTAATTTTTACTTGGATAAGTCCGTGATCAAACTTAAGGACACAAGCAATTAGTCTACTTAATTAAGGTTAAATATCTAGGCAGAAATAACTTTGAATTAAATGTTTAGTCAACTTGAAATGTCTACTTTAATCTAGGTTTACAAACAATACACTAATTAAAATGCTTAAGAGATGTATTAAACAGGTTCTGATTGAAAGCAACTATGTTCCTAAGTGAATTAATCCCAAATCCAACTTAAAATAGAGTTAAACTCAACTTAAATCTTTCATGATTCACACACACAAGAGAAAATCAATGAAGATTAATTTACCTAAATTATAAGTCAAATATAAAGTCGAAACAATTAAAGCAAATTAAATACAACTAGTCATTGGAGGAGATTATTTTGTAAATTAAATCTTATAAATATATCCAATCAGATTATACAATGCATCATATGAAAGTGAATTTAAATACAATTCTTTTAATATAAAATTCACTTAATTAAGATATCATGTCCTCAAGACACTAAATATTCATTCCATGGGTATAATTGCAAGTTGAACTTAATAAAACACATAAAATCTCAGAAAACAATCCTCAAAGGACATAGATTCAATAATCAAAAGCAATTAGGGCATTATATGTAAATATTCCAACATGGGGGTGGGGGTATGTATGCGAATAAGGAAACCTGATAGGGGTCTTATGCAATTCTCCCAGGGTGACACGTGCTAGGGGGCATGCATATCTGCTTCAAAGGATTTTAGACTCTTAGGCCACGTGGCGCACATCAGTCGCTTAGGCGGCGATGAATCTCCATTTCATCACCTTTATTCTATCATTTTGGCTTTAAAAACCCTAGCTAATGCATGTAAATAACATCAATTTGTGCATAATAGCATTCATCATTTATTATATTATTTGTATATAAAATAAGGTTTTTAATGCCAAAATTATAGAATAAAGAGAAGAAAAGAAAAAGGAATAAATATTGAAAATATTTTATGACCAAAATCTCGAGACTAAGTGAAGAACTGAGTTTGTCTACAAGGAATTGAAGTGGGAGGAGATAAGGTCCATAAATAGAATAAAAATCCTATTCTTTTATTCATTATTTATGCATTTTTTACACTTATTTCATTCTTTATTATTTATTCATCAAATAAAGAAACTTTGTACATGAAAGTTGTAGATAAAAATGTGAATAAAAATACAAAATTGAGTTTGTGCAAAAATAATACGCAATATACATTTTATACACAAAATAAAAAACCAAAAACCAAACTTCACAGACTCATATCTTTCAAATAAAAATTCAAAACATATCAAAATCTCTCTAATTGTATATAACTTTTCACAAGCTATTTAATGGTTGTGGTTTTATATTTTTCAGAGTTACTGTGTGAAAGTTAGGTTTTTGACCCCTATTGTATATTACACCGATTAAAATATTCATTTCATTCATTTCGTATTATTTTCACAAATTCATGTTTTTATAATTTTGTAAACATTATTTTATAAAATATGTGTATATTAAAACTATAATAAAACCAAAAAGAAAATGGAAAATAAAATAAGTCTATGAAATTATATAAGGAAAAATACCTATAGTATACTTGTATAGAAATAAAAGGGAAACCTATTCATTTATTTCCTTATTCTTTATATTTTTATAATATTGTAAAAATTATTCATATTCCACTAAAATTACAAAACCAAAATAAAAATCATAAAGATACATTAAAATAAAAAGATGTATATAATGCATAGGTAAAATACATATAAATATACCTATAGAATATACGTATCTATTTATTTAAGTGTATAAATAACATCATAAAAATGACATAGAAATATATTTATACTCATAAAAATAAGTTCTATTTATACTCACAAAAATAAGTTCTAAATATATAGAATAAAATAATGAAATAATAAAATAAATATACAAAATAAAAATAAAAATGTATAAAATATAGGTCAATATACCCATAAATACCCTATTAAAATTAACTAATAATAAATAAAACCAAAAAAAATAAAAATCATAATAAAATACTACATTAAATAATAAACATTTTTATTTTATATACAAAATTAATAAAATTATTTACTATTTTAAATTATTTTTTTTGAATAAATCATCCTGATTTGTCTTCTAGGGGGCTAAGTTGGACCAATCGGATCCCTTCGATGGTTGATCCTGGTCAACTTGACCTCCATCCTGTTGACGTGACGCATACATGTTTTCTCTTGATTTTTCCCTTTTTCTCGGCTGCCACATCCATCTTTCGCCTTCACTCCCTTCACAAGAAATGATCATTGATCATTGTACATACATACCATATTCGTTAATCACGTGTACATACGCCCAAATCATCGTTTTTCCCCAGTCAATAGGGGTGCTCAATATTGTATATAAATAAAATCTCCAATCTTCCTTCCAACTTTGGTCATCATTAAGCATGTAGGAGCCCTGGTTTAGTATCTAGGAGATGTCCTCGTGATAGGGGGAGCGTCTTCAACGCCAGACCAAGCTCCTGGAGTGAGGGTGCACCCACGGCCGCCCGTCATCGGCGACCCTACTCCCTGGGTTATTCCAGGTATAAGAGTTGCTCATTTATCATGCCTTTTGCCTCTTTTTAATCGTAGGTTTAATTTCCTCCTGTTAGTTTAGGATTTAGTTAGTTAAATTAGTGTTAATCGTTCACCCCGTAGTTCGCTGGAGTCAAGCTCCGATGAGCTCCTTCGTTCGTACCCATCCCGTCTCCGTCGTACCTTTTGCCTCCATATCCCTCATCGCTTCTCGATCATCCCACGTGCATCTAATCAATCAGGACCACCTCAGTTCTGCGAATCGAGGTTCATCTCCTCTTCCTCGTCGGAAGCCTCACCGCCCACCTCACTTCTTGTGTTAACTGCCTCATCCTTGGCCGAGGGGAATTCCCTCGAGCCATTCGTTCTTCCTGTGCAAGTCACGCGCTCAAAGGAGCCAACCTTGGCTCAAATCGGTTTGATTGAAGGTTCCCATGGCCCCCAAGCTCGCCAGGTGTTGAACCCAAAAAATCGGTGATCTTGAGTTCCACACAAGGCGGGAACTCAGTCGCTGAATCGACCACGCGAAATCCGCAGTTCAAACAACAATTAACCCACAACAGATAAATCAAGCAATGGAAGTAAATGTGCGGAGTTAAAATTTATTATAACTCTACAACAAAGATGTGTATAGGTGCAAGTATGTGTAGAGGTCGAACACAGGGAGCAGACCGGTAGAACGGGGCAAATAAATGCACAAAATGTGAATGTGATCAAGTGTCTATCTATGCTATTTTTTTGTGGGTTTTTAATTTTAATTTTTTAATTTTATTTTTAATTTTAGATTTTTGTATTTTGAATTTTAATTTATTGATTTTATATTTTCTTTTTATATTTTATATTTTTATATTTTCTTTTTCAATAAAAGAATATATATACAATATAAGAGAGAGAGAGAGGAATAGAGTATTTATAAAAATAGGTAAAAATAAGGAAAAATCAGGAAATACAATATTTTTAGGCTTTTTGTATTTTGCTAATGTTTTTATGATTTTTCTAGATTTTTCTGAAATTTTTAAGGTATTTTTAAAGTCAAGAATACTATAAAACAGTGACCTAAGTAGCTGACCGAAATTAAAATGAGGATGAAAATATCAAATGGTGTCCAAAATTCCTCAAATTAATTTTAGCATAAAGACAATAAAATAGGGGAAATACAGAAACAACTGAAATTGTATTTTTGTGATTTTGTAGAATTTTTAAGATTTTTATAAAGGTTTTAGGGGTTTTGTAATTTTTAGGTATTTTCTTTTGTATTTTTTTATGATTTTTGGACTGGAGTTAAAAGACACTAAAATACACAAAATATATTTTTTGGAGGAATTTTCTGAGACGTTTTTATTATTTTTATGGATTTTATGATGCAAACAGTGCTGAAAATTCTTGTTTTTGAATTTTTATAAATAATAAAATGCAATAAATATGAAAAATAAAAATATGGCGTGATACTAGAAAGCAACAGGAACTTAACGTGATTTTTTGAGAATTTTTGGGATTTTGAAAATGCATGCAATAAATACTAGCAACATCAAGAAAAAGCATTACCTGCAGGGGTATTTTTGTAAATAGGCAAAAGTTGAAGGGCCTGCACGTAAATTGTCCACAAAAAATATAACTAATATAAAAACTTTTCAGGACCAAATATAAATACTAAAAGTCGCAGGTCCTTCCCTACAAAAATGCCAAAGGACACGTGACTTGCACACGCCTGGCGAGGACCTTAACGCAATTACCCAAAATTCGGAGGTTCAAATGCAAAATACACAAAAGTTTCAAAAGGGCTGATGAAATTTTGTAAATTACGTAATAAATAAACAAAATTAGCTGGGCTATGTCTGCAAAATACCCAGCTTAGGGGCCGATCGCACGGTGGGAAGTCTTCACTTATACACGTGGCGCGTCCCTGTGCGCCGATGACGATTTGCGAGCGAGGGCTGAGATTAGATCGTCCCTATGAATCCGACGGCCGAAAGCTTTGCAAAATCCGACGACGGTTGTAGCCTGGCAAGAACAAAGGGGAGATCCACGGCTCGCGATGATGGACGAAGAACTGGGGATGAACAGGCTCCCGACGGACTTTGATCGAGCGTTGCGGGCTTCTCTGCCGTTCTGACGCCCAACCCCAAGGCTCCTGATGTCGCTGCGGCTCCGATGAAAATGTAGAGCTCCACAAAATGGTCGGAGTCCTCGTCAAAATCTGTAGACGAGGCGCCGGACCCGGAGCTCCTTCCAGTCCTCAAAGCTCCCAGCAAGTCTGCCTTCCTCGATGTTTTCTGCAGGGGAGATGTCAGCGCAAAAAGGCGGAGCGCCAGAGGGCTCCTGGAGGCGGAATGGGCGTAGGGGGTACAAGGTGGAGGCTCGCCGGAGCTTGCTCCGGCGAGGGAGTGGTGGATGGCGGTATTGCGAGTAAGGGATGAAATGAATATGGGAAATGGTTCTTGTGACTACCACAAACTAAAAAACACAAAAAAATGAGAGAAAATCGAACCTCAAAGGTAGTGCACCTGAGATTTGGACCTCACGGCCAAGCTTGGCTGGAGATGGGTGGAGCCGCCCTTAGACGCTCGCCAAGGCCGCTACGAGGACGCTGGAGGGGAGCTGTCACCTCCCCAGTCCGAAGCAAGGATCCAGGAGGGTCTGGACAAGGTCGAAGAGGGTTCCAAGGGAAAGGGAAGGTGACGGGGTCGTTTTTGAAAGATGGTGGACCAGGCGTGAAGAACGAGGGATATCGGGGGTTGTGATGATCCAACGCCCAAGGCAAACACTGGGCGTGTATGCTGGTTCAATGTTGATGAAAAGTCGTGAAGGAAGCAATACGAAAGGGTGAAAGATGTGATCTCCAAAAATCGGAGAAAATGCCAAAAAAACGCATCTCTGACACTGTCCAGACCTCGGTCAGAGAGTTGACCGAGGTCAACCAAGGGAGAGTTCTGGTTGGTCCACGTGGACCAACCACAAAAAACCATGGAAAAAAGGTTTGTAAATTCAATTAAAAATAGTATTTGAATTTATTAATTTTTGGTTTCAAAATAAAAAATGTTTATTATTTTGTAAAGTATTTTATTATGATTTTTAATTATTTTTATGAGGTCTAAAATTACAAGTTGCCATTTATACCCTTTATAGGTATCTTTATCTATATATTTTATTATTTTATTTTTATTTTGTATATTTAATTTATTTATTGGTATTTATTATTTTATAAATTTATAAAATATTTTTATACACTTAAATATATTTTTATTTTATTTTTCTGACGTATTTAATACACTTAATAAAATATAAGTATGAATTATATAGGTATATGTATAGTTATTATACCTAGGTATTATATACAAGTATTTTATTTTTGTATTTTATTTAGTTTTTTATTCCTGTTTTAATGTACAAATATATTATAAATACTATTTACAAAATTATAAAAATATAAAATGGTAAAAATAATTAATAAATAATAAAATGAATATTTTAATCTGTACAAGTATACAATAGGGGTCCAAAACTCAACTTTCAAACCGTAGCTCCGCCAAATGTGAAACCACCGTATTAAATAGCTTATTTTAAATTATATACAATTAAAGGTGAGTTTGGCGCATTTTGAGCTTTTATTTGGGAGATACAGGTCTGGGAAGTTGGGATTCTGGATTTTTATTCATATCATAACTTTTTATCTGTGTATTATTATTTTTGAGTGAAATCAATTTTGTATTTTTCTTTATTTAATTATCTACAACTTTCATGTATAAAGTTTCTTTATTTGAGGTATAAAAAGTGGAACCAAAGATAAGTCTCAAAATGAATAAAGAACGAATGAGATAAGAGGCATTTTTTGTGGTTTTTGGCCCTTATCTCCCCCTGCTTTATTCCTTGTCGACCTACTCATCGAGATGCCTAGGTATTGGGGTTTTGGGTCATAAAATATTTACAATATTTTATTCTTTTTCTTTTCTTTTCTTTATTCTATAATTTTGTCTTTAAAAACCGCATTTTATACAATATTTACACAATGATGCATGAATGATAAAATGCCTGAATTAACAGTATTTGCACGCATTTACTAGGGTTTTTAAGGCCAAAATGATAGAATAAAGATGATGAAACATAGCTTCATCATCCCCCTATACTTGCCTTTGCTAGTCTCTAGCAAACACTTATGCAATAAGTGCAGAAAGAAAAATAAAGGAAACAAAAAGAAGAAATGTGGATCGAATTTAGTTATCAAGCTTGCCTTCATAAAATCAAAGTTTGGAGCTTAAGTCAGATCTTTGGAATTTTAGTTCGGGCGGAACCTTAATGAGAACCGAATTTGAAATCCAACAGCCTTCGAGAATCTCAAAACTCTGCTCAAGTCTCCTCAATAGCCAGGTCAGAAATATCTCAACTCATACGCAAACCCTTATGACTATAAATCTGACTCGTACAGTGTAAGTAATAGTGGCTCTCCTCAACTGATATGACAAAGAGACTGACTTCTCCAATATGACAACCCAATGATTCTAAAATCCAACAACTCATTCCTCAAGGAGCAGGGTATTCCCTTCTAAGTTCAAGTGGCAACCAGCCCAAGAGGAGGGGGTGAAGAGAAGAATGGACGGTAGCCAGTGTAGCTACCTATCCTAGGATGCAAGACCAGTGTAGTCAAGTCATCCAGCTGCAGGCTCTCATTATTTGACTTTGAAGCTCAAGCTTACTTATTTGACTTTACACATATGTACACTCCAGCAGGCATTTTTATTTTTGTACAGGCCTGTCCACTTTTTTTGGAGTTTTTGCTTTTGCTTTTTTTTGAATACTATATACAGCAGCATTCACATAGGGAGTTTTTCCTCTTGAGCTAGTAGACTATCCCTCTTTTGAAGCTTTATTGCAACCCACAATCTCCTATCCTCGAAACTCATCATCACTGGACGGGTTGGGGTGCACTTCCCTCCCTAGAGGAGGACAAGTGTTTCCACCTGTGTGCGTCTCATACCGGCAAATCCAACCTCCTCACCACTCCAACTGAGTTGAGCCAAGTGAAAGGTGCAGGTGTCCAAGTTAGGTCATTATCAACAAGAGTCGTGCGTGAGCTCCGAAATACTCTACATAGGAAGTCAAGAATCCATTGAACCAAGTCTCGTGATCCTCAAAGAATTAAGTCAACTAGACCTGAAGTACCTCAATCACATTTCCTATAAGGTTCCTTTTAATTAGGTAGATTTAAGGTCCAACCAAGCTCCAATCTTCGGATTTTACTTAGACTCGTTCAACTCTCAAAATCAATCCGAAAAATGCTCATGCTATGCAAATGATATGCAGAATGCAGAAAATATCTTTGTGATGCAATTTTTCAAGATTTTGAACTTTTTATGGATTTTTGAAAAGATGATGCATATGCATTTTATTTATTTTTCAAGAAGATTTTTCAGATGTTTTTGGTATTTTAATTTTGCAAATGTTTTGGGGATTTTTGAAAACAAAAGGGTTTTGGCTAAAAACTAGGTTAAAATATTTACATGGGGATGCTTCTGATATTTACAAGAAGTGGATTTTAAGAATTTACAAGGGTAAGTGGTCAATTTTATAAGTATATATATAGTGAATTTTTGGTGTGATGTATATATTCCTCAAATTTATTTGAAAAGATTTTCCAAACAATTTTGAAAATTATAGTCCAAAATAATTTTTACAAACATGTACACACATTTGAAAATTATTTTGCAAAGGTTTTCCAAACATTGTATATAGATTTTTCACATATTTTTGCATCCATTTTTTCAAACCATTTGCAAATTATTTTTCAAACTTTTTATTTCACATAAAGAGAATAAATTTTACAATCAAAATATTTTTACAAAGGTTGAAAACATGTAACAAAACATTTTCAAAATAGTTTTCAAAAGATTTTTCACGAAGATTTTCAAACTATTTTTCAAACATTTTGCAAAAAATATTTTCGTCCGATTTATTAATCATGAAATACAAAAAGTATTTGAGGAATAACCACATCTTTTTATTAAAGTATTTTTAATGAATTTTATAAGTATAATTAGCCATAGTTATTAGTAAAAAATACGAAAGTACGAGTTATGGCTAAAGTATATACGTAGTATATACAACCCCCCTATACTTAGCTTGAGCTATGTCCTCATAGATCAGAGAGAAAAGAGAAGACATAACTCATACTAAGTATAGAAAAGTCTAAAGAATAAGTGAATAAGAGACGAATGAACAAACGAATGAGAAGTTGACGACCGTCCCCCCCTATACTTAGGATCAAGTATAGCAGACTGTACACAAAGCAGGGAGGGTCAAGGGTGGGAATGAACATATCGTACTCAGACTGTCTCCCCCTATACTTAGGGTAAGATATCCCTAAGTATATAAAAGAAGAGGAGACAGTAGAGAGGATCAAAGAATAGAATCAACTCGGGGTGCACACCCCCTGTACTTAGGACAAAGTACTCCCTAAGTATAGAAGTCTGACAAAAAGGGCGACACCATTTTGATAGATAAAGAAGATAGAAGAGGAAAAGAAGAAAAGAGATCAACAGATGGAAGAGGATAGAAAAGAATGTACGCGTCACTCCCCCCTATACTTAGGGTAAAAGAAGCCCTAAGTATAGGCAACAACAGGAGTGATAAGACGGAATGACGAATGAACACTCGGCTCGTCCACCCCCTATACTTAGGACAAAGTACGTCCTAAGCAAGGCAAACACGAGAATGGGTGGATGAGCAATACGGGAGAGAAACGGAGATGAACAAAAAAGAATGTACAATAGAGATGGATATACATATGGTCAAGAAGGTTGAAAGCAAACCTTCTTGCGGGACCGCTGAGGAATAGATCTAGTATGGTGCAGGTCAACATCGGGGTCCATGGTGAACGATAGCCGATCGGGGTCGACAGGGTGGATATCCTCATGAACTCTAGGGTGTGAAGGCACCGACAGGGTAGTGGAAGAAGTACGACTAGATCCGGCCTTGGGAGTCTCGCTAGTATCAAAGTGTAATGGGACGAACTCATCCTCATTGGAAGAAGTGTAATCTGTGTCGTCCTGCAAGGTCTCATCCAGGTCAAAACCAAAAGGAGCAAACTCATCAGTGGAAGTAGTCGAACTCTGTTCATCCTCAATAATCTCGACCGGATCATCTTTCTCATCAAAAGGCCCGAATTCCCGAATAAAAGCAACCAAATCAAAATCGGCCTTTCTCTCATCAGTGTCTATGTGAATAGGGGCGGATTCATCAGTGAGAGTAGTCGAGTCATGTCCGTCCTGTCTAGTCTCTAAATCTGCCCTCCGCTCAATGGTATTAATCGTGTAAATCCCGCGGATGTCATCAACACAGCGCCAAGTCCCAGAAGAAGGAACTCTGAGTTCCATGCTTTCCAAGTCTTCCTCCTGGGAGAGGAATTCTTGGGTCTCAGTGGAATCCAGTAAGCAAAAAAATTCTTTGATATTCTCATCAAGGTCATGGTCCCAAGATAGGTGTAGTCACATCCGGTGCAGGTCTCTGGTCAGCAGTCTGTGTGGTGATCGACACTTTGCTTTCGTCAGCAGGACGGAAGCGAATCTCTCCTGATCCGTAATCAATAACGACCCTCGCAGAGGCGAGGAATGGTCGTCCCAAGATGATTGGAGAGTGCTCCCCTGTAGAGGTCTCCATGGGCAAAACGATAAAATCAACATTGTAGATCGTGCCCTGAATCGAGATGACGGCATTTTCAAGGATACCCTTTGGCCTCTTGATAGATCCATCAGCAAATTAAACTATCATCCTGGTCTTTTTGAGAGGCCCTAAGTGAAGAGACTGTACCAACGAGAAGGGTAATATGTTAATCGAAGCATCGGCGTCGAGGAGAGTATGATCACATGTGAAGTCAGAGATGGTGCAGCTAATGAAAGGTGTGGCAGTGTTCCTCTTACGAGGAATGGGACGGTGTGTGATGGCGTGGGCAGTGGCCATGGTCAGAATGTGACGCTCAGATCTGCTCCTCCGCTTTCTCTTCTTGGGAAGAGGAGTAGATAAATCAGTCATGGCCTGCTGAAGTGGGGCACGGATGATCTCATGAATAGTGGCCACCACTTCGGGTTTAGTCAATATTTTTTTGAATTTTCGGACCTCCTCTATACAAGGGAGGAAGTCAGAATCAGCATCTACACGAGGCATGCCAAGAGCAGTCTGTACAACGGCATCCTCGGGGTCAAAGGTGGGACAAGGTGTGATGGGCTGTGTGATGAAATGATCTGGCAAAGGTTCCCTCTCCTCACAGTCTGAATCGATCACATGTCTCCCGAACTCTTTTTGGATTTTTAAATTTTTCTCATTTTTTTGTATTTTGGGCGATTGCAAGCTCTCATGATAATCCTCAGATGAGTCTGAATCCTCAAAGAATGAAGCTACATTCTGGATCTTATTTATGCTAACTATATCGCTCATCCTCGAGTTCATATGCTCCATCATCTGGTTCAAGGTCTCAAGTGTGGATATCATGAAAGGTGACTCCAAAATCTCAGGATCAGGTGTGTCGAATGTGGGCGGTGGGTGTGGACAAAAATCACATTCCGGCTCAGGATACTCAAGGAAGAGCGGGCTGTCGAAATGTGAGGGTGACGGTGGTGGAAATGATCGGTGAATGTCAAAGTCTGAATCCTGAAACAATGGGTTGGTCGGATATGTACAAAAATCAGGGGAAAAGTCCTCCTGGAAAAAAGGAGGTGCACCTACTGGAGTGAACGAGGGATCTGCAAAATCCGGATAAAATACGCTCCAGGGGTCCATCTCGAAGACAAAAGACAATGATCGGGAGAGCACGATGGTCAAGTCAAGAGAAGTGGAGAAAAGGCGCAAATGCGCAGAGATGATCTAGAATACACACAAGCAAGCACAAGCAAACTCACACAAAACAAGCCCTCAATTCACCTACTCAACTCGGTAGAGACCGAAAAGTCAGTCTTTTTATCTTGTCTGTTTTAAAGTTAGGTGAGAAGTCAAAAATGGCACACACACTTAGGGGCCTGAAATGGGATTTGGGCACTAGTCCTTAGGGTGTGCACGAGCAAGTAAAATGAAGACAATGAGGGGATTACTCGCCCCAATACAAAATTTTCTTTTTGGTTGATTTTAGGGTCAAGTAATATTAGCATTCCCAATTTTATTGATTATCACTTTTTTTCGATTTTTAGTGAGAAATGCATGAGCCTAACGAGGAGTCAATTCTTTTAAGCACCTAGGTGATCAAAATCAAAGGGAGAGTTGGAAAAGCAATGCAAGCGGCAAAAACGATGACGAATGCTAAAGCGAAAATGCTTACCTTGCCTCCAGCACTCTACATGCAAAGATGCTTAGCAGAATTGAAACCTATCTATATGCAAATGCAAGCTGATGAAATCGCCCTAGGGGTGAGAAGCTGCTATTAACGTGAAGAACCAATGCTAAGGACATAGAATAGAACCGAAGTGTCCGGTCTTGGGGGCCGATCGGTGTCCACCATAGTGGATCCTGCACGCGATGTATACGACCCCTCCCGGCGCGGTGGTTCCGAGACTAAGTAAGAAGCAGTTTAAAATTTGACTAAGTCCAAACGTTTTCTATAGGAACATGCAATGGTAATTAATGTGTTTGGACCTAATGCTATCGACAAGCAACTCCTAAAACTAAGTCTCAATCACACAAAATAAAGAAAACAAAATCGGAAAACAAAGGAAAAAAATGCGATGAAAACCGTGAAAAGCCGCGGTGAGCCCCCAAGTGAACAATCACTTGAAAATTGGGCCCGAATGTCCAAGTGTCCAAGTACCTGTATTATTACAAATTTGAGTCTCTCTCTCTCTCACTAAAATTACACAAATAAATAAATGCACCAAAAATGCTAACAAATATGGCTGTCTTCTCAAGTCCTCCCTGCCTCCTTTGTGCTAGGTCAGAATTCTCCTGCCGACTTCACGGGGGTGCGCAGGCGCCTAGGGCGGAGTGCCTCCCTTGATCCGTGGTTCCTTGCACAAAGTCCAACGAGGAAGAGTGATTAGACAAGTCAAACAGTGATATCAAATAAATGAGCAAATAGATAAGGCAAAAATAGGCAAATAATCACAAGTACAAGCAAAAAGCCGAACTACGTGTTGTTGCTCCCCGGCAATGGCGTCATTTGTTGAACCCAAAAAATTGGTCATCTTGAGTTCCACACAAGGTGGGAACTCAATCGTTGAATCGACCACACGAAATCCGCAGTTCAAATAACAATTAACCAACAACAGATAAATCAAGAAATGAAAGTAAATGTACGGAGTTAAAATTTATTATAACTCTACAACAAAGATGTGTATAGGTGGAAGTATGTGTAGAGGTCAAACATAGGGAGCAGACAGGTAGAACGGGGCAAATAAATGCACAAAATGTGAATGTGATCAAGTGTCTATCTATGTTATTTTTTGTGGGTTTTTAATTTTTAATTTTTAATTTTTAATTTTTAATTTTATTTTTAATTTTAGATTTTTGTATTTTGATTTTTAATTTACTGATTTTATATTTTCTTTTTGTATTTTATATTTTTATATTTTCTTTTTCAATAATAGAATATATTTACAATATAAGAGAGAGAGGAATAGAGTATTTATAAAAATAGGTAAAAATAAGGAAAAAAATCAGGAAATACAGTATTTTTAGGCTTTTTGTATTTTTCTAATGTTTTTGTGATTTTTCTAGATTTTTCTGAAATTTTTTTGGTATTTTGAAAGTCAAGAATACAATAAAACAGTGAACTAAGTAGCCGACCGAAATTAAAATGAGGATGAAAAATATCAAATGGTGTCCAAAATTCCTCAAATTAATTTTAACATAAAGACAATAAAATAGGGGAAATAGAGAAACAGAAATTGTATTTTTGTGATTTTTTTAGAATTTTTAAGATTTTTATAAATGTTTTAAGGGTTTTTCAATTTTTAGGAGTTTTATTTTGTATTTTTTATGATTTTTGGACTGGAGTTAAAAGACACAAAAACCCAAAATATTTTTTTTGGGAACTTTCTGAGATGTTTTTATAATTTTTATGGATTTTATGATGCAAACAGTGCTGAAAATTCTTATTTTTGAATTTTTATAAATAATAAAATGCAATAAATATGAAAAATAAAAATATGGCGTGATACTAGAATGCAACAGGAACTTAACGTGATTTTTTGAGAATTTTTGAGATTTTAAAAATGCATGCAATAAATACTAGCAACATCAAGAAAAAGCACTGCCTACAGGGGTATTTTTGTAAATAGGCAAAAGTTAAAGGGCCTGCACGTAAATTGTCCACAAAATATATAACATAATATAAAAACTTCTCAGGACCAAATATAAATACTGAAAGTCGCAGGTCCTTCCCTGCAAAAACGCCAAAGGACACGTGACTTGCACGCGCCTGGCGAGGACCTTAACACAATTACCCAAAATTCAGAGGTTCAAATGCAAAATACACAAAAGTTTCAAAAGGGCTGATGAAAGTTTGTAAATTACATGATAAATAAACAAAATTAGCTGGGCTATGTCTGCAAAATACCCAGCTTAGGGGATGATCGTACGGTGGGAAGTCTTCACTTATACACGTGGCGCGCCCCTGTGCACCGATGACGATTCGCGAGCGAGGGCTGAGATTAGATCGTCCCTATGGATCCGACGGCTGAAAGCTTTGCAAAATCCGACGACGGCTGTAGCCTGGCAAGAACAAAGGGAAGATCCACGGCTCGCGATGATGGACAAAGAACTGGGGATGAAGAGGCCCCCGACGGACTTTGATCGAGCGTTGCGGGCTTGTCCGCCAGTCTGATGCCCAACCCCAAGGCTCCTGATGTCGTTGCGGCTCCGGTGAAAATGTAGAGCTCCACAAAATGGCCGGAGTCCTCGCCAAAAGCTTTAGACGAGGCGCCGGACCCGGAGCTCCTTCCAGTCCTCAAAGCTCCCTGCAAGTCTCCTTCCTCGATGTTTTCTGCAGGGGAGACGTCAGCGCAAAAAGGCGGAGAACCAGAGGGCTCCTGGAGGCGGAATGGGCATAGGGGGTACAAGGTGGAGGCTCGCCGGAGCTTGCTCCGGCGAGGGAGTGGTGGATGGCGGTATTGCGAGTGAGGGATGAAATGAATATGGGAAATGGTTCCTGTGACTACCACAAACTAAAAAACACAAAACAAAACGAGAGAAAACCGAACCTCAAAGGTAGTGCACCTGAGATTCGGACCTCACGGCCAAGCTTGGCCGGAGATGGGTAGAGCCGCCCTTAGACGCTCGCCAAGGCCGCTACAAGGACGTTGGAGGGGAGCTGTCACCTCCCCAGTCCGGAGCAAGGATCCAGGAGGGTCTAAACAAGGTCGAAGAGGGTTCCAAGGGCAAGGGAAGGTGACGGGGTCGTTTTTGAAAGATGGTGGACCGGGCGTGAAGAACGAGGGATATCAGGGGGTTATGATGATCCAACGCCCAAGGCAAACACTGGGCGTGTATGCTGGTTCAATGTTGATGAAAAGTCGTGAAGGAAGCAATACGAAAGGGTGAAAGACATGATCTCCAAAAATCGGAGAAAACGCCAAAAAAATGCATCTCTGACACTGTCCAGACCTCGGTCAGAGAGTTGACCGAGGTCAACTAAGGGAGAGATCTGGTTGGTCCACATGGACCAACCACAAAAAACCTTGGAAAAAAGGTTTGTAAATTCAATTAAAAATAGTATTTGATAAAAAAATGTTTATTATTTTGTAAAGTATTTTATTATGATTTTTAATTATTTTTATGAGGTCTAAAATTACAAGTTGCCATTTATACCCTTTATAGGTATCTTTATTTATATATTTTATTATTTTATTTTTATTTTGTATATTTAATTTATTTATTGGTATTTATTATTTTATGAATTTATAAAATATTTTTATACACTTAAATATATTTTTATTTTATTTTTCTGATGTATTTAATACACTTAATAAAATATAAGTATGAATTATATAGGTATATGTATAGGTATTATACCTTGGTATTATATATAAGTATTTTATTTTTGTATTTTATTTAGTGTTTTTATTGTTGTTTTAATGTACAAATATATTATAAATACTATTTACAAAATTATAAAAATATAAAATGATAAAAATAATTAATAAATAATAAAATGAATATTTTAATCTGTACAAGTATACAATAGGGGTCCAAAACTCAACTTTCAAACCGTAGCTCTGCCAAATGCGAAACCACCGCATTAAATAGCCTTTTTTAAATTATATAAAATTAAAGGTGAGTTTGACGCATTTCGAGCTTTTATTTGGGAGATACAGGTCTAGGAAGTTGGGATTATGGATTTTTATTCAGATCATAACTTTTTATCTGTGTATTATTTTTGAGTGAAATCAATTTTGTATTTTTCTTTATTTAATTATCTACAACTTTCATGTACAAAGTTTCTTTATTTGAGGTATAAAAAGTGGATAAAAATAAGTCCCAAATTGAATAAAGAACGAATGAAATAAGAGGTATTTTTGGTGGTTTTTGGCCCTTATCTCCCCCTATTTTATTCCTTGTCGACCTAGTCATCGAGATGCCTAGGTCTCGGGGTTTTGGATCATAAAATATTTACAATATTTTATTCATTTTCTTTTCTCTTCTTTATTCTATAATTTTGTCTTTAAAAACCGCATTTTATACAATATTTACACAATGATGCATGAATGATAAAATGCCCGAATTAACAGTATTTACACGCAATTACTAGGGTTTTTAAGGCCAAAATGATAGAATAAAGAAGATGAAACGTAGCTTCATCACCATGCCTCTTCATGGGGTCCCGGACTTTCTTGTGCACACCAGCAGCTGCGGAACACCTCCTCGGACGTGTAGATCATCTCGCTAGCGAAGAAGACCATCGGAGAATGGAGAAATTAGCGATCAAAGCTCGGAGGTAGGGACCATCTTCCTAGTTCTTCGAGCGAAGCAGCAGGCGTCAAATCAAGGGCGCATCTCCAGTTTTGATCTCCACCGTCCATCCACACCACGTCTCGGTCATTAATGAAGACCCCGGATCTGATCTAGAGCTCTCATATTTGAAGGGGTATCGGCTCACCAGACCGTGCCACGTGTCTAAGTGAGGGGAGGAGGATCGTAAGATCGCGTCTATATTTGGGGTAATTGCATATTTTGCCCTGTACTTTTGTATTTATTATTTGATGATGTAAATAAAAGTTAGCATTTATAAATAAGTGGACATTTTGTAAATGGACCCATGACTTTTATATATTTACACTTTGGTCCAGTCCACGTCACCTCAAGTGCCGTCCCACGTAAGGTAGCGAAATGGCATGTAGACCCCTGCGGGTTTTTGTAGTTCTAAAAAGTTCAATAAATTGAAATGAATGTTGTATATTTGTGTGAAAATTACTAGAAGGCCCCCGGATTTCATTATATTTGCATTTTTGGTCCCTCCTAGCGTACAACATGTGTAGCCCCACGTTATGGGTAATTTGCACAAAACATCCTAGTGTTTTTGTAATTGTTAAATAGTTCATTAAAATTTTAATTACGTTGTATACTTTTGGCACTTTTGCACAGAACACCCTGGATATTATTTTGATTGAAAAATGCCCCTATTAGGACATATATTTTTATGTGTTTTATCCATTTATTTAAAATAGCTAATGTACTCCTAAAAATACATAGAAATAGGGTTAGATAATTCATATCTTGTATATTCTCGTCCCTATTTTGTTTGGCATTTTTTGTATTTAACCTATTTATTAAAAATGAAAAGGAGCCTAAATAATCCCTATATAAATTATAAAATACCAAAAAATATAAAAATGATTTGAAAAATTCCAAAAAAATTATATATAGTATATTTTAGCATGGATTCAGTCTAGAAAATAAAAACACCTAAAAATATAAAATGAAAATGATAAAAATCATAAATCTCCAAAATACAATAAAAAATACAAAATTCTACAAAAATAACAAAAATATGTTTTTTTATTTATAATTATCTGTATATTATTATTTATATATTAAATTAATTTAGGTAATTTTGGGAATTATTTTCTATTTTTAAATCCCAAATCAATTTCATATTATTTATTAATCTCTTATTTGGGATATTTTTTACTTTAAAAATACATAAAAATAGAAAAAATTTAAAAAAAAACAAAAACATTAGGAAAAATATGAAAAACCTAAAAACAATTTATTTTTTATATTTTTTTCTATATTTATTATCATTTATAAATATACGACTATATATTAAGTATATAAAGCCTTATATATGCTATATTGTGTACATAAAAGAAAAAAGAAAATATAAAAATATAAAAGATAAAAAGAAAATACAAAATCAGAAAATTAAATTAATATATATATATAATCAAAAATAAAAAAATAAAAAACTAAAAACTCATAATATATATATATATATATAAATGTATGACTTGGTTGTACATGAATAACCTTAGGCTACCTGTTTTGCTCTCTGTGGTTCAATCTCTACATGCTTACTTGCTATGCATTTTATAGTAGAGAAAAGAAATTTTAATTCCACAATTTTGCTATTAATTGAATTATGAATATTGTGGGTTAATTTCTGACTAATTGGGGTTTCCATTTGGGTTCATTTCGACGACTATTTGTCCACCTTGTGGATTGACACGACCTCTGCTGAAACCCTCATTTATCAGATGGCCCTATTGCCGGGGAGCAATGAGCATAGACTAACTGCATAAGTCATTCTTGTATAGTCGTTTATTTGATTAATTGCTTATTATGACTATTCATTGATGTATTTTTATTCAATTAATTTTTTATTTCTTGTTTTAAATATTTGTTGATATGATGAGATAATTTGATTATATGTGCTAATGCCATCTTTTTGTGACTTTGTTGTGAGGGCCCGCCACACGAGGATGGCTTCCTAGGAAGCCGATGCAACCAAGCTTGGAGGAGGTTGGTCTTCTCTTTATGACCAGATGGAGAGAGCATCAAGGAAGAAAGGAGAAGGAATTAGCTTCAAAAAAACAATCAATTTTGTAATTTATGGTGAGAGAGAGACAATTTTGGCATGTAAAATAATTGGACTCTACTCTTCACAACGAGGTCCAGTGCCTGGGTGTGTGTTCACCTGGGTTCGTCACAGTTTTCCGTTTTTTCTCGCCTTCTTTTATTTTGTTTCCTATTGCTTTGAGCTTTCCGCCTTATTTTACTTTGTTTTGTGTGCATGGACACCTAGATTTAGATTGCTTGACTTGGTAACTAGGTCCACACCTTAATAAAAATGTATGCTCCTGTAGTCTTTTATGTATGGATCTAGTCAGATTAATAAATGTTAGTTGTTTGAATTCAAACCCACACGCCATGAGAGACATCATACAATGCTAGAAGGACCTGTTGTGGTGGGCACCGAGATGTCTTCAAGATTAGACTCTAGGGTTGGTCTTTAAATAGCTAACATATGGTTCTTCATGATTAATAGAATCTACTGTTTAGGGTGATTTTGTCGATTGCACACGGCCATGTAGATAGGTTTAAAAATTCTGTATTGCATACCGCCTGGAGAGAGCTGAGAAGCATTGTAAGTCCTTTAACTCAACATGCATCATTAGATTCAATGGTGAGATCTCCATCATTGAATTGATTGCACGGTTTTTTCGCTATTTCCCTCTGATTTTGAGCACATGGGACTTAAATGAAAATCTACAAAAACATTAGGCGCTTGTATGCAATAGATCCAAAAAAGTGGAAACCCAAAAAATTAAAACAAGGGGATTGCTAAATGAACTTCGACCTTAATTAAAAATCATAATGGACTATCATTGTTTTGGGTTCATAAAACCCACATTGTTTTAGGTACCTTAGGAGGGGACCAAAACCCCTCCCATGAGCGAGGCGCGACCCGCTAAGGATTAGAGCCCAAATCCCAGTCTTTTAGTACATTTTATCATTAACTCCATTCCTATTGAATTTGAGAAATTTCAAATAAACTACACCACATCAAGGTATAAGTGGGCTTTCATAGAATTGAAAGCTATGCTCAATCAAGAAGAAGGGAGTTTAAAGAAGATAAGAGAACAATAAGTGAATCTCATGGCTGCTAAAAAGGCAACATTATGAGCTAGCATCAATATAAGCCATACTACAGAAGGAATACAGGAAAAACTCAGATGAAATATAAAGGGAGCAATTACAAAGAAGTCGAGTGATTCTTTTGTAATAAGTTTGGGCATATGAAAAAAGACTGCCTTAACGAAAAATATGGTTCAAAAAGAAACATATACATAATGTTTCTATTTTCTTTGAAGCAAATATTATAGATATTCCTAGTAACAGTTGGTAGTTAGATTCGGGTGAAACTACTCATATATCTCACATATTATAGGGATTCCATACAATCCATAACATAAAGGAAAGTGAGCAGGACTTGCTCGTAGGGAATAGGATGAAGGCACGAATAGAGGGAATTAGTGTTAGACATATGTTCCCATTGCTAGCTATTATGCAATAAAAGTTATTGCAAATCACTTACGAATATGAAATGAAGAATAAATACTTTGCATTATAGGTCCCTTCATAAATTAGGGTTATGTACCATGGCAATCTTGATATCTGATTAGTCGATCGGAATGAGATGCCTAACGTCTGGTCTTGGATGGCCAGCGGTGTCTGACTAGTCGGATTCGGTAATCACTGTATCGATGCTTCTCTCAGCTCTCGGTACCCAAACCAATCAAATATGTCAACAATCAATCCACGAATAATATAATACAATGGAAATATGTGAGGTGAAATTTATTATACCCTATAAAAATGTGTGTATAGTGCACAAGTGTAGGGGTCGAACTATTGTGAACAACGAGGATAAGTATAACTATTATTAATTAATAATTACTAATAATTATTTTTATTTTTAAATCTTTTCTATTTTTTGTAGTTTTATATTTAATTTATGGGTTTTATTTTTTATATATTTTTTATAATTATTATATTTTTAGTTTTTATTTTCTTTTTAATTTTGAGGAGGAGATGGCAATCCTCTCTCTAAAGGTTGATATCTAACTGACCTCTTGATGCAGGTCCTCTGCATAGGAATAAATGTCATGATATAGGCACGCATCCTCTGATCGGAGACATATGTGTTACTATATGTCTGAGTATGTACATTTGGCAGACCAATAGGTTGATGATATAATCAAGGTCTATACAGCAGCGCGCTAGTGTGCATGCAAGGGCATATGAGTAGTACGATCTCTCAAAGGGATCATACATGTTCATTTACTGAATTGGAAGACTTGAGCTCACTCATGAGATATTGAGAAGAATCAAATTTGATGCATGGTCGTCTCGCTTTGGAAGCTTGACTGAATTTGTAGGTTTGATATATACTTTTGGAAAGTATATGATCAACACCTGGGTATGATATATGCTTTTGGAAAGTATATGATCGATACCAACTCCCAATGATCGATTGATAAACTTAATGATAAAACCATGAAGTAGACCATATAAAATTGATCTAATACATCGGGTTTATTCTTGGTCTTCCAGTATGCATGATGTACATATATTATGAATACCTGAGGGTGATGTGATCATAAACGATTGTATGACCATGACGCTTCCATTCTTAGGGGTGATGAAACGGGTCTGTATTTTAGTGACTCCTCTCAGTAGAGAAGTAATTTGATCTTGGTCCATATGTCGGACATATGAATCTGATTCAGATGCAATGAGAAGATTAGATTTGTGGTCTTAGTTTAATCAAGCATCTATAGGAGGCCCGAGATCTGTATTTGAGATGTGATCTCGATATCCAAGTCACTATACATGGAAAAATACAATCTCCCTGTCCTTATCTCCAAGTATCCGCGAAAAAAGCGCATTGTCCTTGAAAGAGTTCACGATAATTTCATTGCTGATATATGTATTCGAACATTGAGAAAATTGATAATTGAATGTGATTTAATTATCATGATTAACATTAATTTGATTCATATTATAGAGAGAGTTATCTTGGATAATTAAATATGATTTAATTATCAAAGATAAATAATGTGAATGTGATTCATATTATTTGGGACATAAGAATAGAGATCCAAGATGATTAAATGTGATTTAATTATCATGGATATTATGATTTTAGAGGATGAGACTCTTGAGAATCAAGATAAAAATGAAGTGAAGGAACCCATTTAATCTTGAGAAGATAATGAGGCTCCTGAAATCAGCTCCCTATTGCCGGTTGGTCCCCCTCACCATTGTTGATCTGTTGGATCCTCTCTATCATCGACAATCTCCTTCTCAGTTTGACAGATTTTTGCAGATTAATATTTATGCCGTCTTAATATCAATAAATATACTGATTAATGTTAGTTAAAGAATTTCATACATTGATCAACTATATATTATGTCTGAAGAAATTATTATTGCATGTTTCTATTCGTTTTACTGTCGCTTCTTACATAATTACTATGCGTGGTTTTTCCCCATACTGACCTCTGTGACAACTGTTTGGTTTGCTACAATAAACTTTTCCTATTTTATGTGTCGATATAGAACAATTAAAGATGAAACACTCATAGATCTTCAAATAAGTTTGAAGATGTATTCCATGTGTCAGTCAAGTCTGACAATGATTTGACTTCATGTGATGAAGCTTACGAGGATCATGTTATGGAAAGATGGATGTTAGCAATAAAGTCTAAAGTAGAATTCATATACAAATGTTGTATATGGACCCTCAAGGATCCACCTGTAAGGGTAAGACCCGTTAAGGTGTAAATGGATCTTCAAGAGAAAGAGGAAACCTGATGAGAAGGTAGAAACCTTCAAAGCAAAGATCGTAGCCATGAGCTACACGACTAAGAGAAGACATCACTTGCGATGATGCTTTCTCTCCAATGACCATGCTTAAACCCATTGGATTATTGCTAACTATAGCTAGACAACTTGACTTTGATATCTACAAGATGAAAGTCAATATTCCATTCCTCTATGAATACCTCTCCAATATTCATATGAAGTAGCCCCATGGCTTCATGAATGAGGAAAGCAAGGTGTGCAAGCTAAGGAATTCCATCTATGGACTCAAATAAACTTCTTGGAGTTGGAATGTAAGATTTGATGATATTATAGAGGTTATAATTTCAGATAGAATCTTGATGATCCACGTGAAGCTTAGTGGGAGTGTCATTGTGTTCATCGTGCTAAATGTAGATGATATCCTAATCATTTGGATTGATATAATGATAATAATAAGTGTTTTATAATATAGTTGTTCCATACTTTGAGATATGATCTCAAGGATACCTCTTGAATCTTAGTACTGAAGGTGTTCAGAAGCTAAGATAAGAGGGCATTGGAGCCATCACATTAAGGGTATACCTTGGACATGTTCCATTTTTTAGGAAAAATCTCAACAAAGGCTTCCTTCTCTTAAGATATGGTACTGACATATTTGAAGGGATAACACCTCAAAGAGTAGAGGAAGTGAATGCTAGAACCGCTTGCCTTTGTGCATCAGCTACGAGAAGTCGAGTGTATGCTAGATGTGTACAAGTGACAGATGTCTACCATGCAGTGGGAGTAGTAAATGTTACTAATCCTACTACGGAGATAAACCACTTATCTGCAGTAATAACAATATCTTCAAAGATGACAAGATTTTTTTTTGAGATAGTGATCTCAAAGTCTTATCTTCAAGAAATTAAGACTTTATAGATTGTGATCTAAAAGGTCTTAATATCAGATACCTCAGGAGATAGAGATCTCCGAGAATAAGGGTATTCTGATAAGGATTATGGAAATACTGGTTATAATGATTATTACGCTGTAGTGTCAAGGACACTATAATTGACAAGATTGAGTATTGGTTTCATGAGATGCAACATTCGCATTGGATGCGAGCACTGTTACTGAGGGATATGCAAGTGTCGTAAAAGGACATGGCGTAGTCTCTTGGAAACAAAGTGACTGATCATCTTACCTAGTTATTTTTCTAAATAGCGTATGATTTTCACATGAGTGTGGGTTTAAAGATTAGCCCATTAATGGCTCTTTGAACTAGTAGGAGATTGTTAGACATGCGAGCCCAGGGCGAGCCATTATGCAATAAATGTTATTGTAAATATCATTCCTTGATCTGAAATGAAGATTAACTAATTTGCATAATAGGTCCCTTAGTAAAATTAGAGTTATGTGCCATAGCCATCTTAATGATCATACAATTGTTAATTCAATAATTGAATCATATAGGCTGGTGCTTGGATGAACATCTAAAGAGTTAGATTGAGGACTCATCGAGCACCGTCAAATGATTGTTACGAGATGATCTCCAGCTCGAGGAGGAGATGTCAAACCTCTCTCTAAAGGTTGATATCTAACCAACCTCTTGATGCAGGTCCTCTACAAAGGAAAAGTTAGGTCAAAGAGTTACTTAATGAGATCGAGATAACCAAAGTCCTGTGTCGTATGCTGTCATGATATAGGCATGCATTCTCTAATAGGAGACAGATGTGTTACTATATGTCTGAGTATGTACATTTAGCATACCAATAGGTTGATGATCTAATTGTTGACACGAAAATTGAAGGGACAGAAAAAATGATAAATTAGTCGTTGCTATAAAAAAACATGACAAACAAACACAATTTTTGTTATTTTTGCTACTTATTAACCTGTATAGAGGACATGGTTGAACTCAGGGAGGCTATAATTCCTGAGCATTATTCAATTAATCGAAAGTCGATTAAGAGGAAACAAGAATCTCAAAGGACAACCATCCTTGATTTTTGTGAATTTTTTTATCTTTTTAATTTTTTCCAAAAATTACACTAAGCAATATTCACAAGATCAAGAATACGCACACCAACTATTTTTGTAATTTTTCAATTTATCAAAAATGCTCAGAAAAATCTAGAAAAAATATTTTTGGGTTTTAAAAGTTTTGAAATATTTTTGAGAATTTTTGTGGAATTTTCAGATGTTTTGTATTTTTCTAAAAATCAAGCAGTGAAATAAATGCGATAGTGTGCATAGCCTGGAGTGAATTGCAATTTAAAAATATTTTAGTATCCAAAACTCTTGGCAATTATTTTTAAGACAAAAGTTATCTACAAACAGAAGCTGAAATTACAATTTTTGGATTTTTTTTGTAGAGTTTTTATTATTTTTATAAGATTTTTGATGTTTTTCATTTTTTTTGGATTTTATAAAGACTCAATGCATGAAAATTGGTCAGAAATTAAAAGACAATGAAATGAAACTACTCTAATTTTTTGAAATTTTCGGAGTTATTTTCGAATTTTTATGAATTTTTGAATTTCAAACAGGGAAAATGAGTTGTTTTTTATTTTTCATAATAATAAATGAAGACAAAATAATGACAAATTTATGCTAGGAAGATTATCACATCAGGAGTATAGCATAAATAACATTTATTTCATTCAAATAGAGCACGCAAGTTTTTGTTATGCAGTCTAGGGACTAAAATGTAATTACGCAAAAGTTCTGTACTAATAAAATAACAAGAAATAAAATGCAAGGGAAAGTTCACAATTTATCCAGAAAGCTTGTGCCCAGCATGTGATCTGTTTTGTACCGAAGGGGCTCTTTTGTAATATAAGAATCTTCTAGGGATGTAACTGTAAATTCTCCAAATTCTTTATTATGCTCTAGGGCTTCCTGTTCGTTTCTTCAATCGTAAGGAGAGGAGGCCAGTCGCCTCTGTTCTTCTTGTCCAAGGCGGTGCGGTTGGAGTGCGGGCATGAAGTCATGCCGCTACGGACTGGAGGTCGCGCAGGTGGCGGTCGGGCGCGCTGCTCCGCGGGGGTGATCGGTGACAAGGAAAGCGCGGAGGAGGGGCATTGGCGGTGGAATGGTGAAGGCGTGGACGTGTGGTTCTGGGGTGACGGCGGTCGGGCACGCTGTTCCGCACGGAGGCGACGCGTATGATGGTGGCGAGGGACCTGGAGCGGGCTGGAGACGGCGCTGCCGCCTCGCGTGAAGTGGAGGAGGAGGGCGGCGTGGCGTGCGCCGCAGGTGGATGCTGGAAGAGGTCGTCTTGGTTGCAGCGTGGGAAGCGTCCAGGCGGGAGGGGCGCAAGCGTCGGAGGAGTTTCTGGGGGGCCGTGACGCCGCTGGTTGAGGTGCGTTGGCGGTGACGGCAGCGGGAGGCGGCCGCGATGGAGGGCGCGGTGGGGGGGCACGACCAGGAGGAGGGGTGGCGGCGCCTGGGGGCAGTCGTCCCTCTTTTTTTATTTTATATTATTATGATGTAAACAGTAATAAAAAGAATTTTTTTATTTTTTTTATTTTTGTAAATCCGAAAAATCGGAGTTAAGAAAAAGGATATAGAAAAAAATTTTATTTATTTATTTTTATTTATTTGTTGTTTTTTTATGATCCTGCAAAACAAATGTTAGGGAAAAAAGAAACAAATATTTATTTATTTATTTACAAATCGAAAAATATTTATTTACAAATCGAAAAATGAACGGGGATTTGGTGAAAGTGGAAGATTCGAATCCGATCTCCGGGCACCGTACGCGGCCGGAGTTGAGAGATCGTTGACGATAGAATAGAACGCATGGAGATCGAGGAAGTGAGATGAAAAATTCGAGTCGGTGGCGGATCAAATCTTCGGTGATGATTCGAAGATCTAAAAAAATTTGACAACGAAGCGAAAATGCGAAAAATAAAACTACGATTAATCTACGATAAAGATAAGAAGAAAATGATGACGGATCTCACCTTAGGAGTGGAAAGTAATCGTGATCGCCTCGACGAAGGCTGACTCGCTATCACCGGACGGCTCGAACGCTAGACTCCTTTTCTCGACAAGAAGACTCTCGAAGATCAGGCTCCTCTCACCAAAGATTGATCAAGTTGGAATGAGGGAGAAGGAGTCATATAAATAAAATAGATAGAATGAAATTTGATTTTTGAATTTTTTTGGATAAAGAGATAAAAGATAAAAATTGAAATGAATTTTTGAATAATTTTGGTGGAAGAGATAAGAGAGATGACATGTTATTTTTTTATTTTTTATGATGGTTAATTAAAAATAGCAACTATATACATATACTATATACATATATGGCATTATATACAAGGGTAAATGATGAAATTAGTTTTTTTGTTTTAATTATTTTTATTTTTATTTTTATTTTAAATAATTAGTAAGAATAATGTACAAATATATGCAAATACAATATTCACAAATTACATGGGAAAATTGCACAAACCACCCTAAAAAATCAAATTTTTACTCATAACTCCAAATATTATGAAATCACAGCCATTTTAAAGATAATTTAATTTAGAATCCAATGAAAAAGAGAATGGTTCAATTTGAGTTCATATGGAGCCGGAATTGATTTTTCAATTAGTGCTTAGTGGCTTTTTCCAAGTGTGGCTACTTTTATTCTGTACATGATTTAATTGTGCAATTATTTTTATTAATTAGGACAATTTTTATTTACAACTTCGATTTTGAAAATTATTTGATTTGAGGTTAATTAAGGTATAAATAAAATAGTGTTAGTTTTATACAGATATACACAAAATAAGTGAGAAGTATTTACAACAACACATACACATTTTTTTGATTTTCTGCTTAAGGACCCTTATCTCCCCCCTACTTTATTCCTGGTCGATCAATTCAAGTCTTGACCTTCTCTTGGGGTTCGGGTCAGCCTGTATACAGTCTTCCTTTCTTTTTTATTTTATTTTATTTATTTTTCCTTTCTTTCTTTCTTTATTTATTTTAGGTTAAAATTAGTAAGAAGTGTACAATATTTACACAGATGCAAGTTAGTAAGAATACGGAGTTAGTGTTATATGCAGGTGTTTTATAAGGGATTTTAAGCTAAAATAAATGAATAAAGATGACGAATCGTAGATTCATCATCCCCCTATGCTTTACCTTTGCCACTCCCTTATCAAACACTTATTTGAAAGAATAAGTGAAGAAAAAGAAAGGGAAAATAAAGAAAGTAGGACAATATCGAGTATTAAACTTATCTTCATAAAATTGTACTTTGGAGCTCTATCGGACCTTTGGATTATAGTGTGTCGGAACTTCTGTGAGACTTAGAATTTTAAAATCGACAGCCTTCAAGTTCTACACATCATTGTCACGGTTTCAGCTCAGAAGTCATCTTAGATCAATCCTCTTCCCAAAGCATACCCTATGAACATTGAACAATCGACTCGTGTGTGTGAAAGATTTTAGCTCTTCTCATCCAGAATGCCGGACTACCATGCAAATCTCCTCTCCAATAACTCGTCCTCGGGGAGTCAGGTATTTCCTTCTAAGGTATGTTGCGCTGTGTTCACAATCGAATTGGGGGAGAAGTTAGAAGAATGAGAAAAGAACTGGAGGGTGGCTAGTGTAGTCACCTCTCCTTGTGAAGCTGGCCAGTGTAGCCGAGTCTCCACCAAGACCTGCAGGTTTTCTTGAAGCTTGGACCTTTTGGTCAGATATTTATTTGGTAGTGGCTTCTTTGTATTTGGATTTTTTGTGGTTCTGCTTGGATCTTGTTGTGCCCCTACGGATATATAATCTTTTGTTTCCGTACATGTTTTGGGGTCTTAGAAGAAATTGTGCCCAGCCTTCCATCCCTTTTCCGAAGCTTTATTTCAACCCGTACTCCGGTCTTTAGATTTCCACGCTACTAGAAAAGAAACTCACACAGTCTTCCAACATCCCGTCTGAGTTGAGCTAAGTGCATAGTGCGAGAGTACAAATTAATTCCCGATTCTAGAGTTGTACCCAGAATGAAGAGACCAGGTTAGACACTAAGAGTCAAACACTGCACATTGTCATGTGGAATTCAAAGAATTAAGTCAAAGACCCAAAGCTTCTAAAATCCTATTTCTCGGTGAAGTTCCTCTAAGAATTAGGTGGATTAAGGTCCAACTAAGCTCCATTCTTCAACTTTATTCCAAACATAGTTTAAATATCAATACTATCCTGAAAAATGCACGTGCAAATGCAAAATGCAGAGTTTTTTTTGAAAAGAAATGATGCACATGTGAAAAGAATTTTTTTACAATTTTCTAATTTTGAACTTTTTATGGATTTTTGGGAGGAAAAATGCAGATGCGAAAGAAAGTTTTTTTTTTGAATTATGCAATTTTTTTATAGATTTTTGGTTTTGTAGTTTTTTTAAGGAAAAAGGGTTAGTAAAATATATACAAGAGAATTTTTTTATGTTGTTGTTTTTGTTTGTTTTTGTTTTTTTGTTTGTTTGTTTTTTTACACATGTGGATTTTACAAAATTGTACACATAACCCCCCAAATAAACGTATTTAAAAGTACGAGTTATGTTTAAAGTATATATACAATATATACGACACCCCCTTATACTTAGCTCGAACTATGTCCTCATAGTGATCAGAGAGCGATAAAAGAAGACATAACTCGTGCTAAGTATAGAAAGGTGAAAAGACTCCTATGCTACAACGACTCAAAGAAAAGATAAAAAGAAGAGAAGTTGGTGACCCCCCACCCATACTTAGGATCAAGTAATCCTAAATATAGTAGAATGTACAAAGGGGAAAACCGATGAAGAGAATGTACAGACTCACAAAGACACGATATGAACAACATCGTCCCCCTATACTTAGGGCAGAGTATCCCTAAGTATAGGCAACAACAACAAGGGTGATAAACAGGACGAATATGAACAACATAAATCCTTTATCCCCCTTGATGAATCTCCATTTCATCACCTTTATTCTATCATTTTGGCCTTAAAAACCCCAGCAAATGCATGAAAATAACATCAATTTGTACATAATAGCATTCATTATTTATTGTATTTATTGTACATAAAATAAGGTTTTTAATGCCAAAATTATAGAATAAAGAGAAGAAAAGAAAAAGGAATAAATTATTGCAAATATTTTATGACCCTAACCCCGAGACCAAGGCCAGAATGGGATTGGTCAACAAGGAATAAAGTAGGGGGAGATAAGGGCCAATAATACAATAAATTCCTCATTTATTTATTCATTAATTATGCATTTTTGACACCTATTTTGTATTTAATTATGTATTCATCAAATAAGGAAATTTTATACATGAAAGTTGTAATAATAATGTAAATAGAAATACAAAATTGAGTTTGTACAAAAATTATACACAATGTACATTTTATACACAGAATAAAAAGCCAGAATCTCAACTTCACAGACTTATATCTTGCAAATAAAAACTCAAAATCCACCAAATTCACCTTTAATTGATATAGCATTTCAAGAACTATTCAATAAAATTGGTTTCATAATTTTTGGAGTTCATCTGTGAAAGTTAGGTTTTGGGCCCCTATGGTACATAATACCGATTAAAATATTCAGTTTATTCATTACCTATCATTTTTACAAATCCACATTTTTATAAATGTATATACATTATTTATAACATATGTGCACAATAAAACTAGAATTAAACAAAGAATAAATGTACAAATAAAATAAATTTATTTCAAAACATAGGCAAAACACCTATACCTATACCTATGCAAATCACATCCTTATTTAGTTAAATATGCAAATAAACTCATAAAAATCAAATAAAAATATATTTGCACTCACAAAAATAAGTTATAAATATATAAATTAAAAGAACAAAATAATAAAATAATATATACAATACAAAAATAAACATGCACCAAACATAGATGAATATACCTATAAATACACTCATAAAAATTAACTACTAATAAACAAAGCCAAAAAAATAATAAAAATCATATTAAAATACTACATAAAATAATAAACATTTTTTATTTTATACTCGAAAATAATAAAATCATTTACTATTTTAAATTAATTATTTTTGAATAAAATCCCCTGTATTGTCTTCTAGCGGCTGACACGGACCAATAGGAGTGCTGCCTTTGTTGACCTCTGGTTAACAATCCCATCTCAGCCTCCGCCCATCAAATCCGTCTGCGAGCCCGTCTTCTCCCTTTTTTCACGGGCGTCTCGTCCATCGATCGCACTTGCTTCCTTCGCAAGAAATCATCCCTAATGATCACTGATGCCCGCCGATATCTTAGAGCAATGAGTTGCTTAATAGATTCATCAATAAGCTCCAGTCAATAAGGGTGCCTGCAATGTTTATAAATAAAGAGCTCCGGCCTCCTCCTCAAATTTGGCCACTTTTAATCCCCCTAAAAGCCCCGACTCGGTTCTTGGACGAACCCTTGTGATAGGAGGAGTGTCCCAGCAACTTGAATCGGCCGGAGGAGGGGATAAGTTTGTCGCGGCGGAGCTCCGACGTCCGTCCTGCTCCCTGGAGGCCCCCAGGTATAAGAGTTGTTATTCCGTGTCTTTAGGTAGATTTTACTTCCAGCATTTTAATTCTGCTTTTAATTCAGACTTTAGATTAGTAGTGTGGCCTAGTTTAGTTAAATCGAAGTTCGCCGGAGCTCCGCTCCGGCAACTTCTTCACAATGTTATCGACCATTCCCGACCACCTCGTTCATCCCATTTCGTTTCCCATCGCCTTCTCCATCTCCCGATCACATCTGTTCCACCGAAGACCTCCTGTCTTCGCGAATCGAAGCTCCACCTCCGCCGTTCGTCGGAGCTCCTCCGCCTCACCTCATCGTGCATCAGAGCTTCAAAACCTAGGGTCGAGTAGAAATCCCCCGTCCCCCTTGTTCTTCTTGTGCAGGTACCACGAAGAGAAGAGCCCTCTTGGACTCGATTTGAACCAGGAAGAGGTTCCTGGAGGTACCAAGCTTCCCCGACCTCGCCTGACCTCCTCGGACCTTCAGGAGCCACGCTGAGACCATCATTCGACGCAGGGCACCGTCAGCAATGAGCAGAGCACCTTAGACACGAAGGAGAAGCCCGGAGGAGCCCGCAGTTCACGACCGAAGCTCGCCTCGCGCGAGCTTCTTCCTTGTTCTTCCAGGGGACTCCTCCGCCGTCCGATCAGGAAGGAGCCCCCCAGACCGCAGCAGCAACTATTGGATGCACGCCATTTTGATCGTCAGATCGCGCCTCGCGATCTAATCTCAAGCGTCCATCAACGAAGCGGTATCGGCTGTTGGATGCGCGACGCGTGTCCAAGTGAAATCATCATCGTCGTCCACCAGCGCGCACTTATGGGGTAAATTGCAGAACTTTTCCCTTGCTTTTCGTATTTACTGTTTACTACTGTAAATAAAAGTTGAAGTTCAAAATAATGTGGATTTTTGCATGGACCCCCCTGTATGTCTTTGATGTTACCATTAGGTCCAGTCCACGTCACTTCACGTGTCGTCCCACGTGAGGTGGTTAATTTGCACAAGACCCCCCTGTATATTTGTATATTTATCTTTAGTCCATAAAAAAATTTCAAGTGTGTTATTTTTGTGAAAAATTGCAACCAGGACCTTGAGCTTTCTTTCAATTACATTTTAGTCCATGTGTGTGCGGATCACGTGTAGTCCCACGTGATGGTTAAATTGCAAGGGGGCCCTGGCAGGTTGATTTATTTGCATTTCGTCCTTACAATTGCATAAAACGTTGATACTTTCCGGTGTTTTTGCAATGTAACCCATGTATTTATTTTTATTTGCGGAAATACCCCTGCCAGGTAGTTTTTAATTTTATCTCTCTCTTGTAATTATTATAAATAGCAATATAGCTCCCAAAATCATGAAATTTTTAGGGTAGTTGCCTGATACAGTGTTCTTTCACGCATGCATTTTTATTCTTGATTTTGTGCAACTTACCTATTTTTAAAAATTAAAATGGAGCCTAATCAGTCTCTGTCTAAATCTAAAAATACCAAAAAATATAAAATGTTTTTGAAAAATTACAAAAATATTATATATGATGTATTTTTATATATATTGAGTCTAGAAAATGAAAAACCCTAAAAATAGAAAAAGAAAATATAAAAATTTCAAGAAGTTCCAAAATCCTAAAAAAATGTAAAAACCTGTGAAAAATACCAAAATATATTTTTCTCTTTTATAATTATCTATACATTATTATTTACATATTAAACTTAATTTGGGTAATTTTGGGAATTATTTTATATCTTTAAAACCCAAAGTATTTTCGACATATTTAATTAGTCCATATTAGGGACATTTTTGGAATTAAAAATACATAAAAATTAGAAATATTCTAGAAAAATAACAAAAAAATATAAAAATATAAAAAGCTTAAAAATACTATACTTAATATATTTTGAGTATATATATATATATATATCTATATACTACATTTCTCTCTCTTCTCCTATATATATATCTATAAATTTCTTTATAAATATATATCTATATTATATAATTAAACATATAAAAAATATATAAAAAAATATATCTAAATTATCAAAACAAAATAAAAATCATAAAAACAAAGATAAAAATATATATAAATTCAAAAACCCACAAAAAGACTTGTGTGCATACACGACCAGCTTGTACATGAATACTCGTAGGCTACCGATTTTCTCTCTATGTGGTTCGACCTCTACATGCTTACGCACTATGCATATTTTATGGTAGAGTTAATAAATGTTAATTCACACTTTTGGGACTTAATTGGCTTATTCTTTGAAGTGGGTTAATTTCTGGTTAACAAGGGTTTTGTGAGCGGTCGCCTTAGTGACACGATCGTCCCCGTCTTGTACGGGGCATATTTTGACCCTCGCAAAATGCTCGTTATCAGATGGCGCCGTTGCCGGGGAGCAATGAGCATAGCCTATTATACCTTGTCATTCTTGTATAAAAATTCTTTTATTCATCATTTATTATGTGATTAGTTATTTATTCGAAAGTGCTTAATTATACATGATTCTTTGATTAGTGACATACACATTCACTTATTTCGATTAATTACTTAATTCTTTATTTCATTGATTGAGCTTATACTAATTCTATCTCTTTGTGACCTTGTTGCGATGGCCCGCCACGAGAGGATGGTTTCTTAGGAGGCCAAGGCAGCCGGGCTTGGAGGAGGTTGGTCTTCATTTCATGACCAGCTGGAGAGCACCAAGGATGCAAAGGGATGTGAATTAGTTAGGACTTAGGATCAATATTGTAATTTATTGTGTGAGAGATACAATTTTGTCTTGTAATATAACTTGGACTCTGCTCTTCACAATGAGGTCAAGTGCCCGGGTGTCTGTTCAACTGGGGGCCTCGTCGCGGTTTTTTCGTGTTTTCCCGCCTTGTTTTCTTTGTTTCCCGTAGTTTTGAGCTTTCCGCCTTTTTCTTTACTTTGTTTTGTGTGCCTGGAGCCCCTAGATATAGGTTGCTTTATTCGGTAGCTAGGTCCACACCTTAAAAAGAATGCATGTTCCTATAGTCTACTTCGTATGGATCTAGTCAAATTTAAACAGTTTGATCATTTATCTCTTAGCCTGTGTGCTGTAAGCGAGCCCCATCAAGCGCTACTCCTGAACTTGAGTGTGTCGAGAAGAGGAGGGGTAAGCCAAGACCGGACTTTTAGGTTAAAGATAAGTGACCAACTTGTGGTTCTTCACGTTAATAGCAGCTAATGTTTAGGGAGATTTTGTCGAATGCACACCGCCATGTAGATAGGTTTAAAAATTCTATTTTGCATACCACATGGAGAGAGCTGGGATGCATTGTAAGTCTTCTAACTCAGCATGCATCATTCGGTTCAATGGTGAGATTTCCATCATAGAACCAACTTGCACGGCTTTTCCGCTATCTCCCTTTGATTTTGAGCACCTAGGACATAAATGAAAATCTACAAAAACGTTAGGCACTGGTATGAAACAGACTCAAAAAAAAGTGAAAACGCAAAAAACTAAAACAAGGGGACTGCTAAATAAACTTTGACCTTAATTAAAATTTGTAATGGACTATCATTGTACTGGGTTCATAAAGCCCTCATTGTTTTCAAGTACCTTCGGAGGGGGATCAAAACCCTACTCCCTTGAGCGAGGCACGTCCCATAAGGAATAGAGCCAAAATCCCAGTCTGCAACTGCCTTATGTATCGCATGGATTTCCGAAGTATTGGCGCTTCTATCGTACGTGAGCGAGTAGGGCTTGGTCGCCGGTGATGACTCTCTGTTGTGTAGAGCATCGACCTTGTCCGAAGTACCGAGCATAGGCCACGCCTTCACGGGGGTGTCTGTCTCATCGTCTTGCATCCGAGTAGGTTCTTGCACGCTCACGGGTGATTCCGTTGCGAGCGAGAAGTGAAGTATTGGTTTCGCCTATTGGCTTCCTCTCTCCATTTCTTTGGCTGAGTAGGGATCCAGGAAGGGTTACAAGAACCTCAAAAAGTACAGAATATAGGTTACAAAGGAGGAGGACAAGTACGAGATACTTTTCTGGCAGTACTCTCTCTCCTATAGGGGTAGCGTGCTAAGGACTTGTTAAAAGATATGCCTGAAATAACAACTCTAAAACTGAAAAGATAATAAGTAGCCGAACCTTTACAGCTTCACATGGCGTGAGTTGGTGAACCCAATCTTGTATTGTGTTTGTATGGATCTAGATTAAGGTTCAAAGATCAAGTCCCACGCCTTTGCGCAAATTTTGTTGTATCATTCCCCTTTGACCCCCGCTCAGTTTGAGCATTTCTACTATTTTGCACTCCTTTTTACTCCTTGTTGACCATCGTATCCTTCCTCCAACATACACTCCTCTCTTGCTTTGCGAATTTGATCCATGGATGGTTTCCATCGGGACCTTGCCGACACCCACATCGATTCCATGGACTCGACTTCGCCAATAAATTCAAGGCGATTCCCGAGAACCCGATCCGGACTTTGCGGATCGATCTCCAGACTCCTCGTCTTCTACCTCCCTTTTGACCACCCAATAAACAGGGACCGCTTTTATCCCACTCTCGCCATTGTGAATGGAAGTCGATTACAGTCCACATCTTGTTCCGTTCACAATATGTTGGGGTTGACCTTAACTCCAAAATTTTCATAACAGCTGAACAATATTGCAAGTGGTCTGATCCGGATTCTCTCATTCTGTAGATAAAAGGGCAGATTGAGCCCTGGCTTCTACTCCGGAATTCATTTCTTCTGACTCAGACCCTGACATGGCTCCTCAAGGAAAGGGCAAGGGTCAGTAGCCACCTCAACCAGAAGGACACTTGCCAGATCAGAGTCAGGTTAAGGCACAACTATTGGCATCCATCCAAGCTATCCAACAACAGCTGACCGAGCATTCCCTAGCACAGACTGCTTTTCAGGACATGCTGAATGATGTAATGAATAGACACGAGGGAGGAGGAGGAGGCCGAGGAGGTGATATACCTTCAAATGATGAGGGAGAGCCAGGAAATGGGAGACCCAAGCCTACACTGAAGGAGACTTATAACCTTGGAGACCGCCAGATGACCGAGTGGATCCTCATCCCACCGGTGCATGCTCACTTTGAGCTGAAGCCCCAGTTCCTCGCTCTTCTTCCAGCTTTCCATGGAAACACCAATGAAGAACCGTACATCCACCTACAACAGTTCTCGCGCATCTGCCGCACGACTCACTATCCCAATGTTCCTTTGGACATTGTCAAAATGATGGCATTTCCCTTCAGCTTACAAGACAAGGCCCTTTATTGGGTCAACCATCTGGGGAAGGTTGTGAAAACCTGAGAGGAACTAAAGTCAGCTTTCCTGCATAAGTTTTACCCTCTCGGTCGGCTCAACCAGATTCGTGCTAGAATCAGCAACTTCTCCCAAGGAGCCCATGAGTCCATACATGAAGCATGGGAGAGATTCACCGATCTGCAGGAGAAATGTCCCCATCATGAAATCCTGAAGACCAGCTTGGTCCAACACTTCTTTGGGGGCCTGAACATTGAGAGCCAAAGGCTCGTTGATGCAGCCTGTGGGGGTTCACACTTCAACAAGGATGAAGATGTAGTCTGGCAGATATTCGAGGAAATGGCCTAAGGGGAGGCCACCCTCTCTTCATCAAAGACATACCAAAAGCAACCCCAGATCCTCCAGAAACAAGTACACATGGCAACGTCCGCGAGGCGGAGAGAGATGAGAGCTCCAACCTCAGCATCATCGGGGGCCATCTCTCGAAGGTTGATATCATCGAGAAGCGATCACAAGACCTTGAAAAACTTGCTGTGGTCGAGAAGAGGACTCAGAACCTTGACAATCTCGATCAGATCAATAAAAAGCTATAATTGTTAGTGGGCACCATCAACTCTGTCCAGTCGGTAGCACCATCAGAAGCTCCAGCTGAGAAGAAGGACGATCTACCACCGCCACATCAGCCTCAGCAGAGCCATCAGCCACTGGCAGTCCAGCATGTTTACTACGTGCAGGCTCCCGATCAGGGCCAGCCGCAGCAACAGCTGATTGTGTACCAACTAGATATTGCATCAGGATCTGATCCAGTCTTCCCACCACCACCCCTGATTCAGGAATTCAACGGGGTATGGAGTAATGAAGCACAGTCGACCCGTCCGATGGGACAACCCCAGGGTCGGCCACCAGCCAACCGGCAATACCACCAGCCTCAGGGTGGTCGATTTGGGCAGTCCTCACAACCATCGCCACTGTACCATCAGCCTCCCCCATATGCAAATCAATGGAGGCAGAATCAGCATTACCAACAGCTGCAGTACCGACAGCAACAACCTTTCCATCAGTATGCGACCGCTCAACCTCAGCAATACCAGCAGTATCCTCCTCCCTATTACCAGCAGTTTCAGCTTCCTGCGCTACCTCAGCACCACCAACAACAGCCTCAGCACCAGCATACGCAACAACAACGTGGTCTGCACGCTGAATCCACTGAGGCAACTCCAGTGAACCTGACTATGGATTGCTTGGCCCAACTTGTCAAAGGGCTAGCAGATATGACCAAAAGGCTCGACGAGCTGACTTCCACCAAGACCACCATCCCAGCTCAGGTCGAGGCCAACCCCAATAGCTCCATAAAGAAATAATGTAGAATGTGATGTCATGTCTGCGTCTGTAGAGTCAGAAAATGATAACCTTGTTTATTCTAATGTTGTCACTCTCAGGAGCGGTAGGGCCTTGCCCCCTCCTGCTATCAAGAATGGGGAGAATAACGAACCAGGTGGATCGTCATCTTCTGCATCAGCCGTGCCAACTACAGGGGTGGGTGAGGAGGGAGAAGAAGGAAAAGCCATTCTAGCCGTCATGCAGCACCAGCATCCTCAGCCAAAATACAAAAAAATCAGCAAAATCGAAAACAACAAAAAGAAGCATGCAGCCGAAGCAAAGCCGCGCCAGCCTCGGAATAGCCGCTAGCAGCAGCCGATCCCTCGCCAGCCGACGGAGCAGACGCCTTACTTTTTGCTCGCCCATCAGCACCAACATGTCAGGATCCAGTGTGTACTCCTTTTTGTAGTCCGAATGTACAACATTCTGTGGGCGATAATTTTGATGTAAATAAGAACTATGTTTTTCCTGCTAGAGATGTACATATCCTTTTTCCTCATGCAATAGAAAAATCCAAAAAAAATGCAAAATGAAAAAATGTGTTGTCTGATCCTGGAGTTGTGGAAATTCTAGACAATTTAACCCTAGAGATACCATTGATCAAGGCCATGAAATACATGTCCACGGTAAAAAAGGGCTTGAAGGAGGTATGTACCAACAAACGTCTCCCGGCACGTGAGAACAGATGCAGAGATGTAGAAAAGCACGTGCTCTCCATGTCCACTATTGCAGCTATCAGCAACCTCCCACAGAAGAAACAAGACACAAGAGCACCTCTTATCAGTTGTGAGATTTTCGATCAAGTCTTCAAGCGCACTCTCCTCGATAGTGGGTCTTCCATCAACCTTTTGCCATCATCAATACTGCAAGAATTTGGGTTGGGCACGGTCAGGTGTAAAGTTCACCGTGACCGGCACTTTTATCAATCTTCTCTCTTTCTCTTTTTAAGTATTTATTATCAACTGAAATGTTACGTTTTCCCTACAATACTCCATTGAATTATGGGATGATTATATCATAGGCCTGCCATCTCATGACCTTGTCTTATGTCCACCTCATTGTTATCTCTTATAAAAAGTAGGAAAAGTAGAGCATGCACTTCAATGGTTCCAAAATGATTATTTAGCGGTTATGGGTTCTTCTTAGTGCCTAGAGCATTACAAGGGGCATGTACCATTCTATTGGTCGTTGAGAATCTCAAAGAGGCTGTTGATCAGGAAAGTGGTACAACACCAACTATCTGATTAGCATTCAGAGAAGGATCAAATGCAAAGGCATCCAATTTCACGGATAATTGAATAAGCATGAACCAATATAAATATGAGGAGTCTAAGGAGTGTTACCCATAACATATATAAGAGATAGGTGAATATCAACACGAGAGATTTTGGCCAATAGCAATGAATGAATCTCAGTGTAAAAGTTAGATTCACTTACTTTGTATATGCTAAAATTTTGGATAAATAGAGCATAAATCTTCAAGACTTCTCACTAATTATTTTAGAGTATTTGGATTTATCTGCCATATACTGTTGATCCATATTAAAGAAAAAGATTAAGGAATGACGTTGCCAAAACGAGTAACTATTATCAGTTGCACCTACTAGATTGATCCTATAGTCCATACTATATATATTACATATTTTGTGTCTAATCGGTCAAAAACATATTCTATATGCCAAGGAAAATTGTGGTGACAATCATGATAGAGGTAGAAAGTAAAACAAACAAAACATTGGCATTTTATTTTTACTGGTGTTATATTCTGTATTCATTAATGAAGGGGTCTGAATTGGGAACTCATAGTTGTATAGCCTATCTTGCAATCATCAGCATTTTTTTATAAACAAAATCAATACCAACATGAATTCTTTATTGGGCACATCAACTACGAGAATCTTGACGTGGAGCATGATCTGACTTATGAGGAGAAGCCAATCCAGATACTTGACCATGCTATGAAGAAGCTTCGCAGCAAAGAGATCCCGTTAGTCAAGGTTTTGTGGCACCGACACGGCGTCAAGGAAGCGACATGGGAGACCGAAGCCGACATGCGGGCACGATACCCGCAGCTTTTCTGATGTAATCAACAAAACAAGCTTTTGTAATTAGATACATGATTAATATATGGCTTGTTTTCTCTTTGAGGTTTTTATGGGTTTAAAACCCTTTGAGGTTTTTATGGTCACATAAAATTAAACAAGACACCTAATGACCTTAACTCGAGTCTCGAGGACGAGACTCCCTTTGAGGTTTTTATATTTGTAACATCCATATTCTAACAAACCCGAACTCGTCCGATTTTAGATCCAATGAACCCAAAAACGTTGTTGGTCAATGCCAAACAACCTAAAACGGTCAATTTATTATGAATCAAAAGTCGTTCGGGCGAAATCGACCGAAAAATGGTCGCATCGTAGCGCGCGCCGTGAAAAAGCCGCGACGCAAATTCAGAAACCGCAAAATAAACCGAGACCATCATTAGATCCGATTCGACGACACGAGACCAACAAAATCGACCGTTCGTAAATCGGGTGTCGTTTGGTATTTTAATTTCACAAAATTTAACCTTAAACAAAAAAAACGTATCCGAAAATTTCGGGTATTCAAAACTTGACCGAAAGTATATCAATATTATACTCATATTGATCGTCGTACAGAGATGATCAAGTCAAGATTTTTCGCGTCAAAACCCGACAACCGAGGTGCGCGTACGGTTTAATTTAAGTATACCAAATAAAGAACAAATCCGCTCAAGCAGACACGAATGGTCCTCCAGTTCGCTGACCGATCCATCAAGCGACCCCGGGGTCTATTGAAAGACGTTGTAGTGAAGGTGCTGGAGATGCAATTCCCTGTTGATTTCGTAGTCCTTGATATGGACTCACCCGCACCCTTACTCCAGACCCCTATCATCCTCGACCGACCATTCTTGCGTACCTCATGTGCCGTGGTTGATTACGGGTCTGGCAAGATCACTTTTAGCTCGAACAACAAACCTATCACTATAAACATGATCAGAGAGCCGAACGCCACGACTGATGAGAGCCATGCAGTATTAGAAGCAGACTGTGACTTTGTTGCAGAGATCAGAGACTCATCACTGTCATTGAATGATCCATGGACTCGAGAAATCCTCACTCTCGAGGAGGACTTAGAAAGCACAGTTGCCCGATGCTCCGATGATTTTTGGGAGACAGATTCTCAGATGCAAGCGCATCTATGTGATTCCGAGAATTCACTCCAGTCCGAACACCATGAGCATAATACAGAACAGTTCGACACATCATCAGGGTCTCAACAGAACACCGAGGACAGTAGCTCCATCAAAGAAGTACATCCCACCTCCAGTATAGTCTCTGAAGTGACCAACAAGATGGACAGATCAAAACCAGAACTCAAGCCACTTCCAGCAGGTCTGAAGTATGCTTTCCTCGCAGGTGAAGAACACATGTATCCGATCATCAGCAGCAGGCTGAATCCAGAGCAGGAATCTCGACTTCTCGAGGTTCTAGAAAGGAACCGCAAGGTACTTGGTTGGTGCGTATCAGATCTCCATGGGATAAATCTAGCCTTGTGTTCACACCATATCTATCTGGAAGAAGATGCCAAGGCGTCTCGCGAATTCCAAAGAAGACTGAATCCAAATCTCCGGGACGTCGTCATGAAAGAAATCACAAAATGGTGTGACGCAGGCTTCATCTATCCCATCTCCGATTCAAAATGGGTAAGCCCACTGCATGTAGTTCCAAAGAAATCCGGGCTTACCGTGGTTACCAATGACAAAGGAGAGGAAATATCCACTCGGGTACCAACATCCTGGTGGGTGTGTGTTGACTACCGTCATCTTAATGCAGCAACTAAGGACCACTTTCCCTTGCCGTTCATTGATCAAGTTCTAGAAATACTAGCAGACAAGGAGTTCTTCTGCTTTTTGGATGGGTACTCTGGGTACAACCAAGTGGCAATCGCCCTCGAAGATCAAGAGAAGACTACCTTCACTTGCCCGTTCGGCACCTATGCCTTCAAGAGGATGCCCTTTGGATTATGTAATGCACCTGCAACATTCCAAAGATGCATGCTAGCAGTTTTCGCCGAGATGGTAAGCAGTTTTCTTGAGGTGTTCATGGACGACTTCTCAGTCTATGGTGACAGTTTCGATTCTTGTCTTGGGCACCTAGACAGAGTGCTTCAGAAATGCAGCGAAGTCAATTTAGTGCTCTCATGGGAAAAGAGCCACTTTATGGTCACCGAAGGGATTGTGCTGGGTCATGTCGTTTCCGAACGTGGCATGGAAGTCGACCCGGCAAAGGTGGATGTTATTGCCAATATGGAGCCGCCTCAGTCAATCAAGAATATAAGATCATTCCTAAGGCATGTGGGATTTTATAGACGATTCATCAAGGATTTTAACCGCATTGCCCGACCTTTAACAGAACTCCTATGTAAGGAAACTGAGTTCAATGTCGATCAGCAGGTTCTCCATGCTTTCAATCAACTGAAGGAGCTTATCACTCAGGCTCCAGTCCTACAGCCGCCAGATTGGTCTCTTCCCTTTGAGATCATGACTGATGCGTCAGAGTTTGCAGTCAGGGCTGTTCTTGGACAGAGGAAAGAAAAGGCGCCCCATGCCATTCACTACGCCAGCAAAACATTAGATGAGGCGCAAAGAAATTACACTGTGACAGAGAAAGAGTTGCTGGCTGTGGTTTTCGCCCTCGAAAAGTTCAGATCCTATTTGCTTGGATCAAAAGTCACCATTTTTACAGATCACTCTGCTATCCGGTACCTACATCAGAAGAAGGATGCCAAGCCGAGACTGATTCGATGGATCCTTCTCCTCCAGGAATTTGACTTGGAAATTAGAGACAAGCCTGGAGTCCAGAATGTGGTAGCAGACCACCTCTCCAGAATTGAGCAGCATGAGCCTCTTCTGAACAATGCACCCATCACAGAAACCTTTCCAGATGAATCAATTTTAGCAGTGGATTCTCTCCCTTGGTATGCTGATATAGTCAATTACTTCGCCTCGGGGGTAATACCGTCGGATTGGACGAAGAATTAAAAGAATAAATTTATGTCGACCATCCGTTTCTATCAATGGGAGGATCCTCTTTTATTTCGGGAAGGAGCAGATTGCATTTGGCACAGGTGCATCCCTCAGGAGGAGCATTATAGTGTCCTCGAGCATTGTCACTCGCTCGAATCTAGTGGACATCACTCTGGAGACCGTACTACAGCCAAGGTACTTTAGTGCGGCTTCTGGTGGCCCACAGTATTCAAGGATGCAGCAGAATTTGTCAAATGATGCATTGACTGTCAGAGATTGAAGGGTACACTCACTGCAAAAGATTCGATGCCCCTAAAAATCATTCAGATAGCATATGTTTTCGATGCATGGGGCATTGATTTCATGGGACCTTTCCCTAACAGTCAAGGTTTTGAGCACATCCTTCTTGTCGTCGATTACTTGAGTCGTTGGGTTGAAGGTATTCCCGCTCGAGCCGCTGACATCCGAACAGTGTGTTAGTTCTTGAAGAAGTACATCATTTCGCGGTTCGGGATTGCGAAGGTTCTCATATCAGATGGGGGTAGCCATTTCATCAACAAAGAGGTCAAGAAACTAACGAAGGAGTACGGCATCGACCATCGTGTCGCATCTCCTTACCATCCTCAGACCAATGGCATGGCTGAGTTGTCGAACAAAGAAATTAAGATGATCTTGTAGAAACTCGTACGGCCGGATAGAAAGAACTGGTCTCAACTCTTGGACTCAGTTCTCTGGGCTTACAGAACCGCCTACAAGTCTCCCTTGGGCATGTCACCCTATCGTATTGTATATGGGAAGTCGTGCCATTTTCCCGTCGAATTAATTCACAAGTCTTTACAGGCAATTAACATGTGCAGTTTGGACTCACGAAAAAGTGGTCAGAAGAGAAAGGATGATCTGAACAGACTCCTGGAGTTCCGAGACTATGCATACGATAATACATTGATGTACAAGGACAAGGTGGAACGCTGGCATGACTGGCACATCAGACGAAAGACCTTTGAAGTTGGACAGAAGGTGTGTCTATTTGATGCAAAGTTATGGATATTCTCGGGCAAATTGAAGAGTAAGTGGACAGGGCCATTCTGAGTTCGTGAAGTGCGTGACAATGGAAGCATTACCATATCAAAATTGTCTTCTGACACACAACCATTCGTCGTCAACGGTCAACTCCTGAAGCCTTACCTTGAACCAGATACATTCTTGGTCGTTGTCGACTCCATCCAGCTTCTGCACCATGATGACATCTCCACAGCATCAAAAGATTCAGACATGGCACCTCAAAAATTGTTCATCTGACTTTCTTCTTCTCTTCTTCTTTTCTCTTCTATCTTCTTTTTTATCAAAAGGTGCTGTCCCTTTTTGTCAGTTTTCTATACTTAGGACGCACTTTGTCCTAAGTATAGGGGGATGTGCACCTCGAGTTCTTTTATTCTCTGATCCTCTCCATTGTCTCCTCTTCTTGTCTATACTTAGGAGTATCTTACCCTAACTATAGGGGGAGACATTCTGAGTACGATCTGTTTATCCCACCCTTGACCCTCCCGGCTTTATGTACAGTCTGCTATACTTAGGATTACTTGGTCCTAAGTATAGGGGGGACGGTCAACTGCTCATTCATTCATTTCTTATTCATCTATTCTTTAGACTCGTCTATACTCCGTACGAGTTATGTCTTTTCTTTTCTCTTCGATCTATGAGGACATAGCTCAAGCTAAGTATAGGGGGTTCGTATATACCATGTATATACTATAAGACATAACTCATACTGTAAACAAAAAACTGACTCAAGCTAAAAGTAATAAAAGTATCGTTATTACTATAATAAAAGATGACTGTGAGCTCCTCAGTTTCTTACATACTAATTAATAAATCAGGCAAAAATAGCTTTGTAAAAGATTTGAAACTCTTTGTGAAATTTTTCAAAAGGTTTGTGAAAAAGTGTTCAACATTTGTAAAATATTTTTGATTGCAAAGTTCATTTTCTTTGCGTGAAATAAAAATGTTTGAAAAGCAGTTGCAATTGATTGGAAAATGGTTGTAGAATTATTTTGAAAAATCTATCTATACTATTTGAAAAACTTCTACAAAATGATTTTCAAATGTGTGTATAGGTTTGTAAAAATATTTTGGACTATAGTTTTCAAAATCTTTTTAAACGATTTTCAAATAAGGATGAGGAGTATACACATAAATCTCTCATGCAAAAACATGCAACAATTCCAAATAAAACTTATAAGAGCCAAATAAGTTTCTGCTCTTTGTATATACTGATTAATAAATCAGTTTAAATAGTTTAGCAAAATGATTTGAAAAATGGTATGAACTGTTTGGAAAACTTTTTGTGAAACAATTTCAACCTTTGTAAAAATATTTTGATTGCAAAATTCTTTTATTTGTGTGAAATAAAGGATTTGAAAACCTATTTGCAAAAGATTTTGAAAATGTTTGTAAAAGTATTTTGAAAAATGTATATATAGTGTTTGCAAAATCTTTGCAAAATGGCTTTCAAATGTTTGTAAATATTTGCAAAAAGAAAAAAAAGTGCATTATTCTTTGCATATTTGTAAATAGCATTTGCATAACATTCATATTCTTTTATTGAGCTTGATGATTGAACTAGTCCAATAAAGTCAAAGATTGGAGCTTGGTTGGACCTTATCGCACCTAACTGCACAGGAACCTTATGGGAACTAGGTTTAAGGCACTTCAGGTCTATTCAGTCTTAATTCTTTGAGAAATCAGGGCTGGGTTCAAGTCACCTCAACTGACTAACTAGAACTTTTCGAGACACACACATGACTCTTGTCGGCCGTGACCTAACTTGGAGAATTGCACTTTTCACTTGGCTCAACTTAGTTGGAGTGGTGAGGGGGTTGGATTTGCCAGACTGAGACGCACACGAGTGGAAACATTCGTCCTCGTCTAGGGAGGGAAGTGCACCCCAACCTAGTCCAGTTTCAATGAAGTCGAATGACAGGAGAGTGTGGGTTGCAATAAAGCTTCAAAAGAGGGATAGTCTTCAGACTCAAGAGGAAAAAGTCCTTATGTAAGTGCTAATGTAAATAGTATGTTTGAAAAAAAAGAAGAAAACTCCAAAAAGTGGACAGGCTTGAAAATAAAAATAAAAGTGCCTGTTGGAGTATGTATATATGTTGTATAGAAAATAAGCAAGCTTGAGCATCAAGGTTATACCACGTGAGCCTGCAACTGGATGACTTGACTACACTGGTCTTGCATTCCAGGATAGGTAGCTACACTGGCTACCGTCCATTCTCTTCTTCACCTCCTCCTCTTGAGTTGGATGCCACTTGAACTTAGAAGGGAATACCCCGCTCCTCGACGATAGAGGGCTGGATTGGGGAATCATTGGGTTGTCATTTTGGAGAATTCAGTTCCTTTGTCATTTCAGCTGGGGAGAGCCACCATCACTTACACTATACAAGTCAGATTCATAGTCATAAGGGTTTGCGTATGACGTAGGCTAGTTCTGACCTGGCTATTGAGGTGGTTTGAACCGAGTCCTGTGACTCTCGAAGGCTGTTGTGTTCTAAATTTGGTTCCCAACCAGGTTTCACACACTTTCACATCAAGGTTTAACCCGAGATCCAAACTCTGATTTTATAAGGACAAGATATTGCACTGAAAGCTATCCCATTCACTCTATCTTCTTCAATTTCCTTTTTCTTTTCTTTTTATTTTTTATTTTTTTTCTTCTTATTGCATAAGTATTTGCTAGGGACTAGCAAAGGCAAGTATAGGGGGGTGATGAATCTCCAATTCATCACCTTTATTCTATCATTTTGGCCTTAAAAACTCCAGCAAATGCATGAAAATAACATCAATTTGTACATAATAGCATTCATTATTTATTGTATTTATTGTATATAAAATAAGGTTTTTAATGCCAAAATTATAGAATAAAGAGAATAAAAGAAAAAGGAATAAAATATTGCAAATATTTTATGACCTAACCCCAAGACCAAGGCAGAATGGGATTGGTCCACAAGGAATAAAGTAGGTGGAGATAAGGGCCAATAATACAATAAATTCCTCATTTATTTATTCATTAATTATGCATTTTTGACACCTATTTTGTATTTAATTATGTATTCATCAAATAAGGAAATTTTGTACATGGAAGTTGTAGATAATAATGTAAATAGAAATACAAAATTGAGTTTGTACAAAAATGATACACAATGTACATTTTATACACAGAATAAAAAGCCACAATCTCAACTTCACAGACCCATATCTTGCAAATAAAAACTCAAAATCCACCAAATTCACCTTTAATTGTATATAGCATTTCAAGAACTATTCAATAAAATAGGTTTCATAATTTTTGGAGTTCATCTGTGAAAGTTAGGTTTTGGGCCCCTATGGTACATAATACCGATTAAAATATTCAGTTTATTCATTACCTATTATTTTTACAAATCCATATTTTTATAAATTTATATACATTATTTATAACATATGTGTACAGTAAAACTAGAATTAAACCAAGAAGAAATGTACAAATAAAATAAATTTATTTCAAAACATAGGCAAAACACCTATACCTATACCTATGCAAATCACATCCTTATTTAGTTAAATATGCAAATAAACTCATAAAAATCAAATAAAAATATATTTACACTCACAAAAATAAGTTATAAATATATAAAATAAAAGAACAAAATAATAAAATAATATATACAATACAAAAATAAAAATGCACCAAACATAGATGAATATACCTATAAATACACTCATAAAAATTAACTACTAATAAACAAAGCCAAAAAAATAATAAAAATCGTATTAGAATACTACATAAAATAATAAACATTTTTTATTTTATACTCGAAAAATAATAAAATCACTTACTAATTTAAATTAATTATTTTTGAATAAAATCCCCTATTTTGTCTTCTAGCGGCTGACGCGGACCAATAGGAGTGCTGCCTTCGTTGACCTCTGGTCAACAATCCCATCTCAGCATCCGCCCGTCAAATCCATCTGCGAGCCCGTCTTCTCCCTTTTTTCGCGGGCGTCTCGTCCATCGATCGCGCTCTCTTCCTTCGCAAGAAATCATCCCTAATGATCAATGATACCCGTCGATATCTTAGAGCAATGAGTTGCTCAATAGATTCATCGATAAGCTCCGGTCAATAAGGGCGCCCGCAATGTTTATAAATAAAGAGCTCCGACCTCCTCCTCAAATTTGGCCACTTTTAATCCCCCTAAAAGCCTCGACTCGGTTCCTGGACGAACCCTTGTGAGAGGAGGAGTGTCCCAGCAACTTGAATCGGCCGGAGGAGGGGATAATTTTGTCGCGGCGGAGCTCCGGCGTCCGTCCTGCTCCCTGGTGGCCCCCAGGTATAAGAGTTGTTATTCCGTATCTTTAGGTAGATTTTACTTCCAGCATTTTAATTCCGCTTTTAATTCAGACTTTAGATCAGTAGTGTAGCCTAGTTTAGTTAAATCGAAGTTCGCTCACACTGTTATCGACCGTTCCCTACCACCTCGTTCATCCCATTTCATTTCCCATCGCCTTCTCCATCTCCCGATCACATCTGTTCCACCGAAGACCTCCTGTCTTCGCGAATCGGAGCTCCACCTCCGCCGTTCGTCGGAGCTCCTCCGCCTCACCTCATCGTGCATCAGAGCTTCAAAACCCAGGGTCGAGGAGAAAGCCCTCGTCCCCCTTGTTCTTCCTATGCAGGTACCACGAAGAGAAGAGCCCTCTTGGACTCGATTTGAACCAGGAAGAGGTTCCTGGAGTTACCAAGCTTCCCCGACCTAGCCTGACCTCCTCGGACCTCCAGGAGCCACGCTGAGACCATCATTCGATGCAGGGCACCGTCAGCAACGAGCAGAGCACCTTAGACGCGAAGGAGAAGCCCGAAGGAGCCCGCAGTTCACGACCGAAGCTCGCCTCGCGCGAGCTTCTTCCTTGTTCTTCCAGGGGACTCCTCCGCCATCCGATCAGGAAGGAGCCCCCCAGACCGCAGCAGCAGCCATTGGATGCACGCCATTTCGACCGTCAGATCACGTCTCGCGATCTAATCTCAAGCGTCCATCAACGAAGCGGTATCGGCTGTTGGATGCGCGACGTGTGTCCAAGTGAAATCATCATCGCCGTCCACCAGTGCACACTTATAGGGTAAATTGCAGAATTCCCCCCCCCCTTTGTATTTACTGTTTACTACTGTAAATAAAAGTTGAAGTTCAAAATAATGTGGATATTTTGCATGGACCCCTCTGTATGTCTTTGATGTTACCTTTAGGTCCAGTCCACGTCACTTCATGTGCCGTCCCACGTGAGGTGGTTAAATTGCACAAGACCCCCTTGTATATTTGTATATTTATCTTCAGTCTATAAAATAAAATTTCAAGTGTATTATTTTTGTGAAAAATTTCAACCAGACCTTGAGCTTTCTTTCAATTACATTTTAGCCCCTGTGTGTGCGGATAACGTGTAGTCCCAAGTGATGGTTAAATTGCAAGGGGGCCCTGGCAGGTTGATTTATTTGCATTTCATCCTTAAATTTGCAGAAAATGTTGACACTTTCTGGTGTTTTTGCACTGTGACCTCTGTATTTATTTTTATTTGCGGAAATACCCCTGCCAGGCAGTTTTTAATTTTATCTCTCTCTTGTATTTATTATAAATAGCAATATAGCCCCAAAAATCATGAAATTTTTAGGGTAGTTGCCTGATATAGTGTTCTTTCACGCATGCATTTTTATTCTTGATTTTGTGCAACTTACCTATTTTTTAAAAATTAAAATGGAGCCTAATCAGTCTTTGTCTAAATCTAAAAATACCAAAAAAATATAAAATGTTTTTTAAAATTACAAAAATATTGTATATGATGTATTTATATATATATTGAGTCCAGAAAATGGAAAACCCTAAAAATAGAAAAAGAAAATATAAAAATTTCAAGAAGCTCCAAAATCCTAAAAAAAATGTAAAAACCCGTGAAAAATACCAAAAATATATTTTTCTCTTTTATAATTATCTATACATTATTATTTACATATTAAAATTAATTTGGGTAATTTTGGGAATTATTTTATATCTTTAAAACCTAAAGTATTTTCGGCATATTTAATTAGTCCATATTAGGGACATTTTTGGAATTAAAAATACATAAAAATTAGAAATATTCCAGAAAAATAACAAAAATATATAAAAATATAAAAAGCCTAAAAATACTATACTTAATATATTTTGAGTATATATATATATATATCCATATACTACATTTCTCTCTCTTCTCCTATATATATCTATAAATTTCTTTATAAATATATATCTATATTATATAATTAAACATATAAAAATATATATAAAAAATATATCTAAATTATCAAACAAAATAAAAATCATAAAAGCAACAATAAAAAAAATATAAATTCAAAAACCCACAAAAAGACTTGTGTGCATACACGACTAGCTTGTACATGAATACTCGTAGGCTACCGATTTTTGCTCTCTAAGGTTCGACCTCTGCATGATTACGCACTATGCATATTTTATGGTAGAGTTAATAAATGTTAATTCACATTTTTGGGACTTAATTGGCTTATTCTTTGAAGTGGGTTAATTTCTGGTTAACAAGGGTTTTGTGAGCGGTTGCCTCAGCGACACGATCGTCCCCGTCTTGTACGGGGCGTATTTTGACCCTCGCAAAATGCTCGTTATCACCACTATACTTAGGATAAAGCACATCCTAAGTATAGCATATATACACACGGAAAAGGGGTGAATGATAAAACGGGAGAAGAAAGAGTGAAACGAATGGATATACAAGAGGTGGTGAGCTTATGTATCGGACACAGAAGGTGGATTCAAAAGATCATCATCTGATACCAAAGATATGGAATCCACAACGGACAAGAATGTATCAGGATCTAGATATGGCTTCAGCAACTGTCCGTTCACAACAAATGGTTGTGCGTCAGATGACAACCCAGATATGACAATACTCCCATTATCACGCACAGCTCTCACGATGAACGGTCTTGACCACTTGCTTTTCAATTTTCCTGGAAATAACTTCAACTTAGCATCAAATAACCAAACTTTCTGATCAGGGGAGGAAGTCTTCCTTCGAATGTGTTTATCATGCCAGCGCTTGACTTTCTCCTTATACATAAGTGAGTTATCATATGCAAAGTCTCGGAATTCCAGTAATTTGTCCAAATCCAACATCCTATTCTTTCCTGCCTTCTCATAATCTAAATTGCATACACATAGGGCCCATAAGGATTTGTGGAATTATGGCAGGTGGCAAGGCTTTCCATACACCAATATGTAGGGAGACATACCCAAAGGAGATTTGTACGCCGTTTGATAAACCCATAGAACAGAATCAAGCATCTGGGACCAGTTCTTCTTATCTGGACGTACAAGTTTTTGCAATATCATCTTGATCTCCCTATTTAAAATTTCTGTCAAGCCATTGGTTTGAGGGTGGTAAGGAGACACAATTCTGTGCTCAATGGCGTACTCCTTCACAAGCTTCTTTGCTTCTCTATTAATGAAATGGCTTCCCCTATCTGAAATCAGTATTTTGGGAATACCGAACCGCGTAATAATATGGTCCTTGAGAAAGGAACACACCGTACGACTATCTGCGACTCGGGTGGGGATAGACTCCACCCATCGACTAACATAATCCACGGCGAGCAGGATGTACTGAAATCCCTGAATGACAGGAAAACCCATGAAGTCTATTCCCCAAGCATCAAAAACATCAGAAATCTGTATGTATCTTAGGGGCATGGTATCTTTGGAACCAACTATTCCTCCCATTTTCTGACAATCAATACAACGTCGAACATACTCTGTAGCATACTTAAACAATGTGGGCCACCATAGGCCACTCTGTAAAATCTTTGTTGTTGTGCATTTCCCCGAATTATGCCCACCAGATTCTAGCTCGTGACAGTGCTCAAGTACACTGGTGTGTTCCTCCTGAGGAATGCGCCTTCTCCAGATACAATCCACACCCTCATGAAATAGGTACAGATCCTCCCACTGGTAATAATGAATCTCTGACAAAAATCTGTCTACCTTGTACTTCGGCCAATCTTGTGGAACTTTCTTGGAGACAAGATAAATCACAATATCAACATACCATGGGAGTGAGTCCACAGACAAAATGGACTCATCTGGAAAGGTTTCAGAAATAGGAATCATGTTTTGCTCAGAAGTCTCTGTGTCTGTGATACGGGAAAGGTGATCTGCTACAACGTTTTTTACTCCAGGTTTATCTCGTATCTCTAAATCAAATTCCTGGAGAAGGACCCATCTGATAAGGTGTGGTTTGACATCCTTCTTTGCCTGAAAATATCGTATGGCAGTGTGATCCGTGTACACAATAACATGCGAGCCGATGAGGTAAGATCTGAACTTTTTTAGCCCAAACACAAATGCTAACATCTCCTTCTCTGTAACTGTATAATTCCGCTGTGCTTCATCCAGAGTCTTGCTAGCATAGTGTATAGCAAATGGTATCCCATCCCTTCTCTATCCTAAAACTGCTCCAACTACGAAATCTGATGCATCTGTCATGATCTCAAAAGGAAGAGACCAATCAGGTGGTTGTAAGACCGGAGCACTAGTAACCATTTTTTTCATCTGATTGAATGTAAGGAGAACTTTCTCATCGACAACAAAATCAGTCTCCTTACACAAAAGCTCAGTCAAAGGTCTGGCAGTTTTGCTGAAGTCCTTTATGAATCGCCTATAGAATCCTATGTGTCCCAAAAATGACCTCAACTGCTTCAAATTCTGCGGTGGCTCTAATCGGAAATCACATCAATCTTAGCCGGGTCAACCTCCATACCATGTTTGGAGATGACATGGCCTAACACAATCCCATTAGTCACCATAAAGTGACTTTTCTCCCACAATAGCACTAGGTTTACCTCACAGCAACGTTGAAAAACTCGGTCTAAATGAGCAAGACATGTGTCAAAACTATCCCCATAGATCGAGAAATCGTCCATGAAGACTTCAAGAAAATTACCCACCATGTCGGCAAAAACAGCCAGCATACACCTTTGAAATGTAGCGGGGGCATTACATAATCCAAAGGGCATCCGTCTAAAGGCGTAAGTACCAAACGGACAAGTGAAAGTAGTTTTCTCCTGATCTTCAGGAGCGATAGCAACTTGGTTGTATCCTGAGTACCCATCCAAGAAGCAAAAGAACTCTTTCCCTGCCAACCTCTCAATAATCTGATCAATAAAGGGAAGTGGAAAGTGATCCTTATTGGTAGCTGAGTTCAGACGTCGGTAATCTACACAGACACGCCATGAAGTAGGTACCCAGGTCGGAATCTCCTCACCACGGTCATTCTTTACGATCGTGATCCCGGATTTCTTTGGGACCACACGTAAAGGGCTGACCCACTTGGAATCTGAAATGGGATATATAAAACCAGCATCACACCATTTCTTGATATCCTTCATAACAACCTCCATTAGATTTGGATTTAGATGGCGCTGACATTCACGGGAGGGTTTACAATCATCCTCTAGGTAGATATGATGCGAGCACAACACTGGATTGATCCCACAAAGATCCGAGATATTCCATCCTATGGCCTTGCAGTTTCTCTCAAGAACCTCTAGCACGCGAGATCCTTGTTCAACGGTCAACTGCGAGCTGAGGATGATCGGAAACATTTGGGGGGGGACCCGCAAGTAAGGCATATTTCAACGTTGATGGTAAAACTTTGAGCTCATGTGGGGTCTGAATCGGCTCTGCAATAACTTTTGCTACTGTACTGGTAGATGGTATGTGATATGTGCTCTATAGACTATCCACCTTCGATATTGACGGCTCAGCAAATAGAATATCTGATAGATCTGCGATGAATGATCTTTGCTCAAAGAGGAATGTCTCATCAGGATGTTCAATATTCTTATCAATGAATGGCTCAGATATCTCAGCAATAATCTCAGAAAGATGTCTCTCATCCGTGCATAAATCAGGAAATTCAACGAATGGCTCAGATATCTGGACCTCAGAACTCTGCTCAAACTGCTCATCGGCAACTATCTCAATTGGACCACCAAGGGAACTCATATCGACTGTGCTTTCCAGAGAGTCCTTTTGGGGAAGGAACTCCTGAGTATCTATAAAATCCGTGAAAAGATCTATCTCTTTGAATTCAGCAAGAAAATCACAGTCATCTGGCTATGATATAGCTTTCTCTGTATCATCTGCTGTTGGTGGCGATGATGGTCTAGGATCAGAGATCGTCTCAATTTTCACCTTGTCACTACAAGAGTGAAAGATGATCTACCCAGTACCATAATCAACTGCTGCTTCGACCGTTCGGAGGAACGGTCGACCTAGTATGATCGGGGTATGGAGTAACGGTGTAGATGTGTCCATATCCATGACAACAAAATCAACAGGGAATTTCAATCCCTGTACCGTTATAATAAAGTCCTCTAAAATGCCTCTTGGCCTCTTAATCGATCTATCGGCAAACTGGAGGATCATTCTGGTTGTTTTAAGAGGCCTTAACTGGAATTCAGTTAATAAAGAGGAAGGCATGATATTTATGGAGGAACCGCTATCGAGAAGAGTACGATCAAATTCTTGATCAAAGATATGGCAACAGATGTGAGGTGCTCCCTTGTATTTCTTTTTAGGCGGAAGGTTATCGATGACATGAACTATGGCCATGGTCAAGATGTGTTTCTATGTTTCCTTTTGTCTGTTCTTCCTTGGTTGACGCTTTTGGGTACATGCCTCTTTCATTCCATTTTTTACTGTAGGCATGTATTCCATGGCCTTAAGGAGTGGCATCTTTCAAAAGATGTTCTGTAAGATCTCAACCACTCCAAGATCAGATAGTGTTGTTTTTAATTTTTGAATTTTTTAGCTTTGAGAGCAGAAGGAAATGGCACAAAATTAGAAGAAACATGCAAACGTTCGTTTCCTTTATTCAAAGTAGAATCATCATGTACAAGAGGACAACCAGAATCAGTCTGTACAGTGCTGTCCAATCTAGGTGAAGGAAAAACAGAATCTAAAACAGAACGAGATGCTGCTGCTGGCGAAGAGGAAGAATCTGTGACTGGTATATTCTCCCTTGCTGATGGTGATCTGCATCTGCCTGGTGAAGGCGGTAAAACTCCAGATGTGGGTGCTGCTATACTGGGCCTCTCGACTGTTGGTGAAGGAGATGATGTAGAAGATGATGCTCTCTCAGTGGTTGGATTTTCCAACCCCAACTGGTGTGTATGCGGCTGCAAACTCCTACCGCTCATGAGATGAATGGCGTCAGATAAACATGTAAAATCAAGGGACATACCTATCTCGGGGGTGGGTGGGCTTTTAGCTACCTGCTCTTTGCGTCTGAAATTGTTGGGGTTAGCTTCAACCTGTGCTGGAATTAGTGTCTTGGTGGTGGTCAGGTTATCGATCCGCTGAGTCAGTTCATTCATGTTCTTCATAAGCAATGCAAGTTGGTCCAGTGCTGGATTGACTGAAGAGGCCTCATGTTGCTCATTGACTGGATGTCGCTGAGACTGATAGTACGGAGGCTGTTGGTAACCATATGGATTTTGGTAATGAGGAGGAGGGGGGAAGGATACTGTCCATAATATGCAGTCTGCTACTGGTTAGGCTGAGGAAAATACATGGACTGCTGCTAGGGATGCAAATGGTCGGATACGTATACGGATATAGGTATTACCATATCCTTATCCATTTTCTAATATGAATACGGATGTGGATACGGATATTGATGGATGTTAAAACTATCTTACCATATCCTTAAAAAACGGATACGGATGTAAAACGGATATTGATCGCACATGAGTAATGTTAGAAATAATCTATAGAATCGACTTAAATATATAAGAATCGGATGGAAAACATGATATTAATTTATTAAATGTATTTGTATCATAAAAATTATATAAATATGGTAAAAGGAGGTAGAGAATTATGTTATATATAGTTAAAAATAAATCTATAACTATATCTATATACGAAAACGAATATACAGATATGGATAAGGATGTTTGTGGATATCAAAACGATATCCATATCTGTATCCCTTTTAAAACGGATACAGATACGGATGTCAAAATCTGTATAAAATGGATACGGTGACGGATCGGATATAGATAGTATCCGTATCCGTTTGCATCCCTAACTGTTGTTGTGGCTTGTCTTGTCTCCAGTTTTGGAATTGAGGTGGAGACTGATACTGAGGTTGGAACTGCTGGTGCTGGTACTGGTACTACTGCTGTCTGACTCCCTGAAGCTAGTGGTTGGGTCTCTGACCCTGCTATGAACCCAACTGACCTTGCCCTGACGGACGGGGCTGGTTTCTCTCACGATCGAACCAGATACCATTCACCTCCTGAATGACATGTGGAGGTGGAGACTGCTGCTCAGGGATGTAGGCTATTCTTGTTCGTACGGAACTATCTGATGTCCATGCTGTTGAGCTTGATCAGGTGTCTGCACGTAATAGACATGTTGAACTGTAGGTGTTCCTCTACTACTCTGCTGGGTGGAAGGAGTATGCTCCCTAGTAGCATTCGTACTGTGGACTGCATTGATCGTACTCACAAGAAGTTCCAGGTGCTTTGTTATCTCATCCCGCTTATCCAGTTTCTTGTCTTTTGCTCGATCACATGAAGCTTATCGAGTTCCTTGGATCGCTTCTCAATTATGTCAACTTTGGTAGGTGGTCTCCAATGATGGCCAGGTCCATGCTATCCACCTTGTCCACTTCTTGTGTCGCCGTCATCTTGACATCCTTGTGGGTACTGCGGGGGTGGTGACAGGGTGCTTCCGAAAAGCACGTGAAGAAGAAAGAGCTGCTGAACTTTCTGTCATCTCCTCAAAAATTTGATAAAGGTCATCCTCGTCCTTGTTGAAGTGGCTTCCCCCACAAGCGGCATCAACCAGCTTCTGATTCTCAATGCTTAATCCCCCAAAGAAATTTTGTACAAGGCTTGTTTTTGGAATATCATGATGGGGGCATTTCTCCATCAGATCTTTGAAACATTCCCACGCCTCGTGAATAGGCTCTGGGGGCATCTGGGAGAAATTATCAATCAAAGATCGCATTTGGTTGAGTCGTCCAAGTGGATAATACTTGTTTAGAAATGCGGATCTCAACTCTTCCCAAGTAGTGACAACCTTTCCCAAGTGATTTAACCAGTACAAAGCTTTTCCCATCAGACTGAATGGAAAGGCGGTCATCTGCACTACCTCTAATGGGACATTTGGGTAGTGTACTGATGAATCCACATTTCATCATCTTTATTCTATCATTTTGGCCCCAAAAACCCTAGCAAATGCGTGTAAATACCCTTAACTCCTGCATCTTAGCATTCATGAATGTGCATGAAAATAGTGTATAAAATACTGTATTTAAAGCCAAAATTATATAATAAATAAAAGAAAAGAAAAGAATAAAATATTGTAAATATTTTATGACCCGAAACTCTGAGACCTAGGCATCTCGATGACTAGGTCGACAAGAAATAAAGTAGGGGGAGATAAGGGCCAAAATACAATAAAAACACCTCTTATTTAATTCATTCTTTATTCATTTCGGGACCTATTTTTGGTTCCACTTTTATATGTAAAATAAAGAAACTTTGTACATGAAAGTTGTAGATAATTAAATAAAGAAAAATGCAAAATTTATTTCACTCAAAAATAAAGTACAGATAAAAAGTTATGATCTGAATAAGATTCAGAATTCCAACTTCCCAGACCTGTATCTTGCAAGTAAAAACTCGAAATGTACCAAACTCACCTTTAATTGTATATAATTTCAAATAAGCTATTTAATGAAGTGGTTTCGTATTTTTCGGAGTTGCGGTTTGAAAGTTGAGTTTTGGACCCCACTTGTATACTTGTACAGATTAAAATATTCATTTTATTATTTATTCATTTTTTTCATAATTTTATATTTTTATAATTTTGTAAATATTACTTATAATATATTTGTATATTAAAATAAAAATAAAAATAACAAAGAAAAAATAAAAATAAAATGTTTGTATATTATACATAGGTATAAGACATATATACATACCTATACAATTTATACTTTTATTTTATTAAGTGTACAAAATACTTCAGAAAAATAAAGTAAAAATATTAAGTGTATAAAAATACTTTATAAATTTATAAAACAATAAAAAATAAATAAAATGAAATATACAAAATAAAAATAAAATATTAAATTATATAGATGTATATACCTATATAGCCTATAAAAGGTAACTTGTAAAAGAACACTTCATAAAAATAATTAAAAATCAGATTACAATACCTTAGAAAATAACAAATAATTTTCATTTTATAACCTAAAATTAATAAAATCGTCTGTTATTTTTAATTGAATTTACGAGCTTTTTCCCCAGCCTTTTTCCTGGTTGGTCCACGTGGACCAACCAGGGGGCGGCAAGAGTTGACCTTCGGTCAACTCTCTGCCCAACGCCTGTACTGTGTTAGAGATGCGGTTTGAACCGTTTTCTAGGGCGCGTCTTGCACCTTCTTGTGATGAAGCCTTCACAACTTTTGTTCACCATACTTCAGTGATGCACGCCCAACGTTAATCGAGGGGATTGCATCGCTGACCCCCTACAAAATCCTCGATTTTTGTACCCTGTTCTCCATGTTTCAAAAATACCTCTCCTCTTGCAATTGAAACTTGAACCCTTTTGACCCAAGTTGGACCCGCGCCTTGGAGCTCTGGACCAGAGGCGGTGACAGAGCATCCTTCAGCTTCTTCGCGCGAGGCTAAGCGAAGGCCGAGGAGCTTCCACCCATCTTCGGCGGTTGGTGTCTCCGTGAGGTACATCTCAGGTTTCTAAACCTTGAGGTCCTGTTTTCCTTTGTATTTTCTTTCATTTTCCTTGCGTTTTTTATTGCCTATAGTCGTAGGATCCCATCTGTTTTCTCCCTTTGTCGTTTTCTCCTGTCAAATTATCACCTCCATCACCTCGCCGGAGCTTGCTCCGCGAGACCCCATTTTCACCATCACCCCCTCATTCCGCGGTCAGGAAGGTCGAGGCATTTTGCCCTCGACCTCCCTAACACATCTCGCAGGACCCTGGAGCTAGAGAGTCTATTGGAGGGCATTTTTGCACCTCGTCGGAGCATCTTGGAGCCCCTCCTCTACTTCGACGCCGCAGAAGAACTCAAGGATCAACAACGACTTTTGAAGCCACCAATCGAGAGAGGACATCCACAGGAGGAGATTGAGCGATTTTGTAGCGCCAAATTCCGGCGGGAAGGGAAGATCTGGGCAGGAGAAACTCGCCTCCCCGCGAGTTCCTCCCTGTTCTTCGTCAACCCAATCCGTCGTCCGATCAGTTCTATCCCTCCAGGCCAGCAGCAACCGTAGGATCCCCTGCAACCCACGCCGTTTGATCATTCCCTCACGATCTAATCACAGCCATCGACGGGCGAAGGGGCATTGTGCGATCTGGAGATGACACATAGATAAGTGGCTCACGCCACACCGTTGGATCGCGACCAAGGTTGGGTAAATTGCTGTGATACCCAGCCGATTTTGCTATTTATTTATTATTACGCAATCTTTCATTTGCAGTGTTATTATTTTTGTAAACTTTATCAATAGACCCTCAGACTTCGTAGAATTGCAGTAAAGCTCTTCTCAGCGAGGCGCACGTGCGCGAGCACGTGCGCTTGGCTATTTTGCGGCCAAGGGCCTGTCATTTCATGTATTTCAGAGTAGTCTTAGAACATTCCAATGTGGTTGTAATATTTTGGTGAAATTACGCAGAGGCCCCTGAGTTTCTTGCTAATTACATTTATACCCTTTGCCTGTGTGTAGTTTCCATTTGTTGTATCTATTTATTGCATGCATCGTTAAAACTCTAAAAAATCTACAAAAATTATCTAAGTTCCTGTTTCATCATATTATCTCGTCATATTTTTATTTTACATATTTATCGCATTTTCATATATATTAAAAATCAAAAACATGCATTTTCAGCACTGTTTGCATTAGAAAATCCATAAAAATTAGTAAAAGATTCTGAAAATTCTAAAAAAATTATATTTTGTGTGTCTTATCATATTTTAGTGTCAGTCCAAAAATCACGATCATAAAAATTAGAAAACCCCTAAAAACTTCATAAAAACCTCAAAAATTCTAGAAAATCCTAAAAATATAAACTTTGTTTCTGTAGTTTCCTTAATGTATTGCCTTTATTTTAAAATTAATTTGAGGAATTTTGGACACTTATTGATATTTTTCATCCTCATTTTAATTTCGGCCAGTAGCTTTGTTCGTTGTTTTCTAGTGTTTTGACTTTTAAAAATACCAAAAACATTCAGAAAATTTTCTAAAAATCACAAAAATATCATAAAATTATAAAAAGACAAAAAAACATTTGATTTCCTGATTTTTGAGTATTTTTCCCTTTTTATAAATACTCCATCTTCTCTTTTCCTATATTGTGTATATATCTTATTTGGAGAAAAAGAAAATACAAAATATAAAATATAAAAAGGAAATAGAAAATCAGTAAATTAAAAATCAAAATATAAAAATTTAAAATTAAAAATTTAAAAAATATAAAATTAAAAAACCCACAAAAAATTGCATACTTGTAGACATTTGATCACATATCACATTTTGCACATTTTTGCTTGATCTATCCTACTTGCTCCCTGAGTTCGACACTCTACACATACTTGCACTGTTCACATTTTTGTAGAGTTAATAATAAATTTTAACTCCACTTCTATTTTCATTGCTTGATTTATATTGTTGTGGGTTAATTGTTGATTAATACGGGAATTTTGAAGTGGTCAACACATCGACTGTTGATCCGCCTTGTGGATCAATACGACCGCTCGATTTCCCGTGTTACCAATGGCGCCGTTGTCGGGGAGAAACAACGCGTAGTTCAGCTTTTTGTTTGTGATTGTGATTATTTGTGTAGTTCGCGGCTTTTATTTCTGCTTGTTTTACTTTCCTTATTTTTGATATATCTTGTTGAATTGTCTAACCACTCTCCTTGCTTGGATTTTGTGCGAGGTACGCGGATCGAGGGAGGAGCTCCTCTCTAGAGCACCTGCGCACCCACGTGAGGCGTGACCTAGCACAAAGGAGGACTTGGAGTGTCTGAAGACAAATTTTGAGCATTTTATTTTTATTGCATTTACTTGTGTAATTTTTGTGAGAGAGAGACCTTTATATTTGTAATAATACATGTACATTCGGACTTGGACATTCGGGCCTAATTTCCAAGTGTCTGTACACTTGGGGGCTCAACGCGGTTTTTCTCGGTTTTCTTCGCATTCTTTTCATTTGTTTTCCGATTTTGTTTTCTTTATTTTTGTGTGATTGAGCCCTTAGCTTTAGGAACTGCTTGTCGATAGTATTAGGTCCAAACACATTAATCACCAGTGCATGTACATATAGTCTCGTTTGGACTTAGTCAAATTTAAACTGCTTCTCACTTAGTCTCGGAACCACCACGCCGTGAGAGTTCTCCATATAGCGCATGCAGGACCCACCTTGGTGGGCACCGAGGAGGCTCCAAGATTGGACATTTTGGTTCTATTCTAAGTCATTAGCATCGGTTCTTCACGCTAATAACAATTTCTGAACTTAGGGCGATTTCATCGGTTTGCATTTGCATATAGATAGGTTTCAACTCTGATAAGCATCCTTGTATATAGAGTGCTGGAGGCAAGGTGAGCATTTACGCTTTAGCATACATCATCGTTTTACCGCTTGCATTGCTTTTCTGTCTCTCTACCTCTGATTTTGAATCACCTAGGTGCTTAAAGAAATTGATCCCTCGTCAGGCGCGTGCATTTCTCACTAAAAATCCAAAAAAAGTGATAACAATAAAATTGGGACTGCTAACACTACTTGACCCTAAAAAAGACCAAAAAGAAAAACTTTGTATTGGGGCGAGTAATCACCTCATTGTCTTCGTTTTACTTGCTCGCGCACACACTAAGGATAGTGCCCAAATCCCATTCAGCCCCCTAAGTGTTTGTGCAATTTTGGACTTCTCACCTAACTCTAAAATAGATAAGTTAAAAAGACCGACTTTTCGGTCTCTACCGAGTTGAGTAGGTGAATTGAGGGTTTGTATTTGTATGAGTTTGCTTGTGGTTGTTTGTGTGTATTCTAGATCGCCTCTGTGCATTTTGCGCCTTCTTCGTCACTCTCTTGACTTGACCTTCGTGTTCTCCCGAATATCATCTCCTTTTGTTTCAAGATGACCGACTGGAGCGTATTTTATCCGGACTTTGCGGATCCTTCGTTCACTCCAGCCAGTCCACCTTCTTTTTTCTAGGTGGACTTTGCTCCTGACTTTTGTATATATCCGCCTCAGTCGCGGTATCAGGACTCGGATTTCTGCCCACATCCACCATCACATCCACCCGATTCTGATCTGTTGGAGTCACCTCCCTCGATCTCCATGAGTGTTATCTTGAACCTAATGTTAGAGCACATTAATTTGATGAGAGATTATCTTGCCATTTTAAGGACAAATCAGATTAATGCTCCTTTCGTCGAAGATACGGATTTCCTTGTGGGTGATCATGGGAGCTTGCAATCGCCAAAAATATAAAAAAAATGAGAAAATTTTAAAAACACAAAAAGAGTTCGGGAGACCTTTGTTTGATTCAGACTATGAGGAGAGTGCCCACTTGCCAGACCCTTTGACCACACAGCCTTTCACACACTGTCCCACCTTTGACTCCGAGGATGCCACGGTACAGACTGCTCATGGCATGACTCGTGTATATGCTGATTCCGACTTCCTCCCTTCTATGGAGGAGGTCCAAAAATTCAAAAATATGTTGACTGAACCCGAAGTGGTGGCCACTATTCATGAGATCATCCGTGCCCCACTTCAGCAGGCCATGACCGATTTATCTGCTCCTCTTCCTGAGAAGAGAAAGCGGAGGAGCAGATTTGAGCGTCACATTCTGACCATGGACACTGCCTACGCCATCACACACCGTCCCATTCCTCGGAAGAGGAACACAGCTACACCATTCATCACATGCACCATCTCTGACCATACTTGTGATAACACTCTCCTGGACGGTGGTGCATCTATTAGCATTTTACCCTTCTCGCTAGTACAGTCTCTTCACTTAGGGCCTCTGAAGAAAACCAGGATGATCGTACAATTTTCTGATGGATCTATCAATAGGCTGAAGGGTATCCTTGAAAACGTCGTCATTTCAATTCTGGGCACGAGTTACCATGTTGATTTTGTCATGTTTCCCATGGAGACCTCCACAGGGGAACCGTCTCCAATCATCCTGGGACGACCATTCCTTGCCTCTGCGAGGGTCGTTATTGCCTATGGATCAGGAGAGATTTGCTTCCGTCTTGTTGACGAAAGCGAAGCTTTGATCACCATACCTACAGTTGACCAGAGACCTGCACCTGATGCACCTTCACCTATTCTAGCTGACTCCGAGACCTGTGACCGATATGATGATATTAGAGATGTTTGCTTAGCGACCGCTGATAAGACCCGAGGAATCCTCCGAAAGGAGGGGAACTCGGAAAGCATAGACCTCGCAGTTCCTCCTTCTGGTGTGGCGATGTGTTGATGAAATCCAAGGAATTTACGTGATTGATCCCATTGAGCAGAGGGCAGATACCAAGACTAGACAGGACAGACCTAGGTTGACTACTTCCACTGATAAGTCTGTTCCTAGTCACTCTAAAGTAATGATGATTGAGGTCAGTTATGATGCTAACCATTATTTTCAGAAATTCTGGCCTTCTGATGAAGAAGATGATCCGGGTGAGATTCTCGAGGACGAATAGAGTTCGACTACTTCCACTGATAACTTCGTTCCTTTTGGTTTTGACCTGGATGACACCTCGCAGGACGACTCTGATTACACTTCTTCCGAGGATGATGAGTTTGTCCCATTCCACTTTGATATCAGCGAGACCCCCAAGGCCAGACCTAGTAGTACTTCTTTCACTCGCTCGTCTGCGCCATCACACCATAGGACCACCAAAGGCAAACCTAGCCATACTACTTCCATAGACCAGTTCATCCCTTTTCGATTTGACTCCACTGAGGGCCTTCACCATGTCGACCCTGATCGGCTTCCGTCCACTATGGACCCCGATGTTGACTTGCACCACACTAGATCTATCCCTCAGCGGTCTCGCAAGAAGGTTTGCTTTCTACCTTCTTGATCATGTGTACATCCATCTCTGTTGTATATTCACGTTTGTTCACCTCTGTTCTCTCTTCCGTATTGCTCATCCATCCATTCTCGTGTTTGCCTTGCTTAGGACGTACTTTGTCCTAAGTATAGGGGGTGGACGAGCCGAGTGTTCGTTCGTCGTTCCGTTTCATTACTCCTGTTGTTGCCTATACTTAGGGCTTCTTTTACCCTAAGTATAGGGGGAGTAATGCGTACATCCGTCTCTATCCGTATCCATCTTCAGATTTCTTTTCTTCTTTTCTTCTTTTCCTCTTCTATCTTCTTTATCTACCGAAAAGGTGTCGCCCCTTTTTGTCAGACTTCTATACTTAGGATGTACTTTGTCCTAAGTATAGGGAGGTGTGCACCCCGAGTTTCTTCTATTCTTTGATCCTCTCTATTGTCTCCTCTTCTTGTCTACACTTAGGGATATCTTACCCTAAGTATAGGGGGAGACAGTCTGAGTATGATCTGTTCATTCCCACCCTTGACCCTCCTTGCTTTGTGTACAGTCTGCTATACTTAGGATTATTTGATCCTAAGTATAGGGGGAACGATCAACTTCTCATTTGTTCATTCATCTCTTATTTCTTTATTCTTTAGACTTTTCTACACTCAATACGAGTTATTTCTTTTCTTTTCTCTCTGATCTATGAGAACATAGCTCAAGCTAAGTATAGGGAGGCCCTATATACTATGTATATACTTTAGCCATAACTCGTACTTTCGTATTTTTACTAATAACTATGTCTAATTATTCTTTTAAAAATCATTAAAAACATTAATAAAAAGATGTGATTATTCCTCAGATTCTTTTTGTACCTATTGATTAATAAATCAAGTAAAAATATTTTTTGCAAAATGTTTGAAAAATAGTTTGAAAACCTTCGTGGAAATTTATAGAAAACTATTTGGAAAATATTTTGTTACATGTTTTCAACCTTTGTAAAAATATTTTGATTGAAAAATCATTTCTTTGTGTAAAATAAAAATGTTTGGAAAATGATTTGCAAATGGTTTGAAAAATTGGTTGCAAAAATATGTGAAAAATCTATATATATTGTTTGGAAAACCTTTGCAAAATGATTTTCAAATGTGTGTACATGTTTTTAAAAACTATTTGTAAAAATTATTTTGGACTATAGTTTTCAAAATTGTTTGAAAACCCCTTGTCAAATAACTTTGAGGAATGCATACATCTCACTAAAATTCTTTATTATATATGTATAAAACTGACCACTTACCCTTGTAAATTCTTAAAATCCACTTCTTGTAAATACAAGATGTATCCCCGTGTAAATATTTGCACCTAATTTTTAGCCAAAACCTTTTGTAATCAAAAATCCCAAAAACGTTTGCAAAAGTAAAATCCAAAAACATTTGAAAAACCTTTTTGAAAAAAAAAATAAAAAAAATAAATACAAAAAAATGCATATACAACCCGTCCAGTGATGATGAGTTTTGAGGATAGGAGATTGTGGGTTGCGATAAAGAGGGATAGTCTACCGACTCACGAGAAAAAATTCCCTATGTAAATGATGTTGTATATAGTATCCAAAAAAAAGAGCAAAAAGCAAAAACTCCAAAAAAGTGGGCAGGCTTGTACAAAAATAAAAATGCCTACTGGAGTGTACATATGTTGTATAGTCAAATAAGCAAGCTTGAGCTTCAAAGTCAAATTATGTGAGCCTGCAGCTGGATGACTTGACTACATTGTTCTTGCATCTTAGGATAGGTAGCTACACTGGCTACCGTCCATTCTTCTCTTCACCCCCTCCTCTTGGGCTGGTTGTCACTTGAACTTAGAAGGGAATACCCTGCTCCTTGAGGAATGAGTTGTTGGATTGGGGAATCATTGGAGTGTCATATTGGAGAAGTCAATCTCTGTGTCATTTCAGTTGAGGAGAGCCACCATCACTTACATTGTACGAGTCAGATTCATAGTCATAAGGGTTTGCGTATGAGTTGAAATATTTCTGACCTGGCTATTGAGAAGACTTGAGCAGAGTTTTGGGATTCTCGAAGGCTGTCGGATTTCAAGTTCGGTTCTCATTAAGGTTCCGCCCGCACTAAAACTCCAAAGGTCCGACTTAATCTCCAAACTTTGATTTTGTGAATGCAAGTTTGATTATTAAATTCGATCCACATTTCTTCTTTTTCTTTTCTTTGTTTTTCTTTTCTACACTTATTGCGTAAGTGTTTGCTAGGGACTAGCAAAGGTAAAGTACAGGGGGATGATGAATCCACATTTCATCATCTTTATTCTATCATTTTGGCCCCAAAAACCCTAGCAAATGCGTGTAAATACCCTTAACTCCTGCATCTTAGCATTCATGAATGTGCATGTAAATAGTGTATAAAATACTATATTTAAAGCCAAAATTATAGAATAAATAAAAGAAAAGAATAAGAATAAAATATTGTAAATATCTTATGACCCGAAACCCCGAGACCTAGGCATCTCGATGACTAGGTCGACAAGGAATAAAGTAGGGGGAGATAAGGGCCAAATTACAATAAAAACACCTTTTATTTAATTCATTCTTTCTTCATTTTGGGACCTATTTTTTGTTACACTTTTTATACCTCAAATAAAGAAACTTTGTACATGAAAGTTGTAGATAATTAAATAAATAAAATTACAACATTGATTTCTTTCAAAAATAAAGTACAGATAAAAAGTTATGATCTGAATAAGATTCCAGAATTCCAACTTCCCAGATCTGTATCTTGCAAATAAAAACTCGAAATGTATCAAACTTACCTTTAATTGTATATAATTTCAAATAAGCTATTTAATGAAGGTGGTTTCGTATTTTTCAGAGCTGCGGTTTGAAAGTTGAGTTTTGGACCCCACTTGTATACTTGTACAGATTAAAATATTCATTTTATTATTTATTCATTATTTTCATATTTTTATATTTTTATAATTTTGTAAATATTACTTATAATATATTTGTATATTAAAATAAGAATAAAAATCACAAAGAAAACATAAAAAATAAAATGTTTGTATATTATACATATGTATAAGACCTATACACATACCTATACAATTTAGACTGTTACTTTATAAGGTGTACAAAATACTTAAGAAAAATAAAGTAAAAATATATTTAAGTGTATAAAAATACTTTTATAAATTTATAAAATAATAAACAAAAATAAATAAAATTAAATATACAAAACAAAAATAAAATATTAAAATATATAGATGTATATACCTATATAGCCTATAAAAGGTAACTTGTAAAAGAACACTTCATAAAAATAATTAAAAATCAGATTAAAACACCTTAGAAAATAACAAATAATTTTCATCTTATAACCTAAAATTAATAAAATTGTCTGTTATTTTTAATTGAATTTACGAGCTTTTTCCCCAAGCTTTTTCCTGGTTGGTCCACGTGGACCAACCAGGGGGCGGCAAGAGTTGATCTTCGGTCAACTCTCGGCCCAACGTCTGGGTTGTGTCAGAGATGCGGTTTGACCCGTTTTCTCGCTTTTTTTTTCGAGGGCACGTCTTGCACCTTCTTGTGATGAAGCCTTCACAACTTTTGTTCACCATACTTCAGTGATGCACGCCCAACGTTAATCTAGGGGATTGCATCGCTGACCCCCTCCAGAATCCTCGATTTTCGTACCCTATTCTCCATGTTTCAAAAACTCCTCTCCTCTTGCATTTGAAACTTGAACCCTTTTGACCCAAGTTGGACCCGCGCCTTGGAGCTCTGGACCGGAGGCGGTGACAGAGCATCCTCTAGCTTCTTCGCGCGAGGCCAAGCGAAGGTTGAGGAGCTTCCACCCATCTCCGGAGGTTGGTATCGCCGTGAGGTACATCTCAGGTTTTTAAACCTTGAGGTTCTGTTTTCCTTTGTATTTTCTTTCATTTTCCTTATATTTTTTGTTGCCCGTAGCCATAGGATCCCATCTCTTGTCTCCCTTTGTCGATTTCTCCTATCAAATCATCACCTCCATCACCTCACCGGAGCTTGCTCCAGCGAGACCCCATTTTCACCATCAACCCCTCATTCCGCAGTCAGGAAGTCGAGGCATTTTTCCCTCGACCTCATTAACACATCTTGCAGGTACCTGGAGCTAGAGAGTCTCTTGGAGGGCATTTTTGCACCTCGCTGGAGCATCTTGGAGCCCCTCCTCGACTTTGATGCCACAGGAGAACTCAAGGATCAACTGGGACTTTTGAAGCCACCAATTGAGAGAGGACATCCCCAGGAGGAGATTGAGCAATTTTATAGCGCCAAATTCCGGCGGGAAGGGAAGATCTGGGCAGGAGAAACTCGCCTCCCCGCGAGTTCCTCCCTGTTCTTCGTCAACCCCAACCCGTCGTCCGATCAGTTCTATCCCTCCAGGCCAGCAGCAACCATAGGATTCCCTGCAACCCGCGCCGTCTAATCATTCCCACACGATCTAATCACAACCGTCAGCGGGCGAAGGGGCATCGCGCGATCTGGAGACGACACGTGGATAAGTGGCTCACGCCACACCGTTGGATCGCGCCTAAGGTTGGGTAAATTGCCATGATACCCATCCGATTTTGCTATTTATTTATTATTACGCAATCTTTCATTTGAAGTGTTATTATTTTTGTAAAATTTATCAATAGACCCTCAAACTTCGTAGAATTGCAGTAACGCTTGGCTATTTTGCGGCCAAGGGCCTGTCATTTCATGTATTTCAGAGTAGTCCTAGAACATTCCAGCGTGGTTGTAATATTTTGGTGAAATTACGCAGAGGCCCCTGAGTTTCTTGCTAATTACATTTATACCCTTTGCCTGTGTGTAGTTTCCATTTGTTGTATCTATTTATTGCATACATCGATAAAACTCTAAAAAATCTACAAAAATTATCTTAAGTTTCTGTTGCATCATATTAACACGCCATATTTTTATTTTGCATATTTATTGCATTTTCATATTTATTAAAAATAAAAAACATGCACTTTCAGCACTCTTTGCATTAGAAAATCCATAAAAATTAGTAAAATATTTTGAAAAATTCTAAAAAAATTATATTTTGCATGTATTATCATATTTTAGTGTCAGTCCGAAAATCACTAAAAATTACAAAACAAAACTAATAAAAATTAGAAAACCCCTAAAAACTTCATAAAAACCTCAAAAATTCTAGAAAAATCCTAAAAATACAAACTCAGTTTTTTTAGTTTCCTTAGTGTATTGCCTTTATCTTAAAATTAATTTGAGGAATTTTTGATACTGATTGGTATTTTTCATCCTCATTTTAATTTCTACCAGTAGCTTTGTTCACTGTTTTCTAGTGTTTTGATTTTTAAAATACCAAAAACATTCACAAAATTTTCTAAAAATCATAAAAACATAATAAAATTATAAAAGACCAAAAACATTTGATTTCCTGATTTTTGAGTAGTTTTCCCTATTTTTATAAATACTCCATCTTCTCTTTTCCTATATTGTGTATATATCTTATTTGAAGAAAAAGAAAATAAAAAAATATAAAATATAAAAAGGAAATAGAAAATCAGTAAATAAAAAATCAAAATATAAAAATATAAACTCAAAAATTAAAAAATATAAAATTAAAAACCCACAAAAAAAATTTGCATACTTGTAGACATTTGATAACATATCACATTTTGCACATTTTTGCTTGATCTATCCTGCTTGCTCCCTGAGTTTGACACTCTACACATACTTGCACTATACACATTTTTGTAGAGTTAATAATAAAATTTAACTCCACTTCTATTTTCATTGCTTGATTTATATTGTTGTGGGTTAATTGTTGATTAATACGTGAATTTTGAAGTGGTCAACACATCGATTGTTGATCCGCCTTGTGGATCAATACGACCGCTCGATTTCCCATGTTATCATGTATTGTTCCACAAATGCGGTCGAACTGCTTAAGGTGTATATAAGGTTCTTCATTGATATTTCCATGGAATATTGGGAGAGGAGGTAAAATAGTAGGCTTAAGCTCAAAATGCCCATGAACCGCAGGGATTTGTATCTAAGAATTTGTCTGTCCTACCCCTAGATTATAAGCATCTTTTAGTGTAGGCTTAGCCCAGGTTCTATGTGAGGTTATTCTCCCCCATTCCCACCTCCAAGGTTTCTATTATCCCCCTCTCTCCTATCTTCTCTTTCTTGTCTCATCTCGAGAATCATATCTCTCAGTGTGTCCTGAAAATTAGCCCGCTCTGTTAACTGTGCTTGAATTAATTGAATGGAGGCTAACATGGTACTGTTGATCTCGCTCTGTTCCGATATGGTTCACTTTCCCTTAGGTGCCATTAAGTGTCCGGCTTCTGACTCTGAAAATGTATATGTCACTTGATTAGTGCTCAGAATTGATGGAGTCTCAGATATTAATTCGAGATTAAAACCAATCTCAAATAGTGGATTCATGGACGTTGTGAATTGTGAAGTGGGGAAGGAATAATATTCGTGAAGTGAGTCTCTCCGAATAGAAGGTGAACGGCTCGAAGCATAGAATGAGTTCGCGGAGTCCGAACGAGAAATACTCCGGTCCGACATCTTGGAAATCAATAGGCAGGATGCGAGAGCATGAATGTCAATGCAAGAGTGAAAGTGAATGAAGAAGCAAACTGCGCAGAAGGATCTTTAGCACTAACAAGCAAACACAATACAAACCCCCAGTTCACCAACTCAACTCAATGTGAAGACCGTGAAGGTTCGGTCAATTATCTTGTCAATTTTAGAGTTTGAGAAGACAGGCATAATCCCAAAGTTAGATCTTTCCCAGCCAGTATGAATTGCGAACCGTTTACTGGCTACCCGATCAATTTAATCTGTTAAGGACGTCGCGGGCCGCTTTACCGGCTACTGGAGAGATTCTCACTGGAGAATGACTAACCCTAGATAGTAGTCTGAAAAGAGTTCGAACGTGGATCTATCCTAGTATGTGGGTCGCTCTCTTGCTACATACAAACCAAACAATGAGGGGGTTACTCTCCCCAAAACAATAATTTTTTCTTGTCTTTATTTTAGGGTCGAGTTTTCTTTAGCAGTCCCGTATTTTAGGCAGTTGTCACTTGGTTAAAAATATTTTCAAAGAATCACCTACCGAGTATCTAATTTCCTTTTTAACTTATGTGAGTGAAAACAAGGAAGGAGATCTGAAATGCCAATGCGCGATTAAAAACGATGATGCATGCAGGATTAGAGATGCGTACCTTGTCGCCAGCACTCTTCATGCAAGTGATCTGCACATAATTTAAATACAGAAAAATAAACTAGCCTATATGATGCAAGTGAACCGTCCTAGATGATAGCTTCTATTAACGGGGAAGAACGAATTAATTTGACTAAGTCCAAATTATGCTCTACTCTATAGGCACAGAAATTCTTGTTTAGGGTATTTGGACCTAATTAAATACCTGGCTCAAGCAAATTAATTAAAGCAATCTATAGGTGGCTCACGAAATCCGCAGAAAATAAAGAAAAATATAGACGATGAAAACAAAATCGGTGAGGTCCTCCATGTGCACCGGCACTTGGCGAATTAGACCCCGCAACAAATGAATGTCCGTTTACAAAAGTTCAAATGCTAGAAAAAATAAACTCTCTCTCTCTCTCTTTCATCTCTTTCAATTCTTCTTCTCCTCTTCTCACTCTATCCTGCGGCTTAGTGAAGAATCAAGCCGCCTCTACGTCGCTTGGGTGCTTCGGCTCTCCTAGGATCGCCTCCTTCGCTCCGCGGGCCTTCGCAAGAAAAAGAAAAGCGAATGTGTAAGAAACATAATTATTAAATGATGAAATGAATGCAGTGGATATGAACAATGGAATAATGTGGCAAATTATAAACAGATATTTGAAACCAAGAATAGCAGGTCAAAAGAGAAACCTAACTACCCTCGTTGTGCCTCCCCGATAACGGTGCCATTTTGTTGTTACGAAAATTTGTAGGATCGGAAATTGATGATAATCTATGTCGTTGTTGTTATCCCCAAAATCCTGTGACAACAAACAATTTTTTTAATTTCTTTTCTTTATTTTTCCTTTCTTTATTTATTTATTTTAGATTAAAATTAGTAAGAAGTGTACAATATTTACACATATGCAAGTTAGTAAGAATATGGAGTTAGTGTTATATGCAGGTGTTTTATAAGGGATTTTAAGCTAAAATAAATTAATAAAGATGACGAATCGCATATTCATCACTAGTCAAGGTCTATACACCGACCCGCTGGTGTGCATGCAAAGACATATTAGTAGTACAATCTCTCAAAGGGATCATATAGGTTCATTTATTAAACCAGAAGACATGAGTTCACTCATGAGATATTGGGAAGAATCAAATTCCGTGCATCGTCGTCTCGCTTTGGAAGCTTGACTGAATTTGTAGGTTTGATATATACTTTTGAAAAGTATATGATCAACATCTGGGTATGATATATGCTTTTGGAAAGTATATGATCGATACCAACTCCCAATGATCGAACGAGAAACTTAATGATAAAACCATGAAGTAGACAATATAAAATTGATATAATACTTCGGATTTATTCTTGGTCTTCCAGTATACAGGATGTACATGTATTAGGAATACCTGGGGGTGATGTGATCATAAACGATTGTATGACCATGATGCTTCCATTCCTAGGGAGTGATGAAACGGGTCTGGATTTTTGTGACTCCTCTCAATAGAGAAGTAATATGATTTTGGTCCACATGTCGGACATTGATCTGAATGTGATTCAGATGCAAGGAGAAGATTAGATTTGCGGTCTTGGTTTAATCTAGCATCTATGGGAGGCCCGAGATCTGGATTTGAGATGTGATCTCAATATCCAAGTTATTATAAGTGGAACAATACAAATGCCCTATCCTTATCTCCAAGTATCTATGGAGAAAGCGCATTATCCTTGAAAGAGTTCATGATAATTTCATTGTTGATATATGTATCCGAGCATTGAGAAAATTGATAATTGAATGTTATTTAATTATCATGATTAATATGAATTCGATCCATATTATAGAGAGAGTTATCTTAGATAATTAAAAGTGATTTAATTATTAATGATGTAAATAATGTGAATGTGATTCATATTATTTGGGCACATGAGAATAGAGATTCAAGATGATTAAATGTGATTTAATTATCATGGATATGAATAGTGTAGATAGGAATGTCCATATTAATCATGTATATTATAAATGTGATTTATAATATATTAGAGAGAACTATTTATGATTTATATTTGTTAATTAAATGTTAATGTGAGTTGGATTCACATTGGATAATTAATTGAAAATGTAATTCACATTTTATTTGGTGTTGTGAATGTTATTCACAAATTTCCAATGGCATGATTGCAATGTTCAGAAAATAAATTGGGTTTATTTTTGTGAAATAATTTGCAACAAAAGTTGTTGCAAATATTGGAGAAATTCGTGGGATAATGGAATCTCATGGAATAAGAAGAGAAAGCCACCTTCCTTGTAGAGAGGGTGGATGATCACAATTCCTACATGGAATGTGGTGGCCATCCACTTTTCTTATGGAAGGAGGCTTGCCACCTTCCAATTTTTCCAATGAAGATTGATTTAATATAAATCAAATTATATTCAATATATATTTGATTTAATTAAATTAGTTATTGTTGTGTTTTAACAACAAGATCATGGCCATTAAAAGAAACACAAATCAATGTGAGCCATTGGATTTGTATTGTCCATGGATCGAGATCCATGGATCCCAAAATATTAAAAAAGGATAGGCACCCCCTTTGCTCTTCTTTACACACATATAACACAAGTTTACAACAACTCTCTCTCTCTCATGCCCTCTCTCTCTCTCTCTCTCTCTTTTGTGACTGTCCACCATGGAGCTCTAGAGAGAGTCGCTCTCGACGCAGTGTCGTCGTTATGATGTCGAACTGTTTGCTCGTGGATCTTTGTCTCCTTCGGTGTGCCTCGCTCGTGAAGAAGATGACAGATCTCATGTGACGAGATCAGGAGATTAACCGCTTGGATCATCAACATGGATTGCAAGGAGCACGCATTTCATCAACGCATTCATAAGCGTCTCCTCCGTCAGATCGGACTTGAGACAAGAGGTCTCTTTGTTTAGAGACTCTATCACATCTACGCTTCAAGAGGTAACCCTAGTACTTGTTTGTGATTTATATGAAATGATCTGAGAAGTATTCTTGGATCATGTGGGTTCATTGCATGAAAATTTTAAATTTCCGTTGCCTCGAGCGACTAGTGTGACTAGTCGCTCCCGATCGCATACGATGCGATCCTCAGCTTCCGTGATGCACTTAAGGATCTTCTCATATCCTTCACTAATCATCATCCACCACTCCTCCGCCTATGTCACCTCCTCCTCCCTCCAGCATTGCCTCTAAAGGAGGTATTTAGGCCTTATACATTGTGGAAGCGTGAAGATCGAATCATATTCGATCAAACAAAGGGATTCTTCATATAATTCTAGATAGCAAAGAAATTTTAAGTTTTCTAAAACAAAGATGAAATCTCATAAATTGAGAACCTTTTTCAATTTATTTCATTAAGTTATCACGAGTATATAAATATGTCGTGAAGGGTGTTTATGATCATCTTGCCTTAAAAGCAAGAGACCTCTTGTCTAAAGTCCGATTTGACAGGGATAACACTTGTGGGCACGGGGAAGAATCGTGATGTTCCCACAATCCATAGAAACAATCATTTTTCCTTCCCCATCAGCCTTGGGGTAGGGAACAACCTCAAGTAAGGGAAATTGGAGAGGAGGATTGTACAGAAAGGCATGGTACAACCTTCTGTTTATACAAAAATAGATTGTTAAGGTTACAATCCTAAATATTAATGAAGTTCGAGAATAGAGGAGGCAACCAACCTCTAATAGGATTAGAATTGATAACTAATTATCAATTTAATTAATCTCATTATCCAAAATAAATAAATAAATAGATAATTGATAAAATAAAAGAGATAGATAGTTCTCACTCCTATAGGATTGGAATGACCCCTTCCTTTTTATTTATCTTAATGTTGGTTAATTAAATCCAACAAATTATTTATTTGTATTATCTATTTAAATAATTTATAACATTTATAAATAAAATATTTACTAAAATTTATCATATTTATTGGTCCATAATATAGTGTAAATCATATTTACATTTATATTGGAATGTGAATCCAACTCACATAAGCAATATAAGTATCCAAATAATAATGTGTATCATATCCATACTATTCCAAAAATTATTATGAATACCACTATCTCTATTAATTTTATCTTAGATAATAAAATCTAATTTAATTATCCTAATGTTCTCTCTTGTCATAATAATTGGATTTGTTTCTTTTGAACAATCCATGAACTCTTTCGTGGGCAGTGTGCTTTCTTTGCGGATACTTGGAGATAAGGTCAATATAATTATATTTTTTATGTATATTGACTTGGATATAGAGATTCAATCTCATATCTAGGTCTAAAAGAACTCTCGATGTTGTTTGATTATATCAGACAAAGTATCATATCTTCTCATTGTACTAGAATCTTATTCAGAAGAATGTCTAACATTTAGACTAAGATTTGATAACTAATTCATTGAGAGGAGTCTCTAAAATCCAAACATACTTCATCACTCTCTCGTAATGGAAGTGTCATGATATACAATCAATTTCATATCACATCACCCTCGAGTATTCCTAATACTGAAATATATGATTAAACATGAAGTTCTAATCTCATTTCAATTGTCTTTTTCAGTGCTTTTCATTAAGTTTCTCATTTAACCATTGAGAGTTGGTATCGATCATATACTTTCCAAAAGCATAATATTATACCTATAAATCATATCTTGTTTCCAAAATAAGATTACCATCGATGGAATTTGATTTACCCTAATATCTCATGAGTGAGCCCATCTCTTTCGATTCAGCAATAAACCTATATGATCTTTTTGAGAGGTTGTATCGCTCATATGCCTTCATATGCACACTAGCACATCATTGTATAGATCTTGATTAGATCATCAACATAATGGTATATCAGATGTATATAATCAGACATATAGTGATACATCTATCTATTGTTAGAGGATGCGTGCCTATATCGTGACAACATACGAAATAGGTCTTTGTTATCTCGATCTCGTTAAGTCAACACTTTAGCTTAACTCATCCAACATCTCCGAATCTCTATTCTCATGCAGAGGACTTATATTAAGAGATCAGTTGGATGTCAACCTTTGGAGTAAGGATGTCCATCTCCTTTTCAGGATGGATATCTCTTCTTAATAATCACTTGATGGTGTAGTTGAGTCCTCATTCAAACACTTTAGATATTCAACCAAGTATCAGCCTTTGTGATCCAAGATTGGATCAATAATTGCACGATCTAATATGTCCAAGGTGCATAACCAATATTGAAAAACAGTAAGTGCAGGCATACTACATTCTTAGAAAATGAACGAATAAATCAATAATTTATTGTAGAATTGGTTCTATATGGGCTCACGACTAAAAGTCTCCTCCTCCTCATGCATCCATCACCTTTGTTTTATAATCCTTCTCCTCCTTCCTCGATGCCTCCTCCTCCTCCTCCTCATGTCTCCAATCATCAAAGTTGCATCCTTATCCCCCCTCCCTTATTGATGTTGCATTTGCTCCCCTATCCCTACCTACCATCGCATAGCCCTCCTCTTTGTCCCAAATCCTTCAATACCACCACCAACACCAATATCTTCTCACACACCACTTCCTCATGCTCCACCACCACCTCTTCCTTGTACCCCTCCACCATCACCACCATATTTGTCTTCATTTTTGTCGATAATTCTTCGCTTCCGGATCACATACATGTTCACATGTAAAGAACAAGTAGAGGTATATTTATAGAGAGCTTTTTATCCAAAATTTAATAATAGTTGTAAATATGATAAGTAGATGTTCATATATTTATATGTTAATTTAATGAGATTTTTAAATATAAATGTGAATGATGTCATAGTTAAATTTGATGGTCAGATTTATTTGTATTTTGCCAAATAATTGACAGACATGTACGACATGTAGAATGCATATTACGGTATTGCACAAACATGCATAAATTTTCATTTATACATATGTGTCCCTTCACATCAAGTGATTGTGTGTCTCCGACCAATCTAGCAGTCCTGAAATGTCCTAATTGTAATATATGTGATTGATCACGGTTTCAATCATACATAATGTGAAGATGAGACTCATGGTGAATTTAAACATTTTCACATTCTCTTACAGAAGGCAATGGGGTTATTATGGCCTAGGTGCAAGACATGCTCGTAGTTATCTGCTATTTAGTGCATTGTTGCATTATATATATTTACTTTTATGTTGTGATGAAGTTAATTAGAATGATAATATCTTATGAAAATAAGATCTAATAATTGATGCGAGACTAAAACAATGATGAGTAAACAAGTCCTATGAGAGATGCAAATTTATGTGTGTTTGAAGCATCACATCATTTACTATGGAGAGTATAAGTATAAGACAAAATGTCCAGAATGTAATGATATAAAACAAACATGAAATGGAAGGTTCCACAAAAAGTACTTTATCATTTCTCTCTAGCATCATAGTAGAGGATATTATGTTATTGTAAGTAAACTACAAAGGAAATGACATGTCATAAAGATCGTACATATGATTAGTTCCCAAAGTTTTGTTCGGATTCAACTTGCTAGAGAGTTCTTATGGAATCAAATCCTAGCTTTACCATAAAGAAAACAAACATCATAATTGAATTAATAATTGATGGATTTTTAATGCACGTTATCATGGAAAGAATTACTCATGCTAGCATGTTATTATTACCCGTACATCCTACGATGTTTGTTGTGTAACAAGAAGCCATATATATTCTTATCTTTGTTAGTTTTGGTTTGACTCATCCATGCAATTTTTTGGTTATTTATCTCTAACCACTAGTAGATGAGTTGAAATACCTATACGTAAATTAGCAGGAGACATACGAGCTATTAGTTGCATCAAATTTCAGATGATAGTTTAAATACTTGGACCACTATCATTTTTTTAGAATTTGGTATGTTTCTTGGATGGAGAAACATTGCAAAATAAGTGGTCCATATTGCATAAAAGAAGTAAATCTTTCCATCTTGAGTAAGGAAGAAAATCACATTTTTTATCATCGTCAATGATGAAAGGATCAATCATACAGGAAAATATGGCATTCAAGATAAACATAGTAGAAATGTAAGATCCACCTTCCAGCTTGTTAGGAACTAACTTATTTGTAAGACTTACATAATTAAAGGCACTTGGGATTCTCTCTAAATTCTCAAGGGGTTGTGGCTAGATGAAGATGAATATTCTGACCCAAGCTAGACGAAGAGAACTAACATTCTAACCCAAGCTTACAAACACACAATTTAGATGTGATTTATGTAGAGAAAAATGTGTTCGATAATGTTTATTACACGGTCATGAATACTGCATGCAAGACGAATGACATGGAAAAGGTAAGAAGATATTTGATGACCTTTTATGCTCATCTTAAGCCATGTTTGATAGAACATAAGGATTGTAGTTTTCATATGTTCAAGGCTAAATATAGCCTTACCAATGAATACGTCAAAGTTGTTTGCGAGTGGGCATTAAAATTGAAATTTTAGATGGTTATGCTTCAAATATATAAAAATCCATCAATCTGAAAAGGAATTTTTTCAAAGGTATGAAAAGCTATGATTATCATTTTTAATGGAGCAACTAGTGTCTATTGTGTTCAAGGGTTTACTACTAAAGACTATGTGGACGTGTTAACAAAACTCGGAAATTTCTTCAAATGCATTTGTTGAACCAAGTAATTGATTTCCAATATAGCCATTCTCGAACAAAATGTGGTAGTCATACTATAAAACATCGAGAAGATTTTTTCCTAGTGTTCTTTTAATATATGATTCACCTACTTTATGAAGTAAAAATATGTGGATTTGTCAAATATTGTTGGATATATCAGTTTCCAAATGTATAAATACATACATCGAATTGTTTTAGTTATTTTTAAAAAGCAGTGATTAGTTTTTATATGTTTTTGAAAAGAAAGTTATGCAACAAAAACAAGGTCGAAGGATTGGTGATGGCACAATGTTTATTAGAAGATGATGTAAACAAGGTCAAAGGATCAATATTGTTGTAGATAATGGGTGCTTAGTGCATTATCTTTTGCCTTTCTGATAGATATTATAACATTTGGCGTACTAGTGAATGGATTGTCTATTGATGAATCTCCTAAATTAAAATCGCTACATGAAGAATTTGACAATAGAAAATGCACATTTCAGTAATCATCTAGCCTCTGACCAACATCAAGAAAGGGAGTTCAACTCTAACATGACTAGATTGAATTGATAATCATTCATGGGGATGAGCATACTTCTACTTTTTAGAAAAAATAACATAATTTACTAATTCAATCATAAATTGATTTAATTTCAAAGGCATGTAATTATGATTTTTTTGATATACTAGAGCAACTATGAATCAAAATCTCAAGTCAATACAATTCTATGTCCGAAGTCGTGAATACACATACATTATTTGCCTCCATGATGTATATGAATTTATTTAACTATTTTGGAAAAAATCTCTTTATCACTATATTTATTCTAGTATCAAATCTTTGGAGCAAATAAAGAGAAACCATGACTATGTGGCTCACGTAGGGTGGCCGTTTGTTTGAGAAAGACACCCTTGAGGGCAGTTGTATATTTGTTAGATTGAGATGATATTGAAGGCATATATTCGTCAAGTCTATAATCCACGGGGGAAGGCTCAACCATGTATATTACTTTTGGCAAATTAATAATTCTTTGAGAAGCTACATACGTTGTATGAAAACATCTTTTACACGATAATTGAATTTAATGAAGTATATTAGTTACCTCCTAAATAATTTAGATAAGAATTTTAAAGATCATAGTCGCACAATGGATCTCATTGTAACAAACAAACATCATAAATAGAAATAAGAGACATAACTTCGCTCTCCAATTACATGTGTGGTATGATCCTCGACAAATCATTGAACTTTATGTTTTAATATGCATGTTTTGCATAATGATGATGTGTGTAAAGAACAATAGGTGAAAATCGGTACACCATTGAAGGGTCATTTGGAAAGTAGGAATTCCATGTAATTCATAAATTTAATTGACCAAAGAAATTCTCGATACTTAATATGATTCAATGTTGGTTGTATACCATATGCTATAAAACTTATTTTCTACAATAAACATTTATATGTGTTGGATCAAAATGATAAGGGAAAATACCCATTTCAGTTATCATCCGACTGTAACCTAATATGAAGAGAGGTCTTTAGTTTAACTAGTGTGAAATGCTACGCATTCATCACATTGATCAAACTTATATATTGGAACTATTTACTATTTTATTATAAATCAATTTAAGTTTAAAAATAAATAACTACGAGTGTTCTAGATACTAAAGAAACCACACTTCAAAATCTCATGCAGGTATAATTCCATTTTAGAGGTCCTTAAGATGAAATGTTACCTCCTTGTTATATAGGGGGAGAATGCATACTCTTATTGTTGTTGCATTTTTGTTGTGCTTGCGTGGTATTTTATGGTGTCTTGTTCCAAAAGAGGATCCTTTATAATTTATTTATAGGTCCTTCAAGTGAGTTAAGATATTTTAGATAAAGTTCTAAAAGCCATTACCATCCTCATTCTTAAATAGATATTTTTGTGGATATGAAAAATATATAGATATTTTATCTCTGTCTTTTCTTTCTATAATATCTTCTCCATGTTTATATCTATATTATTGCTTTATCCTTGTGGGGATGGAAGATTCTAATCCAATATGGAAAATGGTCTATTTGTGATAGGAGATTTACTAAGGGGTAACTTACATATTACTTATATTCTCAACAATCCATATCACCCCCACATTATAGGACATGGACACGGGATCGATCCATCATGAGACGATCAACTAGAAAGATGGCTCATATAATGGATATCATATGCGACCACCGCGAAGTAGAAATGCCAAGATAGAGGTATGTAGATGTGTCGATGTACGCAAGTGAAACACCCAGATAGACGTATGTGGATGTGGATGCATTCTGAAAGGTACTTTTCGATGTGAGATAGAATGATCAAGTTGTAGTTAAATGCTGAAAAGTGCATATCAAATATAGTACGGATTTTTTTACTTGATTGGTAATATAAGTTCCAACTCAAAGAGATAAATACTAAATTATGTCCAGAGTACACGTTGACAAAACATTGAAGAAGTTATCCAATGAATATTTTGTGTTTTTAGATTTCATGTTTTATGGTGTTTTTATTTTTAAGTAAACAAGGGTATTTTTGGAAACAAGGTTAGGTATATGAAATAATGGGTTAGGCTAATTGCACATATAAGTATATAAATAAAAATGGAAAAATATTTTTTAGCTTTGAAATATATTTTTTTTGGAATTTTATGAATGTTTAAATTATAATAAAAATCAATGTAAAAATGAATTATTTGAAAAACAAATTGCATTACAGACAATATATTTTCTAAAATATCAAGAAAAAATAAAAAGATGTTGATTTGCGTATTGGGTATTTTTACTAGGTATTGTATGACGTTAAGGTTTTTAGACTTTTAAGGTTTTTAATTTTTTCTCCATGCAAAAACTACTTTTTAGACTTTTAAGGTTTTTAATTTTTTCTAAGAATTTTCAAAGATTGTTTATTTTAAGGGGTTTGGATGAAGTATGCAATTTTTTTTCAAAAGTTTAGGGAGTTCATAAAACAGTGCAAAAATACAATGTTTTAAATAACAAATTATGATAAAATGCAAATAAAAGACATGGGACATGTGTAGCATTGAGTAGAGTTTTAGGCAAACTAAGCCAAGCTAGATATTGTAACATAAGATAAACCAATTAGCAAATTTATCAAATAATCAATTATAAGTACATATAAGCAAATTAGGTATTGACCTCTTTTCACAAGTTAAAGCACATTAATGTCCATCTTATGGCGAAGTTTTGCAATTTATTTTGAAAAAAATGAATTTTTAAGCAATTTAAGATCAATTTCCACGCATGCCACTTCACAAAACTATTAAAGATCTATGCAATCGAAAGTTCTGACACTATAACGGGAATAGACTCATGTTAATTAAGCAAATTTCGAATACTAAAGGACTTAAAATGCAAAAAAAAAACAGAATTATGAATGAAATGAAAAGAAAGGAACCGACTCACTCTTGCATTTAGGTCCAAAAGAACCTAAATATATCAATGGAGAACTATTGGGAACTTTATTGTGGACTTAAAGCCTACCCATAAAACTTCCACCCCTTCATTAGGCGGTGGAGCTTAAGATCTAGAGCTCGATGGGAGGCTTAGATCTTGATTTTGTGAAGCCACTAAACCAGAATAACACTACAATAAAATTGGTCTATAACGTTGCTTTTTTTTGAAATCCCTCACTATATTGTACGACGTTAAATAAAAAATGAGATAAGTGTTACTATATGAATGGACACATCGATATATCAACATATATGATATTCGCGGCTAATTTCAAGTATGAAAATCGATTGCAATAAAATAATAATAACATTTGTATATTTATGGATTTTTAACTTGTGCTAATCTTAGTTTTTCCAACAACACTTTTGTCCTTTTTTTTTGTTGTTACAATTATGCCCAAATTCACATTAGTGTGTTTCCGTTATTAGACTTGTGCCCCTATATTACACTCGTAATAGGGCAACTGTGAATTCTGCGTTTAATGCAACAGAGTAGCACTACAACAAAATGATCTATAATGATAGTTTTTTTAACCGTCATTATATATATTGTCGTTGTTAAATATATAATGGGATAAGTGTTGCTATATGAACCATCACTAATGATATAACAACGAAAATGGTATCTTTTTTAATTTCAAGTATAAACATAAATTTCATCAAATAATGTTTGTTATTATATTTGTTGGGATTTTCACACTTGTGCCCTTTCAAAATTTTCTCGATAATATATAGATGCCCCTAGATTTTTTGTAATTACATGTGTACCCTTATATGTTATAAGCTCAGAGGGGCAATACTGTGAATATTTGTCCAATTTACTATAGTGGGACTACAACATAATTCATTTATAGTGACATTTTCTTAAAATCCAACGCTATCTTGCTAATTTGATGTTTTTGGACGCTAACCCTGCATGTCCAGTTAGCCTGATACTCTAGCTGGGGAGAAGCATCCTTTTCAGAGCTTTCAGCCTTGAGGAGAGCACGGGATAACATATAGTCAAGCTTCAACTCGTCGCTCTTCCATTCAAAGGAAGATGATGAACAACATCGCACCACCTGTCCCTGACAAACGGTCAAGATAAAAAATTAGTGATTTTTTATGCCTATAAAATATATGTTAATGTTGTAACACTTTATTAATGATGATATATTTTCATTAAAATAATAAAATTAAACTTACAAATATGATCTATATCATTTTAAGTGTTGATAAATAATGTAAATTAGGTATATGTTGTTATTAATGCTCTATTTTGAAGTTAAGAGTTTTCACCTCATCCATCACTGAAGCATGAAGATCACATCATATGCGATCTAGGTCAACTAGTTGTACCAGTCGTAAGGGGCAACGAAAATTAAAAAAAAATCGATCAAACCACATGACATCGGAATGCTTCCCAAGTCGTTTTATCAACATCAAACAAAAGTATTAGGGTTACCTCTTGAAGCATGATCACTATCCATGAGTGTCTAAGTGAAGAAACCTCATGTCTCAAGTGTAATCCAACAAAGTGTGCACTTACGGACGTGTGGATGAAGCACGTGCTTCCTACAATCCAAGTTGGTGATTCGAGCATGGAACCTTCTGATTTCGTATCACGAAATTCATAGTTTTCCTCACGAGCATGTGGCATCGAAGAAGACAAAGATCCATGAGCACTCGATGCGGCAACACAACGACATCGTAATGACGACATAGCTCTCAACAACTCTAGGGTGGATGACTGCCAAGAGTTGAGAGAGAGACAGAGAGAGAAGGAGTTGGTGTGTAGAGAGAGATGTTGCTACAACTTAATTGTGTTGTAAAGAAAGAGCTGGGGTTAGCCTTTCTTTTATAACAAATTGGATGGTGAAAATGCACTCATAATTGAAAATCAATGGTCAAGATTTTGTTGCAAAAATTTGCAATAATAATTAAGTAATTTAAAATAAATAAATAATTTTAAGATATTCTTCAACAAATTCATTTTCAATTAAATCAATTACATGTAGAATAAATAGGAAGGAGGAGAGCCTCCTTTTCCATTATATGGTGGACGACCACCATGGAATCAATTCCATGGCCATCCACTCCTAATGGGATTGGAGAGACTCTCTCTACTTTTGCAATTTATGAGATACCAATCTCAATCATATTTTACACATGTCGCAACAATCTTTATTGCTTGAATTTTCACCAAAATAATTCCAAATTACTTTCTGACAATTTCAATCATACCGTTGATAATTACGAATCATATTCAACCACCCTAACATGAAATATAAATTATATTTACAATTACTTGTATAATGTGAATCCAGTCCATATTAACTTATAAATTACAAATATTATTTACATTTAAATCTCTCTATGATATTATGAATCACATTCATAGTATTTATGATTATTATAGATATTGATATTCAATTAATCTTATTTATGATAATTAAATCTCATTTAGTTATCTTAAATGACTTCTTCCTTATGTCCAAATAATGTGAATCATATGCACATTATTTATGATAACTAAATCCTATTTAATCATCAATTTTTCAATGCTCATATATTGTCAACAATTGAATTATTTTTGAACTCTTTAAAAAACAATGTGCCTTCTCCGCGGATACTTGAAGGTAAGGACATGGTGACCGTATATTCCATGTATAGTGATTTGGATATTGAGATCTAAACTCATATCCAAATTTAGAAGACCTCTCAGAGATGTCTAGTCAAGTCAGATAGTATTTCTAATCTTCTCATTGCATCTGAATCATTTTCAGATCAATGTCCAACATTGAACTAAGATTAGAAAACTAGTCCACAAAGTGGAGTCACTCAAATACAAACCTAATTCATCACTCCCTCTGAATAAAAGCATCATGGTTATATAATCAATTAAGATCACATTACATTCGAGTATTCCTAATACCAGTACATCCTACATACTGGAAGACCTAGAATAAACCCGAAGTTCCTATTACATTTGAACTATCTTCTTCATGGTTCTATCATTAAGTTTCGCATTCGATCATTGGGAATTGGTATTGAACATATGCCTTCCAAAAGCATATATCATACCTACAAATCATGTCATTCTTCCAAAGCAAGAGATCATCGGTGGAATTTGGTTGGCCCCAATTTCTCATGAATGATCTCATGTCTTTCTGTTTAGTAGTGAACATGTATGGTCCCAGAGATTGTATTACCTACTTGCCCTTGTATGCACATCAGCTCGCTGGTGTATAAACCTTGATTTGATCATCAACTTAATGGTCTACCTAATATACATACTCAAACATATAGTAATACATCTATCTCTGATTAGAGGATGTGTGATTATATCGTGATAACATGCGATATAGGTCTTGGTTATCTCGGTTTCATTAAGTCAACTCTTTGACTTCAGTTATCCAACACTTTTGAGTATGTATTCTTATGTAGAGGATCTGCATCAAGAAGTCGATCATATATCAATATTTAGAGTAGGGATTGCCATCTCCTTCTCAGGCTGGAGATCATTTCTTGACAATCATTTGATGGTGCTAGATGAGGCCTCAATCTAATTCTTTAATTATCATCGAAGCACGGACTTCTATGATTCAACCATTGAATCGATAGTTGTATGATTATCAAAATGATCATGGTACATAATCCTAATTGTACTAAGGAACCTTGTAAGTGCATGAATTCATTAATTTCATATAGGGAGTGAAAATCGATAACTTTTATTGATATATAAAAAGATTACAATGATATTTATTGTAGAAATAGTTCACATAGGACTCACATGTCTAACATTATTATCATTAAAACTGGAAAGTATAACAATTGTAATGATAAGAATAACATTAATAGGGACATATAAATGATCACATTCCATTTATAGGACCACATAGATCATATATATTAATTTTATTTTGTCATGTTTAATTAAAAAATACCATAATTAACAAAGTATTGCAACATTTATTATTACGCTACCAAGATGTTATGATCCTTTATTTAATTCCCGAGCTTAGATTCTTTGACCGTTATCGAGGAAAACTGACATTGACAGTTTGTTAGCTTCGGGCACAAATGACTTGTTGACGACCATTCAAAATACTTAGTCTCAAGTTGTCAAGAACTAATCCTCCGCTCTTATAACCTCTCTCCCCATTGTAAGTTTCCGACGTGAAACTATATTTTACACTTTTACAAGGACATTTCTTTTACATACGTCAATTTTGGGAACTTTTCACGATATTATACCATAGTTCTTAAGTCAGAGCAATAGATGTTATTATGGTTTACTGTCCTTATATAATTTATATATAATAGATAATTATAATCAATTACACAGGGTTACGATGTGATGAAGTAGTGGTATCAGTAGTTGTGCTAGATATTTTTAGGGTAGCAGTAGACTTGGTTGATATTTTTACATAACATATTCAAGATTTACTCCTATAAATTTAAAAATAAAATTATTATAATTTTAATACTCATGTATTGTAAAAAAAGATGCAAAATACTATGATAAAATGTATTTTGTCTATTAAAAGAAAATGTAATAAGCGAGATTAAACTTTATAGAAAACTCTTATAATTACATACGTAAGTTCTTTGGGTGATTACTCCTATATCATTATCCCCTATACGGGGTAATTATAAATATCACTATCCCCTATATTTTGTTTACCATTTAATTCTGGGATGTTTTCTGTTTTTATCATATATTTTTGTATATTGTGTATTTTCTATTTCTAATTTTTCCTATTTACATGAAGAGAAAATATTACAATAACTTCACTTTTAACAAAAACCCATAAGATTTTATTTTTAAGGGCCAAGTCAAAATACGATATATAATCATTTTTTCCCAAAAAAATATCTTGCAGGAGGTTTCCGTAGAATTCTCTAAATGGGTATTAAATCCAAGAATTAAAAAGACCAGTAAACTCCAGACGTAGAAAAAGGGAGGAAGAACCGTAGAAGCTGCAATTGCCCCATGTCAGAAGAGCACATTGTTTTGGTAGAGAGGAGGGACCAGAGGAAAGACTCCATGCCCGTGATCCGTTGGAGGATTAGAGAAGAGCCGCCACCTCCCTATCCTCTCTTTTCCAAGTAGCACATCCGTCCCGTCTTCTTCTCTGTGGGTAAATCTATCTTTTTTCGCCCTGTTCTTGATCGGATCATGTAAAATTGTCGGTTTTCCATGTTTTTGGCTTGATGGGTACGCTAAAAAATCTAATCTTTTGAGTGGATGCTTTTTGGTGTCTGTAATATTTGCTGTAATTTTCCCCTCGGAAATGATGATGTTTGAATAAGATGGGCAGATGGTTGGAGATATTTGGTGCCAATGAGAATAATGTTTTTGAGATTCTCATTGTAGATGGAAGAAGGATTTTTATTAGAGCACAAAACCTTGTTTTTTATTTTTTCGTATTGTTCTATAAATGAGGTATCTGTAGTTCTCTGGCTCTGGTTTATGTAGAATGATTATGGGAATAATGTTTCTGAGTTTTCGATTGTAGATGAATGAGGTTTTGTTTTAGAGCACAAAACCTTGTTTTTTATTTAATTCCCATTTTGTTCTATCAGTAGTATATCTGTAATTTTCTGGCTGTGGCGTATGTAGAATGCTTATAGATTTACTACTGAGCTGCTTTAGTTACGATTTTTCTTGTCTTTGTGTTGGTGTTGTAGACTGTGAACGACTGGTCTGGAATCTGTTCATTTACTGGTGATATCATGGATCCTATGAACGAAGAGCAACTGGATTATGGGGAAGAAGTATATGAAGGTGGTTATAAATCACGGCATGATGCCAATGGAGTGATTTCTACCCTTTCCGATGACTTGTTTAGGGATGACGGTGATGATTTTGGTGACCTTTATGATGATGTTAATATAGTCACAAATTTCACGCAGACCTTTCAGTGTGAGTCTGAACCATCCGTGCCATCGAAGACCAATGCAGCATCTGGTAGGAGTGAATATCACGGTAAGCATGTCCCAAGCCCTTTGGTTTCTCAGAATTCTTTCATTCTGGGAGTTACAAGGGTGGAAAACAATCCAAGGATAAATAATGTTTACCAGATGATGCCAGAACAAGTTAGTAGTGCCTCAGTGGTAGCTAATGGTCAGCACAAGAATGACCCCTCACAAAAAACCAATGCACCATCAGAGAATCCAATTGCTCGATTTGGTTCACCAGGTTTGCCTTCCATGCCCCACACCAACACTGCTCATCCTACATTTCCATCGGATTCTTCAGTAATCCCAACAAATCAAAAGGGCATCATTGGAAGTTATCCTGCAATGAATGATGCCTCTGGACTGGCAGTGGGGGCTGTGAATAGCAACGGTCCAACCTCACTTCTTATTGGAGACTTGCATTGGTGGACAACAGATGCAGATGTTGAGAATGTAGCATCCCAGTTTGGGAGAGTAAAAGAGGTTAAGTTTTTTGATGAGAGAGCTAGCGGAAAATCTAAAGGTTATTGTCAAGTTGATTTCTACGATCCTCCTGCTGCTGCTTTATGTGTGGAGCGGATGAACGGGCATGTCTTCAATGGGCGAGCTTGTGCTGTTTCATTTGCTAATGCACAAACTTTGAAGAACCTGGGTGCTAGCTACATGAGTCGGAATCAAAATCAATCTCAGGGTAGAGGAAATATGAATGATGGAAATGGAAGAAATGGTTATGTAAATTATCAGGGTGGAGATGGTGGGAGAGGCTATGGTAGGGGTGGATGGGGTCGAGGTGTGATGAATAGAGGCCAAGGAGGTGGCGGACCGATAAGAGGAAGAGGAACCAATGGTGGCGGTGGATCAGGAATGATCGGAGGGCCTTATGGGCAGGGCTTCAGTGGTCCTGGATTTGGAGGACCGGCTGGAGCTATGATGCATCCTCAGAACATGATAGCTGCAGGGTTTGATCCTGGTTACATGGGCAGGGGTGGTGGTGCTTTTGTAGGCTTCACAGCCCCCAATTTTCCTGGGATGATGCCTCAATTTACAGCTGTTAATCCAATGGGCATTGCAGGGGTGGCACCACATGTCAACCCGGCTTTCATTGGTCGTGGCATGACTCCAAATGGAACGGGAATGATGTTATCTGGTGCCATGAATGGGAATCTCACCGGAGCATGGATGAATGGGGGTAATGCTTGGACTGGTGATGAGCAGGCAAAAGGGAAGCAATCAAGCTATGTTGGCGATGAGGACGAATCTGAATATGGGAGTGGAGAGGCAACTAATGCAAGGGAGAGAAAGTCAAAAACATCTTGGGAAGACAAGGATTCTCGACGTGATGAGAGGGAACGTGATTCTGAAAGATCCAATAAATACATGGATTCCCATAGACAGAGGGATCGGGAGAAGTACGATGATGATGGTGATCGGGACAGAGGTGAAACGTCTTCAAGATCACAGAGCAGGTCACAGTTGGCAAGTGAGGAAAATCGTGGATACCATTCACGCGACCGGAATTACAGCAAGAGACGCCGTGAGTGATTTGCTTCTTTGGAAGATACAGTGGCAGAACTTTTCACAAGCTTGGCTGCAACACATCCCATGGCTTTGCCTCTGTCATGCGTTTACTTGTGCATATAGCTGCAAAGTAAAAGCACGTAAGTTTGTGCCACGAATCTCTTCGACAACCTCTGCCCTTTATTGCTTTTGAAACTTTAAGACATGATACTTACCTGCCCATATACTTTTTCTGGGGTAAGTGTGAACCACCTTGAAGGGCTTCCACTTCGGGAGTCCTCTTCTTTTCATACTTCCTTGAGGTTACACATCCTCAGTTTTTTTTATTACACAAGGAACTATTCTTGATGCTTTTAGTTTGACTTTTACAATACATACGTCATAGATGTGCTGCTAATTCTGACTGTTACAAACTTACACACGATGCTTTGCTCATCAACTTTGTATTGTATCTATACCATACTGATATAGTTTTGTAGAGATTTAGACAGCCTGCATGCTGTCAAAAGAATCACGTTTTATGCGTTGGTACTTTCATATCGGCATCAAATTTCCAGTTAGTGCACTTAGATTTGTGGAGCATGAAGTGCAACATAGATATTGAACATCTTTAAACAGGGCTATTCTTTTTCTTACATGGGATTTTCCTCTTATTGCATCTCCTTTCAGAAGTTGAGAATATGAGCATGAATGCATAGATAGATTTGCAAATCTCAAATGGATTTTCATCACGCTGACTAACTCAAAATGATTAGATACAGTTTTTAATTAAACATGAGAGTTGAAGATGTTACCGCAAAATGTTATGTCAATGATCAATGCCTTACCTCTATTTGATAATGATAGTTCGAATATGTAATGTTTATAACATTTGGTTGACAAGTTTATGCTAGCGTGTTCATTCCAAGTTTTGTAGTATATGATTGAGATATAGGAAAACTATAGAATGCTATATGTTTTTATCTACTCATGCATGTGTTCTTACAATAAATCATCAGCCTAAGAAAATCAAACAATCTGTGAACATGATACATGCTTTATATATAATGTTATACCCTACATGTTCAAAATTTCCCTTCTAGCATTTCATTGTTGATCTTCCTCGTAAATTTCTATGAATTAGAAGGAAAGAGAAGACATTATGAAGTCGGTGGCTTCTCTTCTCTGGTGATAGGTGGGATCAAACCAAACCACAGTCTTTTTTTATTAGTTTCCTTCTTTTCTTTTTTGTTATGTATGTCTCATAATTAGATTTCCAAAGTTGCTAATTATCTAGGTTCATCCATGAAAAAAGCCAATGCTTTGTACCCATCAAATGCATAGATGTTCGATCTTTTCCATCAAAAGCGAGGTGAAGCCCATAATCCAATTATCCATTTGGTTGGATTTGATATCCAGATCTACTTGTACTAAGGGCGCTGATTTAAATTTCCTAACTTTAGGGCTTTGACTTTCATGCCATATGTAATCTTTTGTACTCTCTTCCTACTTTCCATACAGTTAAGCTTAAAGGTGTAGCCCAATTACATAAAAACCTTGTCAATCTGTGTGACTATCTCATTATTTCTTTGTGCTTGGTATCTGCAACAATCACATTCTTCCTAATTGGTCGGTTTTCTTTAATTTGTATTCTTTTTTTATACAAGAAACTCGATGAGTACATATGATGACACTTCTTAAATTAGAATTTCTCAGACACACTTCATCAATATTATTATAACCCACACTCAAATGAAGTTGGATAAACCTATTAGCATTTCATTAGTACAACGAAGGACTCACATCTACACCATGATAGTTTTATCTTGCTATTGAACTACATCATTGGAAGGTTTCCATATAATAATCTATCACAAATGTACTAAATATGTTTGTTGTCGAAGGACGCGCCTTCTTGAACATAGATCCTTCCATGTGGTACTTGACTTAAATCAAATAGCATTATGAATTTTGCTTCTTGAATGCCCTCAATGAATCATGTACCTTCTCTAATCTCTAGAAAATGATCACTTTATAGCAAGGTTGCAGAAGTCGGTAGTCGATACTTGATCGACTGGGTCACTGACTAAGGATTAATCGGTAGTCGGACGACTAATTGGATTTAGTCGGGCTTTATCAATTTTGATTTTTTTAATTATTTTAAATATAAGTTATTTTTGTACATATATTCTTATATACTTGCATAACTTTTTACAATTTCAGTACTATAGTATATAAAAATGAATAAGCCTTATGTAAATGTTTGTGGTAAACAATATCATCAGCATTAACAATAATACAAAACTGAATAGCAGAAACTACCAATACATCGAATCCTAACTATCTATTTCTATTGAACCTAGTTAAAGAAATGTATTTTGCACCCTCCTTAAGAATAGGTGAAGCCTGCCACCAAACCTTATCTTATCAGCACGGGAGTCAACGAGCCTAGGGACAGGGGGGCTAGGGGGAACATGTGAGCCCCCCTCGCATCATCCTGAAACAAATTTTGATTTTGGTATTCGGGTTTCATTGACAACATAAACTAAATATCCAACATGATAGTATGAACTAAATACACCACATAGACATGAGATACAAAGGAATAACATAAAACATGAGAGACAACATGATATATTGAATTACTAACAATGATATACTAGTGACTAACTACCATGGTTTTTAAAAGTGTGCCCTGAGGCATCGAGGCATTTTTCCATAAAAATAGCCTCATGGCGTGCGCCCAAGCAACCTCGTTGAGGCATGTGCCTTAATGGTTCAAGGCGTGCCTCAAGGCGTCTGCCTCATGAGGCGCTATTGAGGCATTACCTTGGTGATTTAGGGGCACATGATCTTTAAATAGGTTTCATGGTGCATTTTGTTTCGCCGTCTACGAGAGGTTTCTCGACCAAAAAGTGATGTTGCTAATTCTAAGCTTCATCGCTCTTGCCGTCGGTTCATCACCCACTATGCGAGGCCTGGTTCACTGCCTACTGTTGTTGCTTGCTGCTCTGCTCCGTCACCACCAATTGTCGGTTGTTGCTCCATCGTCGCGCATGTTGCAGGGTACTGGTTTCTACTCGAGCTGCAAGTTAGCGAGCCCTAAAGGAGAAGGTACTCTTGAGTCATGATCCCTTGTATCTGATGCCTACAGTCCTTACTCCTTAGTATGAATCAAGCAGAAATGCTTTCTTTGTTGAAATGTTTGGATACATGCCCCCTACTTGGACCTAAATTTAGAAAAGTATGTTTTGTAAACACATCTCATCTTTACTTCTATTCAGTTGAGATCAAAATGATACACATCAAAGCATGCATGAACAAGGACGATCATGACATGCAATAATCAGGTATTTTATTGCCCATGGGATCAAATTTCGCCGAAATTCGGCCGAATTTCGGTTTCGGTGGGTGACCGAAATTCGACCGAAATGGCCTATATCGGCCGATATTTGGGTGCCCTAGTTCAAAAACCGACCGAAATGACCGAAATTTCGTTTCGGTCAGTCATCGAAACGAAACCGACATCTGACATTTAAGGCCTTGTTATTGCCCAATCCTTATGGTGAAGTAAAAAGTGATCACTTCTTAGTATCTTGTCTTTCTTAATCGATTGGCATACATACCTCAACCATTTTTTTTAAATGTGTGGACATCGAGGCCCTTTAATTAATTTTTTTTTTTTTGAAATCAGAACGGTTCGGGGGAGACACATGGAGGTGTTCGCCCCAAAATTTTATTAAAAACGAGAAGAGGGAGACGAGAAGAGAGGTACAAAGTGATACAAACACCAGGGATCGAGAAGATCCCTGTCAATACCCCAGTCCACAACCCAAACATCCACATGCGACAACAGCATTACCGCAGCATCCAATCATTCAGAATTAACTCCACATGCTCTAAAACGTTTTCCCTGTAGAATCTTTGGCCCCTGAAGATCTTGGCGTTCCTAGCGAGCCATAAAGCCCAGGTGCAAGCGAGTGGGCGGAGCAACTCCCTCCTTGGCCGATCAGCACAAGAGCGCAAAGAGATCCAGAACGAGTCGGCCGAAGAAGCGTCCAACCAGGGCACATTGAGGCCCTCCCAAATGGAGACTTTTTTAATTAAATTTTTATTCATAATTTTATTGTTATTGAGACCAACTCACTGTTGTGCTTGCAATTCCATATTTTCTTGATTCATTACAGCTTGAGAGTCTAAAATAAGAGAGTTGTTTAACATCTTACAATAGCTTGTGCTTAAGTTCAATATTTCCTTGCTTATTTAATAGCAAAACTGTAGAGCAAGTTTGAGATTAACTTACTTTGGATGCTTGCAAATTTATTCATTTCATTTATTTTTTGAAAATTTGAGATTAACTCACTATTTAGCTCCCACGTAGTACGAACTTGGATGTTTGAAACATGGAATTACCCTTGCAATGTCATGGAGTTATGTTTTTTTATCAAAGCTATTTAATTTTCTAAAATTTGCAAAATATATTTATGATTAATTATCGTGTTTTATGAATTTTTTTCTTTATGGAATGGGGCTTACACCTCGACCGTAAAGCGCCTCGATATGCCTCGCGTTTTTAAAACCTTGCTAACTACTAATCGATGATGAATATTTGGTTACTAACAATGATATATGAATCAATATAGTGGAATCAAGTAAACATAAAAAATGGGATTAAAAACTCAATCTATTAAGCGATTGACTAGGCGGACTAGTCGGTCCGATTAGTCAGGTCGATCAACTATTAGCCAAGTAGGCCCAGTCGACCAATAGTCAACTACCTGCCTGACTTGACTAGTTGGAGTCGACATATTCGGTCGATTTTTACAAGATTTCTTTTTAGTGACTATTCAAATGCTAGATTTTAGAATTTGGACGGTGTAGCTATAGGGGGTAAACTGGAATTCAACTCTTCCAAAGGTCAAATGCATAATGCATATTTTGGTAACTATGATGTTATTGGTAGTTGATGTTGCTTTATTGTGGTTAAGATGATTGTAGATATTCGTGGAACATCTTCCTTTGAAGACAACAATGTCTAGCTCCTTTCTTACTTCTGACTTGTGACAACAAATGAGAATATGCTAGAGGATCATACTGCCTAATTGTAGTAGAACAAAAAGTATAGAGTATGATACATCAAACTTAAGTCTTAAGGTAACTCATATAATGTTATTGAAAATCTATTTGGGCCCCCAATATGTCTCTAATGTATATATATGTTCTTAATGATAGGGTGTACAAGAAAATGATGCATGTACCATTGTGATATAAGTTTTTTTTGGAAAAATAAATGTATTAAGCCGTCTCCCACTATAAGTAGGGTCGACTACATGGATTCTTGCTCAAATCCATGTTGAAAGATTCGACTATTTTTTATGTTGGCCGTCGACTACCTAACGCAACCCCTGCAAGAGTGGGATTTGAGCCCTGGTCTTTTGTGTGGTAGACACACTGTACTACCACTAGACCATTAAGTGTGTACTAAATATGTATAATAAAAAAGAATATAATACCAAGTGCCCATGTGCCATTATAAAGAAATAAAGTGTTTCGAGCGATGTTCAGAAGCTGGACATGCAATAAAAATGGTAACGCTCCCATCATCAATGTTTCCCTGATATCTTTTAATTGTGACATGTATAAGTTTTTTTAGAGTTCCAAAGATAGTTATCCGGTGTGGGATTCCATCCAAATTTTATTCAGAATTTGAATGGTATATCCTCCTCTGAAGACCACTGAGTTTCTCTCGCTCCAAATAGTACATAAGGAAGTTGCGTGCACTATCAGTGGCCGGATTCTGTTATTGCACCTTCCATGCACCTGATCTATGCTACTAGTCTCTCCTTCTCTAAGTCTAAGTCCGCCCAAATGCAAGTTGCTTCAGTTGCAATAATCCATGGGATCTCTGCCACATCCCAAACCTTAAGCACATGTGGACATGTGAAGAAGAGAAAGTTGACATCCTCCTCCTCCAATCCACAAGTTGGGCACCACTATCCAAGATTGTGCTATATCTACTTCTAACCAGCATAGTATCCAACCGGCTTCTCTCGGTCAATTCTGCATGTACTCAATGCCTTATAGGCTAGGGATGCTTGCTCACTTTCAACGGTGCTTTAGTCTTTCAAATCGATCAATGATCCAAGGCGAAGTTTGGATCTGGTAACCGAGCTTGCACTCAACTCCTCGTATGCTAGGGAGGCACAAACTCATTCTCATCTTCCTACCTCTATGCGCCTCGCTCGTACGTGGCCCATCAGCACAACCATGTCTAACAATGTGACAATCTATGCAGAGTCAACAATCCTTTCATCCGAGAGTGGTGCCACATACCTAGGTTACTATACCTCATTTAAATATCTGACTAGCACCACTTGTCCTCGTTGGCAATCCTGCATGGCCTTTGAAAAACCTCAACCAACAACCCTTTCTCTAAATAATCATCCAACCAAAATCAGAAGTTATTGCCATTTTCGAGGCTCCTCTTAAGTAGTCGCAACATCGTCAACAATAAGTGCACCAAACCCTCCAAAACACTAATAGCCTCCTTTCCAGCATGACTCTAGCTCCTAAGTCAAGGACTCAGGGCACCTATCCTAGTAGGCCTCCAACAATCGTATACACTATTCACCCCTATCACCCAAAGCGTGAAAACCTAGCCAGCAATACTTGTTAACGAGCTCAACCTAAGAAAAATCAATCGATCAACTTATCTATCTATGAACATTGTATGCTACACCTGATGTTGAGTGTTGAATTGTAAACCTTCATTCTAGGGGTATTCCAGATGACTCACTATCTAGGAATTGTCCTCTATGTAACACCTACTTTGGACTTTAGGGTCCTCTTTCTCAAAAAGAAGTATTGATTGCAAACTTCAACTTGTTCTTAGAACATGCCTCTATGAATTGTCTGTAAGAGGAGCTAAGATGCAACAGAGATATGATGTTTGATACTGCATTGAGAGGGACATTGTCGGGTCCCCTTCCTTAAAGCAATTGGTTGATCAACTTCAACATCTACGGAGTTGTTGGCAGTACCTGTGTCTATATCCATGGATATAACATGGCTATTAGTCTGTAACGACTCAGGAGAAGGACATACCTGAGGAGATGGCGTCGGCTTAGAAGAGGTGTGTCCCTATGGAGTTGTCCTGTAAAAATCATCTTGTTAAAATGAGCTTTCACAGTAAAGTACAATTTAGAGTTTCTCGTTACAAGGCACGCATTGTAGCAAAGGAGTTCACCCACACCTATGGTGTGGACTTCTTTGACACTTTCTCTTGGGTGGCTCGCCTATCTACTATACAAACTTTAATTGCAGTTGCAGGGCAACTTGATTGACCCTTACATTAGCTTGATGTTAAGAATGCATTCATATATGGCGACCTTCAGGAAACAATATATACGCAGCAATCTTCAGGCTTTGAGGCATGTTGGAGTATGTAATAGAGGGGTAATTGGATCTCTCCAAGATCCAATTAACCCTATTCATGTTTAGTCCCACATGGATGAGCGATGAAACTTCGGTCTGTCTGTGGGGCTATATAAGAAGCCCCACACCCCTTGTACTCATTGAGAAATTCTAATAGAATATCTGACCCTTTGAAGCCTTCTCCCGTGGTTTCATCTCGTTCCTTAGAGAGTAGGGTTTCACGTAAAACCAAGATATTTATGTTTGTTTCTTGTTCTAGTCATTGATTTTGCATTCGATTATTTATTTCAACACGGAGAGCAGTCGATTCTATGGTTTTATTTTCATCTATGATATTGAGATCTGTTCTTTGGTTTTGCTTTGGAGTTTGTGCATTAAAGGTTGTGATTCTATTTCTCAAGTTTGTGCAATATCAATATGCTTGATACTTGATCATCCGAGGTTATCGAAGAGGAACCCTAATTCCACAACTGCAACACACATATGCAACTCAGACGAACCATGTCATCTCCAAGCGAGCTCGTACGAAAGGGATGCACATACATGCCATCATCACGTGTCGGCACACCCATGTGACACACCTACCTCCCTACGTGAAGAGGCCACACCCCCATGTTCTCAAAGAAGAAAGGGTTCACATTCTCCTCAGATGTAGAGGGAAAAATGCCTCTATCTCCCTTCCGCTACAGGAGATACTATAGAACATCAAGGAGGCGTTGGATCTCCCCGATCCACGTGTATGCCACCTCTGACCGAGGTGCATCTACAGTCGAAGCCCCCTATCCCCTTTTCGAAGAAGAACCAACTCCGCCACAAATATCGCAAAATGAAAGACCCAGGTGGTGTACCTTCACGCATGCATACCCCACACACAAGCATACCCCAAGATAGCTAGCGAAGAATCCCCAGGAGCTCTCCTTCCTTTCGTTGGTGGCGCATACCCTACACGCCAATTGTTGGACATGCGAGCCCATGACGAGCCATTATGCAATAAATGTTATTACGAATATCATTCCCTGATCTAAAATGAAAAATGATTAGTTTGCATAATAGGTCCCTTAGTACAATTAAGGTCATCTACCATGGCCATCTTAGTAATCATACAGTTGTTGATTCAATAATTGAATCATAAAGGCTGGTGCTTGGATGAATATCTAAGGAGTTAGATTGAGGATTCATCAAGTACCGTCAAATGGTCATTAAGAGATGATCTCCATCCTGCGAAGGAAATGGCAATCCTTTCTCTAAAGGTTGATATCTAACCGACCTCTTGATGCATGTCTTCTGTATATGAATAGAGATTCAGAGGTGTTAGATAAGTTAGGTCAAAGAGTTGATGTAACGAGATCAAGATAACCAAAGTCCTATGTCGTACGCTATCACGATATAGGCACGCATCCTCTGACCAAAGACATATGTGTTACTATATGTCTGAGTATGTACATTTGGCAAACCAATAGGTTGATGGCCTAACCAAGGTCTATACACTAGCGCACTGGTGTGCATGCAAGGGCATATGAGTAATACGATCTCTCAAAGGGATCATACATGTTCATTATTGAACCGGAAGACGCGAGCTTACTCATGAGATATTGGGAAGAATCAATTTTGTGCATGGTCTTCTCGCTTTGGAAGCTTGACTGAATTTGTAGGTTTGATATATACTTTTGGAAAGTATATGATTAAGACCTAGGTATGATATATGCTTTTGGAAAGTATATGATCGATACCGACTCCCAATGATCAAATGAAAAATTTAATGATAAAACCATGAAGTTGACAATGTAAAATTGATCTAATACTATGGGTTTATTCTGGGTCTTCCAGTATGCAGGATGTACAGATATTAATAATACCTGAAGGTGATGTGATCATAAAAGGTTGTATAACCATGACACGTCCATTCCTAGGGAGTGATGAAACAAGTCTGGATTTTAGTGATTCCTCTTAGTAGAGAAGTAATCTGATCTTGGTCCAAATGTTGGATACTGATCTGAATGTGATTCAGATGTAATTAGAAGATTAGATTTACGGTCTTGATTTAATCAAGCATCTATGAGAGGTTCGCATGATCTAGATTTGAGATGTGATCTCAATATCCAAGTCACTATATTGGAACAATACAATCGCTATGTCCTTATCTCCAAGTATCGCAGAGGAAGCATTATCTCTTTGTCTTTATTTTATATTTCTCTATTTCTTCAGTCTACTTTATGTAATTTTCCCGTAGAGCTTTTCTCCTATATAAAAGAACTCTAGGGCTACGGTGAATATACTTTTCATTTAACTCATTCCTCTTCCACAAGTTGCATATATGTTTGATCTCTGCCATTAGAAGTGGATTTGAAGTCCATCATCAGATATCTATTTAATTGGTTTTATATTCGGACCCACTATCAGATATCTATTTAGTTGGTTTTATATTCGGGACCCTTTGTACTAAGAGTACCAATTTAAATTCCTCAGTGTCAGGGCTTTGGCTTTCATGCCATTGATAATCCTTTATACTCACTTTCTTCCTTTCATGTGGCGAATAACCATCGTTGCCGCCCAAAGACAGCCCCATTACATGTGAAACTCGTGAATCTGTACTGTTGTGATTGTTTCTCTGTGCTTGTTATCCAAAACACCTCATTCTGCTTAACTGATCGAGTTTTATTCTTTTTATACGAGAAATTAGATTAGTACATATAATGAACTAGGAAAAGGGAATAATGGTACTTTCCATGTTAAAATTTCCCAGATATACTTCATCTATACTAATTTGATCCATACTCAAATGAAGTCGGATAAACCTATTGCCATTTCATTGGCACAACTAATAACGGCATCATTGGAGTGTTTCCATATATAATTACCATAGTTTTGTCTTGTTATTAAACTGGAGAGAAATTCCTAAGTAGTACCTCAGATTTACTTAAATCCCTAGGTACTACGACGTATTTTTTTAATCTGAATGCTACAGTGGTGTCACATGTTCATCTAATGTTTTTTAACCCACGTACTATAGACAAAACGCATCTTCGATATGCGCTATTGGTATCACACTTCTAAAATGCGATATCTGTTAAGGCCACCGTTAAACACAGCCTCTTCCTTCAGCAAACCCTTACGCGCCTTTGACCCCATCGCCTCCTGCGACCCCTTCGACCTCCTTCTCAGACGCGGCTTCCTCCCGCTCGGCTCCTCTTCCTCCCGCTCTGCCGCCACCTCCTCCCGCTTCACCAACTCCTAGGTCCTCCTCTGCCTCCTGCGCAATCGTCGCCCCTTCCGTGTCCTCCGTTACATCTCCAGAGCTTTAGTAAAATCCCTGATTTTTTTATTGTTAGGTTTATGATATATAATACACGTATTTCTCTTCATTTCACGATCGTATAAGATTGATTTGTATGTTGCCTTACGTATTAGGTCGGAATGGAGTCGATATATTGTATGTTTCATTTGAAGGGTGCGATTATTGGTTCTTCGACGTCCAACGTGCGCAATTTTGGGTTAATGCCGACTATGACATTCGATGAGATGTTGAACCTAGTCTACCGTAAGTTCAAGCTGGATGTGAATAATAAAAATTCAACTATTACATCGCATCGCTTGAGGCACAGGCGAAAAGCCAACGTTTTCATCTATTGTCAATGATGATGATGTACAAGGAGTTTTTGTGTATGCTCGGACCATTGGTAAATTGATGCCTGCTGACATTATTATTGAAACTCTACTGGTAGGCGAAGTCCCGAATGTTGTTGATGTGGACGATCACCCTGCTTCCGGACCCTCCGTTGTCCCTACATTGATGTGCCTATAACACAGCTATCTACATATCACGAATAGTGCATGAGTGATGCCCTGCTGAGAGAGGTTAATAATGCATGGGATGACTTCATCCCTTGAGGAACCTACGATGATCTGAAAGAGGATAGTGACAAGATGTTGAAGATAATATTGTAAACGAGGATATGCGAGCCGATGAACAAATCACGCAACCGATTGTTCATCGTTTACCATTTTTTGGGGTGAGAGGATCCGATACTCGTTCAACATATGAGGATGACATTCGAATGAAGTCTGGACTTGATGGTGTTGCTGATGAAATACGCAAGAGCAGAACCTTTAAATGTAGAGATGATTTGATTTATGCTGTAAAGAAATATCACATCCTGGCACACTACGACTTCATAATTAAAGAATCCACCGGCTTGATCTGGTCTGTTTTTTGCACCTACCGATCGAAAGGATGTGTTTGGTATTTACCTGGTCATTGCAGGAAATTCGATGGTTTGTGGGTGATCTCTAAGATTGTTGGCCTGCACACTTGTATAAACCCTATAGTTAATCAGGATCATCCTCAATTAAACTACAAATCCATGTCTAGATCATTTTTATCTCTGGTGAGGGATGGCCCTAATGTTCGGGTGTCGAATTGTAGAGCTCACATCCACGAGATGTACAATTACCGGTTTACCAAAAAAGAGCATGGTATGCTCGGAGGAAAGCAATCGGTATAATATCCGGTGATTGGAAGAAGTCTTATGCTGAGATGCCTTATCTATTGCATGCAATGAAGACTGCCAAACCAGGACTGAAATAGATATCGAACATCTAGATCCTTAGAAACCACATTGACATAGTTATATAGAAAAAAGAAAGGTTGGCCTACTATAATTACAATAATACTATAACAATCTCCCTCGAGTTGGAGCATAGTCTTGGATAAACACTTCCAAAATGATCCCCCTAGTGAGTGCTTTAATGAATATGTTAGTTGCTTGTTCTGCTTTACTAGCACGGGAGGTAAATATGGGACATTTCTGTATTACAAGCCTTGTATAATGACAGTTGACTTCAATGTGCTTAGTTCTCTTATGGAGTAATGGGTTGTCGGCAACGAATAAGGTTGCATGGATATCAAATATAAGTTGTATAGGAGGAGAGACATCCATAATTAGGGCAATTACAACCGACTTGATCCACATCATCTCAGTGTTGATATAAACCGTGTCTCTATACTAAAATTCTACACTTGATTTAAACACGATCTTCTGCTTCTTGCTTTTTCAAAACATTAGAGAACCACCAGTGAAAACAACAAAACTTGAGGACTTTTTGTCCCTAGGACAACCAATGTAGTTGGCATCGGTGCAACCTAATTTGTCAAATGGATGTCCGCTTGCTAAAGAGCAGTCTTGACCTAATGAGAACTTTAGGTACCTAAGGATCATTATGACTGCATCTATGTGTGCATATCGTGGCTGTTATATGAATGGGTTGACTTCGCTTGCATGGAGGACATGGAAGAAGTTCTCTCGACATAAACTGTGTTAAAGTTGAGACACATTAGTTATGGTAGATAGCTTGCATCTTGTTGTTACAAGACTGGGTGATATTGCTTTCATTAGGTTGAAATGTGATGTCCTCAGAAGCTGCGTTGTTTCTTCAATCGGAATAGCTTGCATGTTGACATGTGTAAGGATTAGATCATTTTATGGCACAATCATCTTAATTTTCCTTCGTCGAAGAGGTTGTTTCCAGTTTAGAATTTGGGATAGAAGTAGCTTTAGAATATTAAACTCGTCTATTAGTAAAATATCATGCTTCTTTTTTTAATCCAAGAATACAATAACTAATTATTTTTTCTTAGTATAGGCTAATGTGTGGGATTTTACAACTTGCAAGTCACTTGCACTTGGTGTATTTAAATATTTTCTGGCATTTATTAATGAGTGGTTTAAATGCAGTTTTGGTTACTCAGGACAATTATAGCATTTTAGGATAATATTAGAACCAATTTGGGACAAATGTATAACAGTTCAAGAAGAGAATCGTTGCTCTTATTAGAGATGGTACCCTATGACTCCTATATGGAGAGTCCTACAATTAGGGTTACACCAAAGAGTCGCCCTAAAAATGAAAAGACAAGCTTGCCTCCAAAGCCCTTCCCCTCAAGCTCGAGCATATTTATCTACCATGCTCAAGTTGTTACAACATCTCTCAAATTGAGTACGAGTTAGCAGTTTGGCAAAGACATCAACAATCTAATCCTCTAAAACTACACCAGGGTTGCGAAATGATCCTCTTTGTAACAAATCATGAGTGTAATGATAAACAACTTCTATATGCTTTGTGCGCTTATGAAACATGAAGTTGTTGACTATATGCATGGATGCCTCATCATCACATCCTAGCTTCATAACCTAGTAGAGTGACTTGTAAACATGTAAGAATGGATCGAATCCTACTAACTTTGCCACTTCACCCTTTTCTCTATATTCACTCTCTGCACTAGAGCAAGAAACCCCTATTTGTTACTCATTCCTCCAAGTAATTAGATTTCTTACCAAGTAGGTAAAAATCCAATAATGCACTTCCTATCCAATAAGCTTCCTCCATAATCAACATTAAAGTAGGCCATTTGCTCCAAGATGGTGCCCTCTAATAGAAAGCAATCCCCTTTTTAGAACAGACTTGTTGTATTTCAGAATCATCACAATGCATCAAAGTGGGTTCGAGTACGACAATCCATGAACTTACTATTTTGCCAACTCCAAGCGATATATCTGAGTATCGGTCAGGTTCTGACCAACTGCCTATAGTAGCTCATGTCCTCAATCTCTATAGGCTTGTAGATGTGTGCCTTAGGATCCGTGGGAATATGAGCCGACTTGGATCCTAACATCTGGCATACTTCCTTTATGGCATATCCAGACCTCGTCTAGACAGGTAACCTCAATCTCGAGAAAGTATCTTAGTAGTCCTAGATCCTTGATCACAAACTACTTTAATTTTTTCTTCACCTCTACAGTACCATTTGAGTCATCATCAACGAGGACAACATCCTCTAAATACACTTACATGGCCACAATACCTTTCCCTGTCTTCCATAAAAATGGTCGATGAGGATCTAGAGAACCCCATACTCTCAAAGTCCTCTGATAGCTTCTGGAGCCAGCCTCGAGGACTCTCAACCCGACCACTTTGCCATCAGGCTAGTACTTAATCTGAGTTATAACGGGCAATCGAACTGCAAAAATCTCTGGATCCAACTACCTTACAGTACACAAGTTGATCACATGTTGCCACGCTCCTCGACAAATAAGAGCAACTTCTTTAGTGGTCTTGGCATCATGACTTGAATGAAAACTAGGTGTATGCATCATGCAATAGCCGATGTTCTGTGCTTGAGCAGAAACATATTATGTCGTAGTCGGATCAGTTCAGAAGTTCTTCAACTCTGAGAAACATGTTCTTTTAGGTTTTACATGAGGCTAGTTCGGGTAAAATACCTCGGCTTATCCAGGAAGTGCCACATTTTTCCTGAGGAATTCTGTTCTTGGTTAAGGAAGCCTGTCTCATTCTCCTTCGAACGTATTTTTCGTCTGAGAAACTCAGCATTTTCAAAAAAAAAGAAAAAAAATCTTAACTTCCAATGCAAGTATGTATCATAAAAACGTGTCCTTGCTGCAAAGACTTGTTGGACTCTCCTGTAAGCTCAAAATTTGCAACCTTTTGCTTCATTTGCACTTGGTATCTGAACTTATCTGTTGTTTATACAGATCAACATGCTTCATACCAATCTGTTGATTACTTTTTTGGGCTGCCACTATCTCTCTTGTTGCTTCATTTGTCGGTTTTATATTGCACATGTATCTAGCATTATCGTGTGCATAGAGTTAGATCGATACTTGGCTAGTGCATAGCCTGATTCCTTTTACAGAGAAGAGTTTCCTGTCAGTTCTGAACTGGAGGAAATATCCGAAGAAAAATCAGTAAATACGTTGGTACCTGCGAGGATATATAGAGTTGGTCACAGCATGTCGAGTCCTTGGTGTGATTGCGGTCGATTGTCTTCGACTTCGTCTATGCAATCTCCTTAGTTTGCAGTATCATCATAGTAGCAACCCTTGGTGCTGGAGTTTAAAATGGCTTTCTGAAATGTTAGTAAGAAATTGCAATCTTGCTTGTAGATAATATGTTATTTTGCATGAAAGTTTGAAGTTAATTATCGTAAATTACATATAATAAAATATCAAGTCTGTAACATGTTGGGAACTGGATTTTAGCATTATATCAGTTTGTTGATGATATCTTATTTTTTATTGATAATGATATGTATGATCTATGTAATTCATGGTTTTGATAAACAATGGTCAATTAATTATTATTATTATTGCAGGCTGAATAGGTTATAAAAATAGCGATAATTACGGCATATAACTAATAAACCATTGTTTATTTAAACCCCTTGAATTATGTATATCATATTCTTGAGGCGAATTTTGTCGTTTTCATGAAAAATATAATTTCCTTGATAGTGTTATAATGGTAAAATTAGGGATGAAAACAGATACAGATATATCCGAATATCTGCTTATTGTATTCGAAAAATTACTGGATATACATGGACGTGTTGTAAAAATTTTCCGGATATGGATACAGATATGGTAATGGCTTATCTGGATCTGAATATCTGAATATATCATTTAATATCATTTTATATATTAGTTAATATAATATAAACCACAATCCCATATTATTATATTAGTATTATATAATATAATATAATATATTAATAATATTGATAAGCTTCCGTTTGTTTGGAGATGGGCATGAACAAAAGTTAAGAAATCATATCTTCTTTTTGCTTGCGGACAAGAACACATGTCATCTTGAGGCTCCCTTTTGTATGATACAACTTATTTATTTTTCGTTGATATTTTTTAAAATCATCACAAACTTTGATAAAAATTCAATTCGTATTCATATGTGGTCTTTATTCTATCCGTATTCAGATTCTATATTTATTAGATCCATATTTTGATTCACTCTTTATTCAATTCGTATTTGGATTGGCTCTTTATTCGATCTGTGTTTGGGTTCGCTCTTTATTCGATCCGTATTCAGATTCGATAAATATCTGGTTTAAATTCATATCCGTATTTTTAAGGATATGATTTCCTTAATGCATATCCGAATCATATCTGTATCTATATTTGTATTCGATAGAGATGAACCGAATATGGATATGGAAATAGGCATATCCAATTCGTATCCGATCCGTTTTCATCCCTAGGTAAAATCCATACAAATGTGAAATCCTTTTATGTAATTTAAGCTATTAATGTTAATGGGTTTCTTTATTACAAATGCCATTAATTGAACTGAGGAAAAACTGTGCATTTGACCCTTCTATGTTATCATGTATTCTTGAGTCATTTTAGTGACTTTATGGTTACTTTACCTTTATGAACATGTAGATTGTTGATAGTATACTAATATCCCAATTTGCATAGAATAAAAAAGCTTTGTAGAAAAATGAAAGGGAATTTTTACCCATGCTCATGCATACTTCCATAATTACAACATGATCCTTCCATATTTTCCAATCACCCAAATCCTTGGATAATGACTAACCATTACATGACATGTCTTTGTGTTATCACCTACCGACTCTTTTTTTGTTAAAATCAACAATATTGACAATTTTATCTTTTTAATACATCGTATTTTGGAATAATGCTTCTCATTGTCTCCCGCATCCTCCTCTGTCTCTCTCTCCTATGTGGCCCCCGCTTTCATTGCCTAAGTTACACCTTCAGAATACCTCTGAATGAGGATTTCGTTGTACTCCTCCAATCTACATTTAATGCCACACTGACTCTCTGTCGTGAAATTAGACAAAGGGGAATCGACATGGAGAGGCTTATCTTGGCTTTACGTCCCACCACCACCTCCTACCCTAACACTTTTGCCTTCTCCTTCCTTTCCCCCATCCTCCACACCTCCCAGTCCCCCACCACCTTTCTGAAGCAACATCATCGCCACGACCTCCTCCTCCCCTAGAACTTGTCGTCCCTGATCACCTCGTCCTCTTTTTATCACCTCCCCCACTATTGTCACTGTTCTTAGACATGGTGGAGCTTTGATTTGCGAGAAGGGATTTATATCAGGTTAGATTAACTCAAGAGGTGGTTAGATTAGTGGAGTAAGGAAATGACAGTAGTTAGGATCTATAAGATAGAGTAACTATCTAGGGTTTAGGTGTAATTACATATTATGGAGAGGTTAGATTGTGATTATAAATATATACAAGGGGATATATGTAAAATCTCAAATATAAAATTGTAAAGAATCCATATGGTAATTGCAAAGTCTAGCTTCATGGCATTGGCAATTGATAGAGCTTAATTTGAAAAGAAGGTGTCATGGATATGAGGAGAAAGTTGTTACAAGTGCTCTATGAAGTTTTTTAATGAAATTAATTTTAATTAGATAAATAGACGGCAACTTTATGGAATTAAAATTTAAGGTATAATCAAGTACTTAGATATATCGGATCGGGATTTTGGTACAATGCGGAATTAGAACTTCGCATTTCTTGATGTGTAAATGGAACTATTTATATTGCTAAACAGCAAATTATCTAACCAATAATATTATTGGTCTTGATGGTCAAATATGTTGGGTTGATTTTTGCAATTTTTATGTATAGCTATCATAAATGTCAATATACTCACGAGGTTAGATATCTAAACAGAGGGTCATGTAAATTATCACACCAACAACAGTCTTTTTCTACAATGAAGTAGGGTTGGGTACATGGATTCTTCACCTCTATTCAGATCAATCTTGGATCAATCTCGGGCTTCTATCCAAAAAATTAAGATCCCTTTGTATAGTCTCTTTCCAACACGTCTTGGGCCGTCTTCACCCTCTCTTAGTTGGCTCAACATTTCAACAATCACATCTCCTAATTGGTGCATCAGCTGACCTTCTTTGCAAATGATCACACCATATTAAGCGGTTTTCTCGCATCTTATCCTCAATCAGAGCTACATCACATTTAATTCTGATTGCATCATTCCGAATCCGATCTTTACGTGTGTGTCCACACATCCACCTTAGCATTTTCATTTCTACTACAATCATTTTATGCACATGTCTATGGTTCACAGGCCAACATTCAGATCCATAGAGCATAACGGGTCTCACAGTTGCTTTGTAAAACTTTTCTTTAATTTTTAAAGGGTTAATTTTTAAATTTTGATATACATGTAACTTAAAAACATCAAAATCCATTCATAAGATTGGATCATCAGTTACAACTAAAAGATGAAAAACCTTTAATCGGAAGAAGATAACAAATTTTGATTCATATATGAACCCATATGTGTATGTATGTATTTATGAAGGGTTTAACGGGGGCTACCATTAGTGGAAGTCAACATGGCTACCATCATCATTATTTTTTTATTTCTTAAGGTGTTTTCTAAAAATACATGGGGGAATTTAGATCAGTACATGACATTGTGTTCTCATTCAAATTTTGACTCAACGCGACACTCATGTCTCATTGATCAAGCTTGTCAAATTTCAACGGTTTCTGAAGTGCTGAAATTGACCCCTTATAGATGGATGAGTTCGGAGGGTTTGATTTCACGAAACCTGAATGAGAACATGGTATCATATAGTGGATTAAATCTCTCAAGCGTTTTCAGTAAATACCTTAAGAAATAAGAAAAATAAGGATGGGGGTATAGGGATGAGCGATCAAATGCAGATACGAATATAGGTGTTACCTTATCCTTTTGAAATTTGGATGCGAATACGAATACAAATACAAATATCACACGAATGTGTAAAATGTAGAATCATATCATCAAAATATGAATGTGAATGCAAAAAGGATAGCGATAATTCAGTTACAGATATTTTACAAACAAATATGAATATTATACATGTCAAAATTTACTAGAAAGCTATAAGGATTTTAGGTTCGTAACAATTCCAATGTATACAAAGTATATTAAATATTCTAAATATGAATATATGCATAAAAATAATTAAATAATAAAAAGAAACATAGAGGCATAACTAAATAATTAAAGAAAGCTTATTGGACTTACTTCTTTGTGTACTATGTAAGTATTGGTATCATCCAGAATTGAAGATTGGTATTCATATTCGTATTTGTATTTGTATTCATATTCCTTCAAAAAATGAATATGTATCCTCAAAATTTTGAACATTCATATTCACATTCGTATTCGTCAAAATTGAGGATATAATATTCACATTTAGTGAATATTGAACATTTGCATATGTATTCGCATTCCTATTCACATATATGAGAAAATGGCATCCATATCTTCCATTTAACGAATGTAGATGTGAACAGATACAAATATAAATATATTCATTTTCATCCCTACGGGTAGCCATGTCGGATTAGCTCCATTAAACCCATTTACGAATATCCCATTTCGACGCTTTAAGTTTGAATTATATCTGATATTTAAAATTTTGAAGTCCATGTATATTATTTAGTTGGGATGATATTATATTTTTTTTTAAAAAGTCCTACAAAGCACATATATCTACTGTTAGTGGAGGTGTTTTTATATGCTTAATTATAATTGAGGCTATGTCATTCTTCTTGAAATTGTGCTATCGTTGTAAGGATTTTTATAGTTGTGTTTTTTAGCACCCATCATTCAAAATTATGTTGCATTCAAAACTATATTTGTCAGATATTTATTTAAATGTTTTAAGGGCTAGTTTATTAAAAATGTTTACAAGGGGTTCGCTTATAGAAAATATTTACATCTAAGCCCTTCCTCTTTGTAGCCTTCTCCTCTTCCCTTCTTGTCATTCCCTCGCTTCATCTCAACCTCTTACTTCTTGCATCTCCTTGATCCCATCCTCGATACAAACCTCCATCTTGTCGAGCCTCGCCTACATGCCGACCACGACCAAGATCCTACTAGAGAGAAAAGGTGGTGAAAGTGAAGAAAAGATATGTTCATCTAGTTTGGATGCCTCTTTAAAGAAAATGTTCACTCCCCATGAATATATATTTGTAAATATTTGTAACTTCTCTAGTTTAGATCACCAAATGGTTATCGAGGAAAATTGACTATAACAACTTATTGAGCTGGCTCAAGTGGACATATTGACATTAATTCAAAATCATAAAGCTCTATTAAAATTATGGAAGGTTCAAGACCAATGATTATGGTATAGAAGTTAATATGTTTACATGGATTGTAGTGTAACTTATAAGGGTCATGATGTAATTACAAAACTTACAGGAATCATAGTATAATTTTACATTGATTTTAAGGGGCATGGTGTAACAAAACATATGATAACATAAAAAATTAAGGGATTGCAAATAAGTATAAATAGAATTGAAATGATTGAAAGTGACCCGATTGTAAATATCTCAAAGTCCACATTGTCATCACATATGAACCTTTTATTTTTTAAATATGCTATCATTGTCCTATCAAACTTTTTTTGTTTTGTATTTTCTTGTTGGTGATGTTTATTTTCATACTATTCTTTCTCCTCTATCATTTGTTTAAGAAAATGATCATACAAAAGAAATATGAAAAATCAAAAAAAGAAAAACCAAGTTGCTTATGAAAATGACTATGATGAAAAAGAAAAAATAAATTACAAAAATCATCGAGAAAGATGGTAGCCAAAATAAATAAATATTAGTAAATCCTAAAATAAGTGTTTCGATGATAAAGTGATCATACCATGATTATACCATCACATATATATATATATATCTTTGTTGCGCACGAAGGATAAACATTATTGCTTATCTCTTATTCCTTTCTATTTGTTTTCTTCTTTCAAACGTCAAAGGACTATATTTTCCATCTAAGACAAAAAAATATAAAGCAAATTATACAAAAGCTCCTAAATGATGCACCCATTTTCAATATCTTTCATGTACTTTAAAAAGTAATAAGTTGTTACTTGATCTTTATATTGTTTCAGTGCAATTTTAGGCTAATGTGATTTAAGACTACAATGATAAAATGATCAAGTTAATTCATTCAGTTTGACACTACTTTGGTATAAATCTTAAAGATTTGCATCACATTATTTGTTTTAAAGTTAGGTTTGATATTGAAATTGAGTGTATAATTTGGAGACGGTGTAATTTAATCAAAATTATATATCTTTTGCAACAATGACGCACACAAATACTCTTTAATATGAGAGTTTTTTACACTTGTGTGTCCTATGAGATTCTTCAATTGTAGTTATGCACCTACCTTTTTGAATAATTATTGTGCTCTTGTATACCTACAAATTACTAACAGATCTACCTTCGAATGTGAATATGAATACGAATAAGAATACGAATACATTTATGTTTGTTTATGTCATGGATTTTAGAGCATAGAAGTCCCTTATGTGGTATTACTAAGTAAAAAAAATTCACCTTTCGTAACTTATTAATTGAGTCTTCTTGTCATCAGTATGATATTTGAAATCTCCTTTCTTTCCTAATCACTTTCAAAATATAAAATGCACAACTTATATCAGCCTTTATTCATTTCACTAGTTGCAAATTACATCCCAAGAGTCTCCTCGAGTTCATGATTTGGTTATGTGTGATGTAGGTTTTTAATTAGATGTTATCGGAAGATCGGTCTGTTACGAGAAGGCATGGGATTGTACATCATGTTCTTATGGAAGGACATCGTGGACTATTTGGGGAATAAGGAGTGTGGAACAAGGAGATGGGTAAAGGTATAACGAGGTTTATTTCAAATTCTTTATATTTTAGCTTTGATAGGATTCATGTTTGATAGAGATTTAGCTACAAATATTCTTCGTTTCTCGCTGTTCTTGACTATTTTAAAAGCGGTAGTTATTATGAAATAGGTAGCTGGATAAATAGCTATCATTAGGGATGTGCATGGGTCGGGCTCAAGCCCATTTAAAAACTTCGGGCCTAGGCCCGCAAAATTTTTTTGGCTCGATCCAAGCTCAGGCCCGGCTCATCTATTGGTGCTAGGTCAGGCCGGTACACAATCTTCTCTTACGAGAGACGAAATTTCAATATTTCTACGCTCTTATCTCCGATTCTCTTATAGCTAAGTTCTCTAGAAAGGGAAAAAAGCTCCCTTCTTCACCGAAAACCTCATATTTCTGCTTAATTAGACACCAAATGCTTGTCCATTAGCAAATATAACTTTATAGAAAACATCGATGCATCCACCTCTCCCATCGTTAAGCTAGATGACAACTTGAACCCTCGGTAGACTCATTGGTGGAGTTTAGCAATTTCTGTAATCCTTTATTAGCAATTGTTTTGTAACACAATTCTTGTTTTCCTTTTGATTTTTCCCTGTTTATACAAATTTTACATTTCTTAATCCCGAGGGTTGCAATAGCAGAAGCTTTCTTATGAAAAATCACATGCTAGAATGCAGACATCACTTTACCCAACTAAAAAATCCATCTTAATGATATGAAGCAGTTGTGGTTGTGATCACGTCATGCAAATAGCACTAAATACCACTTGTATGTACGAATGCCAGCCAACAATAACCTTTTCGTCTAATCAGAAGGAACTTAGCTGCAGGGTATGGGGATTGGTTTGGGCTAGGCAGCGGGCTAATATCGGGCCGGACCCTCGGATCGAATCGGGTTGGGCCGAGCCAAGCCCGAGCTCGGCCCAAAAAATTCCGGACCCAATACTTTGGCCCAAGCCCGGCCCATTATTCATTTGGGCTTGGGCCGGGCCAGATTTTTCGGGCTGGGTCGGGTCGGCCCAGCCCAATGCTCATCCCTGGTCATCATTTCTTAAACGAGGAGATATAAGGAAAAGTGGAATAGTTGTGAATTATAGAACTCATCAATATCCATAAGGTCAAATTTCCAAAATGTCAAAAAAATTAAAAATAATTAGAGTAAGCGATAAATGTGATGAAAAAAGATTTCGAGATTATATATAAAAAATAATATTATGTGTTTACAAAATGGCATCCACAAATTATATTTCATTTTATTTTTTAATATCAAATATGCAATATTTTACAGAATTTTATACTTATAATTCTTCATTCAGATTCCACACCATACATATATACATATAAAAATACATCTTTTCAAATCCAATCTCATCCGAGCAATCCATTTGGTTTAACTAATCATGCCCATGTTATTAAAAAACACTGAATTTATACAAAGTGCCCCTTCCAAATCAAATATTAAATGTTTATCTCGTCTACCATACCTCTAAAATTAATGCACTACTATTGAATTTCTTGATTAATTCCTTAAAAGCGTGCAGGCTTTTTGAAATAAATATATACATTAGCTGGATAAATAAGGAGTATAGGAATACATGCTTTTGTTCGGTTGGTTTGAAAAATAAGAAAGGGAAAAAATATCATAGATATTGACACAATATATAATGTAGTCGTGATTGGCCGTAAAGTTCAGTGAAATTCGGTCGAATTTCTGTCGAATATCAATATCTTCTCAAAATCGAAATTCGATCGAAATGGTCGAAATAACCGAAAATGAGGGTCATAATACAAAAAAATGACAGAAATTCTATCAAAATTCCAATTCCGTCAGTCGCCAAAATAGTGACCAAAACCGATATTTAAGGTATGACCATCTTATTTCGATCGTGATAAGTTGTCTTGAGTTTATCCCAAGACAAGAGGACCTCATCCCATATCGAAATAAATCCTTATCCAATGAAGACTCCCTTATCCATATTGGAATGATTTTTAAATTAATTTCTCAATTACTTTCAATCATAAAATCACAACAATAAAAATATATGTGACAACTAATATTTAAAATACTCATGGATTTATCTTCCGATGTTAAATTTACAAACAACACATATTATTCATTGAAAATTTATCATTTGTTCTTATAATTCGCAATAAATATAAATTCATTGCTGAAGATTCATAAACTGATGGTCTATATATTTACTTTTCCATTAAATTTTTTATTACTTGTTCCCAAGTTAGCATCAATTATAAGAAAAAGATAACTATTGTCATATATTCGTTGATAACTATTGTCATATATTTTGAAATGAATAATTAATATTATTATATATTTAACAAGGAAAGTTTTTTTCCATTATTTCAAAGCAATTCTCAAATATATTTTGATTTTTTATTTATAACTTCTAAATGTTTCAATCTTTTTATGCATATGAAATTAAAACGTATGAATAATAATATCACTTCATTGCATTTAATAACTTTGTAAAATACATCTAAACTAAAGAGATGAAAATGAAATTAGAACATGCAATCGATATAATTTTTATTTGGTTGCATTTCATGTGTTATAACTTATGATTTTTTGGAAAATAATGCAAATTATTAGATGCGATAATTTTACAAAATTTTTTAGTTTGATTTACATGTGATTTTTTATAGGACACCATACATTTTTCATTTTCATTTTTTTAAATTAACAAACATCTTAAACTTATATATCATAGTGCCCTACCTAATATATTGTTCAGTGGAGATTAAAAATGTGTATGCAATTTAAGTCACACAATCTAAAAAAATATAAAAGCATACTAAAAAAACATGGAACTACCTTCTTAACATTGCACATACACTTTCACCCCAATAAATTCACAATTAATTCATACAGATCAAACCATTAGAGCTAGTAATCAAGGGCTATTAGGAAAAAAACCCTGCGCTTCGCTACAAGCATAACCAGGGTTTGAAAAATCGGAACTGGTTGTACCGGGAACCGGCTCCGGTTCAGTCGGTTCATCCGATTTTGTGTAACTAATTTCAAAAAAAGAAAATAAAAAAAATCAGGTTCGACCAGTGGTCAGACTAGTTTGATCGGATGATCGGATCGGGTTGACTCAGATTGGCCCAATTTTGATGGTTTGGTAAATTTTTTAAAAAAATAAATTTATCATTTATTCCCTTCTTAATTTCTGCAATATTAGTTATGTCACTCTCTTTTTGGAATATATATTGTGCCAATACTTTCTTAGAGTATTTTTCTAGAAATTATTTTAAATAAATTACTATTAATATATATATTCATATATAATTCTAGAAAATGTGACTAACTTTTTGTAAAATTTTAATCGAAATAGGCCATCATGTTATTTTATCGAAAGATTTGACATTTTAAACGATTATTTCATTGATATATAAATACATACTTACATATAAGTATCCAGTTTTATCGGTTCAAAAAACTTGTTCGACCAGTAAATTAAGCTCGATCCGATTTTTTCCGAGTCGATAGGAATGATGACGTCATGTTGATATCATCACCGATTCGATCAGTTTCGACCGATGGTCCGACTTGGTTGAACCAAATTGAATACTGACCTGTTCAATGTCCGGTCCCATTTTTAAAACCTCGGGCATAATACGTAGGGAGAGAGAATGAGCGTGTGTGTGCGCGCGCTAGGTAGAACTCCGAGCACAAGAACGAGGAGTGGGTTATCCATGTATCAACATGCTGAGAAGAACATGTTTGGTTGCTGGGTTGGGTTGGATTGGGTTGGATTACCTTGTGAAGTAGTAAACTATGAGAAGGGTTGGGAGGGTTAGCAGGAGGGGTACATCGGTGTACCCAACCCAATCCAACAACCAAACAATCCCTAATAGTATGGATAATAAATAAAAGAGTTACAAATTAATAAAATAATACGTTATATTTATTTTCGATCCCTCCTCTTTATCTTCTCCTATTGAACTCGAGAGACATCCTTTGATAGAGGATGTTGAAGATGCATAGTGTTTAATTCAGACCCTGAATGGATGGGTGAGAAACTTCAAAGGATTGGTAGTAAGATGATGCTACAACTCAAAATCCAGGGATAGTGAATAGAGATGCAAACACATACATATATATTCGTATCGGATATACTATCGTATCTGTTTTATACAAATTTTGACATTGATATGGATATCACTTTAATATCCGGACAATATCGGTATTTGATCGGTTTTCATATATAAATGTAGTTGCATATTTATTGTTAACCATATATAACATAATTTTGCACATTGTTTACAATGCTTGTTATAATTGTTAAGCATATTTTGGAGGGATGCAAACAGTTACGGATATATCCGTCTACGATCCGTCACCATATCCATTTTATACAGATATTGACATCCGTATCCGTGTCCGTTTTAAAAAGGATACGATATGGATATCGTTCGATATCTGCAAACATCCGTATCCGTACATCCATTTTTATATATAAATATAGTCATAGATTTATTTTTAACCCTATATAACATAATTTTATACCCTTTTTTACCATATTTGTACAATTTTTATGATACAAACACATTTTTGATAAATTTATATCATGCGTTTTCCATCCAATTCTTATATATTTAATATGGAGTATTTCTAACATTACTCATATGTGATTGGTATATCCGTTTTACATCCGTATCCGTTTTTTAAGGATATGGTAAGATACTTTTAATATCCGTCAATATCTGTATCTGCATCCGTATTCATATTAAAAAACGGATAAGAATACGATAATAACTATTTATGTATCTCTATCCATCCGTTTACATCCCTAATATTTAATGTATTCATATCATGCATATTACATCCAATGCATGTATATTTAAGCTAATCTATAGAGTATTTATAATGTTACTCGTATGCGATCATTATCCGTTTTAATCCGTATCTATTTTTTAAGGACATGGTAACATAGCTTTAATATCCATCATATCCATATTCACATCCGTGTTTGTATTTAAAAATAGATAAGGATACAGCAACACATATATCCGTATTCGTATCTGTCAGTTTGCTCGCAGTAGTAAGCCATCTCGGATATGTACAAAAGAATTGTTCAATCCGAGCACTTCAAATACTTGGCTCCATCAACAATTGGATATGATCATATGAGGATGGCATCCACCCTTTCTTAAATTGTTTTTTTTTTGTTCCCAAATCCACGACATGGATGAGGGACTGTCTAGAGAGAAGGTGTTGAATCTGATAGCCCTAATCCATTAGCATATTTTATGTTATATATCTACCAACGAAATAGGTATTCCTAGTGGCGAGTTAAGAGGAGTCCAAGTGGGAATTTCTAGAATGCAAGATCTGGTGGTATAGCAGTGTGTCTCTATTTTAAAGGATTTGGGTTCGAATCCCAGCAGAGATGTTCCGAACTTCCGAAATTACCGGACCTACTATTAAACAAAAAGTGAAATTTTCTACCCTTGCCTTAGGTAAATTGAATACTCAAAATGTACCCTCCATTTGGTTTTGAATTCCACCCTAGTTCTACGTCTGCATTTTCGAATCTAACTTAGTTGTACAGATTCCACATTTTTTAACCATCTTCAAATAAAAAAGTTAACATCAAGAGCATATAATAATAATAATAATAATAATAATAATAATAATAATAATAATCAACATCATACATAAACAATATGACATCATCCACAGACGGGTTACCCATCTAACTACCCTTCGACAATAGGTTACTCCAGCACAACCCAAACCTTGCTACCAAGCATTATAAGACAGCCGGCGGTAATTTGAGTTATAGGATTGAAGATGGATGGGTCTGGGGTGATGGGGATGCTTCCTCTACCATGAACCAAATTCGCACATGACTCCTTGTTACAACGTGTGGAGTTCTATCGAGGAGGCTATCGCTCGCTCGATGAATGCTATAGGCTTCGGTAGTTTCGACAGACCGCCTCTACGGTATAACTAGCTATAGTGCTTTGCTTTGTTTCCTCAATCTAGGTTGACACAGCTTCATAGGTCTTATTAGGTTGTTCGTCTACTTATGGTATGTTGGTATAATTGGTCTCAATTGATCCACTAATTGTTGGTTATCATGTTTTGTTTTTTTCTTGTTATCGTCCTTCTTTGAATAGAAACTTTATTTTGTGTGTGGATATCTTTGGTTGGACGGCATCCTTCTTTCTTATAGCCAACTTGATTTCTTCATTTTGGGAAGTAAAGCTCGTCTGGCCCGAAACCTCACATCATAGAGAGAGTTACATAATCTCACATCAATAAAGTTTTTCTAGTGCCCTTATAGACTTGTTGTCAAAGGGTCTATTCCACTTCATGCATTGGTCCTTGAAGCACTTAAGCCTTGTTTGTTAGGAGAATAAGAATTAGAATAAGGGGTCAATTCTCCATCTGGTATGGTTCCTAAGAGTACGGCTTATTCTCATCCACATCCCATTATTTCATCTTATTCAACTCATATTCCTATCTTTATTCCTCCTTACCTACCCTTATTCGACATTATTCTCCTTATTCCTATCTTTCTAGCCGAACATAGAATAGACCTTTATTCTCCTTATTCTCCATCCTTATTCATGCTTATTCACGAACTAAACGCTCCCCTTAGTGCACACCCTTAGGATCTTGTCAATCCTTTGTCGATGATATGTAGCATGCGAGGGCCATCCTTGATCCGTGTACTTAATGCAAACTATTCAATAAACTTCTAGGATAGCTCCAAGAACATGGTGTTAGACCACAATGTTAGAGTTTTGAACTAGTTTACAACTAATCCAATCATGTATAAGAAGAAGTGCTCACGTATTTTAGTAGTAATGCATGCGGTGACCAACATCTCGTGTCTGTATTTTAGGAAAAAAGTCAAGGGTGTTGCGAGTAACAGAAGCAAATAAGCACAAACGAAAAAGCAAAAATACATGCACACAGATTTACAAGGTTCGCCAGTAACTGAGTTATGCTATTGGGCAGCGATGATCAGTTTTACTATATGTAAAGAAGGGACAAAAGAGAGAACTGCCTATAACCATAGCTATAGGGAGTTTATATAATATTCCCAATACAAACGGATCCCAGAGACAAACGATTCCAAATACTCAAATAAAATTTCATTTTGGGTTGGGAGCGATGCCCCCCTAGGAGGGAGCCTTTCCCACCCTTCTTTTGGATGATGTAGAAAAGTGATTCTTCAATCGGATTCAGCAGAACATATAGTTAACATTCAAGGTATATATCATCAAAATCATTAGTGGTCACATCATAAGATTTAATCTATGGAGTATTGAAACAATTTAGTGGTTTCTCAATTATGTCATCTAGGGCTTGTTTGTTTACTGGGTTGGGCTGGGATGGGGTATCCTCTTGTGAATAATAGTTGTTTGGAGGATTGGAACAATAATTGTGATGTGACATTGATTATGCTTTATATTAACTTTTTTAATGATTATAAAACATTTTTTATGCTAATAATTTTATTTGAACATGGTTAAAAAATATTAGACTAGAAATTACAGGGTCAATACAAGTAATCCCAGCCCAGGAAAGCAGGATTGGAGTTAAGGGTATGCTACGGTATCCTGGTGTACCCTGGCAATCAAACAGGTCCCTAGGGTGGAGGAAAAGTTTGGGGAGTGAGGCTAAGGGCAGCCACTCCTTGAGATTCTCTGACCTTCGCGTCATCTATATTGCTGATTAATTTCTACAAATATGATAAGAGAGATAATCAAGTTGGCTAAGTTAGCTCCACCTAGAGAGATATTTCTACAAATTCAAATAAGAAAATTAAGGGTAGGGGATAATCAAGTTGGCTCGTCCTTGAGGTTAGCCCCATTAACCCCCGGGGGCGAGCCAACTTGGCTACCTCTACCCTTATTTTTTTTATTTCTTACGATATCTTCTGAAAAAAACCTGGAGGTATTCAGATAACTATATTTGTATTGTCCTGAGCTCAGGTCTCTGATTAGTTAACGAGGAAAACTACCATGGCAACTTATTGTGTTCTACCCGATTGGACCTATTGACAACCGCCCAAAATATTTAAACTCAAATTGTCAAATAGCAATCCTCGACACTTATAATCCACTCTCACATTTTGTGAGTTTTGGATATGGGACTATGTTTGGAGGTTGGGACGTTACAACCTCCCCCACTTATATTCCCAACATCCTCGTTGTGGCATGGACTATCACTTCTTCCCAATGACAGTGGGGCTGCACACTATGAATAGCCTTTCCCACCTATCTCTTTATAGGGGTGACTCTACCTCTCGGGTAGTCACTTTCACTATCAGAGGGAAATTGATTCGGATACTATTTGTAACGTCTTAGGCTTAGGTCTCCGGTTCATTAACAAGGAAAATTGGTCATGACAACTTGTTGGGATCGAGCCTAAATGGACCCGTTGACAACCACCCAAAATGTTTAAGCTCAAATTGTCAACTAGTAATCCCCGTCACTTATAATCCACTCTCACATATTGTGAATTTTAGATATGAGATTCTGTTTGGGGGTTGGGATGTTACAATATGATACCATGTTCTCATTTAAATTTTGATTCGATTCGAGATTCATATGTCATCCATCAAGCCTATTAAATTTCAGCGATCTCAGAGTTGCTGAAATAGATCCCTTGCAGATGGATGGGTTAGGAGTGTCAACTTTATACGAAATTTGAATGAAAATATGTTGTCGTCTAGTGGACTAAATCCCCCTAGCGATTTCAGAAAATATCTTCAGAAATAACAAAAATAAGGATGGAGGTAGCCTCATTAAACCCTATACACACACACACATACACACCTATCGAGCTTTAGGTCTTTTAATTGAAGCATCTTCCCATGTTAGTCTAATAGTATCATGATCGACAAAGTTTTATGAGTTGTTCAGTCGATAGGATTGTGAGGTTAGTGATGTGGTTGCTTGATTATCATAACGTTTTATATGTCGGGGCTCAAGACCTAAATGGGACTTTTTAAAAAAATAATTATTAAAATATTCTTAATTAATTAAACAACCATCAAGTTATTATATTTAAAAATATATCCATCAATCTTGGGAAGTAATGCCCAGATCGGCATCTCAGATGTTGATTTGGAGACATGAGGGACAGAAGTGCAAAATATCCAATGAGTTTGCCCAAATCGGCACCTCAAGTGCCGATTTGGGCATCCTCATTGGGTATTTTGCATTTCCATCATTTTGGTAATTTGTATTCATCCCTTGTTTGTTATCAATATTTTTTTCAACTAACCACTTTTGTTACCAAAAGTACAACATTTACCATAAAGATGTAATTACATTTGGATGGTAATGTATATCCTTTCTATTCTAAAATTGTTCTTTTCAAAATTTTAAAGTTCTACTTTATAATTCTTTTCCTTCATTATATTTATATAAATCTCTTATCCTAATTAATTATATTTATACGTAATAATTGTAACTTATTCAATTTAATTTTAGAGTGGTCAGATCAACGCTGACTAGCGGTGAAAAGTGATCGGATACATATCAGATATGTCAATATTCATATCCATATTCACCTTGTCTATATCAAATACAAATAAAAATCTGCTTACGGATATGAGTCGGATGAGGATTTAGGGAACCATATAATTAGATACGAATTCATATATAATATTCATTCAATATGAATCTTAATCAAATAAAAAATGAATAAGAATATTCATCGACTAAAGATTGTATACGATTGTGATCAAATAAAAATCAATGTTATTTAGGGAAACATATAATTGGATTACGAAGTCTTCATTCCGAGAAACTAATGTAGATGAATGTTGAAGACTTCGTCTACATTGATTTCTCAGGCCGAAGACTTTGTAATGGTATATATATTATATCATTATTCCCTAAAATTATATTATAAGTATAAATATAATTAATTAGGATAAGGAATTTATATAAATATAATGAAGGAAAGAATTATAAATTGAAAATTTAAATTTTTGAAAAGAATAATTTTAGAATAAAAGAATATACATTATCATTCATATGTAATTACATCCTTATGGTAAATGTTGTACTTTTGATAACAAAAGAGGTTAGTTGAAAAAAAAATATTGATAACAAAAAAGGGATGAACACAAATTACCCAAATGATAGAAATGCAAATACCCAATGAGGATGCCCAAATCGGTACTTAGGTGCCGATTTGGCAAACTCATTGGGTATTTTGCACTTTCATTCCTCATGTCTCCAAATCGGCACCTCAGGTGCCGATGAGGTGCCGATTTGGGCATTACTTCCCAAATTGCCACCTCAAGTGCTGATTTATGACTATATTTTAAAATATTATAACTTGATAGTTGTTTAATTAATTAAGAATATTGTAATAATTATTTTTTAAAAAAGTCCACTTAAATGCATCATTTCAAGTCTCAAGTCCCCCGATGAGCTCCTTTATCCTTTAGCAATACCCATCAAGTTAAGAAAATAATAATGGGTTATGTATCCACTTTATTAAAGTTGATAATATTATCGATTCTAAATATATATACACGCACACACGTATAAGTCCATCGTTAGAACTTAATTCTAACACTCCTCCCTTTAAGGATACGAGGAATCCTCAAGCGCATCACGGAAGCGTGTTGATCGCATCTCATGTGATCGGGACGACTAGTCACACTAGTCGTTAGATGCAGCGTAAATTAAATTTTTTTAATCAAGTGATGAAACCACATGATCACAAGAACATTTCTTGGATCGTTTCATCAAACCACAAAGTATTAGAAATACCTCTTGAAGCGTGGTTGCGATCACGAGATCTCTAAAGCAAGAGATCCTCCTGACTCAAGTCCGGTCCACGAAGATGGCACTTGCGGGCATGATGATGAGACACGTTCCTCCCACAATCCTCGATGAAGATCCAAGCCTTGAATCTCCTAATTTCATCCAACAAAATCTGTCGATGGAGATCCACGAGCAATCGAAACGACAACACAACGGCGTGAAGACGATTGCAAGTTCTTTCAAAACACAAGGTGGACGGCCACCTTAGAGAGAAAGAGGACGAGAATGAGAGAGAGAGAGAGGAGTAGGCGTGTACTACTCTTGATATATTGTGTCCCTTGAGAGGCTAGGGTTGCCCTCTATTTATATTAGTTTGGAAGTTCATGGATCACAATCCATGGCATATACAAAATCAATGGTTAGTTTGATATGTATATTAAATCAATGGCCATGATAATTGTTGTTCAAAAACAACAACATATTAATTTATTTTAAGTTAAATATATGTTGTATTATCATCAACATAATTTAATTCAATAAATAAATAAATAATCACAAGATAATGATATTATAATTAAAAGGATAATTATCCACCTAAATCACATGGGGCGTCACACATGAGATTTGGTGGATTATCTCCTCCTTTTAATTCATATAATTATCTCTTGTTTATCTTGCAACATTATCCACTAAATTAATTCCAAATTAATTAGTGTATATCTATTGCAAAATTATCCACTAAATTAATTTCCAGTTAATTAGTGAATATTTCAATCATGCCATTGAAAATATGTGAATCATATTCACAACCCAAACTAAATTGTAAATTGCATTTCCAATTAATTGCTTAATGTGAATCCAATTCACATTAACAATTAACAAATGCTATTTACAAAGGTGATCTCTCTCTAATATATTATAAATCACATTTATAATATATATACACAGATATCATGGATAGCACTATCCATAATCTGTAATCCTTGATAATCAAATCCATTTAATTATCTTGGATAATCATTCTCATAATATAAATCCCATTCATATTATTCTTGATAATTAAATCTCATTTAATTATCATCATCTTGTTGCTTGGATACGTAATTCATCAAATGAATTATTCTTGAACCCCTTCAAGAATAATGTGCTTTCTCCGCAGATACTTGGAGATAAGGACAGGGCGATTATATTGTTCCACGTATAGTGACTTGGATGTTGAGATCTCATCTCAAATCCAGATCTTACGTACCTCCCACAGATGCTTGATTAAATCAAGACCGCAAATCTAATCTTCTCATTGCATCTGAATCTCATTCAGACTAATGTCCAACACTTGGACCAAGATCAGATTACTTCTCTACTGAGAGGAGTCACTAAAATCCAGACCTGTTTCATCACTCCCTCGAAATGGAAGCGTCATGGTTATACAATTGTTTATGATCACATCACCCTCAGGTATTCCCAATACCTGTACATCCTGCATACTGGAAGACTATGATCAACCTGAAGATCAAGATCAATTTTACACTGTCTTCTTCAGGGTTTGATCACCTAGTTTCTCAATCTTGGTCATTGGGAATTGGTATCGATCATATGATTTCCCAAAGCATATATCATACCTTCAAATTCTTGTCATGCTTCCAAAGCACGACGAACATGCATGGAATTTGATCGGTCCCAATACCTCACAAGTGAGCTCATGTTTTCCGGTTCATAAGTGAACATGTATGATCCCTTTGAGAGATCGTATTACTCATATGTCCTTACATGCACACCAGCGCGTCGGTGTATAGACCTTGGCCAGGTCATCAACCTATTGGTCTGCCAAATGTACATACTCAGACATATAGTAACACATCTGTCTCCGATCAGAGGATGTGTGCCTATGCTGTGGCAGCATTCAACATAGGACTTAAGTTATCTTGACCTCGTTAAGTCAACCCTTTGACCTAACTAATCTTACACCTCCTAATCACTATTCCCATGAAGAGGACCTGCATCAAGAGGTCGGTCAGTATGTGAGAAAAGAATTACCATCTCCTACTCAGGCTGGAGATCATCTCTTAACAATTATTTGACGGTGCTTGATGAGTCATCAATCTAACCCTTTAGATATTCATCCAAGCACCATCTTCTATGATTTAATTATTGAATCAACAGCTGTATGATTATTAAGATGGCCATGGTACATAACCCTAATTATACAGAGGGACCTATTATGCAAATTATTTATTCTTTATTTCAGAACAGGGAATGATATGTGCAATAACATTTATTGCATAATGGCTCGTCGTGGGCTCGCATGTCCAACAATCTCCCACTAGCCAAAAGAGTCATTAATGGGCTAATCATTTAAACACACACTCATGTGACAATCATAGGCTATTTAGAAAATAGCTAGGTAAGCTGATCAGTCACTTTGTTCCCGCGAGACTACGCCAAGTCCTTTTACGACACTTGCATATCCCTAGTAACAGTGCTCGCATCCAATGCAAATGTTGCATCTAATGCAACCAACACTCAATCTAGTCAAATTAGTTATAGTGTCCTTGACATTATTGCTCAATAATTATTATAATCAGTATTTCCACAATCCTTATCAGAATACTGTTATTCCTGGAGATCTCTATCTCCTAAGGTATTCGTAGTTAAGACCTTTTAGATATCTACCTAAAAGTCTTAATTGCTTGAAGATAAGACTTAGAGATCACTATCTCTAAAGCCTTGTCATCTTTGAAGATTTTGTTATTACTGCAATCAAATGTTTTCTCTTCATAGTAGGATTATGAACACTTTACTACTCCCATTGCATGGCATATGTTTGGCTTTTGTACACATCTAGCATACACTTAGCTTCTCGTAACTGATGCACAAAAGGGAAACCAGTTTTAGTTCACCTCCTTAACTCTTTGAGGTGCTATCCCTTCCAAATCTCGAGGTAAGAAAGCTTTTCTTGGAATTTTCAGAAAATGGAACATGTCCAATGTGTACTACAAATGTGACAGTCCCAATACCCTCTTTTCTTTGCTTCTGAACACCTTCAAAACTAAGATCCAAGAGGCATCTTTTGAGATCATATCTCAGGGTATGGAATAGCCAGATCACAAAACACTTATTATCATCCTCATATCATTCCAAATGATTAGGATATTATCTACATTCAGCATGAAGAACACAATGGCACTCCCACTAAGCTTCACATGGTACATCAAGATTCTATTTGAAATCATAACATTTATAATTTCATCAAATCTTACGTTCCAACTACAAGAAGCTTATTTGAGTCCATAGATGGATTTCTTTAGCTTTCACACCTCACTTTCCTCAATCATGAAGCCCTGGGGATACTTCATGTGAATATCCTCAAAGAGGTATTCTTAGAGGAATGCAATCTTGACTTACATCTTGAAGATGCAATAGTCAAGTTGTGTGGTTAAGGTTAGCAATATTCTGATGATTTTAAGCATGGTTACCGAAGAGCAAGTCTCATCACAAGCAATGTCTTCTCTTCCGGTGTGTATCTCATGGCTATGAACCGTGATTTGAAGGTCTCTATCGTCTCATCAGGTTCCCTCTTCTCTTGAAGATCCATTTACACCTTAACAGGTCTTACCCTTATAGGTGGATCCTCGAGGGTCCATATACAACATTTGTATATGAAGTGTACTTTAGACTATATTGCTAATATCCATCTTTCCATGTCACGATCCTCATGAGCTTCATCACATGAAGTCCGATCGTTGTCAGACTTAATCGACACATGGAATACATCCTCAAACACATTTGAAGAGGTATTAATGTTTCATCTTTAATTATCTTTTCAGTTTCTAATTTCAGGAATCTCATTATCACCTCAAGATTAAATGAGTTCCTTTACTTAATTTTCATCTTTATTCTCAAAAGTCTTAATCCTCTAAGAATCACATTCTCAGAGATGAGATCTTTCAAGAATCTCAGGATTATAAAGTAGGTATCCAATACCATCCTTTATTTTCCTAATGAAGTAGCACTCTCAAGTGTTAGATTCCAGCTTACATGCATGGAACCTTATTAAGGATATATATTGTAGTCTCTACTACACATATATACCTGGAAACTAAGGGATGATTATGCTAAAATTCATCATTGATCAAATCATGTCACACATGATCCAATTGTATCTCCCTACAACTCCATTGAGTTTAGGTTAGGAGGATTGAGATAGAAATGATATTCATATATTCATAAGGTATTCTTTGAATTCATCTAATAGGTACTTGCTACCTTGATTAGATCAAATTCATTTAATCTTCCTTCAAACTTTGGTTCTAAACCAAAATTGTGAAATCTTTGAACATTTCAAAGGTTTCTCAGGTGAAGAGAAGAAATCTCATACCATACATAATCATCAATAGATATCACATATCCATAATGTTCACTATGATATAGATGATCCACATACATCAATATGTATGAGATCCCGAATACCTTGACATTTTACACCTTTCCCAGAGAAGGGTGTATTGGACATTTTACTTTGAATACAATATTCATAAGTATGTACAATTTGAAATTTTAGACATTCTAAAGTTTCATCTCTTACTAGTCTGTTGATCTCATCAGCAAACATATGTCCAAGACTTGATGCCAAATCACTGTCAAATGATCTTCATCCTCCTATTGATCTTATAAAGGTTTTAATTTTCAATATTATAAATCTTAATGAACCATTCATTAATTTTCCAATATTGTGGATTCCACTAGATGTTAGATTACTATCTGGAATATATCCATCATAACTCTTTATGATAGTTCTATCTCAGAATTCGTGTTTATTTCCAACGTTTAGAAACAAACAATGAGTGTATTCTAATATCAAGGTCATAGAGACATTCTCTTAGACTAAGGTCTCTCCCACTGAGAATAAAGTAGTCTATCAATCCAATGGAGATTGTTGCAACAATTACATCAATATCCATGTAGATGACTATTAAACCTTAAGATCAAATTTCTAATCTTCTAATACATATATGCAACCAATTGCAAATGTGATTAGAAGATTGGGATACAATTATCAGACTTTATCTGATGAAATAAGTAAGTCAAAGTCAATGATTATATGTAGATTATTCGATGCTCTATCTAAGTCCTTCACAAAGGATTTTAGACAGACTTGATAGCCATACTATCAACACATCCATTCATTGTAGTATTGGCATTCATCCAACTCTTTGGATATCTTATGACCAAAAAATCCCACAAGATCTGGGTAGAGGTAAAAACAAGGGTCGTTGCGACCCGAATCTCGTAAATCGATCAATCAAGAAAATTCTGACCACCAAAATTGAATAATCAGTCAAAAATGCGGAATAGCAGTCTCGCTATTTATTTAACCTGGTATAGCGATCAGGGTCGAACACAGGAGCACAGATTGGCCAAGTAGCCTACGAAGTAGTCTAAAAATTAATAAAATAAGAAAACATTTTTTGGTGGATTTTATGATTTTTAATTTTTTATTTTTAATTATGAAGAAAATACGGGAAAGGCTAAAAAGAGCACACTCAATGAATTATTCAACACACAAAGACAAGTCAGAAAATTAAAATAAAATTATTTTGGATTTTATATTTTTTGAAGTGTTTTTGGTAATTTTGTCAGATTTTTATATTTTTTTGTTGATTTTATAAAAATGAACTAAGGAAGAAAACTGAAATCAATGTGCAACCAGATTTGAAAGGTTATTTAAAAATAGATAAATAACCTCTAAAAATCTGGAGATAATTTTATATCAGACCACAAATAAAAACTAAGCTACAGGAGAAGTAATTGCATTTTTTAGAATTTTTACTGATTTTTATAAGGTTTTTAGGGTTTTTCAATTTTTAGGTGTTTTATAAATCTAAATTTGACAAAAATTAGACTGAAGTAAGCAATCACTAAAATAAAGAGTATCTAATTTTTTTAGAATTTTTGAAGGTTTTTTAATATTTTTAGTTGATTTTCCAATTCAAACAGTAGCAAAAATAGAGGTTTTTGAATTTTAAAAATAGAAAAAAAACCTCAAAAATGTCCTAAAAAATTAACGAAATTTTTACACAGTGGTAGGAGCTAGATATCCAAATTTCATAAGATTTGGAGTTCATTTGATATTTTATTTAACCAATAAACAAGGCACAACACATATGGACCTAAATGTAAGAAAAACAAGTTTCAGGGGCTAAAACGAAACACGCGTGGAAAATATAAGGGTATCAGTGCAAATTCCACATCAAATTCAACACATGTTCCAATTCCAGTACGCATAGGGGTATATATGCAAATATCCAAACTAAAAGTTCATTTCATAACATTCATAAAACCCCAACCCAATACATGAAATTTTCCCAAAATATCACGTGTCGAAGCACGTGCACCACAACTGGGGGGACTAAAATGCAAATACTAAAAACTACCAGGTTCAAAGTGCAATTATTCCAAATTTAAAACAACTACGAAAAATATTTACAAGACTAAATTATAAATGCTAAAGGAAGAGGGGCTTAAGGGATATTTACCCCTTTATTAAGATCCAACGGCTGGAAGGTGGTCTTCTTCAGATTGAACGGTGGAGATACGTTGTACCCCTTAGGCGATGGACGCTCTGGATGAGCTTCTCAGATGATCAGACGGCTGCTATATCTCCATGGATGATCGGCTCAGATAGACCTGGACGAGGAGGCTCGATCGGACGTCTCTGGAGGATCCTCGAAGAACAGTTCCCCGACGACTTTCTCCGGGTCAATACGTGCAATTGGGTGGTCCTCCGGTGCTGCTAAGATGGGGGAATCGATGCTGGCGGTAATCCACAGCTAGTGGTATGCTCCGATGGGGTCGGGAGGACTTGGAGGGTCCCCGACGACATCGAGTAGCTAGAGCACCTGTACTCGGATGGTAGAACCTCCAGATGAAGCTCTTAAGCCTTCGTACCTGCACATGAAGAAAGAGGGTCGAGGGTAAACTACCTCGACCTGTTAGCGTGCGAAGGGGGTGCGTGGATGAGGCGCGGCGATGGTCTCCGGCGAGCGGCGGCAGAGGAGATCCGATACCCGGTTCCTGGGCAAACCAGGGGGTATGGATGGGCGAAGAACGTGGATAGAAGATTCATGGGGATGTAGATGCGGTCGGATGGGGGAATCGATGGTCGGATGGTCGTGAATCGGCCGGAGAAGGTCGACGGCCTGAAACCTAAGAATCGAAAATCAAACGAGGCTATTGGGTATCGAGGCTACCTAATGATCGGAAGCGTCTGTGGTGGGGGTCAGCTACCTCCTGGAATCCTCGCCTCAATGGAGCGACGCCTCCAGAGGCTCGAGCTCACCATTGGCGGAGCGCGATGATGTGGGTCGTCAGACCTGGGGCTAGGGCGTCTCCTTCCTCGCTGCAACACCCCCTCAGGCTCGTTGTCACTCAAGGCAAGAGAGTGGAGGTCCTGGGAGTCGAAGACGGTGGCCGAAGGTGCGGATGAAGGCGGCTGAGGCTAAGGCTTTATACTAGTAGGGTTTCGAGAAGATGGGAGTCGGGCACGCAAATCGAGGCTCGGACCCCTAAGAAGAGGATCGGGCGAGGATCGCGGATGTGCCCTCTGCAATCGGAGCTCAGGGTTTGGCCAAATGGAGGTCGGGCCAAATCAAGAAAATTCAAAGAAGTCGGGCAAACGAACATGATCCGCCAAGAAGAGGTCCGCGGGGGAGAGTTGACCGGGGGTCAACATCCCCCGTGGACCAATAAAAATTCGCCATTTTGAAATTATTTATAAATTACATTAAAAAATAGCAACTGATTTTATTTTAAAATATTTTCAACATGAAAAATGTTTATTATTCAAATTGTTTTCTAATGATTTTTATTTATTTTTTTGAAAAATAAATTAATGTATATACATAATGTATTATTATACATAGATATAAATACCTGGGTGTTTTTTATTTTTATTTTTATTAGTTTATTTTTGTACAATATTTATTTAAAATATAAAATGTGGGATATAAAATAATTTTTATTGTTTATTTACAAGGATAAAATAAATAGGTATATGTACATATTTACATGGTATATACACACGTGAGAGAGATGATTTTATTTTTATTTTTATTCTATTTTTATCATTTTTATTTTATTTTTAGAAATATATACAAAGTGTGAGAAACACATAAATATTTTTATTTTATGAAAATAAAATATATACATGAAAGGGGGAATATGTGTACAATGGTGAATGGCCTTATCTCTCTCTAATTGTTTTATTTTGCGGTTAGGCTAATGCTTTGCCCTCCCTTGGGTTCGGGTCACTCAATATTTATTCTAAATATTTCCCTCTTTTTCTTTATTTCTTTGTTCCTTTATTTTTGCATAAAAACATGATAATTATTCTTATTTACACAAAGCATGCAATTTGACAATTTATTATATTTACAAATATTTACATAGTATTTTGCAAATATTTTTAGCTATAATAAAGGAATAAAGAGTGATGAATGGGGATTCATTACCCCCCTATACTTTACTTTTGCTATTCCTTTAACAAACACTTATTTGAAAAAGAAGTGCCAAAGAGAAAGAAAAAGACGGGAAATCAAGGTTGATTATTAAACTTTCCATCATTAAATTGAAATATGGAGCTCAGTTAGACCTTTGAATTATTAATTTGTCGGAACCTTATTTGGACTTAAGTTTAAAACTTAACAGTCTCTAAGTTCCACGAATCTATGGTCAGGACTCCTCAATAAATAGATCAGAACAAGTCTACATACACAAACTCTAATGACCATGAATGTTTCTTTGTATTATGTAAGTGATATGTAGCTCCCTACCTCAGAAATGACAAAGAAACCTCGACAAGGTAACTCTAATGCCTCAGTCTAGCAACTCTTTCCTCGAGGAGCGGGGTATTCCCTTCTAAGTTCAAGTACAACCTGCTCAAGAAGAGGGGGGAAGAAGAGAATGGACCATGACCAGTGTAGCTATGTATCCCTGGGAGCTCTAACCAGTGTAGCTGAATCTCCCGCTGCAAGCTTCATGAGATGGTCATGTGTAACATAAGCTTTGCTTTATTTGGCTATATACACTCCGGTGGGTATTTTATTTTTAATCAGACCCACCACTTTTTTGGAGTTTTTTCTTTCTTTGCACATTTTTTTGATGTGCATATGTACAACATATCTACATGGTGTAGCATATATACATAAGGAGTTTTTCCTCTTGAGCCAGTAGACTATCCCTCTTTTGAAGCTTTATTTCTACCCACAACTCCTATCTTTAGACTTCATCACCACCAGACCAAGTTGAGACGTACTTCCTTCACTATAAGAAGAAGAGAGGTTCTGCCTAGAAGTACTACCCTCATATGCTACCCCAAGCCAAACGAACTGCCTCCTCACCACCTCGTCCGTGGAGAGCTGTGTGTAAAGTGATGGTGCAAGTAAAGCCATTGCCTCTGAGAGTCATGTGTGCATTGTTAATTGCTCTACTTAGGCTCATCAAGATGACATATGCTCATAGCCTAGTGGACTCAAAGAATTAAGTCCCAATGGACCTGAAAAGTCTTAATCCTAAGCCCTATAAGGTTCCTCTTAGAATTAGGTGGATTAAGATCTTAATCAAGCTCCATTTTTCAATTTAATTCCAGTCTAGGTTAAATGTCAACTATGATTTGGAAAAACTGTACAAATATTTACAAAGATGCAATTTTACAAAATTTTACAAATATGTAAAATTTTTGAAAAATGTTTGAAAACATGGATGTATGCATGAATGCAAAGTTTTGCAAAATATTTACAAACATTTACACAAGGTTTTTGCAAACTTTTTGTTTTTCAATCATTTTACAAAAAAATTATACTATGTACATAGTTTTGATATCAAAATATTTACAAACTATTTACACAAATCATTTTTACAATCATTAGTACAAAAATAATTTTTATAAATAGATAAGTATGTGCAAAAAGAATTTTATATACAAGGAAAATTTTTAAAATTTTTATGGATTTTTAGCCATTTTATTTATTAACACACTCACATAAAGTACGAGTTATGGCTAAAGTATATATGAAATATATATGACACCCCCCTATACTTAGCTCGAACGATGTCCTCAGAGTGATCGAGAGCGATGAAGAAGACATAACTCGTGCCCAATATAGGGAAGTGAAAAGGAAGGGTATATACAAAGATGAATCAAAGAATAGAATGAAGATGACTCGATGTTCCCCCTATACTTAGGATCAAGTAATCCTAAGTATAGCAAGTTGTACATGAAGGGAAATCCGAGTGGAAGGATGTACAGGGTCTACCCTCCCTATACTTAGGGTAAAATATCCCTAAGTATAGGCAGCAAAACAGAGGTAGAAAGAATCAATAGAATGCCCGAGAGTCCTACACCCCCCCAATACTTAGGGTAAATTACACGCTAAGTATAGCATAATCATAAGATGAAGAAGGGGTGTGGGACTAAAGAATAGAGTGATATGGACAACTAGATCTATACAAGTGGAAAGAACAGTGAAATCAGGCGTGAGATGCAATAGATGTGAATCAAGAGACCACATCTCACGCAAAATGAACTGGGGCAACATCAACGACCCACGGCTCGTGATCTAGATATGGCTTGAGCCGCTAACCGTTAACACGAAAGGTAGCATCAGAAGACAACTCAGATATATCAATACTCTCATTGTCATGTACCTTTCGGACCAGATAGGGTCCCTTCCATTTGCTCTGTAGCTTCCCTGGAAATAAACGAAGCCTAGCATCAAACAACCATACTCTTTGTCCTGGCTCAAAGTGCGTGTGGCTGATATGAGAATCATGCCACTCCTTTACACTCTCTCCTTATACTGTAGGATGCTCGAAAAGGTTGTATCACGAGGCTCCTCCGGGGCTGCTAACTCTGCCCTCCTATGATATCCTACACTCACTGGATCAAAAAGTATATATGTGACTGCCTGATTAAACGAGATGTACGAGGGTCTAAATATCTCACACAAGGCGGAGACAAAATCACTGCAGCGACCCTCGGTAAATCCCGATTAAATCAACAATCAACACACAATATCAATCAATAAATGAGAAGCAAATGTGGAGTCAAAAATTATTATAACTCTACAATAAGTGTGTATAGTGCAAGTATGTGTAGAGTGTCGAACTCAGGGATCACACAAGATAGATCAAGGAAATAATGCACAAAAATGATTGTGATGATGTGTCTACCGATGCTATTTTTTGTGGGTTTTTATTTGTACTTTTTATTTGATTTTTTATTTTTATGTTTTTATATTTTGATTTTTAATTTACTGATTTTGTATTTTCTTTTTATATTTTAAATTTCTCTTTTTTTATTTTCTTTTTGAAATAAGATACAAACCTATTTAGAATATACAATGCAAGAGAGACAAGAGAGATATTAAAATAAGGAAAAATAAACAAAACATAAGGAATACAATGTTTTTGTGAATTTTATATTTTTCTAATGTTTTTATGATTTTTCCAGATTTTTCCTTATTTTTTTGGTATTTTTAAAGTCAAGAATACTGAAAACAGTGAAATAAATGGCTGGCCGAAATTAAAATGAGGATGAAAAATACCAACAGTGTCCAAAATTCCTCAAATTAATTTTAACATAAAGGTAATTAAATAAGGAAAATTCAGAAACCGAATTTAGATTTTTAGGAATTTTGTAGAATTTTTAAGATTTTTATGAAGATTTTAGGGGTATTGTAATTTTTAGATGTTTTCTTTTGAAACTTTTAATGATTTTTGGACTGAAGTTAAAACACACGAAAACAATCAAAATATATTTTTTGGAATTTTTCAAAAACTTTTTATAATTTTTATATATTTTCTAATGCAAACAGTGCCTAGAATGCTTGCTTTTGAATTTTTATAAATATGAAATAAAAATGCAATACAAAAATATGGCCTGAAAGAGTAGCTACACAGGAAGCTAAGTTAATTATTTAGAGATTTTTGGAATTTTATAGAAGCACAAAATAAATAGAGACAACAAAGAGAAACTACACTACTGACAAGGGCATTTATGTAAATATCCAGAAATCCAAGGGCCACAGTGTAATTTTTCACAAAATTTATAACTAATAAACAAAATTCCAGGGCTAAATACAAATACACAAACTCGTGGGGGCACGCCTGCAATATTCCCAACCCCGCACGTGGTATACACGCGCCTGGGAAGGGCCTAAATGCAATATACAAAACTCTCAAGGGTTGTCATGCAAAATATCCAAAAATATTACACGTAATAGCAAAGTTCCTGAACTAGAGTGAAATAAACAAACTCCCACGGGGGTCCTTGCAAAATCCCAGTCCCCTCACGCGCACAAGCACGTGAGGTGACGTGGACAGGACCTAAATGTAATTAATGAAAGTTAGGGGGCCTAGATGCAAATAGCACAGAAATATTTAAACTACAACTGAAAGTTATTGGACTAAATAGAAATACAAAAATGGGTGAGGGTTGAGATGCAAAATTCCCACGCCTAAATTCCTCGTGCACGATCGGACGACTGGGGAGCGGTCACTTGTCCACGTGGCGCACGCACAACGCGCGATGATGATTTGCGGCTGACGGCTGCGATTAGATCTCCTCGGCATGATCGAACGGTGGGTGCTGGAGGAGATCGAATGGTGGGTGCTGGAGGAGATCGAACGGCTGCTGTGCACCTGGAGCTCCGGCCTCAATCCGACGGTGCTGGGTGGCGAAGCAAGAACTGGGAAGCAATGCTGGCGAGGCGAGCTTCCCCAAGCTTTAGCCCCGTCCTACGGTGGTCTTTGGGCTCCAAAAAACGGGCTGCGAGCTCCTGGGGGCTTCCTCTGGGTCCTGGTGGCTCTAAATTGCTTTAGCGGTGGCCGGAGCTCGTTGGAGAAGACGGCAGAGCAGGAGGGTTTCGCGGGTCTCCGACGAGAGTCAAAACGAACCCCTGGCTCTCTTTAACGCGTGAAGACCTGCAAAAAGGGGTGAAGGAACCAAGGGCAAAATGCCCTTGTCCCGTGTAGGTGAAATAGAGGCGTAGGTCGGCGGTGCGAAGTGGTGGCCGGAGGTGCACTCCGGCGAGGTGTTCGTGAAGGGCGAATAGATGGGCTAAACGCGAAGATGATCGGGGTGATAGGATCCTAAAGCTACGGGAAACGAAATGCGCAAGAAAAATGGAAGAAAGATGTGCTACCTTGATGGTCGGAACCAGAGGTTGGACCTCAACGGCGACGGATTTCGCCGGAGGTGGTGGAGCCTCCTCGGGCGTCGCTCGACCGCCTGATGCTCTGAAAAGGAAGTTGTCACCTTCCTTGAGCTATTGGGCGTGAAAACGGGAGCTAAACCTGGGATTGAGGGGTTCAAAATTCGAATGAAGCGGAGGGGGTCCATTGAAGGGTTGACGAACGACTGAGAAGATCGAGGGAGATCGCTCGAATCGCAGCTCCAACCCTCGAGGCGATCATAGGGCGTGAAAGAGTGATGAACGAGGCACAAAAGTCATGAAGAGACTATCATGAGATGGTGCAAGGATTGACCTCGAAAAATTCGCGAAATGGGACAAAAACGACGTTCTGACACAATGGCAGAGAAGAGGATAGCCAGTTGACCGAGGTCAACGTGGACTGTCACATGGATGGTCCACGTGGACCAACCAGGAAAAATCCTGAAAAATGATTAGAAAAATCAATTAAAATTAGTAAGTAATTTTATTATTTTTAGGTTATAAAATAAAAAATATTTGTTATTTTATGAAGTATTTTATTACGATTTTTATTTATTTTTATGAGGTATAAAAATACAAATTACCATTTTAGGCCTATATAGGTATATTTATCTATATGTTTTAATATTTTATTTTTATTTTGTGAATTTAATTTATTTATTTTGATTTATTATTTTATAAATTTATAACTCATTTTTATGCATTTAAATTTATTTTTATTTTATTTTTATGATGTATTTTGTATAAGTAAATAAATAGAAGTAGTATTTATATAGGTATAAGTATAGGTAATCCATCTAGGTATTGAATACAAGTATTTCATTTTTTATGTTTTCTTTGTGCTTTTATTCTTGTTTTAATACACTCATATATTATAAAATAATATATACAAAATTATAAAAATAAGAAATTATAAAAATAATGAATAAATAATAAAATGAATATTTTAATCTGTACAAGTATACAAGAGGGGTCTGGGAAGTTGGGATTCTAGAAACTTATTCAGATCCTAACTTTTTATCTGTACATTATTTTTGTGCGAAATTAATTTTGCATTTTTCTTTATTTAATTATCTACAACTTTCATGTATAAAGTTTCTTTATTTGAGGTATAAAAAGTGAAACCAAAAATAGGTCCCAAAAATGAATAAAGAATGAATTAAATAAAAGGAATTTTATAGGCATTCTGACCTTTATCTCCCCCTACTTTATTCCTTGTCGACCTATTCATCTAGATGCCTAGGTCTCGGGGTTTCGGGTCATAAAATATTTACAATATTTTATTCTTTTTCTTTTCTTTTCTTTATTCTATAATTTTGGTGTTAAAAACCGTATTTTATACATTATTTACATACACCTGTATGAATGCTAAGATGCACTAATTAAGGGTATTTACATGCATTTGTCAGGGTTTTTGAGGCCAAAATGACATAATAAATATGATGAAATGTGGGTTCATCATCCCCCTATACTTTGCCTTTGCTAGTCCCTAGCAAACACTTATGCAATAAGTGCAGAAAGAAAAACAAAGAAAAAAGAAGAAGAAAAATGGATTAAGTATAATTATCAAACTTGTCTTCGCAAAATCAAAGTTTGGAGCTCAAGTCGGACCTTTGGAACTTTAGTGCGGGCGGAACCTTATTGAGAACCGGACTTGAAATCTAACAGCCTTTGAGAATCCCCAAACTCTGTTCAAGTCTCCTCAATAGCCAGGTTAGAAATATTTCAACTCATACGCAAACCCTTATGACTAAGAATCTGACTTGTACAGTATAAGTGATGGTGACTCTCCCCAACTAGAATGACAAAGAGACTGGCTTCTCCAATATGGCAACCCAATGATTCTCCAATCCAACAACTCATTCCTCAAGGAGCAGGGTATTCCCTTCTAAGTTCAAGTGGCAACCAACCCAAGAGGAGGGGATGAAGAGAAGAATGGACGGTAGCCAGTGTAGCTACCTAGCCTGGGATGCAAGACCAGTGTAGTCAAGTCATCCAGCTGTAGGCTCACATGACTTGACTTTGAAGCACAAGCTTGCTTATTGACTATACACATATGTACACTCCGGCAAGCATTTTTATTTTTGTACAGGCCTGTCCACTTTTTTGGAGTTTTTGCTTTTTACATTTTTTTGAATACTATATACAGCAGCATTTACATAGGGAGATTTTCCTCTTGGGCCAGTAGACTATCCCTCTTTTGAAGCTTTATTGCAACCCATAATCTTCTATCCTTGAAACTCATCATCACTGGACGAGTTGGGATGCACTTCCCTCTTAGAGGAGGACAAATGTTTCCACCTGTGTGTGTCTCATACCGGCAAATCCAACCTCCTCACCACTCCAACTGAGTTGAACCATGTGAAAGGTGCAGGTGTCCAAGTTAGGTCATTATCAACAAGAGTCGTGCGTGTGCTCCGAAATACTCTACTTAGGCAGTCAAGAATCCATTGAACAAGTCTCGTGATCCTCAAAGAGTTAAGTCAACTAGACCTGAAGTACCTCAATTCCAGCTCCTATAAGGTTCCTGTTGTTAGTAGATTTTTAAAGTCCAACCAAGCTCCAATCTCCGGATTTTTCCTAGACTTGTTCAACTATCAAACTCAATCCAAAAAAATGCTATGCAGAAAATATTTTTGTGATGCAATTTTTAAGGGTTTTAAACTTTTTGTGGATTTTTGAAAAGATGATGCATATGCATTTTTTTGTATTTTTCAAAGAGATTTTTCAAATGTTTTTGGATTTTAATTTTGTAAATATTTTTGGAATTTTTGAAAACAAAAGCTTTTGGCTAAAAATTAGGTACAAATATTTACACGGGGATGTATCTTGTATCTACAAGAATTGGATTTTTAAGAATTTACAAAGGGTAAGTGATCACTTTTATAGATATATACATAAAGAATTTTAGGTGAGAAGTAAGTATTCCTCAAACTTATTTGACACAGGTTTTTCAAACAATTTTGGAAACTATAGTCCAAAATAATTTTTACAAACAATTTTTACAAACATCTACACACATTTGAACATCATTTTGCAAAGGTTTTCCAAACAGTATATATAAATTTTTCAAATATTTTTGCAACCATTTTTCAAACCGTTTGCAAATCATTTTTCAAATCTTTTTATTTCACAAAAAAATTTACAATCAAAATGTTTTTACAAAGGTTGAAAACATGTAACAAAACGTTTTCCAAATAGTTTTCAAGAGAATTTTCACAAAGATTTTCAAACTATTTTTCAAACATTTTGCAAAAGATATTTTTACCTGATTTATTAATCAGTAAATACACAAAGAATTTGAGGAATGGTAACATCTTTTTTTATTAAGTTTTTTAATGAATTTAATAGCTAATTAGCCATATTTATTAAGAAAATACGAAAGTACGAGTTATGGATAAAGTATATACACAGTATATACGACCCCCCTATACTTAGCTTGAGCTATGTCCTCATAGATGGGAGAGAAAAGAGAAGACATAACTTGTATTGAGTATAGCAAAGTCTAAAGAATAAACGAATAAGAGATGAATGAAGAAACAAATGAGAAGTCGACCGTCCCCCCTATACTTAGGATCAAATAATCCTAAGTATAGTAGATTGTACATAAAGCATGGAGGGTCAAGGGTGGGAATGAACAGATCGTACTCAGACTGTCTCCTCCTATACTTAGGGTAAGATATCCCTAAGTATAGACAAGAAGAGGAGACAATGGAGAGGATCAAAGAATAGAAGAAACTCGGGGTGCACACCCCCTATACTTAGGACAAAGTACGTCCTAAGTATAGAAGACTGACAAAAAGGGGCGGCACCTTTTCGGGAGATGAAGAAGATAGAAGAGGAAAAGAAGAAAAGAGAATATACATATCACAACCCAATGTGTGCACCCCCCTATACTTAGGATAAGGTATTTCCTAAGTATAGCAAAATCATAGGATGGCAATGGGGTGGCAGACATACGGAAGAAGGAATGAATGATATGGAGAAATGGATCTATACAGTGGAGGGCAGAAGTGATATCATGTATGAAATGCAGGTGATGTGAGTCAAAGAGCTCATCTCATACCAAATGAATGGGGGCAACGTCAACGGTCGGTGGATCATGATCAAGATATAATATCAAGCATTGACCGTTGACGCGAAAAGTAGAGGAAGATGACAACTCGGATATGTCAATGCTGCCATTGTCGTGCACCTTCTTGACCACATACGGTTCTTTCCACTTACTCTGTAATTTCCCTGGAAAAAATTTCAGCCTAGAATCAAACAACCATACACGCTGATCAGGCTCAAACTGTTTATGGCTGATATGAGAATCGTGCCATGTCTTCACTTTTTCCTTATACTGTAGGCTGCTAGAAAAAGGTTGTATCTCTCAGTTCCTCCAGGACTGCCAACTCTGCTTTCCTCTGTTCTCCTATACTCTTGGGATCCAATAATAACTCGGTAACTGTCCATAGTGACTTGTGCTTGATCTCCACTAGTAGATGGCACGGTTTGCCATAGACGAGATGAAAGGGAGATGTCCCTAATAGTGTCTTGAAGGAAGTCCGATGGCCCACAAGACCGAGTCCAAATGCTGTGACCAATCCTTCGGTCTGGACGGACTACCTTCTGTAAATAGTCTTGATCTCCCTGTTCGATACTTCGGCAAGACCATTAGTCTGAGGATGATATGGAGTAGCAACACGATGGTCAATGCCGAACTCATCTGCAAGGGCCCTAACCTTGTCATTAATGAAGTGAGACCCCCCTGTCTAAAATCAAAACTCTAGGTACCCCGAACCGTGAAATGATATTTTTCCTCAAAAAGCGACATACGGTCTTAGCATATGCAGCTCGGGCGGGGATGGCCTCAACCCAACGGCTCACATAATCCACAACAAGTAAAATGTACACAAACCCCTGACTCTTAGGAAATGGGCCCATGAAATCAATCCCCCATGCATCAAAAATCTCACAAAAGTGAATGGGCTGCATGGGCATCATGTCTCTCCATCCGCAAGTACCCATCTTTTGACAGTCAGTACATCTCTTCACGAATTCATTAGAATCCTTGAAGAGAGTAGGCCACCAAAGGTCGGATTGGAGCACCTTCTGTGATGTTCGTCTCCCAGAATTATGTCCTCCTGCCTCAAGCTTGGGGAAGTGTGTGAGGACGCTATGCTGCTCTTCTTGAGGAATGCACCTCCTCCTGATGCTATCCCCTCCTTCATGATAAAGGACGGGATCCTCCCAATGGTAAAACTTGGCCTTTGCAAGGAAGGTCTCAAGTTTCTTCCTGGGCCAACCATGTGGAACCGTCTTGGCGACAATATAGTTCACAATGTCAGCATACCACGGGAGCGAGGTGATAGCCAAGATCGCCTCATCTGGAAATGTCTCTGTAATAGGTGCGCTGGGCTCAGATTCCTCAAGGTTCTCTAAGCGGGAGAGGTGATCCGCCACCACATTCTTAACTCTAGGCTTATCCTTAATCTCAATGTCGAACTCCTGGAGTAGAAGGATCCATCTGGTAAGGCGAGCTTTGGCATCCTTCTTGGCCATGAGATACCGGATGGCGGTGTGATATGTAAAGATAGTCACTCTAGATCCGAGAATATATGATATGTACTTATCCAAAGCAAAGACTACAGCTAGCATCTCTTTCTCAGTCACGGTGTAATTCCGCTGAGCGGCATCCAAAGTCCGGCTAGCGTAGTGAATGGCATACGACAATCCATCCTTCCTCTATTCAAGCACAACCCCTACGGCAAAATCAGAAGCGTTCGTCATGATCTCGAATGGGAGAGACCAATCAGGTGGCTGAAGGACAGGAGACGTGACAACCATACTCTTGAGAGTCTCGAAAGACGCAAGACACTTATCATCTACAAGGAACTCGGTGTCTTTCGTCAGCAAATCAGTGAGCTGTCGGGCAATACGACTGAAGTCCTGAATGAACCGTCGGTAGAAATCGACATGCCCCAGAAAAGACCGCAATTGACGCAAATTGGACGGTGGATTGAGTTTTCTAGTTATTTCCACCTTAGCCGGATCAACCTCCATGCCCTTGTTGGAGATGATATGGCCAAGGACCATCCCTTGAGTCACCATGAAGTGACTCTTCTCCTAAGATAAGACAAGGTTGACCTCTATGCAGCGTTGAAGTACACAGTCTAGGCAGTCAAGACAAGCATCAAACCCATCGCCATAGACCGAGAAGTCATCCATGAAGACCTCTAAATAGTCACCCACAATGTCCGAGAAAATGGACAACATGCACCTTTGGAATGTCGCTGGGGCGTTACATAGACCAAAGGGCATCCGTCTGAAAGCATAAGTCCCAATGGATAGGTGAATGTCATTTTGTCCTGGTCTTCGGGCATAATGGCCACTTGATTATATTCGGAGTACCTGTTAAGAAAACAGTAATGACTCTTCCCATATAGCCTCTCGATAATATGATCAATGAATGGCAGCGGGAAATGATCCTTCTTGGTGGCCTCATTCAATCGTCTGTAGTCCACACAGACCCTCCAAGAAGTGGGTACCCGGGTAGCTATATCCTCTCCAGACTCACTCACAACTGTAGTGATACCCGTCTTCTTGGGTACCACATGTAATGGAGTAACCCACTTAGAGTCGGAAATGGGGTAGATAAAATCGACGCTCCACCACTTCGATATTTCCTTCATGACCACCTCTCGAAGATTCGGGTTCAACCGTCGCTGGAACTCATGCGATGGCTTAGCATCCTCTTCAAGATAGATGTGGTAGGAGCACAAGGCCAGACTAATCCCCTGGAGATCAGCTATACTCCATCCAATCGCCTTGCGGTTTCTTTCAAGAACCTCCATCAAACGAGATTATTGTTCTCCAGTCAGATCTGTTGAGATAATAACTGGGTGCATATCTATCTCACCCGCAAGGAATCTGTACTTCAACGACTGCGGCAAAGGCTTCAATTCTGGACAACTGGGAGATGGTAGATCTGTCTTCTGATATGTTTGTGTGAAGGCTACCAGGTCTGCATGTGAGAACTCTCGCTGTGCATGAATCTATGACGAAGGGAACCCTGTTGAATCATCTATAAACTGTACTGGCTTGCACTCCGTCCTAGCTGTCGGCTCAGAGGGAATCAGACAAGGCAAGTAATCATCGAAGTCATCCCAATCAATGTCTGAATCCAAGGGATCTAAATCTGAAGAATATGAATGAAATTCTTCACCACTCACCACAGAACTATCGGCCTCAAATGTGTCCTCTGCCAGGGGTGTGCTCTCCAAGCTCTCAACTGCCATAAGCTGTAAGTAAGTTGAATCTGCGGGCAAGGCGAGGGCTCGTGCTACTGGATCTGTCTAAATGGATTCATCATCTGTCATCACAAAATCACACTCCTAGTGGACGTCTCTCTCAGCCTCTGTCGTCTGTTCAGTATCACTGGACTGCTCTGAGCATGCTGATTCTCTCGCTCTAGTCTCGTCGATTGTCTCTATTTGTATACTTTAGCCCTCTACATGAAAGTACACCTTCCCGCAATCATGGTCGGTCACCGCTTTGGCAGTGGCCAAGAATGGACGTCCTAGTATGATGGGGGCACATGTTACCGATTCAGGGTTCTCCATGTCCAATACAACAAAGTCCACGGGGAAGTTCATGCCCTGAATGGTAACGACCACATCTCTCAACAACCCCTTCGACCTCTTAATCGATCGATCAGCAAACTGAAGGACTGTCCTGCTTCGAAGAAGAGGACCAAACTCGAATGGGTCGAGTGAGGCTGCCGAAAGGAGGTTGATAGAAGAGCCATTGTCTAATAGAGTACGATCAAACTGTTGCTCCTGAATCTCGCATCTGACATAGGGAGCTCTGATGAACGCGAAATCCACCTCTTTAATAAGACTGAATTGTAGTATAGGAGGCGGATTTCGGTCGTCAAAATACCACGATCTTTGAATGTTGTGGACTATTTTTACTTGGCAAGTTTACCAAGGTCGAACTCAGGGAACGGCGATTTTTAGTTGCGTGGTCTTTAATCAAATTAAATAATTAATTAATGATCGATTAATTTCTATGTTGAGGAAATATACAATGCAAAACAATGATATGCAATTAGATGCAAATAAACAAAGGTAACAGTTCAGTACAGGATCTGGGATTTAGATTTATGCTCCAAAAGATGTTAATTGATAACCTCGAAATTTATCACAGATCAGAATCTATAATTCAAGAGAAATGATCAGAGTGTCGATAAATAATCTCCTGTGTTCGGGTCTCTGATGAAAATTTCTTCTAAATTCCCTGTAGATTAATCCTTAATTGATAGACATTATCTTCGAAAAATACAAGGAAATAAATTTTCAATCTTCTTCTCTGAAACCCCTGTATAAAATAAGTCCTCAAATGATATCTCAACTCCAACAATTCCCTGTAAAATAAATCGTCAAGTTTTCCTAGGGAGATATGGCACAGATATGTCAAAATAAGCCTACAAATGACAACAGATATACTCAATAATAAATATAAATAAACAGCCTCAAATCTGTCCACAAATGATGCTAAGTTGTAGAGCACAGAATTAGCTTCGAAACGACATATTATATGCTAAAATCGGAGTCCATATGACAAAGATATGATAAAATGAAGTTTCAGGGACTGAAATATAAATAAAATAAATGTTTCTTTGCAAAAAGGTCCCTGGGAGGACTTATCTGTAATTTGTAGAAACTTTAAGGGCTCCTCTGTAATTTACCCTGGCGGGGGTATTTCTGCAAATTCCTAAAGTGCCAGGGGCTTGAGTGCAATTTTCCTAAGAGCGCACGTGCGTTGCACGTGCGCCTGAGGCTCGGATGGAAGGCGGGAGGCTCGGGTGACGGGGCAGCTGGCTTGGGTGGCTACCCTCAGGTTCGGGGGCCGAGCCTATGGTTCGGGCCCGGCCTGAGGCTCGGAGCCCCGAACCAGAGGCGTGGAGGGGCGGCTTGGGGGGTCGTCCACGTGGTAGTGCTGGAGCCGTTGGATCAAGGGCCTCCTGCCCGATCCAACGGCGCCTGTGCGTCGTGGTGGGGCAGGCGGCGAAAGGAGCTGGGCGAGGGCGGAGGCGCGGAGGTCGGCACCCCCGCGCGCCGAAGGCGAGGCGCGGCGACGAGCGGAGGCTGGCGAGCGGGGCTGGTGGGAGGAGGCGCGGCTGAGGCTGATCGGAGGGCGAGGCCGCGGCGGAGAGATGGGCTGGGGCTGAGGCGGCGACCGCGAGCGGAGCTGGCCTCCGCGGCGGTGGGCGATTGGCGGAGACGAGAAGCGGTGCCGCCGCAAAGGCGGAGGCGGTGAGCAGCTGGAGGTCGGCGCGGAGGTGCCGGAGCGTGCAGCCAAGGCGCGTGGCACGGTCGAGGCGGCGCCTCCGCGCGAAGATGGAGGTGGTGGTGCGGGAACCTGCAACGGAGATAACAAAAAATCGGTTATGTACGAGATCGCCTGGGAAGTGTGGAGAAGCAAAAGCCTCTTCGATCTTCGCTTCAAGGAGTCGGCGATGGAGCTCCGAAGCTTGTGCTTGCCGGACGGGAAAGCTACACGGAGTTCGGTTCCGCGGATCAAGCCTAGAAAAGCCGCTGTCACCGGCGTTGATGGAATGGCGGATGGAGAAGAAGGCCGGCGATGGGAGCTGCTTAATAGGCGAGGAAGAAGGCATTACGCGGAGGTGGCGTTGGGTGGTTAATGGCCGTGCATGGCGGGGGCACGGGGTTACTCGCAGGGGGGGAATGGAACGGTCGAAGGTGGAAGATGATGGGGTCACGTGCTAGGCACGTGACCCGGGAAGGGCTGGAGATAGTGTGTATGGCGGGGTGCCACGTGGCACGCCCTGGAGCTGCCACGTGGCACCAAAAAAATTTCAGATTTTTTTGGAGGAGAAAAAGAGATAGAAGATGACCTCGGATCGAAAAAATTTCTTCACGAAAGTTGTTCGTCTCGTCGAGATCTACAACTTTCATGAAGGACCCGGGAGTAAAAGAGGTCACCTGTGCAAAGTGGTATTTTTGGTGGCTTTCCATGTGTACGAAAAACCGTATTTTTGAGATTTTGTATTTTTTTGGTGGTTTTAGAGAGGATAAAAATTCTAGAAAAAATACGATAAAATAGAAGAAAATTATTTACACATTAATTTAATTTTTTTTTTTGGATTTTTAAAGGATAAGAAATTAGGAAAATAAAATAAAGGTAAGAAACAAACAACTTTTGCACAGACCGACAACGGACACTTGGACTTGGTCAATTTCTTTGATCTCAGTTTTAATCAGGATTTGAATTTTTGCATTTTTTATTAAAACTTTTATCAAAGGACACAAATGAAAAATAAATAAAATTAAAAGAGTTAATTATGCACATAAAAACTCATGTTAAAAATAGCAAAAAGTCAAAATGCGCAAAAGAGGCCCAAAACCCAACTTTTACATATGAGCTCCGAATTTTACGAAATTGGTCTTGTTTTGAAGGTATTTGAAAATGGAGTACTTTAAAAAGTGAGTAGACCAAAATCGGACACTGTATGTGGGAGATATGCTCATTTTAGTCTGTCAGATGTGAATTTTGACTTTGGGATTATTTGACACTTATTGAGGTTAATAATTTTTTTGTATTTTTTATTTAATAAGATTAGTAATATCTACACAATGGAGGTGGTTTCAGGTCAATCGGAGTTAGAATGAATTAACTAAAAATGTAAGAAGTTAGCGGCTTTTTGGGCTAATTTACACAAGGGATTTTAATGCAATTTATGCATGATGAAATGCAGATATCATTTTCACATGTATGAATGCTAATAATGCTCTATTAATGATTAATTGCAAGTGGATGATGGGGACAGAGCCTAAATGACCAATTTTAGCATGATGAATACGGGATTCATCAAGCTCTTGCATCAGGTCTCTTGGCTGGCAGTATGTTCTGAATGGCAAAGCAAGTAGAGCGGGTGAGCACATGGATTTCATCTCCGCAGTTCCTCCTCTTCCTACGGATTGTAGTCTTCTCTCTCAAATTCTTTTGGAAGAGGGGGATGTGCTCAAGCGCCTCCTGTAGAGTCAGCTGGATCTGAAATCTATCAATCAACTGGTTGCTGAACTCTAACTAATGAGTCTTTTTGGGCTTTTCTCTTTTATTTCCCTTCGCAAGTGGAGTGCTTAAGGGAAGGGGATGGTAGGGCCCTCCTCAAATGGAGGAATAGGAATAGGTCCCTGTGCCTGTGAAAGAGTAGGATCCATACAATGATCATCATGCAACACATGTGGACTTGAAGTGGATACAGAAACCTTTCCTTTATTCATTTTTTTTGTTCTTTTTCTTGTTACCACAGTCCTGAGATACAAAAGGTGGCAACACAACAGGTGGAAGCTCATCAAAAGTGGAAGTGGTAGCCTCAACATCACCCACAACATCTGACATCGCGACATCAGCACCGCGCTCTAGCACATCATCAAAAATGGTTGCATAAGCACCACCGTCTGCTTCTGGATCATCAAACAAAATGGTGGCCTCAGCACCACCGCCTGCATCTGGAATCACGACGGCCTCAGCACCATCATCCGGATCTGCATCCTTGGTGGCATCAACACCACCGTCATAAACATCATTAGCGGCATCAGCACTGCTACTCTCCTCATTTGGCGCTCTTGGTTCATCGTGTGGTTGTCGCTCAGATGAGGCACCGCCGGCTGGCATCCTACCGCTCCTAGTAGTCACGAAATCAGCATCACAAAAAGAATACATGCCATCCATAAAGTCACTAGGAGCGGTAACCTCTGAAGACTGTACCTGCTTAGATTTCCTCTTCAAGTTGTTCGAATTAGGCTCAATCTGTGCTGGTATGGCGGTCTTGCCATTGATGATATCCCTAATCTCCTGCCGGAACTCATCCATTTCCTGTCAAAAGGATGCTTGCTGTTCAGAGAGCAAGTGGGCGAGGTCATCTAGAGCTGGGTTCTCGAAGGCGGGCGCTTGAGAACCGGAAGTGTTCCCCTGCTGGAAATGAGGCTGCTACTGCTGAGAATAGTGATGGGGAGGCTGGGAGTATGTCTGGTGAGGTTGCTGACGCTGCCTCCACTGTTGTCCCTGATAGGCAGGACAAGGACCCTGCTGGTGATGCTGGGAATACTGGAGTTGTTGTTGGTGTTGGCCGCTCTGACTTCCCTTAGCGGGAGACTGCTGTTGGGAGGAGGTACCTCAGGTGGTCCATCAGAACCCGGGGTGATCACGCTGAATCTCGACCTGCTGTGGGTACCGGTCGTACCATATCCCATTAACTTCCATTAATGTCTCATGCTCGAAGGATGGTGGAGGTAGAGCTGCCAATGGCTGATCCGACTGATAAACCACTATCTAGGTGTCCTGAGATGGTGGCTACGACGGGTAGTACTGTAGCTGTTGGACCGTCCCTGCCTGTATGTGGTGAACCTGGTAGTGTGAGGCAGAGGGCTGAGTAGAGCTGCTACTGCTGGCATCAGCACGCGATCTGGGGGCTGCACGGATGTCTGTGCTTCCTGAATACACAAGATTTGTGTCTTCAGGTCACTCATGGTCTTCGTCAACTAGTCCATCTGGACCATCCCCTGACTCTGCTTCTTCTCGAGGATCTCGATGCGGTCCAACTTCTCGCTAATGATCCCCATGTCGGCTGCTGCGGATTCATCTTGGGCTATGGCTGCTGATGGAGTGTGGGGACCGGCATCGATGCGGGCGATCATCTGGAATGAACATGCTCCGTAGGGGCACTTCTGCTGTATGTAGACTCGGGCTTGTGCCATGACTGTCGAGTTCTCTACCATCCCTTCATAGATGACCCAAACGTCATCTTCACCCTTGGAAAAATAGGACCCACCACAAGAGGCATTTACAAGCCCCTGCAGCTCCGGTGTTAGCCCACAAAAGAAACTCTGAACCAAGTTGGGATTTGATATGTCATGATGTGGACAACAGTCAATGAGCTCTCTAAAGCGATCCCAAGCCTCATGGAATTATTCATTCGGGACCATTGTGAAGTTACTGATCATAGCTCGCGGTGCGTTCTTCCGACCGAGAGGATAATACTTATTCAAGTATGCGGTCCGGAGTTGTGCCCAGGATGTGACGTACCTCCCAAGGTATTTCAGCCAGTAGGCTGCTCCATCAGCTAAGGAGAATGGGAAGGCAATTATCTTGATTGTGTCCTCATCCACGAATCTGTCATGGACAGTATTGCAAATCATCTCGAACTCTTGCAGATGGAGATGAGGTTCCTGTGGCAAACCCATGAAACTTGGGCAATAACTGAATGGTCTGCGGACGAAGCTCGAAGTTCCCTACAATGGGAGGAAGCTGGATCCATCAGTGAGTGAGGGTTGCAGCTGGATTGTGCAACTGCCTCATGATCATCGGTGGCGGCCTCTCCTGGTTAGGTTCTCCTCCTCCGCCTGCTGCTTCGGGTATGTCTCCACCATCGCCCTCAGGTCTGTCATCTCTGCCTTCTCGCATTTACGCCAGCTCTCTCATGATATCATCCATGAATACTCCCTGCTCTCTGATCTGTCTTTGCATGGTCTCCAGGGAGGCTAATAGTGAATTGTTGATGGCAGCTTGGTCCTATATGAATGGAGGGTGTTCCTGCTCATCCGGGTGTTCTCCTCTGTCGGCCATTTCTTGGTCTCTAAAAAGGCAAAAGAACCCATCTCAGGTGCCGTCAAATGCTCTGAACTGTGTGCTGCACTAAATTCTGACACCACTGGACCAATGGAGGAAGAAGGATGGTCGAGGGGCAACAGGGCAGAAGTAAACTTGGGCTCGGAGAGTGGGTATGGACTCTCCGAAGCCGACCTAGATGAATAAGAAGGAGTGCTCGGCAGCGGTGCCACCAGACGTGGCCTAAGGGATCTCCTTCCCATCATTTTGATCTGGAGAAAGGGCGGATGAGATCTGGAATGCAGACAAGATGTGAAATCAAACCCCCAATTCACCTATACAACTCTGAGCTGATGACCGTGAAGGTTCGGTCTTTTATCTTGTCAAATTTTATTAAGATGATCAGTCAATCTATCAGCGTGATTAAGCGAGTTGTTGGGAACCCAACTCTCCTAGCCAACTGTCCCAATCCCAAATGAGATCTTTCCCAGCCAGTAGGAGTTGCGGACCATTTATCGGCTACCCGATCAACCCCGTCTGCTAAGGACGTCGCGGTCCGCTTTACCGGTTATCAGAGAGATCCTCACTGTAGAACGACTCACCAAGACCAGTAGTCGACCAAGATTTCGGGTGTGGCTCTAGCCTAGTGTGCGGGTCACTCTCTCGCTGCAGATAAATCAAACAATGAGGGGGTTACTCTCCCCAAGATAAAATTTTTGGTGGGGTGAGTTTTAGAGTCAAGTTTGCATTAGCAGTCCCAATTTTATGGTTTTCACTTTTTAGGTATTTTTCTGAATAAAGATAACACCTAACGAATTTTCCTATCTCTTGATTATTTTAAGTCCAATAAAACGGGGGAAGTCGGAAAAGCCGATGCACGATCAAACACAATGATGCATGCAGAGATAGAAATGTGTACCTTGCTCTAGCACTCTACATGCAGGGTGATCCACGCATAAATTTAAACACAGGAATAAAACTACCTATATGATGCACGAAGAAAACCGTCCCTAGATGAGCAACTTTTATTAATCGTGAAGAACAGATAGCTAAGACTCGGAAGAGAGACCGGAGTCTGGTTTTGGGAGCCGATCGATGTCCACCACAATGGATCCTGAACGTGCTATGTATGACCCCTCCCGACACGTGGTCCCTAGTCCAAGTCAATAGCTTTTTCAGTTGATTTTTAGCTAAGTCCAATTACGACTATAGGCACAGGCAAGATATTAGGTGTTGGGCCTTAGCTATTTACGTCACAATCAATAGAAACTCCTATATCTAGGGGCTAAATCTGCGTGAAACAAACTTGTAATAAAGGCAACAAAACCGCAAAAAAATCGCGAAAAACCGACGAGGCCTCCAAGGAAACAATCCCTCGGGCACTGGACCTCGTGAAGTGTCGAAGTGTCCAAGTCCTGTTTAGGTTACAATTTTGGAGTCACTCTTTCACAAATAATTACAAATATAGGCAGAAAAGTAACTAAAGCTAATCTACAAAAACTCTAAGTCTTCTTCGTGCAAGCTGTAACCGGCTTCACGTGGGTGCTCAGGCACCTATGAAAACACGCCTCCCTCGATCCGCGGTACCTCGCACAAAGATGACAAAGAAGGTTGTTATATAGCTCAACAATGTAAGTCAAATACAAGAGAAATGAATGAAGCAATAATGGTAAATCACAATCAGTCACAACAAGAATGATATATACGCTGTTGCTCCCCGGCAACGACGCCATTTGATTAACCGAGATGTACGAGGGTCTAAATATCTCACACAAGGCGGAGACAAAGTCGTTGTGGCGACCCTCAGTAAATCCCGATTAAATCAACAATCAACCCACAATATCAATCAATCAATGAGAAGCAAATGTGGAGTCAAAATTTATTATAACTCTACAATAAGTGCGTATAGTGCAAGTATGTGTAGAGTGTCGAACTCAGGGAGCACACAAGATAGATCAAGGAAATAATGCACAAAAATGAATGTGATGATGTGTCTACCGATGCTATTTTTTGTGGGTTTTCAATTTTGTACTTTTTATTTAAGTTTTTTATTTTTATGTTTTTATATTTTGATTTTTAATTTACTGATTTTGTATTTTCTATTTATATTTTTAATTTTCTCTTTGTTATTTCCTTTTTGAAATAAGATACAAACCTATTTAGAATATATAATGTAAGAGAGACAAGAGAGAGATAAAAATAAGGAAAAATATACAAAACATAGGGGTATTGTAATTTTTAAGTGTTTTCTTTTGAAAATTTTAATGATTTTTGGATTGAAGTTAAAACACATGAAAACAATCAAAATATATTTTTTTGGAATTTTTCAAATACTTTTTATAATTTTTATATATTTTTCTAATGCAAACAGTGCCCAAAATGCTTATTTTTGAATTTTTATAAATATGACAACGCAATAAAAATGCAATACAAAAATATGGCGTGAAAGAATAGCTACACATGAAGCTAAAATTTTTTAGTGATTTTTGGAATTTTATAGAAGCACAAAAAAATAGAGACAACAAAGAGAAACTACACTACTAGCAAGGGTATTTGTGTAAATATCCAGAAATCCAAGGGCCACAGTGCAAGTTTTCACAAAATTTATAACTAATAAACAAAATTCCTGAGCCAAATACAAATACACAAACTTGCGGGGGCTCGTCTGCAATATTCCCAACCCCGCACGTGGTATACACGCAGCTGGGAAGGGCCAAAATGCAAGATACAAAAGTTCCAGGGTTTGTCATGCAAAATAACCAAAAATATTACACGTAATAGAAAAATTCCTAGACTAAAGAGAAATAAACAAACTCCCAGGTAGGTCCTTGGAAAATGCCCAGTCCCCTCACGCGCACAGACACGTGAGGTGACATGGACTGGACCTAAATATAATTAATGAAAGTTGGGGGGCCTAGACGCAAATAGTATAGAAATATTTAAACTACAGATGAAAGTTAGTGGACTAAATAGAAATACAAAAATGGGCGAGTGTTGAGATGCAAAATACCCACGCCTAAATTCCTCATGCGCGATCGGATGGCTGGGGAGCGGTCACGTGTCCACATGGCGCGCGTACAACCCGCGATGATGATTCACTGCTGACGGCTGCGATTAGATCTCCTCGGCTTGATTAAACGATGGCTGCTGGAGGAGATCGAACGGCTGCTGTGCACCTGGAGTTTCGGCCTCGATCCGACGGTGTTGGGCGGCGGAGCAAGAACAGGGAAGCAACGCCGGCGAGGCGAGCTTCCCCGAGCTTTAGCTCCATCCTTTGGTGGTCTTTGGGCTCCAAAAAACGGGCTGCGAGCTCTTGGGGGCTTCCTCTGGGTCCCGGTGGCTCCAAAATGTGCCGGCGGTGGCCGGAGCTTGCTGTGGAAGACGACGGAGCTGGAGGGCTTCGCGGGTCTCGGGCGAGGGTCAAAACGAGCCCCAGGCTCTCTTTAACGCATGAAGACCTGCAAAAAGGGGGGAAGGAACCAAGGGCAAACTGCCTTGGTCCCGTGTAGGCGAAATAGAGGTGTAGGTCAGCGGTGCGAAGTGGTGGCCGGAGGTGCACTCCAGCGAGATGTTCGTGAAGGGTGAATGGATGGGATAAACGCGAAGATGATCGGGGTGATGGGATCCTAAAGCTACGGGAAACGACATGCGCAAGAAAAATGGAAGAAAGATGCGCTACCTCGATGGTCGGAACCAGAGGTTGGACCTCAACGACGATGTATTTCGTCGGAGGTGGTGAAGCCTCCTTGGGCGTCGCTCGACCAGCTTGATGCTCTAAAAAGGAAGCTGTCACCTTCCTTGAGCTATTGGGCACGAAAACGGGAGCTAAACCTGGGATTGAGGGGTCCAAAATTTGAATGAAGTGGAGGGTGTCCATTTGAAGGGTTGACGAATGGCTGAGAAGATCGAGGGAGATCGCTCGAATCGTGGCTCCAACCCTCGAGGCGATCATAGGGCGTGAAAGAGCGATGAACGAGGCACAAAAGTCGCGAAGAGACTATCATGAGATGGTGCAAGGATTGACCTCGAAAAATTCCTGAAATGGGATAAAAACGACGTTCTGACGCAATGGCAGAGGGGAGGACAGCCAGTTGACCGAGGTCAACGTGGACTGTCACCCGGTTGGTCAACGTGGACTAACCAGGAAAAATCCCTAAAAATGATTAGAAAAATCAATTAAAATTAGTAAATAAATTTATTATTTTTAGGTTATAAAATAAAAAATATTTGTTATTTTATGAAGTATTTTATTACAATTTTTACTTATTTTTATGAGGTATAAAAATACAAGTTACCATTTTAGGCCTATATAGGTATATTTATTTATACATTTTAATATTTTATTTTTATTTTGTGAATTTAATTTATTTATTTTGATTTATTATTTTATAAATTTATAACTCATTTTTATGCACTTAAATATATTTTTATTTTATTTTTATGATGTATTTTGTATAAGTAAATAAATAGAAGTAGTATTTATATAGGTATAAGTATAGGTCATTCATCTAGTTATTTAATACAAGTATTTCATTTTTTATGTTTTCTTTGTATTTTTATTCCTGTTTTAATACACTCATATATTTTAAATAATATTTAAAAAATTATAAAAAATAAGAAATTATAAAAATAATGAATAAATAATAAAATAAATATTTTAATCTGTACAAGTATACAAGAGGGGTCCAAAACTCAACTTTCTAACCGTAACTCCGAAAATTACGAAACCACTTTCATTGAATAGCTTATTTAAAGTTATATACAATTAAAGTGAGTTTGACATGTTTCGAGTTTTTATTTGAGAGATACGGGTCTGGGAAGTTGGGATTCTGGAAACTTATTCAGATCATAACTTTTTATCTGTACATTAGTTTTGTGTGAAATTAAATCTGCTTTTTTCTTTATTTAATTATCTACAACTTTCATGTACAAAGTTTCTTTATTTGAGGTATAAAAATTGGAACCAAAAATAGGTCCCAAAAATGAATAAAGAATGAATTAAATAAAAGGAATTTTATTAGCATTCTGGCCCTTATCTTCCTTATCGACCTATTCATCTAGATGCCTAGGTCTCGGGGTTTCGGGTCATAAAATATTTACAATATTTTATTCTTTTTCTTTTCTTTTTTTATTCTATAATTTTGGTGTTAAAAACCTTATTTTATACATTATTTACATACACCTGTATGAATGCTAAGATGCACTAATTGAGGGTATTTACATGCATTTGTCAGGGTTTTTGAGGCCAAAATGACAAAATAAAGATGATTAAATGTGGGTTCATCACTGCCCAAAGTGACCTATGTCTCATCTAAACAGGTAAATGGCAGGGCTTGCCATAAACGAGACAAAAGGGAGACGTAACCAAAGGAGTCTTAATGGACGTCCGATATGCCCACAAGACCGAGTCCAAAAGCTGTGACCAATCCTTTCAGTCAGGGCAGACGACCTTCTGCAATATAGTCTTGATCTCCCTGTTCGACACTTCAGCAAGACCATTGGTCTGAGGGTGATACGGTGTCGCTACTCGATGTTCTATGCTGAACTCGCTAGCAAGTGCCTTTACCTAGTCGTTGACGAAATGAGACCCCCCGTCAGAAATCAACACTTGAGGTCCCCCAAACCGTGAAATGATATTCTTCCTCAAAAATCTACAAACAGTCCTAGCATCTACGGTTCGGGCAGGGATGGCCTCAACCCAATGACTCACATAATCCATGGCCAACAGAATGTACTCGAATCCCTGACTCTTAGGGAATGGACCCATGAAATCGAAAACTACGGCTAGCATCTCCTTCTCAGTGACGGTGTAGTTCTGCTGAGCGGCATCCAAAGTACGGCTAGAGTAGTGAATAGCAAAGGGGACTCCATCCCTCCTCTGTCCCAGCATGGCCCCCATGGCAAAATCGGAGGCATCCGTCATGATCTCGAATGGGAGAGACCAATCAGGCGGCTGGAGAACAGGAGCCTCTACAACTAGATTCTTGAGAGTCTCAAATGACGCTAGACATTTATCATCAACAACGAACTCGGTGTCTTCCATCAACAGATCAGTCAACGGTCGGGCAATCCTGCTGAAATCATGAATGAATCGTCGGTAGAAACCGACGTGCCCCAGAAAAGACCGTAACTGCCGCAAGTTGGACGGTGGATTGAGTTTTCTAATGACATCCACCTTGGCCGGATCAACCTCCATGCCCCTTTTGGAGATGATATAGCCAAGCACCATCCCCTGAGTCACCATGAAGTGACTCTTCTCCCATGACAACACAATATGAACCTCTATGCATCGCTGAAGGACACGGTCTAGGCAGTCAAGACAAGAATCGAATCCGTCGCCGTGGACCGAGAAATCATCCATGAAGATCTCCAAGCTCTCCCCCACCATGTCCGAAAAGATGGACAACATGCATCTCTGGAATATCGCTGGAGCGTTGCACAATCCAAATGGCATGCGTCTGAAAGAATATGTTCCGAAGGGACAGGTGAAGGTAGTCTTGTCTTGGTCCTCGGGCGCAATGGCCACCTGATTGTATCCGGAGTACCCATCCCAGAAAAAGTAATGGCTCATCCCTACCAGCCTCTCTATAATCTGATCAATAAAGGGCAGGGGAAATGATCCTTCTTGGTGGCCTGTTCGTATGTAGTCCATACAGACATGCCAAGAAGTGGGTACCCGGGTAGTGATCTCCTCTCCAGACTCACTAACAACCGTGGTGATGCCCGTCTTCTTGGGCACCACATGTAACGGACTGACCCATTTGGAGTCGAAGATGGGGTAGATTAAATCGGCACTCCACCATTTCGAGATCTCCTTCATGACAACATCTCGAAGATTCGGGTTCAGCCGCCGCTGGAACTCACGCGACGGCTTCGCATCCTCATCGAGATAGATATGGTGGGAGCACAGGGCCGGACTTATCCCCTGGAGATCGGCTACACTCCATCCTATTGCCTTACGGTTCTTTTCAAGAATCCCCATTAGACGGGATTCCTACTCTCCAGTCAAATTCGTTGAGATAATGACTGGGTACATCTCATGCTCACCCGCAAGGAACCTATACTTCAACGACGACGGTAGCGACTTCAGCTCTGGACTACTGGGTGCTGGTGGATCTGGCCTCTGAAAAGTCTGAGTGAATGCGACCAAACCTGCATGGGAGAATGAGAACTCTCGCTCGCAATCTGAATCTGGCGAAGGCTTCTCTGCTGGTGTGTCTCTGCTCTATATGGGATCAGCTTCCTCCCTAGTTGTAGGCTCTGTGGAAGTCAGACACGGTATCATCATCAAACTCCGTCCAATCTATATCTGACTCCGAGGGATCTGTATCAGAATCACAAACAAAATCTGTCTCACGATCGTGAACCGGCTCTGCTGCCTGAGATATATCCGGGTTCAGGAATGCGCTCTCCAAGCTCTCCTCTACTAGCATCTCTGCATCAGGGGACTCTGAAGGTGAGAGGATGGTCTGTGCTACTGGGTCTGCCCAAACTGCCTCGTCATCTGTAATCACAAAATCACAGTCCTGGGGATGTCTCGCCCTGCCTCTGTCATCTGCTCTGAATCGGAAGTTGGCTCTGAGAAAGCTGAATCTCTGGTTCTAGTGTCATCGACCTTATCTATTTGTATACTCTCGCCCTCGACACGAAAGTATACCTTCTTGCTATCATGGTCGGACACTACCTTGGTTGTGGCCAAGAACGGACGTCTTAAAATTATTGGGGTATCGATCACGGACTCAGGGATCTTCATGTACAACACAATGAAGTCCACGGGGAATTTCAGACCCTGAATCGTGACGACAACGTCCTTCAGCAACCGCTTCGGCCTCTTGACAGATCGATCAGCAAACTGAAGGACCATCCAGCTCTGTCGTAGAGGGCCCAACTTGAAGCGGTCGAGAAGGGCTGCCGGAAGTAGGTTGATCGAAGAACCGTTGTCTAATAGAGTGCGATCGAACCTCTGCTCATGAATGTGGCATCTGACATACGGGGCTCCTGCATCTGGCCTCTTGACTGGCAAACGATTCTAGATCGCGAAGCATGTGATGCGAGTGAGCACATGGATCTCTGACTGGTGTTCCGCCTCTTCCTCCTAACTGTGATCCTGTCTCTAAGTGATCTCTGGAAGAGAGGTATGTGCTCCAACGCCTCCTGTAGAGTCAGTTGTATGTGAAATCTGTCCATCATCTGCTGGCTGAACTCTATCTGATGGTTCTTTTTAGGATTTTCTTTTTTCTGCCCCTTAGCCAAGTGGAGTGCTCGAGGAAAGGGGACTACTGGTTCCTTCTCAGATGAAGGACTAGGAGAGGGTCTGGAATGCTCATGAATAGTAGAATCCACACATACATCGTCAATCAACACAGGTGGATCCGAAAACAATAAACCCTTTCTTTTATTTGCAGAAATGTCCTGAGATACATGCACGGAAGGAAAAATAACAGGACTAGCAGAGCTGAAAATGGTGGCCTCAGTACCATCCTCGGCATCTGGAATAGCGACATTAGTATCGCGCTTTGGCTCAGCTACTGAAATGGTGGCGTCAATACCGCATCCTCCAACTGGTGAAACGATGGCCTCAATACCGTCGGCTGGATCAACATCCATGGTGGCGTCAGCACATCTCTAGCGGCATCAGCACCGCTCTCCTCCTCGCCTGGCGCTCCTGAAGTGGTGTGGGATCGTCGCTCAGAGGAGGCGCCGCCTGCTGGCATCCTAACGCTCCTAAGTGTAACAAAATCATCATCAAACATGTATGCGGTCATATCACTAAGTGAAGCACTAGGAGTGGTAATCTTAGTTAACTCTACCTGCTCAGACTTCCTCTTGTTGTTCGGGTTCGACTCAATTTGGGCAGGGATGGCGGCCTTCCCTCTCACAATTTCCCTCATCTCCTAGCAGAACTCATCCATCTCCCGTCGAAAGGTAGCCTGCTGCTCGGATATGAGGCGGGCTAGATCGTCAAGTACGGGGTTCTCATAGGTCGGCCCATGAGAACCTGACGGGTGGCCTCGTTGGTAATGAGGCTGCTACTACTGGTGAGGGTGAGAGGGGCACTAGAGATGATACTGCTGCTAAGACTGCTCACGCCTCCAAGACTGTCTCTGCTGATAAGGACGAGGACCATACTACTGGTGGTGGGATGGTTGTTGTTGGTGTACTGAGGGTTGGAGCTGCTGTTGAGTCTCTCGCAGCTGGCCGTATTGGCCACCCTGAACTGGAGGCTGCTATTGGGAACTGGTGCCTCTGGCCGACCAGCGGAATCCGGGATGGTCTCGTTGGATACCGGGCTGGGGCCGGTTATACCAAATCCCGTTGACATCCATCAACGACTCTTGCTCGTAGGTGGGTGGGGGGAGTACTGTCAGGGGCAGGTCCGGCTGATACACCACCACCTGGCTGTCCTGAGATGGTGGCGACTGGACGTACTGCAGGTGTTGCGGATGGTAGGGTTCTGCCTGAATCTGGTGGACCTGTCGGTACTGGGCGGAGGGCTGGGCCGAACTGCTGCTGCTGGTGTCTGCCCATGACCTGAGACGGGGTTGAGAAGCCGTCTGTGCCTCTTGGAGACATATGATCTGGGTATTCAGGTCACTCAGCATCTGTGCCATCTGATCGATCTGAGTCTTACCCTGGCACTGCTTCTTCTCAATCAACTCAATCCGGTCCAGCTTCTCGCTGATAATGCCCATATCTGCGACTGTAGACTCTGCCTGTACGACTGCCGATGATGAAGTGGAAGGACTGGCATCGATCCGTGCTATCCTCTGAAACTGCATGGCCTGTGGCTAGGGGAGACCCTGAGTATAGAGTCGGGTCTGGGACATCACGGTGTAGTTCTCGGCTATCTCCTCATAGATGCCCAGACCTGATCTTCATCCTTGGTGAAGTAGGAGCCGCCACAAGAAGTATTCACCAAGCCCTGCAGCTCTGGTGTAAGTCCGCAAAAGAAGCTCTGAACTAGGCTCGACTTCGAGATATCATGGTGCGGGTATCTATCGGTAAGCTCTCTAAACCTCTCCCATGCCTCATGTAACTGCTCGTTGGGGAGCGTAGAGAACTTGCTGATCAGGGCCCTCGCTGCATTGGTACGCCTCAGTGGATAGTACTTGTTCAAATACTCGGTGTGGAGCTGCTCCCAGGTGTAAACAAATCTCCCCAAGTGCTTCATCCAGTTGGCTGCTCTGTCAACAAGGGAGAATGGAAAAGCCATCATCGGAATAGTGTCCTCGTCCACATGCCGATCGTGGACGGTGTTGCAGATCATCTCGAACTCCTGCAGATGAAGATAGGGCTCCTCAGTCGCGAGCCCGTGGAAGCGGGGGAGAAGCTGAATCAACTGCGAGGGAACTTGAAGTCCCCCACGATTGCCGGAAGTACGATCCATCGGTGCGTCAGTGTCGATCCAGGGTTGTGCAACTCCCGCATCGGTCTCGCTGTTGTTGTTGGCTGGACCGGCTCCTCAGGCTGCTTTGGTATCTCTCCCTCTCCTGCAGCTCTCGGCTGATCTCGTGTTGTCCCATATCTAACGCTGCATAGTCTCGAGGGAAGCTAACAGGGTGTTGTTGATCGCGGTCTGGTCCAACACATATGTCGTCGTCTCTGATCTGGGACCCTCGGTGCGCTCCTCACTGCTGGCCATGGTCTCTGCAAAGGCAAAAGACCTAAACTCATGTGCCGATAAATCATCTGTCTGTTGTCTCTGATCTGGCACTGGCACTGGTATCTCAGAAGTGGAAGAAGGATGGTCAAGGGGGAACAAGGCAGAATCGAACTCGGGTTCGGAGAGCATGTCTTAGGTCTCGCGAACCAACTTAGATGAACAGACATGAGTGCTGAAAAGCAGTGTGGCCAAAAGCGGCCTAAGAGACCTCCTGCCCATCATCTTGATATGGCGAATCAAGTCGATGAGATCTGGAAACACACAATATGAGCAAACAAACCCCCGATTCACCTACGCAACACAAAGCTGATGACCGTAAGAGATCAGTCGATTATCTTATCAATTTTATTTTAGGTGATCAAGTCAGTCTATCAGAGCGGTTAAGCGAGCTGATGGGAATCCAATCCTCCCAACAGACTGTCCCGTATAAAAGGTTGGTAGTCTGATAAGAGATCGGATATGGCTCTAGCCTAGTGTGTGGGTCGCTCTCTCGCTCATCCAAACCAGACAAGGAGGGGGTTGCTCTCCCCAAGACAAATTTTTAGGTGAAGTGTCTTTTAGGATCAAGTTTGTTTAAGCAGTTCCAATTTTATAGTTTTTCTTTTTTAAGTGTTTTTCAAGCAAACAATGCCTAATGAATTTTTCGTTTCTCCTAATTATTTAAGTTCGAAAATAGGGGGGAGAAGATGAAAAAGTCGATGCACGATGAAATCAATGATGCATGCAGAGTAAGAGATGTGTACCTGACTCCAGCAGTCTACATGCAAAGTGACTCGCGCATAAATGTAAAGACAGAAATAAAACTACCTATATGATGCACGAGAAACCTGCCTTAGACAGAGCAATTCTACACGTGAAGAACAGTAGCCAAGTAATCAAATCTAAGTCCGGAGTCATATCTTTGGAGCCACTCGGTGTCTGCCACAACGGATCCTGCTAGCGCTGTATGTGACTCCTCAAGGCACATGGACTAGAGTCTAATTAATCCGATTTTTCTTTGTGATTTAATTAATTAAGTCCAATTACGATCTATAGGTGCATGCAGATATTAGGGACTGGGCCCTAATTAATTACGTCACAATAAAGATAAAATCCGAAGCTAAGGCCAAAATCGTGTAAATCAGATAAGCAGTTAATAAAATACAGTAAAACAAAATCGGCGAAAAATACGGTGAGGTCCCCCGAGTACACCGATGCTCGGCGAAACAGACCACGGTATCACCGATAAAATCTAAGTCCAAGTCCTTGTATTATTACAATAATAGTTTTGCTGAAAAATAAACTAAACTATGGTTACTCTAAACTACGACTATCTGCGGCTATTTACGGCTCCCGCACTCCTTCTCGCCTCCTCGCGCTCTCCTGCGGCTCTATACAGAAAGGAGCCGCCTCCGAATCCCTCGGTTGCATCGACTTTCCGAAGAAAGCTGCCTCGATCCTCGGACCCTCGCAAGAAAACAAACAGAAGTGTATTAGACCAGCTTATTATAAAAAATATGCAAATAAAATGATAGGAAACATATCTACAAATATAGACAAAAAGCCATGAAAAAGCCGCGAAAACAAAAGCGACTACTGACCTGTGCTCCCCAGCAACGATGCCATTCTGATGACCGAAAAATCCCACAAGATCCGAGTAGAGGTAAAAACAGGGGTCGTTGCGACTCGAATCTCCTAGATAGGTCAATCAAGAAAATTCAGACCACGAACATGAATAATCAGTCAAAAATGTTGAATAGCGGTCTCGCTATTTATTTGACCTGGTATAGCGACCAGGGTTGAACACAAAGAGCATGGATTGGCCAAGTGGCTTACGAAGTAGTCTAAAAATGAATAAAATAAGAAAATATTTTTGATGGATTTTATTATTTTTAATTTTTTTTATTTTTAATTATGAAGAAAATAAGGAAAAAGGCTAAAAAGAGCACACTCAATGAATTATTCAACAAATAAAGATAAGTCAGAAAATTAAAATAAAATTATTTTTGGGTTATATATTTTTTTAAGTGTTTTTGGTCATTTGTTCAGATTTTTATATTTTTTGTTAATTTTATAAAAATGAACTAAGGAAGAAAACTGAAATCAATGTGCAGCCAGATTTGAAAAGTTATTTAAAAATAGATAAATAACCTTTAAAGATCTGGAGACAATTTTATATCAAACCACAAATAAAAACTAAGCTATAGGAGAAGAAATTGTATTTTTTATTTTTTTTAGAATTTTTACTGATTTTTATAAGGTTTTTAGGGTTTTTCAATTTTTTGGTGTTTTATAAATCTAAATTAGATAAAAATTGGACTGAAGTAAGCAAACACTAAAATAAACAGTATCTAATTTTTTTAGAATTTTCGGAGGATTTTTTATATTTTTAGTTGATTTTTCAATTCAAACAGTAACAAAAAAGAGGTTTCTGAATTTTAAAAAATAGAAAAACAATTAAAAAATGACCCAAAAAATAGTGGAATTTTCACAAAGTGGAAGGAGCCACGTTTCCAAATTTCATAATATTTGGAGTTGATTTGATATTTTATTCTATCAATAAACAAGGCACAACACACATGGACCTAAATGCAAGAAAAACAAGTTTCGGGGGCTAAAATGAAACACATAGAGAAACTATAAGGGTATCAGTGCAAATTCCACATCAAATTCAACACATGTTCTAATTCCGGTACACACAGGGGTATATATGCAAATATCCAAACTAAAAGTTCATTTCATAACATTTATAAAACCCCAACCCAATACATGCAATGTTCTCAAAATATCACGTGTCGAAGCACGTGCACCACAATTGGGGGGACTAAAATGGAAATACTAAAAACTACCAGGTCCAAAGTGTAATTATTCCAAATTTAAAACAACGACGAAAAATATTTACATGACTAAACTATAAATGCTAAAGGAAGAGGGGCTTAAGGAATATTGACCCCTTTATTAAGATCCAACGGTTGGAAGGTGTTCTTCTTCAGATCGAACGGTGGAGATGCGGTGTACCCCTCTGGCTATGGACGCTCTGGATGAGCTCCTCAGATGATCGGACGGTCGCTATATCTCCATGGATGATCGGCTCAGATAGACCTGGAGGAGGAGCCTCGATCGGACGTCTTTGGAGGATCCTCCAAGAACAGTTCCCCGGTGACTTTCGCCGGGTCAATACGCGCAATCGGGTGGTCCTCCGGTGCTGCTAAGATGGGGGAATCGATGCTGGTGGTAATCCACGGCTAGTGGTATTCTCCGATGGGGCCGGGAGGACCTGGAGGGTCCCCGACGACGTCGAGTAGCTGGAGCACCTGTGCTCGGATGGTAGAACCTCCAGATGAGGCTCTCAAGCCTTCGTACCTGCACAGGAAGAAAGAGGGATCGAGGGCAAACTGCCTCGACCCGTTAGCGTGCGAAGGGGGTGCGTGGGTGAGGCGCAGTGATGGTCTCCGGCGAGCGACGACGGAGGAGATCCGATACCTGGTTCCTGGGCGAATCGGGGGGTATGGATGGGCGAAGAACGTGGATAGAAGACTCGTGGGGATGTAGGTGCGGTCGGATGGGGGAATCGATGGTCGGATGGTCGTGAATCAGTCGGAGAAGGCCGACGGCCTGAAACCTAAGAATCGAAAATCAAACGAGGCTACTGGGTATCGAGGCTACCTGATGATTGGAAGCATCTGTGGTGGAGGTCAGCTACCTCCTGGAATCCTCGCCTCAATGGAGCGACGCCTCCAGAGGCTCGAGCTCACCGGTAGCGGAGCGTGACGACGTGGGCTGCTGGACCTGGGGCTAGGGCGTCTCCTTCCTCGCTACAACACCCCCTCGGGCTTGCTGTCACTCAAGGCGAGAGAGTGGAGGTCCTGGGAGTCGAAGACAGTGGCCGAAGGTGCGGAGGAAGGTGGCCAAGACTAAGGCTTTATACTGGTAGGGGTCCGAGAAGATGGGAATCGGGCACGCAAATCGAGGTTCGGACCCCTAAGAAGAGGATCGGATGAGGATCGCGGATGTGCCCTCTGCAATCAATGCTCAGGGTTTGGCCAAATGTAGGTCGGGCCAAATCAGGAAAATTCAGAGAAGTCCAGCAAACGAACAGGATCCGCGAAGAAGAGTTCCACGGGGGAGAGTTAACCGGGAGTCAACATCCCTTGTGGACCAATCAAAATTCGCCATTTTGAAATTATTTATAAATTACATAAAAACAGAAAATGATTTTATTTTAATTTTTTTAAACACGAAAAATGTTTATTATTTTTCAAATTTTTTTAGTGATTTTTATTTATTTTTTTGAAAAATAAATTAACGTATATACATAATGTATTATTATACATAGGTATAAATACCTAGGTGTTTTTTATTTTTATTTTTATTAGTTTATTTTTGTAAAATTATTCCCATTCTATATTTTATTTATTTACAACATAAAATGTGGGATATAAAATAATTTTTATTTTATTTTTATTGTTTATTTACAAGGATAAAATAAATAGGTATATGTACATATTTACATGGTATATACACATGTGAGAGAGATGATTTTATTATTATTTTTATTCTATTTTTCTGATTTTTATTTTATTTTTAGAAATATATACAAAGTATGAGAAACACATAAATATTTTTATTTTATGAAAATAAAATATGTACATGAAAGGGGGAATATGTGTACAGTGGTGAATGGCCCTATCTCTCTAATTATTTTATTTTGCGATCAGGCCAATGCTTGACCCTCCCTTGGGTTCGGGTCACTCAATATTTATTCTAAATATTTCCCTCTTTTTCTTTGTTTCTTTATTCCTTTATTTTTGCATAAAAACATGATAATTATTCTTATTTACACAAAGCATGCAATTTGACAATTTATTATATTTACAAATATTTACATGGTGTTTTGTAAAGATTTTTAGCTAAAATAAAGGAATAAAGAGTGATGAATGGGGATTCATCAATATCATATGGAAGTCATAGAAGTACAATCAACTCTTTGATTTTCCTTCTCACATGGGTCCGACCCACGCTTTCACTGTGCTCTCTTCATCTATAAACAACCATTGTTCAAGATAAAGAATCTCTTATGTTGAATTCAAAAGATTTCAATACAAGAGCACTTCAACATTTATACACGCTTCATTAAATTCATACAAAATGATTATAATGAAGCTTCATGAATGAATTGAGTATAGATAATAGAATGATGACACTCATCATATCGACATACATCTTAACTCTAAGAGACTTAGGTTCAGGTAGGTATTCAAACATTTTGAATACATCATCTCTTTCGAGCTACCATTCTGCATAATGCAGAGAACCATGTCATTCATGATTAAATGTCTAGAGTACATATGTATGCCATAACATCTTCTTAAGTTTTATAAGGATTATTTGACAATTGCGATCATCATCGACATGTCACTTCCAAAGTACACTCGATGACAGATCAAGACTATAGAGACATACAAACCCTAAGGTGATGTCTTATTATCTTATTTAATTGTCATTCCTCATTATGTTGAGGAAACTTGCACATTGCAACCACATGCATTATGTGTTCAATTGCAAGTACAATATCTAGATCATGGGTCCAATCCATGATATTTTACTGGTTATTATTGAGTATAACATTGAGTGGGTTTAATGAAGATTATATGAAATAAGAAATTTGCATAAGTATATATATTTATATATATATATATACATATTTTACTTTGATTTAGGAATTTTTATATCAAAGTTGTCTTGCCTTGTCAACAATGAAAGTTCATTCCCTTAATCACTTTCAATGTAAAAGATATTCTTACCATTATATCTCTAGCAAGATCTGGGATCTCCTTTCCTATCTTCGTCCCATCCCAATAATATGAGAACTTGCGACTCCGATAAAAAGAAGCGGGAACACATTCCGCCTTGCAAGTCCAACTTGCATTTCCCAATTCGATCTTTAACACCCGGGCCCACCACTCCTAAGATGATGTTGGCCCGTTCTTAATTGAACCAACCGTCAACATGCTTAATACTCGCTATACGCAATCCAATATCACCCCAATAATATGAGGACTCGATATTGGGGTCACTACATATACGGCCTTACTCTTTCAAGAAGCAAAGAACCCGATCCAAATAAATCATATACAGGATCTGTCACTTCGGACATCCGTCTCCTATATACAATATCTGACGATGGAATCCTTTGCCTTGATGGGAGACCATTGATGTCATTTATGTGATCCTCCACCTCATATTCAAATTATAATAATTAATTATCGTGAATCATATTCACATAATTAATTCTTCCAAGGGAAATACACATCTATTCATAAATAGAGTGTTTTAATTGAATATAATCAATTTAATCATATTAAATTAATTATCAATCCAATTATCAATCAACAAACTTGATTATTACTTGAATAATAGGTATAATCTCAAAGTACATATTATTCGAATTTTAATAATTAGAAAAATACACTTTGACTTCTCTAGCTTTATCGAGTCCCTACCCGCTGTCATGGCCAGTACCGACGAGAGTGGGAAGGACCACATACGTTGCAACCCGCTACCCCAATGCTCTCCGACTAGTCACCATATCCACTTCTGAAAAGGATAATGCCAGATAGATCACTATGTACTTTGAGATGCTCATCGATTTTTCAACCGAAATTATACCATATAATATTCATCAAAATCATGTTGATAATATTATAAGGAGATTTTCTAAAAAAATCCCCAATTCTATTCAAGCAAGAGGGCTTTGCTGTAAAAGTTATCCTACAACTATTGTAGGATAAAATAGGGTTTTGCATGAAAACAATGTTTGATGATGATTTCATATCAACCAATTAATGATAGAGATCAACTATCTTATCATCTTGGTTTAGGGAAATGTCATTCAATGAAATAATTATCTCTTTATATATTTCACAAATATTTATCACTAATTATTTCAGAAAATTAACAATTAATTTTCATCAACTTATTTGAATGACTATCACATGGTTCATGATCAAATTCGTCAATTTTCGGCAGTGAGCCCTACTCACTAAAATCAACATATCTTTATCAATTTAAATCTAGATTATGCAAAATCAGTTTCCTAAATTTTTTAATTTGATTTATGAAAGAACTCAAGTGATCTTTCACACATTTCGAGGCACATCAAAATAGTAATTAACTCATTAATCATGTTTAGATTCGCAATTCCCGCAACAGTGAATACATGTTTATTCAAAGGGCCATTTCTTGAGCAAATGAAATCCAAATTACATAAACTCAGATCCTATGATTTCCTTATTTAATGGGGAATAAAATCTAATTGAATTTTTGTGTTTAAACAATTTAAATAGAGCCGAAAAAATTCAATTAGACAGAGGTGCGAAAATTGAAATGCAACAAAAAATTCCGCAACCCTTTCAAACCCAAGTCGTCCTTGGTTTACGGATCATATCCAAAACCATTTCCATCCTGGCTCTGATACCACTTGAAGGATACGAGGAATCCTCAAGCGCATCACGGAAGCGTGTTGATTGCATCTCATGCGATCGGGGTGACTAGTCGCACTAGTCGCTAGATGCAGCGGAAATTAAAATTTTTTAATCAAGTGATGAAACCACATGATCACAAGAACATTTCTTGGATCGTTTCATCAAACCAAAAAGTATTAGAAATACCTCTTGAAGCATGGTTGTGATCACGAGATCTCTAAAGCAAGAGATCCTCCTGACTCAAGTCCGATCCACGAAGATGGCACTTGCGGGCGCGATGATGAGACATGTTCCTCCCGCAATCCTCGATGAAGATCCAAGCCTTGAATCTCCTGATTTTTTCCAATAAAATCCGTCGATGGAGATCCACGAGCAATCGAAACGACAACACAACAGCGTGAAGACGATTGCAAGTTCTCTCAAAACACAAGGTGGACGGCCACCTTAGAGAGAGAGAGAGAGGATGAGAATGAGAGAGAGAAAGGAGTAGGCATGTACTACTCTTGATATATTGTGTCCCTTGAGAGGCTAGGGTTGCCCTCTATTTATATTAGTTTGGAAGTCCATGGATCACAATCCATGGCATATACAAAATCAATGGTTAGATTGATATGTATATTAAATCCATGGCCATGATAATTGTTGTTCAAAAACAACAACATATTAATTTATTTTAAATTAAATATATATTGTATTATCATCAACATAATTTAATTCAATAACTAATCAATAATCACAAGATAATGATATGATAATTAAAAGGATAATTATCCACCTAAATCACATGGGGCGTCACCCATGAGATTTGGTGGATTATCTCCTCCTTTTAATTCATATAATTATCTCTTGTTTATCTTACAACATTATCCGCTAAATTAATTCCAAATTAATTAATGTATATCTATTGCAAAATTGTCTACTAAATTAATCCCCAATTAATTAGTGAATATTTCAATCATGCCATTGAAAATATGTGAATCATCACAACCCAAACTAAATTGTAAATTGCATTTCTAATTAATTGCTTAATGTGGATCCAATTCACATTAACAATTAAGAAATGCTATTTACAAAGGTGATCTCTCTCTAATATATTATAAATCACATTTATAATATATATACACAGATATCATGGATATCACTATCCATAATCTGTAATCCTTGATAATCAAATCCATTTAATTATCTTGGATAATCATTCTCATAATATGAATCCCATTCATATTATTCTTGATAATTAAATCTCATTTAATTATCATCATCTTGTTGCTTGGATACATAATTCATCAAATGAATTATTCTTGAACCCCTTCAAGAATAATGTGCTTTCTCCGCAGATGCTTGGAGATAAGGACAGGGCGATTGTATTGTTTCACGTATAGTGACTTGGATGTTGAGATCTCATCGCAAATCTAAATCTTACGTACATCCCACATATGCTTGATTAAATCAAGACCGCAAATCTAATCTTCTCATTGCATCTGAATCTCATTCAGACCAATGTCCAACACTTGGACCAAGATCAGATTGCTTCTCTACTGAGAGGAGTCACTAAATCCAGACCTGTTTCATCACTCCCTCGGAATGGAAGCGTCATGGTTATACAATCATTTATGATCATATCACCCTAAGGTATTCCCAATACTTGTACATCCTGTATACTGGAAGATCTATGATCAACCTGAAGATCAAGATCAATTTTACACTGTCTTCTTCAGGGGTTGATCACGTAGTTTCTCAGTCTTGGTCATTGAGAATTGGTATCGATCATATGCTTTCCCAAAGCATATATCATACCTTCAAATTCTTGTCATGCTTCCAAAGCATGACGACCATGCATGGAATTTGATCGGTCCCAATACCTCACGAGTGAGCTCATGTCTTCTAGTTCATAAGTGAACCTGTATGATCCCTTTGAGAGATCGTATTACTCATATGTCCTTACATGCACACCAGCGCGCCGGTGTATAGACCTTGGTTAGGTCATCAACCTATTGGTTTGCCAAATGTACACACTCAGACATATAGTAACACATCTATCTCCGGACAGAGGATGTGTGCCTATGCTGTTGCATCATTCAACATGGGACTTAGGTTATCTTGACCTCGTTAAGTCAACCCTTTGACCTAACTAATCTGACACCTCCGAATCACTATTCTCATGCAGAGGACCTGCATCAAGAGGTCGGTCAGATATCAGCCTATGTGAGAAAAGAATTACCATCTCCTATTCAGGCTGGAGATCATCTCTTAACAATCATTTGACAGTGCTCAATCTAACCCTTTAGATATTCATCCAAGCACCAGCCTATATGATTTAATTATTGAATCAACAAATGTATAATTATTAAGATGACCATGGTACATAACCCTAATTGTACAGAGGGACCTATTATTCAAATTATTTATTCTTCATTTCAGATCAGGGAATGATATGTGCAATAACATTTATTGCATAATGGCTCGTCGTGGGCTCGCATGTCCAACTCTCCCCTAACGTGGCTGCATCACAAAGACTCGATGATTTCCTCATGTAAGAGAGAGTATGTGAGAGAGAATATAGGAGGGACAAAGAAGATGGAAGTATGAGTGAAAGGAGGACATAAAACAAGGGAAGCAGAAAGAAAGAGAAAAACAGTTTATCGTTGTTGTAGATCTATTTTACTTTAATCATTAGATAATCAAATTTAAGATTTGACCAATGAATCTTAATAACATGGAGGAAAGTATAAACATGAAAATTATATGGAGATCGTAATATAAATATAAGAAGGGCAGGGGCACAAGTTTATCACAATGTTCTAGAGCATAAATATTATATAAATTTTTTAAACACTATTAGAATGTAAATACAAAAGTTTTACATGAATTTCAATGGAATCATGAAAGAGATATGTAGATAAGTTTTATTCCAAATAATTTGTACGCAAACAACTACAAAAATAGCATATTAATGAACTCATATCAAAGATATTTTTTTAATACGAAAGGTTTTGAACAGATATGCTTGACATATTGTCTTACTAAAGTAGAACATGCTTTTGGTTTTTTAAGGGAATCAAACTTGAGTTGGTTCTTTAACGAGCTCACAAGTCGACCTAAATTCGACCTAAAATCAATTGTTGAAATCGAGATCGGACTAAGGTGGGCTTGACTAGATTTGTTAGACCAAAGCCTACACATGCCACTGAAAGAGCACTTGAATTATGTATCCTTTTTAGCAAAAAAAATAAAATAGTTATAAAGTTCTTGAGCTACATTGGAAGATGAGGTTTTCTTCTTATGTATTCATTGTTTTTGGAGAAACATTGTTACAAAAAGTATTAGAAAACAAAAGGACCAATGATCCTTCTAAGGCCAGACAATACTGTTTTATACCATAATAAGAAGATCTTATTTCGAACCATGCAATCTTGAGATACAATGGTTACATCCAGAGTGGAACCAGAAATTTTATCAAGAAGGGGCCAAGTATCTAGCTATCGCGTATGCTCAAAAATGAAAAGATTATTGTATTTTCAAATGATATTTTTTTAAATAGAGTTAATATTTTAAAAATGAACTTTTTCAATTTTGATAAGCTTATAATTTTAAAAAGGTTAAATTTTCAAATAGGTTATTCTTTTCGATGATCTTTTTAAATTTTGATAAATCTAATAATTTAAATCATTCTAAATCCGTTAAAAAAGTTAAATTATCAAGTGAAAATTTGAAACAGAAAAAGCCCGTGGTTAAAAGGAAATAATGAAATTTATGTCATTTAAAAGGAGTAACAGAAACAATTAGAGAGATAAATGAGCTCAAATATATTTTTATATCAAATTATACTTATAATTTTTAACATTTCAAAGTGATTGGATAAAATATATAAAAAATCTAAAATTAGAGGGGGTAAGATTCAAACCCTAGTCTCCAACATAATAACACTACAACTCTACCACTTGACTACTAAGTGAAATTTACAATCTTTCTCTTACACCACTACATTTAATACATTTAAGAGGGGCGATATAAAAAAATTTAGGCATTGGACTAATAAAATATAATAATTAAGGAGCAACCATGCCCCTATCATGTATGTTAATTCCGCCTCTGATTACATCATGAACACAACATTATTACATCTAATCTTATAGTACTTATCACTTCCTTATCCTTTTTAGCAAGTAAATGAGATAAATCTTTTTCATCTCTTTATGTTGTTCATTGTCCTTCGAATAATTAAAAGATATAGATGGATGATTAATTTCCTTAGTTGCAAGGTCACATCAATGCTTGAAAATGACATTTGCTTCCTCCAACTGTACAAATATCTTAGCATGGGTCCATCTATCCAATACAACTAAATCTATCTCCATCTCTTTCAATAAGTGTGGTCGGTGGAAAAGGACAATATCTATGAGCTGATACAAAGGAACATGCATCTCTACGTTCCATCAAGGAGAATATCTATGGGTCATAAATATTTTATATTCTATATTTTATATTACTTAAAGAATGACCTTTTTATTTCTTTAAAATGATAATAATGAAGTAAGTTGCCACATGTATTCTTGAAGATGAAATCCATGTAATTAAATTAGCATGGGTTTCTCATCCCTTCACCACTACCATAGCATATCCTATTTATATCGTCTAATCTTTACTATATATTATTGAAAACTTTTTATTGTATATTTACCTTCATTTTATGAAAATTCACAACGAATAAAACATTCGTTTCTATGGTACTAGCAATGATTACATGTTTTCTTCTTATTTATATGAACATGAATTATCATTATCCAGTAACGATTGGCACGAAAAGTCACGAAAATAGTTGGATAATTGTTATTGTATGATTAGTCAAAAGCATAAAAGAAATATTTTTAATGAGTATTATTTGATATTTGATGATAGGAAGACTAATGTTTATTAAATAATCATCGATATCGACACATTTCATGGCAGTAATCGAAAATTGCATGCTATTTTCGTATGAAATATTTACGGTAAATCGAATAAGCAGAGGTGTAGATGACATCTCCATGACACCACCTATGTTGCCTTACATCGTGAACTCTAGTAGGTTTTAACAATGAAGATAATTCATCTCATCACATGTAGCAGTATACAAAATTGACATCATCCTTACTAGACAAAGTGTAAAAAGACTTCTGGATCAGTTCCCCACTCGTTCCATCGAATCAATTACGACACTAATCAACCATGATCACGAGAAGAAGGGAGAATGTCACCATTCCAAATCACACCACTTCTTTAACATACTCATATTTAGAAGGACTACTTGTACAATACGATGATACATCATAACAACATCAATGCAACGACAAAAGAAGTGAAGAACACATCATCAAGTAAACCATCATCGTCCTACTTTTTTAACCCTTGCGAGCTAACCACCTCACCCTCTCCCAATCAAAGGCCTTGCCACGTTTCATGTCCACATTCAATGACACTTACGACATGATGTAAGAAAGAGTAAATTACAAAAAACCCCCCTGAACTATACACATGATTTCAATGTCATATTGAACTTTTAAAAGTAACGATGTGGTACCCGAACTTTCAAATTTGTCTCAATGGGGTCCATGACTATTGAAATTTAAGGTTAAAATGACGAAATAATCATCTAAATTTCTATGGTGGAGGACCACATTGAGACGAATTTGAAAGTTAAAGTACCACATTGTTAATTTTTAAAGTTTAGGTATGACATTGAAATCAGATGTATAGTTCAGGACCTTTTTATAGTTTACTCATGCAGAAAAGGCAATTAGATTACATCTCCATTAATTCAGTCTGATCGATCATTATCCAATAATTATTGAAAACTACGAATTCCCCATCACATATTCCTATACACAAGTCACATGGTTCTTCTACCTCTTCATTTGCCTCTTCTTATGTAGGTGTTTTTCATCGTAAAACCAACTAGTCTCGCATTACTTCGACTTACTAACACAAAGTAAACACAAGGGCTGATTTACAAATAACCCCGCTAAGACACCACCACCATTAAAGATTTCCCATTAAATCCACCCTAGCCCAATGTCTCCAAACGGAAGCCCATTGGGCCCAGAAGGGCAACCCTCCCAAACCCTAACCGTCTCCGTCTCCGTCTCCCTCCTCCCGCCACGTGTCTCCCGGCAAAGAGATATACACGAACGAGAAGAAAAAAAGAACGGGATAAACTCCACGCCCCCACCTGACGTGTACTCTTGAAACCGGTCTCTCTCCGCCCAAAATCCACTGCGCGCAGAACACCGGAACCAAAACACACCACTGCGAGGAGCGAGCGATCGGAAAATTAGGGATTCGCTAAATATCGCTTCTCCGTCCCCCGATCGCGACCAATCGGGGGCGGGCTATGGCGGCGGCGGCGGCTGGCGGAGGAGGGGATGGGTTCCTCACGGAGGAGCAGAGGGAGGTGATGAAGGTCGCGACGGCCGAGGCTGTTGCGGCGGCGGCGGCGGCGGGGACGGCGGTGCTCTCGTCGTCTCCGAGGTCGCCGAGGTCGCTGCTGGAGCAGCACGTGAAGGGGCCGGGGGTCGGGCGGGTGCCGGCGGTGGCGGGGGGAGGGGTGAGGCACGTGAGAAGGTCGCATTCCGGGAAGCTCGTCAGGGTCAAGAAAGGTAAAGATCGATCGGCGCCACGCGTCCTTTGTTTTTGCCTTTTCGGAGTTCTTAGTGGTTTTCGATTGGAAAAGAATTTTTTTCTGAAAAAAACGAACATTGAGTTCAAAATGGGCTCGTTGGATTGTGATATTCTCATCAATATCTCCTCAACGAGTATTGATTTTTATCCGTCTGCAATATCTGAAAAGGAGGTGGTTTTTCTAGTGAGAAAATGACGTTATTTTGTCCTGCTATTTTTGGTGGAGTGATGAGATTTAGATGGAAATGGAAGCCTTCTACGTTGAAGAAGGAAAAAAAGTTTTACTAAAAAAAAGAAGGAAAAAGTTGAATTCCGACCATAGAATGGGCTCATTGGAGTACACACATGTTTCAAATGGAATACTTTCCTATGGAGGATTGATATGAATCGTGACATCAGAAAATCTCTTAGCTCATATGCTGTATATATGACCATCTTAGTCAGTGAGGTAGTTTCAATTGGAAAGAACCTTCGTTTGCCGCACTCTTCAGGGCTAAGCTTTCAGTGTTAGTAAGAAAATGGAAATTTGTGTTTTGAAGTATGAAAGTATCCGAATTGAAGCAAGTTAGACTCATTGTGTCATTCACCATTTTTAGTGAATCCACCATTAAGGAGGGAAGGGGGATTATTATCTGTTTAATCATGGTTATTTTCCCTTTTCTTACCCATGCTTTCAGGTAAAGCAATGCGATTCAGATGAAACTGGAAACTTGGTTTTTAAAAAGGAATGGATTGACATTTGACCGCAGGAGGAGTAATATTTCCTAACATGGGATTTCAGTTCTTTTCTTTTTTTCTCACCAATAACTCTCTGAAAGGACACTATTTTTTCCTGCCAACGTCTAGTGATTTCTGAGCTTAACTGCAGTTAAATATTTACCATGATGGAAATGATGTGGTCTTGTTTTTCTGCTTTGTAAAGATAGATAGTGCTGGCTGACTTTGTTTGATTGTTTGGTGGGATTTTGTTGTATAGATGGAGTAGGGTTTGGTAGGTTGAATCCCTGTATGAATCCCTGTATCTTTCTGTCTTAGTGGAATTCGTTTTTGGAGGAGACAAATCTTCATGGGAGGATGGAGCTCTTTGCCTTGGGATCATTATGTTGTGTTTGTGTAGAGAAAGCGGAGTTCTGTCTCTTTGTTGAAAGAGGAAATTAGTTAAAGAAGCATGGACTATAGAGTTGATGTTTTTGAGTGGTTTTGGATTGAAGTTCTTTGGCATACACGAGTTTGACTTTTGGGGTTCCAAAATGATTTAGGCATGTCAGAAAATATTTCCTCATTTTGGTATTTATTCGAAATCCTGGATGGTGATTTCACATCACTCATAAACATTTAGTTTATTGAAAGCATAAGCCGTTCCTCTTGATGCCAAGGCTAAAAAGAGAGGATACTGTGAGTATGGTGTTGGTATATTTCGTGATTAATAGTCTTCATTTATGTAAATACTATGATTTTGATTTCACAAGGTACACATGCAAATAATTTGCATTTTTGTTGCCATCTTTCATCATTCCACTTTGGGTCTTTTATCTTGTCGCCATTCGTCTTAGTGCATTGCCTATATTCTAACCTATCATGATTTGTTTTTAATGTCGCCATTCTACTTTGGCGGCTGGTGCTGGCCGATAAGGCTTGAGGAATATAGCGATATATTTATGTTTTATGTATTGTTTCTTTATTATCTTTCTACTTATGTATGACTCCTGTAATTTACCCATAGGTTCCTCTCCTATATAAGAGAGCCTAGGGTTATGGAATAAACAACGAAAGGTTTTCTCCCAACATGGTATCAGAGCAGCGATCCTAGACCGAAGCTCTAAAACCCTAACCCTAGTCCCTCCTCGTTCCCCCCTCCCCTCCCGCGGCTCCTCTAGCGGCACTAGTGCCCCTGCGGCACATCGCCGCCTCCAGCGGCCCCACCCTCTCGCCTCCTCGCGGCCCAACGTTGCCCCTCCAGCCTTCTGTGCCGCCCCAGCGGCCTTCGAGGTCTCCCGTGCTGTCCTGCGGCCAGCGCCGCCACCTGCGGCTCCCCAGTTCCACCCGTGCGCAGTCCTAGCGGCCCCCAGCGCCACCCCCTACAGCTTCCAGTGCTGCCCCAGCGGCTCCCCAGTGCCCCCTGCTCCCCACGCTGCCCCTAGCGGCCCTCGACGAACCCTCCCTGCTGTTGGCTGCTAGGAAAGGAGTCGTCATCTCGTTCTATATGATATTGGTTGCATGAATTTGCATATGCAATCGAATCTCTCTATGTCAGGATAGACAACCCGGTGTTTTATCTTCATTACTAGTCTTCTCGAGCCATCATGTCAGAAAGTAAGGCCGACATTCCCTCCATGGGTGTCTTTAGAGCAAGGCCTCAAATGTCGGATTTCGGTTTCGTTTCGGTAAGCCCAGAAAAGGAATTTCGGTGGAATTTCGGTGAAATGGCCGGAAATTGGGAAAACGACTTGAAAACTCATTTTTTCAAAATTTAAGATTTGTAATGTTGTTTAATCAATAAAAGAGGCATAAATACAAGTTTTTTTGCTTATAATAAGATGTTATATTGTTCAGTACCTTAAAATAATGATTTCGGTCATCATATCAATGACCGTCCAGAGTGAAATTTCATATTTAAGTACACGGTTAAATTTTGGCATTCAATTTTTCTACCAATTCTCAAAAGAATAATAATACTTTTATTTAAAAATAAAACAAGACACACACAAACACGAATATTTTAACATGTATGCCAAAATAAATGCATAGTAGAGCTTGTGATCGTAAAATGTATGTTGTACGAGACTTGGAATTTGGAAACTTGGCTCTCCAAGACTTAAGTTAGGTTGTGAATTGTGACTTGTGAAGTTGTGAGATGGAATGAGAACATATACATTATATTTATTGGGTTTAAATAGGACCCTTAATGGCCTTATTTATTACAATGGTGGTTGGAATAGTGGCTTATATTGCAATGGTGGTTGAAATAGTGACCTATAAATTTTATTTAGTGACCAAATAGTACCTATGAATATCAATAAGTGGCCTGAGCATGACATATGGTGACCTAGAACACTTTCAGTCGAAATGGACCGAAATGAACCGAAATTCCACCGAAATTCCACCGAAATCCGAGAAATCTGTGAACAATTTCCACCGAAATGGACCGAAATGACCGAAATGATCGAAATTCGGCCGAAATTTCGGCCGAAATCCTGGAAACAGATATTATACATGGTTTCGATGTCGGTATCGCCACAAAACCGAATTTCGACTGAATTTCGGTCGAAATTCGCCGAAATTTAAGGCCATGCTTTAGAGGTCCTGCGCCTATAGTAAAGATGGATGTGACCAACTATGAACTGTGTGCTATGCAGTTCATGAGTATGATGAAGTCTACAAGTAAGAAACACATTCTTATCGAGGAAGAACTGACCGAGAAGACTGGAGTCAATGCCTCATGGTAGGCAGATGATGCTTATGCCAAGATGCGGCTGTCAGGTACATTGGCACTAGAGATTACCAATGACATACTTCTTCAACCCACGACCAAGGCAATGTGGGACATTCTTGTTGCCACCTATTCACAAGCCAAGAATGAGACGAACATCCTGCAGCTGTATCATGATATCTTCACCACTAAGCAGAATGGACGCCCACTCCACTCCTTATATACATCACTGCGTGGGATGTTTGAGAATTTCTATAGCTTCATGCCTCTCAACTCTACTCCTGAGCAGCAGAAGACTTATCTGAATGCCACCATGGTTGGTGTCTTTTTGGCAATCCTTGATCTTGAGTATGAGGCAACCCGCTCGCAGATTCTGGCGAATTCGACCATTCCTCCAATGGAGGAAGCTTTTCGTCGGCTTAGTCGGATCACTGTTCCATCTTCTCTCACCAGCAAGTCCTCTTCCGCAATGGATGCCTCTCGAGGTCGAGGGGGCTCTTATCATTCTCGTGGACGCGAACCTCGCGACAGAGGTGGTCGTGTACGTCAGCCATGCACCTTCTGCCATCGTTCTGGACATACCGAAGATACATGCTACTCCAAGCATGGATTTCCAGCTTCTGCTCATGTGATTGAGCAGATTGAGCCTCGTGCAGCTTCTTCTATGGATCAACAGTTCGATGATCTTGTGGCAAGACTGAGAGGTATTATACCTCCAACTTCTCCTGCAGTGTCTTCCTCAGCTCATGGCAGTCACTCTGATGTGGCAGCGCCGGCCTCCACCAGCAACTCAGGTAGTACCTTTGCATTCACTAGCAGTTGTGGATCGGATGTTGTCAAATGGATTATGGATTCTGGAGCCACACATCATCTGTGCGGCGACATAAATCAGCTTACAACACACATGTCTATTCTTCCAGGACGTACAATAGTTATTGCAGACGAGACTCATTCCCCAATTACAGGACAGGGGGAGATCAGCTTGACACGCTCTATGCATTTACAAAATGTTTTACATGCACCTGATTTTTCCATGAATTTGTTGTCTATTAGCCATATTACAAAGGATCTACACTGTAGAGCTATTTTTGACCCTTCCTCTCTCGTGTTTCAGGACATCCTTACAGGCAAGGTGATTGGGTGTGGCCGTGAGCAGGGCGGCCTCTATCGCCTAATTCGAGCACCCTATGCTGGATACTCCTCTTCATTTGCCAGATCTGCTTCACCATTCTTGTGGCACCTACGCTTTGGTCATCTCCCGCTCTAGAAACTGTGTCGTGTTCTGCCGCAGATCTCGCCTCACACGTCCTTCCAATATGAGGCATGTCAGTTGGGAAAGTATCACCGCTCGACCTTTCCTAGTCGTCAGAGGCGGAGTAGTAGCTCCATTTTTGAGTTATTTCATGTCGACATTTGGGGTCCCAGTCGTATTCCCGATCATCAGGGACGTGTTTTATCTAGTTGCTGTTGATGATTTTTCTCGTTTGTCGTGAGTCTTTTTATTAAAGAATAAATCTGAAGCTGGAGATGTTATTAAGAATTTCTTGTCCAAGGGTAAAAATGTTTTTCTGCTTCTATGAAAATTGTGAGAACTAATAACGCCTTGGAATTCTGTACGCATGCTCTATCCAAATATTTTTTAACCGAGGGTATCATTCATCAAACTTCATGTGCATACACTTCTCAACAAAATGGCATTGCAGAAAGGAAACACCGGCATTTGCTTGATGTCACGCGAACGCTACTCATTCAAAGTGGTGTTTCTCACTCATTTTGGGGTGATGCTATGCTTACGACATGTTACCTTATTAATCGTATGCCCTCATCAATCCTGGGTGAGAAAATTCCTTTCTCTCTTGCATTTCCTGACAAGGACTTGTTCTCACTTACCCCTCGTGTGTTTGGCTCCATTGCATCTGTCCATCAGTCGTCACCAGGTGTTGACAAGCTCTCTCCTAGAGCTGTCAAGTGTATATTTGTTGGGTACTTCAAGACACAGAAAGGGTACAAGTGTTATGATCCATTGCGCAGGAAGTATTATGTTAATGCTGATGCCACATTTTTTGAGTTTGTGATGTATTTTTCTCCTACGGGTGATCGATTGATCCCTTCAGACACCGATGACACCATATACATGCCATCATCTACCATACCACCACCGCCACCACAACCACCATCTTCACCTACACCATCACCACCACCTATATCGGTCCCAGTTCCACCATTACTACATCATTATACTCGTTGGCTTGCTCCTGCTCATGGTCAACGCTCATCATCAAGCACGCATGAGGTATGTTCTGATAACACGTTTTCTACTGATGGGTCTAATGGTCTACCTGAGCAGGATTCTATAGATGGGATAGACGTGGAGCATGCAGATTTGGACTTACCCATTGCTCTTCAGAAATAGAAGCATAACTGTGCATCCTATCCTATGGCATCTGCGGTGTCCTTTCATCGCTTAACTGGTGACTTCAAGTCTTTTGTAGTTGCATTATCAGAGGTGGTGATTCCAAGAAACTATCAGGAGGCTATGAGGGACAATCGGTGGAGATTGGCTATGGAAGAAGAGATGGCTGCTCTTCGGTCTAGAGGCACGTGGAGTCTTGTATCAACTCCTCCAGGTGCTTCTACAGTTAGCTGTAAGTGGGTATTTACAGTTAAGCAAAATGCAGATGGCAGCATAGACATATACAAGGCACGACTGGTTGCACGAGGGTTTACTCAGACATATGGCGTGGATTATCTTGACACATTCTCACCTGTCGCGCGCCACTCTACCTTACGGATTCTTCCCTCTGTGGCTGTGATTCGTAATTGGCCATTGTTTCAATTAGATGTCAAGAATGCATTTCTTTATGGGGATCTTCAAGAAGAAGTCTACATGCAATAACCGCCTAGATTTGCTGTTGAGGGGGAGTGTTCACAGGTATGTAGACTTCATAAAGCGATCTACGGCCTGAAGCAGAGCCCTAGAGCTTGGTTCCAGAAGCTCTCAAACCTGTTTGAGAAACATGAATACAAACGTTCAAATGCAGATCATTCTCTTTTTGTACAGAGAACATCTAAAGGTACGGTTGCTATTATGATGTATGTTGATGATATTCTCATTACAGGAGATGACATACAAGGAATAAAAAGGGCGAAAGAATTCTTGGGTCGTGAATTTGTTACCAAGGATCTTGGAACTCTTAGATATTTTCTGGGACTGGAGTTCGCTAGAAATCAACGGGACTTGTGATGACCCAAAGGAAATATGTTACTGAATTGCTAAGTGAAACATGAATGCTTGGGTGTCGACCTGTCACCACACCTATGGATCCAAGCATGAAACCTATACGATGGTGACACTGATGAGGTTGATAGGAGGAGATACAGATAGTTGGTAGAAAAGCTCCTTATGTCATCATTACCAGACCCGACATCTCATTTGCTGTTAGTCGGGTGAGCCAGTTCATGGAGCAACCACGTCAGGTCCATATGGATGCTGTACAGATGATACTCAGGTATCTTAAAACATCTCCTGGCGTAGGACTACTGTTTAAAAAGGGGAAAGGGGTTACCATTTCAGCATGCGTGGATGCAGACTGTGTAGGGTGCCCAAAGGACAGGAAATCCACAACTGGATTTGCTGTATACACTGGAGATTCTCTTGTCTCATGGAGAAGCAAGAAGCAAACTGTTGTAGCTAGATCTAGTGTTGAGTTAGAGTATAAGGCAATGGCCCGGGCTACTACAGAAATGATGTGGATTCGAGTTGTGCTTACAGATTTACATATAGAGGTTCCTCTTCCTATGGCACTTGAATGTGACAATCAAGCTTCTATATTCATTGCAAATAATCCAGCATTCCATGAACGCACCAAACACATCAAAGTTGATTGTCATTACATACGAGATATGATTCGGAAAGGTTTTATCTCTACATCTCATGTCAGCTCAGGGGATCAGACTGCGGATATATTCACCAAGGCTCTACTCAGAGGGCCCTTTCAGAAAAGAAATGTTCATCCAAGCTGAGCATGATCGACATCTATGCTCCATCTTGAGGGGGAGTGTAGCGATATATTTATGTTTTATGTATTGTTTCTTTATTATCTTTCTACTTATGTATGACTTCTGTAATTTACCCATATGTTCCTCTCCTATATAAGAGAGCCTAGGGTTATGGAATAAACAACGAAAGGATTCCTCCCAACGAGGAAGGGTTAGCTGGATGCGGAGATACTCGACGCGGGGCCCTAGGTCGCGAGGAAGGGTCCACACGAGCGTGGCTGGTGATGGCGATGGGATTTAGATCAAATCACTAGTCTAGTATCGTTGCTCTGATACCATGTGGAGAAGAGGGAATGGCATGTTTATTTCTTAGGTCTAGGGTCTCTTATATGAAGAGAAAACCATAGAGTGCTCAAGAGGAAAAGTACATAAATATCCCCAAGGGTTATATAACATAAAACATAGAAATAATAACTCTAACATTGACCATATTCGAGCATGTTGGAGTATTTGGTAGTGCACCTATTGAGTTGTAGCAGGGTAAATGGATCCTGGAGAAGATCCATTTACCCCATCCTGTGTTTAGTCCCATACCGCCCAATGGTGGGACTTGGAGGCTCTGTGAAGGCTATATAAGGAGCCCCAGACCTCCTGTACTGATTGAGAAAAAGGAATGAATTATCCGCCCCTTTGAGGGCTTCTCCCGTGGTTTCATCCCGCTCCTCACGGAGTAGGGTTCCACGTTAAAATCCCGTTCTTATTTTGTTCTTTATCTTTTCCATGTTCGCTTCCGCATTCTTCATATTTTATAACATGGTATCAGAGCGGGTCGATTCTCGTGGATTTTGTGTTGATTATTTGTTCGAGATTCGAGTTCTTTTTGATGTGCTGAAGATTAATTTTCATGAAGATTTCTTGTTCGATTCAAGTTCTGATTCTGATTCATCAAAGCCCTAGCCACATCTCCTGCTAGTTTCTGTTGAAGGCATCTATTGGAAGATCTATGATCTGTTTGCAAGGGTTCCTACGAACCCTAGCCGCTTATTCAGCCTTTGGCGTCACCGCCAAGCAACCTCCAGGGTTCCACACGGCGGTGGTTTCTTTCGTGAGGCAAAGGCGCTGCCCAGTGATTCCAGGCACACCCAATCGCGAGCGTTGCACCAGGCGAAATCCATCGTGCGCCCCCAGGCGGCACGATTCAACATTCCAGGCTCCCTTCTGCCTCCCTTGCTCAAGTCGACGACGCATCTCCAATGGCGAGTTCCTTTTCTCAATCGCCTTCCATCGGCGAAAGCGACAGCCCTCCTTCCTCCTCATCGTGTCTCAGGCGATATCGCACACTCGAGCACCCAGGTGGCGACCCTCAACGCACACAAGGTGATTCCCAGGCACCTGATCTCCTCTCTCGCGCGAGCTCTCCCATCCAGAAACCCTTCAAGTGTGCAAAGGCAACGCGCGTCTCATGCGCCTCCAGCAGAGCTCCACGGAGCTCGTGATCTTCATGAGAGGCGAGCTTCTTCCTCTCGTCCAGGCGGCGCGCGTGAAACGACTCCCCCTCCAGCGAGCCCTCTCCGCCCAGTGCAGGTCTACTCCAGGCACTCTTGCCTCCAGCGGCGCGCTTCTCGGCGGCGCAAAGCCTGCACTCCAGCCGCGCCCAGGCCGCGCTCCGATATCGCGCGCGCCTTTCCATACGCGGCGCGAAGAAGCCCTAGCCCTCGGCCCTTCTCCTTTGCGGCATACTTTCAGCGGCGGCAGCCCCTGCATGGGGCGGTGTTGCTTCGTTGCGAGAGGGTTCCCACAGTGGAACCCTACGGTTTTTATTAAAAAAATGAAGTGCTGTTGTAGTTCGGCCTTGTGGGCCGTGTGTGTAAGAGAAAAAAAGAGAGAGGGGGCAATGGTGCGGCTCTTTGGGCCCAATGGGCAGAAAAAAAGAAAAGAAAAGGGGGAGGAGAGCTGCGTATAAAAAAAAGGGAATGAACCATTTGGGCCCAGTTTGTTGGGCCAAGTTATAAAAAAAAGAAGCGCGTGCAATTAAAAAAACAAAAGGAAAGAGCCGCACGCATTTAAAAAAAATGCAACAAAAGCCGGAAAAAAATGGATGAACGGCTTATGTTAAAAAAAATGAATGATGGCTATTTTACAAAAAAAAAGAAGGCCGCGAGAATTTTGTTTGTGAATGTTTTCCCCCAATTTCATCTTGTCTTCTCCCAACTTGGTCGACGTCCGACACGCATGGAAGAAAGGGGGAGTATATATGTAGAGTCACGGGTCTTGTATTCCAGATCCAGATTTCAGATGCCAGTCTCTAGACCAGCCAGATGATTAGACTCTACAGTTCGGTTTCAGACTCGACGATTGATCCCGAGTCCTCAGTTTTCAGACACGCACGAGTTTGCGGTCATTTTCAGATGAGCATATGTTGCCATCAATGTCAGAGGTTCCCATCATTCTTCTTGTTGTCAGGCCAGAGTTTTCGTGTGAGCCACAGGGACTCCGGAGCAGAGGACCATTCCCTATGCCATGTGGGCAAGGGTTTTCATGTGGTATCGTAGGTACACCAGAGCAGTGCACCATTCTCTGAGCCAGATGGGAGAGACCCAGTTCTCCGACGAGGAGACTTAAGGTGCAGTTTCAGACTCGATGGTCAGATTCCGAGTCTTCAGTTGACTCACTCTCCAGCCCGTTCATCCTCCTCACCTGCACGGCATGAGAAGCAACGTCCTCGACTGCAGCATGTGCGCGTTGGGTTGATATTGTCCGTAGTGTCCTGTAACGTGAGTTGAGTTTCTTTCTGTTTGTTTGTCCAAGCTGAGCATTGCATGCTCCAGCTTGAGGGGGAGTGTTGGAGTATTTGGTAGTGCACCTATTGAGTTGTAGCAGGGTAAATGGATCCTGGAGAAGATCCATTTACCCCATCCTGTGTTTAGTCCCATACCGCCCAATGGTGGGACTTGGAGGCTCTGGGAAGGCTATATAAGGAGCCCCAGACCTCCTGTACTGATTGAGAAAAAGCAATGAAGCATATGCCCCTTTGAGGGCTTCTCCCGTGGTTTCATCCCGCTCCTCACGGAGTAGGGTTCCACGTTAAAATCCCGTTCTTATTTTGTTCTTTATCTTTTCCATGTTCGCTTCCGCATTCTTCATATTTTATAACATTTATGTTTTATGTATTGTTTCTTTATTATCTTTCTACTTATGTATGACTCTTGTAATTTACCCATAGGTTCCTCTCCTATATAAGAGAGCCTAGGGTTATGGAATAAACAACGAAAGGATTCCTCCCAACGAGGAAGGGTTAGCTGGATGCGGAGATACTCGACGCGGGGCCCTTGGTCGCGAGGAAGGGTCCACACGAGCGTGGCTGGTGATGGCGATGGGATTTAGATCAAATCACTAGTCTAGTATCGTTGCTCGGATACCATGTGGAGAAGAGGGAATGGCATGTTTATTTCTTAGGTCTAGGGTCTCTTATATGAAGAGAAAACCATAGAGTGCTCAAGAGGAAAAGTACATAAATATCCCCAAGGGTTATATAACATAAAACATAGAAATAATAACTCTAACATTGACCATATTCGAATTTTCATTTTTCTTCTTTTAATGCTATGCTGGCTACTTCTAAATGGTATTTTATGTATATATCTTTAGAAATCAATGAAAGTAGTTACCAAAGCCGCACAATACTGGCTTATGAGTTTGGGGCGAACACCTCTGAGTGTATCCCCCTTTTTTGAGTGTCAAAAAAAAATACTGGCTTATGAGTAAAAAATCTTTTTTAAAGCCCTCATAAGAGAACCATTTTTTTGGAAAAAGGAATCCTTAACTTCCGAAGAAAGGAAAACAAAATCATGCATGTTTATGTCTGATTAGGTAAATAATTTATGCTTTTCTATTTGTTCAATTTTTATATTTTTTGCTAGTTTAAGATAAAAAAGCATTCTCTGAACAGATCGTATTTCTAATGTTGGATGATTTCCAGCAACCACCCACCAACCTCTCAAAACCAAAACCTAGCTGTCGCCTACTGTTGCATTGTCAGGTGCTGCTCCACATGCTGTCCTTGTTGCCACATCTTTCCTCCGAGCACGATGGCAAAAATTGAGGAGCTATCAAGGAGGTCTGGAGTGTCCTTGTTGCCACATCTTTCCTCCGAGCACAATGGCAAAAATTGAGGAGCTATCAAGGAGGTCTGGAGTGGGTGTTAGTTCACAATGCGAGGGAGTTGCGGCAGAGTTGGGGGAGATGGCATGGATGTTCACATGTTAATAAATTCCCTTGTATATTGATTTTCGAGCAACCACCCACCAACCACTTTAAACCAAACCCTAGCTGTCACCTATTCTTGCACCGTCTCAGGTGCTGTTTCACCTGCTGTCCTGGTTGTTGCCTCTTTCACCGGAGCATGATGGCAAAAAATGGAGGTGCTTTGAATGAGGTTTGAAGGGTGTTCACCTCCAGAGGCGAGGTTGGAAAGGGCTGGGAGGTTGACACTAAGGATTTCCCTTTTATAATATCTTGATTATTGTTGATGCCCATGATTGGTAAGCTTTTGTTTGCATGTATGCTGAAAAGAAATTGGGTTGGAAACTGTCATTTACTTTATATCAATGTTTGAAAAACGAAAGGCGGAATGAGACGTTTTCCCTGGTGGTGAGGCGAGGCGTAGCCTTGAAGCGGTCGAGGTGTAAGCCTCAGTTTATATAGGAAAATAATTACAAAAATATAATATATATATATATTGATGAAATAATCTAACGACATATAAAATATACATTGTAATATAATGAAATTATGAAGATAAGAATATGAAAAAAAATCCCATATTGCATAAATCTTTCTACTAAATTTCTACCCAATCACAAAGGAAATCAATGATCACTAAAATATTTATCAAAAAGGGAGTCATTGACGATAGTTGTCATTAAAGATATCTGAGATGTTGATACGGATCGTATGATTTGAATTGTAACCGTATGTTTTGCTGAACCCAGTTGAGGAATGGTCCGATGTCCCCCTGTGCCTCTATACCCTACCAATACAGGGGTCTCACTGCTCGGTCAACGAGCTTGGGGTACCTCCCCCCCTGTGCGGGGGTTGTAGTGAGCAACGTCCCTGTCCTGAAAATTTTTCTTATGTGTATTCGACTTCGCATGCATCCGAGATTTGTAGATGTATATGTTTAATGGTGTAATACTACGAGCTCACTGAAATAATTGGACATGTTAATGGTAAATATGAATAAGAAAGAGTTTAAATTTAAGCATTTATCTTGTATAAATATATCCTCAACAAATATCCTTTATAAACATTTGAAACTACTAATAAAACCTATTATTTTATTTAGAAATGTTTGATAAATCCATAACGTCTCAACGACGCCCACCTCGCCGCCTCGACCGCCTCGGTCATCCAAGGCGCTCGCCTCAGTCAGGGGGTCTGAGGCGGTTGCCTTGAGGCTATTTCCCTCCGCCTTGTTTCGCCTCGAGCACCTTTACGCCTTGAGGCACGTTTTTTTGAACCATGCTTTAGATGTAAGCTTTTTTTGGGATTGAAGTACATTTGATTGTCGTCACATTTTAAACTCCCTGTGACTGTTCTTCCCATTTTGAATATTCTCGAGGACTGTTCCAGGTTGTTCCAAGTCATTCCATTTTGAGTGGAATTTTGGGTCAACATCTCTAATAAATGGCATCGGATATTGCGCTTTAACAAGGAAAGGACACAAGTCTCTGATGATGCAATTTAGAGGGACCACGGCAAATATTTTAGCATTTAGGTTTAGCTGAAAATTTGGGTTTATTGTTTAAGTTGATTCTTTGAGTGGTGCCACATGTAGGGGTAGGCTTGCTACAGGGACGTGAAATGCATCTGGGTCTACTTATGTTCTACAGGGTTGAGTGGTGGAGAAAGGGTTGAGTGGTGGAGAAAGGATCATATATTTGAATTTCATTTTCAAGGCAATGCTTATTATTCTGGCAAAATGGACTGATTAAGGGGATATGACATGGAAGAAGCATGGCTGGGCAATCATTTTGTTTTTCTCCCAAATTAGAGGAAAATATGCCTGAGGAGAGGAGGGCGAAGGCAAATGATTTATCTTGTTAATGATATATGAATGTCCATCCACCGTTGACTATTTAGGAGACTTAACGTAACTCATTGTATGCATTGTTGAATTTTTCGACATTGCAAAATGAATAACTCATTACCATGGAGAATATCCAAAGTGGTTAAGCTCCATCCTTGTAATTGGTGGTTATGCCAAACATCGTGAAATGTTTGTAGATTTACTTTTTTTTGCAAGGAGTAAACCTAAGGATAAATTGGTAGCTTCTAATTGACAACCAATTTATATTCGTATCAGATCTGATGGATTAGACCCACTTAAATGTTCTGATGGCAGTGCAGTGTGCCTACCACTCAAAAGATTAGGGGTTCAAATCCCTCCTTGTGGGGGTTGCGTTAGGTAGTCAACAATCAATGTAAAAAATAGTCAAATCTTTCAACATGAATCTGGGCAAGAATCCATGTAGCAGACCCTGCTTACAGTGGGAAAAAGATTCACTATTTTTTTATCATATCTGAAAGATTTAGTATTTAGAGAAGTTCCTAACATCTATTATTGCGGAAGAGGTTCCATATGCGACCTTCCAAATGCATGCATGCGTGATTCTGAAAAGATGTGTTTGAAGTCCTTGGACACAACCGTGAAATATAACGATGGTCCAAATAAAAAAAAGACAGCCGTGTGCATAGTGTCTATGATATAAATATTATAGAGTCCTCAAAATATGTTGGAAGTTTCTAATAGTTGTGCATATTGGGACATTGCTTAGTGGAGTAAATATGAAAGCGTCATTTGCTGCTTTTTACGTAAAATGTATACAACTTTAGTTGGATTGAGGTGTTGATAACTTTCATGTGTTTGTTGGCCGTTCTGAAATTAGCTAGTGTATCTCATGCTTTTCCTAATTAACATGAAACTGGTTTCTCATATTTTGCTTTATCATTCTAAAGTTTTCACCAATATTGACTATTCAGTTTAAGTTAGAAGTGTTCATTAATAGGCCCAACATGTTCTACTTCACAACTAGTTATCAGTTTTCTTTTGTTACTGAAACCTGACTGTTGTTTTTTGTCTGACATATCCTAGAGACACTGCAATTTTGTGGCTTTTGCGTTCTTTATAAAGTTAACGAGAAAGGATTATAGTTATTGAAGTTTTCATATGGATGCAGTGTCTATGCTTTTGTTGCCCGGATTATTTTGATAGCAATCTAACTAATTCTACTATTTTAAGACAGATTTCTGCAGAACTTGTCTTCGTAATTTGAATAAACTGGCACTTCTAATTATTGCGTTCACAGATCACCACTTTTGCGGTTTTGATACAATGCCATTTTTTCTTATCTGCCAATACATTCTATATTTTAGTGTCAAACATTCAACTATGAATCATTTTTTAAGAGAGTTGGCGGAATGCTTCAAACTTCTTAATAAGGGTGAATTTTCTATGATTATGTTCTTCGATCTCTTGCTCAGACTTGTTTGTTTTTTATAAGTCGCTCTTTTATTCTTGGTTATGGGGTTGATTTGCTTCTTTTATGAACTATATAGATGGTGCTGGAGGAAAAGGCACATGGGGTAAACTTCTTGATACTGCTACAGACTCTCCTTTAGACCGAAATGATCCCAATTATGACAGTGGCGAGGTATATTTATCTTTTCGTGAAGAGATCCTTCTTGCAACAATGACTTCTATTTTCTGCATCATAAAAACAGCATCAACCATGTACTGGCATAATATTGTGTGTCAAGTTCGATCCGTTAAATTTTTCTTATAATCTTCGAATTAAATGTAGCATACCAAAGTTCTTGAGTTGTTTTAATTTTTTGCTTATGTTGTATATTCGAACATAAAAGTTAATTTCTATTTCTGCTGTAGGAACCTTATGAACTTGTAGAAGCAACTGTATCAACAGCATTTGATGATTTCCGAAAGGCTGTCGTTCCCATCATTGAGGAATATTTTAGTACTGGTGATGCTTCTTTGGCTACATCAGATCTTAGAGATCTTGGCTTGGAGGAATTCCATCACTATTTTGTTAAGAGGCTCATCTCCATGGCAATGGACAGGCATGATAAGGAGAAAGAAATGGCATCAGTTCTGCTCTCTTCTCTATATGCTGATGTTGTCAGCTCTATTCAGATCAGCCAGGGATTTCTCATGCTTCTTGAATCAGCTGATGATCTGGCGCTTGATATACTCGATGCAGTTGATATCCTAGCGCTCTTCATTGCCCGTGCTGTTGTAGATGATATTCTACCTCCTTCTTTCCTCACAAAGGCAAAGACCAAAGTCTCAGAAACATCCAAAGGTTATCAGGTTATTCAAACAGCAGAAAAGAGTTATCTATCTGCTCCACACCATGCTGAATTAGTAGAGAGACGATGGGGTGGGAGCACTCACTTCACAGTGGAAGAGGCAAAGAAGAAGATTGGCGACCTATTAAGAGAGTACATTGAGAGTGGAGAAACAACTGAGGCTTGCAGGTGCATCAGGGAGTTGGGGGTTCCATTTTTTCATCACGAGGTTGTCAAGAAGGCTCTAACTCTTGGCATGGAGACTGAAACATCTCGGCCGCTTGTATTGAAACTACTGAAGGAGGCCGCAGATGAGTGTCTTATAAGTTCTAGCCAGATGTTGAAGGGATTTTCCCGTCTATATGACAGTCTTGATGACCTTTCTCTTGATATTCCCTCTGCCAAATCCCTGTTTATTTCATTGGTAAAGACTGCAACCCATGAAGGGTGGCTTGATTCCATGTTTTTAAAGTCTAATATTCCAGACGGGGCATCAGCTAATAACGATGATTGCAAGTTGAGAAAATTCAAGGAAGAAACCGTCACAATCATTCATGAATATTTCCTGTCAGATGATATACCTGAACTCATCCGAAGCCTTGAAGATCTGGCTGCCCCTGAATATAACCCCGTCTTTCTAAAGAAGCTTATTACACTTGCCATGGACAGAAAGAACAGGGAAAAGGAGATGGCATCTGTTCTTTTGTCTGCTCTGCACATGGATGTCTTCAGCACCGAGGATATTGTCAATGGGTTCATCATGCTTCTTGAATCTGCGGAGGACACTTCACTGGACATACTTGATGCCTCAAATGAACTTGCACTCTTTCTCGCCAGGGCTGTTATTGATGACACCTTGGTTCCTTTAAATCTTGATGACATACGCAACAAATTGCCACCTAACAGCAGTGGGAGTGAAACTGTACACATGGCTCGCTCGCTTGTTTCTGCCCGTCATGCTGGTGAGAGACTTTTGAGGTGCTGGGGTGGTAGCACTGGGTGGGCAGTTGAGGATGCTAAAGACAAAATAACGAGACTTCTGGAAGAGTACGAGGCTGGAGGCGATATATCAGAAGCCTGCCAGTGCATTCGTGATTTGGGGATGCCATTCTTCAACCATGAAGTCGTGAAGAAAGCTCTGGTTTTGGCAATGGAGAAGAACGATAGGATCCTTGATCTGTTGCAGGAGAGCTTTCGTGAGGGACTTATAACAACTAACCAGATGACTAAAGGCTTCCTTAGGGTCAGGGATGGGCTCGAGGATTTGGCCCTCGACATTCCTGACGCGAAGGCGAAATTCAAGTCCTATGAGCTAAGAGCAAAGGAGCTTGGATGGCTATTGCCTCTACCTGCAGTTGCAAATGCTACCATATAGCTACTAATTGAGGAGCTGGTGCTTGTCTTTTCCCCCTCACCTGCATAGACTCTCATGTGCCATGCTGGTTTGTACGTGGTCGTGCGCACCTCAAATTCGATTGGACAATTTCAGCGTGTCGTTTGCGAGTGGCGAAGAGGATTTGCTGCTGGATGTAGTAGCTGTGTTCTGTTACCGAAAAGGGGGTAAAAGCATGTCTGCAGAAGTTAACTTTGTGAGCTTTCATTTGATTATTGCAGTTCTTTGTCTACGTTTGTTTGTTTGCGGACTACCACTATCTTGCCAAGAACGAACGCCTAACGAACTGTTATTTATTGCCTAGTTTGATAGAGAATTACATATTTCTGTTGAAATTTTAGTTCTTAAGTTGCACATTGTGCTCCATTGGGGCCGAAAGACGATGTTAGGGTTCGTTTTGCTAGTATAAGAACATTCCCTCATCAGGATAGAAGAACGTAACCAGATCACGGATAGGCAGAAGGTCTCTTCCAATGGTATGCCGTGACATTGAATTTTTGAAGTCCAAGTAGTTTAATGCTTCATTTCCTGACAGTATTACTGTTTCCATATCTGATACGATTCCCGCGAACAGATTCTGGTGTGGGAGATCATCATCGGGAGGCAGCTGGGTTAGTCGAGGTGAGGTAAGAGTGTTGAGCTGATGCAACTCTGGTGTAGATGAATGGTGTCTGCAGTCCCGCACTTTTTTTGGAGAACTATCTACGAAGATTATACTGATTCTAACTGAGCTATTGTGCCATGTTAAACATCTTTATTTATAGATTTTGTTTCCCTTGATATTTTTGTTTCGTCGTTATATATATATATATATATATATATATATATATATATATATATATATAAAAGTTTTGCCTCCTAGTGTATCGGATTCTGGTTCTTCCACTGTTGCAGTGGTAGCTTGCCAAGATGCCAGCCGAGGTTTGCGTTTCATCGTGGTGTTACTACTGTCGACGATTTATCAAGGTGCTCTCTAGATTGAAGTCTTATTATTGCTCGTCTACCCTTTGCTTATTGGTTACCATTTTGTGACTTTTAGTATATTTTCTAATAATGAATATAATGCGAAAGAGCTTGAAGGGGAGATTGATTTAAGTTCATGATGAAGCTTTGTTATCATGCAGGATGAGCAACCCTAGAAGGGATTATTACTAAGATGCAAACGGTTGGATATGTTATATGTATTATCGCATCTGTTGTGCATAGCGGAAGTAGAGGACAAATCAAATATGCAGAATAAGCGTGAAGCAACCATGGAGGCTTACCATTCTAAACTAAACAATTGTAACCCTAAAGCGATTTATATATCATCTTCATACATATGGATCCCTTTAATGGATGTAGTCCCTGGTTAGATGGTGAGATTTACTTGCTAGGATTAAGAAATGCAACATAGCTATCTCATGTGTTGGGATGAATAGATGGATTAGGATTCAAAGCAATAATCCAAGTATTTTATAGGTTAGTTTAATATATATGGATTCAAAGCAACGTCAAAACATCATAATATGAAAGTTACTAATAAAGCTATCCTCTTCTAACATATTTTATTTCCTTTATAGGTTAGTCCTAAAAGGAAGAAGTTCACTAGAGATTCCTCTTAATTTTGACACTTCTTGATTTCAAGGGAAATGTGTTGGGAACATTAACCATTCCCAATAATTGAAAAAAGGAAAAAGGTTGATTATCTCTTTGGAGCCTCCTATTCCAAATAAGAGTAGGAGAGAGAGATGAGGTGGAAACTCATATAAATAAGACTCAGCGCATGGCTTTGGAGATCATTCCAACTCAATCATCTCTCCCTCTCTTCTCTCTTAGTTCTCTCTCCTCAAGCAATGAGAGAAGTAGCGCACACAAGGCGTGAGGAGCAAGTTTGCGTAAGGCGTGAAGAGTTAGCTCGCAGGTGCACGAAGAGAAGTCGCATCTGCGAGGAGCGTCTGCGCTGGAGGCGCGAGGATCAGTCGTCAGGGAAGTCTGTTCTCGAGGAGGGGCATCACGTGATGAGGAGAAGCAACGGTATCGTGTTCTCCAAGTACAAGGTGGCAATTATTTGATTTATTCTTGTAATCGAGCCTCAGTTTTGTTGGGCAACAAAACTGAGAAGGCATTGTGCCCTCTCATTTTTCCAGCCTAGTGGATTTTGTTGCGGGTCGTCATGCCCCGTAGGTTTTCCCCCTCTCTCACATAGAGAAAGGTTTTCCCATGTAAAATTTCTCGTCTTTCTGCACTTACTTGATTATTGTGCTATGATTATTTTTCTTGGTTCTTGTGTGGGAATATTCCGCTGCTAGTCATCCTTACCAGGACGGGTTAAGGGAATCCTTGATTTCCCAAGTGTGTATCATAGCACGTGTTGTTGAGATGGGGAAGGATGATGAATGCACAATGATCAAGATGACGAGCAAGAGTGGGCAAATATGGAAGGTCAAGATGGAGGACATCTTATATTGCAAGGACCTCCATGATTCGGTGGAAGGAGAAATAACCAAGCCCAAGGGCATGTCCGCAGGTGACTGGACGAAGCTGAACAGGAAAGTAGTTGGCACCATCCAGAAGTGGCTAGACTTATCGGTATTCCACCATGTCACAGAAGAGACAGATGCGAAGAGATTGTGAGAGAAACTGGCAAAGCTTTATGAGCAGAAGACGGTCGCCAACAAGGCATTCTTGATTCGAAAGTTGGTGAATCTAAAGTACAAAGATGAGATGAAAGTTGTTGAGCACTTTAATGAGTTACAAAGTCTCATCAATCAACTGAGCACCATGAATATGACGTTAGATGATGAATTACAGTTGCTTCTTCTCCTGGGTTCCCTACTAGATAGTTGGGAAACTCTGGTGATTACTGTGAGCAACTCCGCTACGGACTGCAAGCTGATCATACCTATGGTAAAGAGTAGTCTTCTGAATGAAGAAATCAGACGACGATCATCCGGAGAGTCCTCTTCATGTGTACGCAGTTGAGAGAAGAGACATGTCCAACAACAGGGGAAAATCATAAGAGAGGCAGAAATCTAGGGAGAAGTCCAAGGACACAGGAAAGTGCCATCATTGCAAAAAGCCTGGTCACTGGAAGAGAGACTGTAGAGTATGGAAAAGAGAGCAAGTAGAAGCTAAAAAGAATCATAAGAAAGATGAAGATGAGAACATTATTGTAGCAATGATTGATGACGATGAGGATCAATTGGTTCTCACTATTCAAGAGCAGTGTCTACATGCAGGGGATGACTCTAAGTGGGCCGTCGATACGACCGCCTCCTACCAGTGACTCCGTACAGGGAGTTCTTCACTTCCTATACAGAGGGAGATTTTGGGAGAGTCGAGATGGGTAACAATTACTCCAAGATCGTTGACACGGGCACCATCTCAGTTCAGATTGATATTGGATGTGCAATGACTCTACATGATGTTAGGTACGTTCTCGACCTCCGGCTTAGCCTCATATCCGATTCTCAACTGGATAGGGAGGGCTACCATCTAAAGTTTGGCAACAACAGATGCAAGATCAGCAATGGCTCTCTTATCATGGCCAGAGCCAGGTTGTGTTGCACGCTCTACAAGACTCGGGTGAAGGTCATGGATGGCAGCCTACATGCTAGTAAGGCTGACACGTCGGATCTCTGACATCATCGGCTCGGACACATGAGCCAAAAGGGTTTACAAATTTTAAGCAGGAAAGAGTTGATACCATGTCGCACTAATATAACGCTGTCACCTTGTGATTTATGTGAGATTGGAAAGAACGAGTGCACCTTTCAAGACCGGATCAAAGGTAAAGGAAGACCTTCGACATTTGATTCACTCTGATGTGTGTAATCCAATGGATAACATATTTGGTAGGAAACAAATATTTTCTGACCTTCATTGATGATGCATCAAGGAAGGTATGGGTTTATATGCCGAGGACGAAGGATTGAGTCTTTAATTGCTTTAGTAAATTTCTTGCCATCGTAGAGCGCGAGACAAGCAAAGTATTGAAGTGTCTGCACACAGACAATGGAGGGGAGTACACCTCTCATGGTTTCTAGAGCTATGTGCAGAGCACAGAATCATGTATGAAAGGACAGAGCCGAAACTCCCCAAAAAATGGTGTCATTGAACGGATGAATAGGACCATTGTGGAGAGAGTTCGTTGCATGCTAAAGACAACAAAGCTGCCCAAGACCTTTTGGGCTAAGGTGATTCGGACTGTTTGCTACTTGATTAATCGATCTCCATCTTTTCCCTTGAATATTCAGGTCACTGAGTGCATTTGGTCTGGGAAATATCTCTCATATGCTCGCATGACAGTGTTCGGTTGCAAAGCTTATTCATTTATACCAAAGAAATAGAGGAAAAAGCTTGAAGACAAGGCAATGCCCTGCATTTTTGTTGGCTATGGGGATCAGAAGTTCAGATACCGACTTTGAGATCCAAAGAAGAAGACTATCACTAGGAATAGAAATGTGATTTTCTATGAGAACCAGACTTTGGTTGAAGATGATAGTGGTGATGGAGACTCAGATGAGATTTCTATGGATGATGACAACGATGAGGACTCAGATCCTTCTCCAATACTAGGTACAGATGGAGAAGATGTGCATCCAGAACAATATGAGCTAGATGCAGACACCGCTGCTGCAGGTCTAGGATATCCTAGGAAAGGGAACAACCTCATCAAGAAGCAGATGCAATAGAGCCTCGGGTCATGAGATCTGGGAGGGCACATCAACTATCATCTCGATATCCTACTTCCCAGTACGTAATGCTGATTGATCATGACGAGTCATGCACTTTTGATGAGGCACAAGAGCATAAGGAGAGAGATCACTAGCAAATTGCAATGAATGAAGAGATGCAATCTATGAAAAAAAAGCATACATATGATCTTGAGCTTTTTGCAGGCAAGAAAACGATAAAGAATAAATGGGTCTACAAGCTGAAGACAGATGATGGTGGCAAGCAACTAAAGTAAAAGACCAGATTGGTTGTGAATGATACAACCAGAAAGAGGGCGTGGACTATGATGAGATCTTCTCACCAGTTGTGGAAATGAATTATGTGGGAGTAATGCTAGGTCTTGTTGCAAGTCTATACCTTGATCTAGAGCAGATGGATGTAAAGATGAATTTTCTTCACGATGAATTGAAGGAAGAGATCTACATGGAGCAGGCATGGGGATACTAGGAGAAGGGGAAATAATATATAGTTTGCAGGTTGAGGAAGAGTCTCAATGGCTTGAAGCAAGCCCCTAGACAGTGGTACTTGAAGTTTGATGCCTTCATGATGAAGTAGAACTTCAAGAGGACTACAACGAATCCATATGTGTACATTCGATGTCTTCCCAATGGCATGTTCACTATCCTGTTGATCTATGTAGACGACATGCTGATAGTTGGTCATGATCCCGGGTTGATTGCAAAGCTCAAAACGGAACTCTCCAGGAGTTTGAGATGAAGGATTTGGGCAAGGCAAGCAACATATTTGGGATGCAGATCACTCGTGACAGGAAGAAGCACAGGTTGTGGTTGTCACAAGAGAAGTATGTTGAACGCATTCTAGAGCAGTTCAACATAATGAATGTGAAGCCTGTCAGCACGCCCCTTGCCTCTCATTTCAAGCTGGCAAAAGAGACATGTCCATATACTTTTGAGGAGAAAACTGAGATGATCAAGATTCTTACTAGACCCAACATTGCTCATGTCGTGGGCATAGTGAGCAGATTCACGTGAATCTAGGGAAGGATCATTGGAAGCTGTGAAGTAGATTCTGAGATACTTGAGAGGAACCTCAAGTATGTGTCCGATGTTTGGGAGGTCAGATCCCAAACTCTATGGATACACAGATGCTGACATGGCAGGAGATGTGGATCAAAGGAAATCGACTTCCGAGTACATTTTCACCTTTGCAGGGGGAGCGATGTCGTGACAGTCCAAGTTACAGAAATGTATTGCACTCTCAACGACTGAAGCCAAGTACATTGTAGCAACATAATCATGAAAGAAGTGTTGTCGTTACAACGATTCCTTAGTGAACTTGGATGCAAAGACAGTGAATTGATCGTCTTTTGTGATAGCCAGAGCACCATTGGGGATTATCCAAATAGGAGTAGGAGAGGGAGGAGGTGGAAACTCATATAAATAAGACCCCATGCATGGCTTTGGAGATCATCCCAACTCAAGCATCTCTCCCATTCTCCTCTCTTAGTTCTCTCTCGCCAAGCAAGGAGAGAAGTAGCCCACACAAGGCGGGAGGAACAAGTTTGCGTAAGGCGTGAAGAGTTAGCCCACAGAGGTGCGAAGAGAAGTCACACCGTTAGGAGCGTCTGCGCCAATGGCACGAAGAGCAGCCGTCAGGGAGGTCTGTTCTCGAGGAGGGACATTACGTGACGATGAGAAGCAAATGTATCGTGTTCTCCAAGTACAAGGTGACGGTTATATGATTTATCCTTGTAACTGAGCCTCAGTTTTGTTGGGAAACAAAACTGAGAAGACATTGTGCCCTCTCATTTTTCTGGCCTAGTGTATTTTGTTGCGGGTCATCGTATGTAACGCCCTGCCCCTCTGATTACCGAAACCGACGGGATGAGAGCGTCGAACCTACGGTCGAAATACGTCCACGATATATGATGCTCAACAAACTATCTTATGCACATTAGATCTACATTTAAAACGTATATAACAACATGAGAATAAAAAATGGAAATTTAAAATGCAACATCCCTTCTCATTGATAAAAATCATCAAGTTCATGTCCACATAAAATGAGATACAAAATATAACTATAACCTTGCAGAAGAAGTTCTCCAATATCTCATTACATTGCCTCTCAAATAAAATAAGAAATAATGCAGGAATAAATAAAAATATTCTAGATAGGACGCACCCTGTTTGGTGCGAGTATGAGTAGAAAGGTTGATCTCCTCAAAGCCACTACCATGGCGGCAGCTGCTCAGCTACACCTGTTGAATTCACACGAGGGTAACATTATGAGCAATTGCCCAGCAACGATACAAACACTATAATAACTAATATAGGTTAAGAAAAGAATGTATACTCAATTCTATCTAATAACATATGCATATATTGTAGAAACTAAGAAAAACACTATGTTATTCTGATTAGCAAAGGGTTACATAACAACTGATTTTATTTATTGATTTATTAGTCATTTTAGTACTACTACAATGGTCTTGATATTTCTACAAGTTGGTTAGGTTCCTACAATGATAAATAATTACAACGACCGACATCCGATCTTAATCATTTCTCGTATTATTCCAGTACATGCAAGTATGCGACTCGTAGGCCTACGTTATACGGGAACTTTGATAATCATCTTGAAAAATTCTAAACGTCCTCTTTTGATCGTAAAGGAAAAGATCACAATCCTGAATCTCCAACTTCAAATCACATCCCGGAACACCTCTCACGATACAATTATTCAAAATAGAATTTAGTGCGGCCACAATTAATTCTACTCCGACTCCTAATATCGTGCATAAGTGCGAAACTAAGAACGCCAACCGCGCCACCTGCCAACTCCGTCGAGCGACTTCGAATGCTACCAGTCTGCTAGGTGCAACGTGTCTCCGTTGGGGTCACGACCTTCATGGCATCTACCCGGGGTCCCTATGGTGCATGCCCAATCCCTTGTGGCGCCTATCTCCGTCTACCCGATCACCATAGAAACTCACTCATAGGGCAATAATCACTACTCAATATGATCAGCATTAGTGACCTATCCGACATTTAAAATACTTAACAACATAAATAACAATATAAAGAGATCAGTTGGAACCCTCCCCACCATTATATGTTCAATTGTTATCATTGATTTTCCAGTGAGAATGCCTTATCATTATTAGATAAGATGGTGTTGTACCATTATCGTTGTATCTTTAAGTAGATGAATATTGCTAGACATACTATTCTCTACTAAAAATAGTAAATTACGGAACTATTAAACTTGTATAAGCATTCAGAATGGACAACACTACCACTTAGTCGGATAATAGTTAATCTTTGTCATTTTCTTATTCCTCATATAACAAAATCATTAACTTCCCAACGTAATGATATCTCTCATGAAGATGTAACTATTTAATATTCGTTGATCATATCAGGTAAATGTTAGAAATCATCTGATTGCATATCACAATATCTTCATAATAAAGCACATGAAAATTAAGAGAAGGCATAAATATACACCGACATGGACTCCACATGGTGGACATAATAACACATTAAACATACTAACCGTGATTATATATCGAATCATTTATACTGTTTACAATTGTATTTATTCTCTCTCTTAAAAAGTGATTGAACATAAGACCGCTCGACTCCCGATAACGCTCAACGGTTATGCACAGCCTTCATTAATTTCCCTAATGTTATATGACATGCAACATGGTTAATGTCAAGATAACTATTATTGAAATGATGCTTCTTCATGAACACATGCTGTAACATCTTCATGTCCAATTTTCATCCAAATACCATGTATGACATATCAATGAACAACACATGTTAAGAATATGTCATGTATACAGGAACAAACTAAGATACATACTGTAGAACGGCCTTTTGACCAAGTGGTCAAGAACAGTTGCTGCCCGATCCGGCCGATCCGGGGGGGGGGGGGCGACAGTTGCGGCGTGGCCGGGTCTCGAGGAGGACCGTAACCGCCGGGCGTGGGGGAGGGGACAGACTTGGCGAGGGACGTTCATGCCCCTATATATAACTACCTCCATAATGAGGGGAAGATCATTTCGAGATCTACGTACCTCGCCATAGGGAGCCCACTCTCATTCTCTCCATCTCTCGCTCTCGTTTCTCGCAGCCATACGGAAGGGCGTACCTGAGGAAGACGCAAGACTGGTATCAGAGCCACCGATCTCGCTCCTCGCTATTTTTCCCGACGCTCGTGATGGCTGGCATCAGCCTCAACAGTCACCGATAGAACTTGGGACTTCATTGCCGCCGCCACCCTCTTTCTTTCTTCTCAAGCAAACCCCAAAAGGTGCACGAATTATTTTTTTGGTCGTTGGTCGTTAGTCAAACCGTTGCTCGCATCGTTCGAGTCAAAGATCAATTTGTCATATCATCACAAAATTATAAGATCATAGCCATGAGGAGCGCATTGAAAGAGAGAGAGAGAGAACATAGATTGAAAAAAGGACTTGAAATGTTGGCACGATCACTGATAGATTGATGCATAGATATGGGTGGGCCTAAAACATCTGGAAGGTTGCATCGTCGCAGCGTTCAAACTTCGTGTGTAGGTTGAGGAATTTCAACAAAATGAAAAGAGGTTGGGGACAGAGGGAGAGGGGCAGCAAAGATGAGAGGTTGTTTGAGTTGGGTTGCGTCGGTTTCGATAAATAACATGTATGCTCATTTTCATTTACAATTATACTTAAAATTCTTATATTTCTATAAAATTCACAGTATTGTCCTTCCATTAGTGTAACATATTGGAACATGTGTAATAAAACATCGTTATTATGAATTTTACAAGAGTATAGGAGCATGCTTGTAATTATATGAAAAGTTAGGAATGTAAATGTTATTAAAAAAGCTCAAGGGATACAAGTGTAAAATCTTCCAAATATTTTGTAATCCTTTCAATAGTTCATGCATTAATTTTGAGATAAACATTTTTCTTCAAAAAAAAAAAGGAATATGACGTATCATCAAGAGCTTTAATGTGCGAAATATATTTAGTTGCTATCTATGTAGAATGTAGAGAAATGTATGTAATAGTTATGGCATGACATAGAATCATACATCGACGATTATCAACAAAAACTCATTTTGACAAAGACGTAATGTCCATCTTGAATAGTCCCATTCGAGGTATAGACAACAATATTATCAAATATGTCACTTCCTTGATGTTGAAGGAAAGAAATTGGTCTTCCCATTATTTAATTCATTAGTTAGTCCTTCCATGATGGTGACCTTCCAATAGCTTTAAAGATTCCCCTTTTTTGTTAGGTTCTTTGCACTTGTGTCCCTATGAGATTATGCAATTGTACTTAGCTCTTATCTTTTTTGCAATAGCACTTGTGTTTACGTATTCTTACAAAATTCGCAGTATTCACAATTTGTTATGGCACTTATATCAATGGAAGGGCAATACTATGAAATTTTATAAGAATTACGAGGCCACAAGTGAAGGATATGTGAAGATCCTTAAGCGCATCATGGAAGCGTGACGATTGCAGCATATGCGATCGGGAGCGACTAGTCATACTAGTCGCTCGGGACAGCAGGATCTAAGAAAATTTTAAATGATGAAACCACATGATCCAAGAAAAATTATCATATCGTTTCATCTAGATCACAAACACGTGTTAGGTTTACTTCCTGTAGTGTGGTTACGATCGAGTCTCTAAACAAAGAGACCTATTGTCTCAAATCCGATCCAACGGAAGATATGCTTGCGGACGCGTTGATGAAACACATTCTCCTCGTAATCCATGTTGATGATCCAAGCGGCGAATCTCCTGATCTCATATCACGAGATCCGACGTCTTCTTCACGAGCCAAGCGTGCCGAACAAGATGGAGATCCGCGAGTACTCAATCCGACAACACAACGACATCACGATGACTACGACCTCTCCAGGGTTTAGGGTGGACGACCACCTTAATGATGGAGAGAGGGAGAGTGTGTAGAGAGAGAGAGATCGAGAGAGTTTAATTCCTCTTGAAATTATGTATAGTCTAAAAGGTAAGGGCTACCCTTCCTTTTATACTAATTGGATGTATATGGATCTCAGTTCATGTGCCCTCTTAATCCAACGATTTAGATTAAGAGGATATTAATCAATGGTCATGATTTGTTGCTACAAATTTACAACAACTAATTTAATTAAAATAAATTGATTATATCCCTTTATCAATATACAAATTAATTCATTTTAAATTCAACTATAATAAATAGATAATTAGGGAGGCAACCACCACCTCAAAAAGGGGGTGGCTGTCCCCCCCTTTGACTTGTTCAAGGTGGACAACCACCTTTGTTGGTGGTTTTATCTTCCTTAATATATATTTATTATATGTATTAAAATGCGACACCTATTATTACATTTATCTTCAAAAATAATTCCAAATTAAATTTGTGAAAATATCAATCATGTCATTATTAAATATGAATCACATTCATATATCCAACATAGTATGTAAATTAGATTTATAATTAATTAATTATTATGAATACATTTCAGAACAATATATAAATTATAGGGATATTTACACCCATAACCCTGAGTAACTTCGTAATTACCCCGGATACCCTCTATAATCACGAATTACATACAAGGCCTTGAGTAATGCTTAACTCTTACACCCATAACCCTGTGTTAATCTCCATTCAATTTTCCGTTAACTATGACGGTATCCGTCATGTATTTTATATTCTATACCCCTTAACTTTCACTTATTTACAAATAACACCACTATCCCCTTCCTCATCCCACCCCCTTCTTCCTCCCAGCAACACCCCCTGCCGGCCGGCCCACCTCCACCTGTACGCTGGCCGGTCCACCTCCCCTCGCCGGCCGCCCCTTCCTCCTCCCCGCCCGCAAGCTCGGCTCAGGTCGAGCCCCCTCCCCTCCCTGCTCGCGCTTCCGCCTGCAAGCCCAGGTCACCGCCCCGCCGCCGCAAGCTCCAGGTCTTGCACCCACCCCCTGCATCCCTCCCCAGCTTCCCCCGTCCGCCTCCCCCGCCGGTCGCCCCCTCCCTCCTCCCCGCCCGCAAGCCCGGCTCAGGTCGGAGCCCCCTCCCCTCCGTTCGCGTTGCCTGAAAGCCAGCCCCGCTCGTGCCTCCGCCACCCCCCGTCCCGTCTCCGCCTGGTCGACTCGTAGACCCTAACCCCTCCCCAACCTCCGCCTGGTAGCCCGCCCCCTACTCCCTACCCCCCCCCCCCCCCCCCCCCCCCCCCGCACAACTCGGCCAAAGCCCACCCGCCTGGAGACTCCAGCTTCCGCAGAGCTTGCACCGCTCGGCAAAAAGCCACCCCCTCCCCCGGACAACCGCTTGGAAGCTCCAGCTTCCGTGCTCGTGCACCGCTCTCGGCCAAAGCCCCCCGACCACCGCCTTCCCCCTGACCACCCGCCTGGATCCGCAGAGCCTGCACCGCCTGCAAGTCCCCCCCTCCCTCCGCCTGGATTTGCTGAGTCGCTTGTCGAGGAAGAGCTGGTCGGTGGGGACTCGGAGTTGCTGGATGAGGAAGGCGATGCAGTGGGCGGTTGGGGCAGAGATGTTGGAGGAGGGGATTCTTTTTACTTTTAATTTTGATTTATTTTTAACCATTGGATTGATGTTAGGTTAGATTAACTCAATGGTTTGGTTAGGATTAACGGCTGAAACTAACAGAAGGTTATGTATGTGAGACGGAGTAATATTCGGGGTTTCTCATGTAATTCGTAACTATCGTGGGTTACCTGGGGTAATTATGGAACTACTCAGGGTTATGGGTGTAAATATCCCTAAATTATAATTCTATTTACAATTAAATCTCTCCGACATATTATAAATCATATTTATAATATCCATGATTATTATGGATAGAAATATCCACATTAATCATTTCTTTGATAATTAAATCAAATTTAATTATCCAAGAAAACTCTTCTCATGTGCCCAAATAACATGAACATATTCACATTATTAAACTCTTTTGATAATTAAATCAAATTTAATTATCATAGACAACTCTCCTTATATGGCCAAATAATATGAATCAAATTCATATTATCCATGATAATTCAATCACATTTAACTATCAAATTTCCTCAGTGCTCATACACTATCAACAACGAAATTATCCTTGAACTTTTCAAAAATAATACGCTTTCTCGGCGGATACTTGGAGATAAGGACAGGGTGATGGTACGTTCCATGTATAATGATTTGGATATTGAGATCACATATAAAATCCAGATCCCGAGGACCTCCCATAGATGTTTGCTTAAATTAAAGCCGTAGATCTAATCTTCTTATTGTATATGAATCACATTCAGATCAATGACCAACATTTAGACTAAGAGCAGATCATTTCTCTATAGAGGAGTCACTAAAATCCAGACCTTTTTCATTACTCCCTCGGAATGGAAGCGTCATGGTTATACAATCATTTATGATCACATCACCTTCATGTATTACTAATACCTATACATCCTGCATACTGGAAGACCTATAATCAACTCAAAGTTTTAGATCTATTTAGATTGTCTCCTTTAGGGTTTTATCATTAAGTTTCTCATTTGATCATCGGGAGTTGATATTGATCATATACTTTCCAAAGCATATATCATATCCAGGTACTGTTCATATGCTTCCAAAAGCATATATCAAACCTGCAAATTTAGTCAACCTCTCAAATCGAGACAATCGTGCACGAAATTTGATTCCCAATATCTCATGAGTGAGCTCATGTCTTCCAGTTCAGTAATGAACCTGTATGATCCCTTTGAGAGATCATATTACTCATATGCCCTTATATGCACACCAGTGCACTGGTGTATAGATCTTGATTAGACCATCAACCTATCGGTCTGCCAAATGTACATACTCATACATATAGTAACACATTTGTCTCCGATCAGAGGATGCATGCCTATATGGTGATAGCATACGACATAAGTCTTGGTTATCTCGACCTCGTTAAGTCAACTTTTCGACTTAACTTATCTAATACCTCCGAATATCTATTCCTATGCAAAGGACATGCATCAAGAGGTCAGTTAGATATCAACCCATTAGAGAAAGGATTGTCATCTCCTACTTCGACTGGAGATCCTCTCTTAATAATCATTTGATAGTGATTGATGAATCGTCAATCTAACTCTTTAGTTATCACCCAAGCATCAACCTCTATGATTTAAACAATTGAATCAATATCTGTATGATCATCAAGATGGCCATGGTACATACCCTAATTGTACTAAGGGACATATAATGCAAATTAATTGTTCTTCATTTCAGATCAAGGAATGATATTTGCAATAACATTTATTGCATAATGGCTCATCATGGGCTCGTATGTCCAACAATCTCCTACTAATCCAAAGAGCCAATAATGGTTTAATCTTTAAACCCACACTCATGTGACAATCATAAGCTATTTAATATATCTAGGTAAGCTAATCAGCCACTCTGTTCCCAAGAGACTACTCCAAGTCCTTTTATGGTACTTGCATATCTCTTAGTAACAGTGCTCGCATCCAATGCGAACTTTGCATCTTATGCAACCAATACTCAATCTTGTTAAAGCAGTTATAGTGTCTTTGACACTACAACTCAATAATCATTATAACAAGTATGTAATTTCTATTATCCTTATCAGAATGTCCTCATTCGTGGAGATCTCTATCTCCTAAGGTATCTGCAGTTAAAACCTTTTAGATCATTATCTATAATGTCTTAAGTTCTTGAAGATAAGACTTTGAGATCACTATCTCAAAAATCTTGTCCTCTGTGAAGATATTGTTTTTATTACTGCAATCACGTGTTTTATCTCCATAGTAGGATTAGTAACAGTTTACTACTCCCACTGCATGTCATACATCTGACTTTTTTTGCACATCTAGCACACACACTAGGCTTCTAGTAACTGATGCACAAGGACAATAAGTTCTAGCATTCATCAACTCTTTGATGGTGCTATCCCTAAGATAGGTTAGTATCATATCTTAAGGGAAGGAAGCCTTCCTTGGGGTTTTCTAAGAATGAAACATGTCCAAGGTGTATGACTTAACGTGATGATCCTAATAGCCTTTTTTCTTTGCTTCTGGACAACTTCAGAACTAAGATCTAAGATGTATCCTTGAGATTATATCTCAAGCTATGGAAAGTTAGATTATAAAGCACTATACCTCCCGAAGAGTGAGAGAGGGGGAGGTCTCCTGAGGGAGAGGAGGGATGCTTCCCGAAGATGAAGAGGATGTGAGAAGCCTTTCCGAGAGGGAGAGGGGTGGGGGAGGCCTCCCCCTCTCTCTCCCTCTGAGAGGACCCCCTCCCCAACTGTCCCTCCTTCGGGAGACCTCTCCCCTCCCCTCTCTCTCCCTCTACGGGAGACCTCCCTCTCCGGGAGACCTCCCTCTCCGGGAGCCCTCCCTCCTCCCCTCTCCCCCCTCTGAAAGGCATCCCCCCTCCCCTCTCCCTCTTCGGGAGGCCCTTTCCCTCCCGCTTTTTCTCCCTCTCTGGGAGGCCACCCCTCTCTCCGTCTCCAGGAGGACTCCCCCCACCCCTCTCTCCCTCTCCAAGAGGCCTCCCCCTTCCCAACTCTCCCTCCTCTGGGAGGCCTCCCCCTCTTGTGCTCTCTCCCTCTCCGGGAGGCCTCCTTCCCCTCTCCCCCCTCTCTCTCAGGTTCCCCCTCCCCTCCCCTCCCCCAACTCACCCCACCCCCACCCCTCCCCCCTCCAAGAGGCCTCCCCCTCTCTCCCACTCCGGAAGGCCTCCCCCACCCCCTTCTCTTCCTCTTCGGAAGGTGTCCCCCCATCCTCTCCCTCCCTCTATGGGAGGCCTCCCCTCACCCCTTTCCCCCTCTGAAAGGCTTCCTCCGCACGCGCACACGCACCCTCGCGCAGCACCCCCCAACGCGCGTCACCACACACGTGCCTCCTCCAGTGCGCGTCGCTGCCCATGCGACCTCCCTCTATCGTGCACCGCCCGCACAACCTCCTCCTCCTCCAGCACATGCCGAGTCGTGCGACTACCTCCCTCCACCGCACCGTTGTATCGACCATCGTCCTCAGCGAGCGTCACCTCCCCCACACTCGCACGCCGTGGCCCACCGCTCCAATCCATCGTTGCTGCCACCATCCATTCTCTTTTTTTGTTTCTAGGGCTCAAATGTGGAAGAGAAGAGAAGAACTTTCTCTCTCTATTGCCTCTTATTTTATTTCATACTTTTGTTTGATTAGATCTGAACTAGTTTTTTAAATACAAGTTCTTCAAGAAGTAGAACCTTTTGTTAACTCTATTTTCAAAGTATTTTTGCTGTAATTTTTCTATTTACTTTATTTTGAAAGTTTTCAAGTTGTCTCATATGCAAATCAATCCATGAAGTTATGAAATCTTTACTTTTCAATTCCCCTTAATATTCTTGTGACCTTTAAAAGTTGCCATAAAATTCTGAAAAGTTATAGAAAAACCTCGAAAATATTAGTAAACATTTCAGTCTTTTTAAAATAGGTTCCATCATGTTTTAAGGTTCTCTAGTGAAAAATCAAAGTTACATTTCATTCTCTCGGATTAGGATTCAAATCAAGTTCAAAAGGTAAATTGAAATTACAAACTTACTTGGTCCCTTGTGGATTCGAACCTCTACTTGCGAGGTACATTCTATTATACATTTTGTTATTATGCTAGTATTTGTATTTTTATTCATTTGATCATGCGCGATTCACAACGACATTGCTTAAATTCACCAACTAAACCTCAAAAAATCTTGTCAACACATGGTATGCATAATACTTGACATCGCTCATGTTGTGAGAATTGTTACCAGATTCATGGGCAACCCACAGAAGAAGCATTGGCAGGCAGTCAAGCGGATTTTTCGCTATTTGACAAGAACATCAGACATTAGCCTCATATGCAGAAGTGAGTCAATGTGTTTGTTTGCTGGATATTCATTCAGACTATGCTGCTGATATCAATGGGAGGAGATCAATGACTGGCTATGTCTTTATTTTGGGGAATTCGGCCATCAGTTGGAAGGCTACCTTGCAGCCATCAGTTACTTTGTCTACTAGAAAGTCAGAGTACATTACTCTTCAGAGGATGCAAAGGAAGGCATATGTAAGGGGCTTAGTTGGAAATCTTGATCTACAAACATATCATGCTATAGTGTATTATGTTGATCTCAATGCAATATGCTTAGCCAATGATCGGGTGCATCATGAGAATATCAAGCACATAGATATCCGATATAACTTCATTTGTTCTGAGAAAAAGGATCAAGGCGAAGGTCGGCACAACATATAATCCAGTCGATATGTTTACAAAGGCAGTTCCTAAGAGTAAGTTCAAACACTGTTTGGACTTGCTCAATGTCGACAGTTGACAGTAGCCCCAAGAAGGGGTTGGCGGGTGATGATTGCGAAATTCGCATCTTTAATAATCGTAAATTGTAGTGTAGGAGGTGGATTTCGGTCGTCAAAATACCACAATCTTTGAATGTTGTGGAGTATTTTACTTGGCAAGTGTACCAAGGTCGAACACAGGGAACGGTGGTTTTAGTTGCGTGGTCTTGAATCAATTTTAATAATCAATCAATGTTCGATTAATTTCTGTGTTGAAAAATATACACAATGCAATGATGGAGAAGCGATGCGAAGAAAATAAACAGAGACTACTAAGCCCAGGATCTGCGATTAAGATTTTTGCTCCAAAATGTAATAATCACTAACCTCAAATTTTATCACAGATCAATCAATACAGATCAAGAAAAATAATCAAATTAATCCCAAATTACAATCATAAGAGGAATAGATTAATCCTATTTTCAATAATTGAGAATATCAAAGGATAGGATTTATCCTCAAAATTCATGTGATTTAAGTCCCAAAATATAATAACCAATGATTCAAAGGGAATTATTTAATGTGAAATCCTCAGCCATGCTCCTGCAAAAGAAATCATCAATTTTTCCAAGGTAATTGTGGCACAAATATGTCAAAATTAGCCTACAAGTGTCGACAGAAGTCCTCAATAATAATTATCAATAAACAGCCTCAAATCTATCCACAAGATATGTAATATGAAAGAGCATAAAAATAGCTTCAGATTGACATATTATATGCTAAAATCGGAGTTCAGATGGAGAAGATATGCTAAAATGAAGTTTCAGGGACTAAAATGTAAATAAAATAAACTTTTCTTCTTCAAGAAGGTCCTTGCGGGGCTTATCTGTAATTTAGAAAATCCGGAGGGCCTCCTCTGCAATTTACCCCAGGTTGGGGTATAATTGTAATTTTTGAAACAGGCGGGGGCTTCACTGAAATTTCTCCGGCCACGCACGTGCGTTGCACGTGCGCCTGGAGGGTTGGACACGAGGCGGAGGCTTGGAGGTCAGCACCCCCACGCGCCGAAGGCGAGGCGCGGCGACGAGCGGAGGCTGGCGAGCGGGGCTGGTGGGCGGAGGCACGGCTGAGGCTGATCGGAGGGCGAGGCCGCGGCGGAGAGACGGGCTGGGGCTGAGGCGGCGACCGCGGGCGGAGCTGGCCTCCACGGCGGTGGGCGATTGGCGGAGACGAGAAGCGGTGCCGCCGCAAAGGCGGTGGCGGTGAGCAGCTGGAGGTCGGCGCGGAGGTGCTGGAGCGTGCAGCCAAGGCACGTGGCACGGTCGAGGCGGCGCCTCCGCGCGAAGACGGAGGTGGTGGTGCAGGAACCTGCAACGGAGCTAAAAAAATCGGTTATGTACGAGATCGCCTGGGAAGTGTGGAGAAGCAAAAGCCTCTTCGATCTTCGCTTCAAGGAGTCGGCGATGGAGCTCTGAAGCTTGTGCTTGCCGGACGGGAAAGCTACACGGAGTTCGGTTCTGCGGATCACGCCTAGAAAAGCCGCTGTCACCGGCGTTGATGGAATGGCGGATGGGCGCTCCTTGGCGCGAGGGCTGAGCTTTATAGGGGCTGGCGGGGGGGGGGGTTACGCGGAGGGGGCGGAGTAACGGCCGGCGAGGTGGTGGTGGTTAAGGCCGTGCATGGCAGCGGCAGTTACAAGGGGGAGAACGGCAAGGAGAGGGGGAGCGGCTTTGGCAACGGCTGAAGGAAGGGGAAGATGGGGTCACGTGCTAGGCACGTGACCCGGGTGTGACCAGGAGAGAGAGAGAGTGAGGCGGGGTGCCACGTGGCACGCCATGGAGCTGCCACGTGGCACCAAAAAATTTTCAGATTTTAAAGTGGGAAAAAGAGATAGAAGATGACCTCGGATCGAAAAATTTTCTTCACGAAAGTTGTTCGTCTCGTCGAGATCTACAACTTTCATGAAGGGTCCGGGAGCAAAAGAGGTCGCCTGTGCGAAGTGGTATTTTTGGTGGCTTTCCTTGTGTACGAAAAACCGATTTTTGGAGTTTTGTAATTTTTTTGGTGATTTTAGAGAGGATAAAAATTCTAGAAAAAATACGATAAAATATAAGAAAATTATTTACACATTAATCTATTTTTTTGGATTTTTAAAGGATAAGAAATTAGGAAAATAAAATAAAAGTAAGAAACGCTCAACTTTTGCACAGACCGACAACTGACACTTGGACTTGGTTAATTTCTTTGATCTTAGTTTTATTCTGTATTTGAATTTTTGCATTTCTTATTAAAACTTTCATCAAAGGACACAAATGAAAAAGAAATAAAATTAAAAGAGTTAATTATGTACATAAAAACTCAGGTCAAAAATAGCAAAAAGTTAAAACGCGCAAAAGAGGCCCAAAACCCAACTTTCACATATGAGCTCCGAATTTTATGAAATTGGTCTTGTTTTGAAGGTATTTGAAAATGGAGTACTTTAAAAGTGAGTAGACCAAAATCGGACATTGTTTGTGGGAGATATGCTCATTTTAGTCCGTCAGATGTGAAATTTGACTTTGGGATTATTTGACACTTATAGAGGTTAGTAATTTTTTTTATTTTTTATTTAATCAAATTTATAATATCTACACAATGGAGGTGGTTTCGGGTCAATCGGAGTTAGGATGAAGTAACTAAAAATGTGAGAAGTTAGCGGCTTTTTGGGCTAATTTACACAAGGGATTTTTAATGCAATTTATGCATGATGAAATGCAGATATTATTTACACATGTATGATGGCTAATAATGCTCTATTAATGTTTAAATACAAGTAGATGATGGGGGACAGAGCTAAATGACCAATTTTAGCATGATGAATACAAGATTCATCATACCCCTATACTTAGACCATGCTCGTCCCCCGAGCATGAATTAATGACTTAGTTGATTACATCCTGACTGTGTAAGTGAATTTACAAGGCTCAATTCATAGAAGACCCTTAATTTGAGTGATCATAAAATTCTGTGCTCAACCAAGCTTCAATCAAAAGGAACCCAACTTCTCTAATTTTTCAGACTCTCTTTTTGTACATATAGTATAAGGATATGATTGTTAGTGTACTGCATTCATGAGAGTCAAGTCGAGACATCACCCGAAGTTCCAGTCCAAGAGACTCTCCTCTAGACCTGACCCTCAACCCTAGGGAATAAGTCTATTCTTGCTCCAGTCAACCGTCTCATTAGTTTGTCAGACTTGAAAGTGTAGATGGATGGCCAGATGATGGAGGGTATAGGATTGTGTCTAATTTTCTCTCCCTCACATTGGAACAAGGTGCCTCTCGAGTGCCTTATTACTCAACACAAGTATATTTTATTTTGTTGATCAATGTGTCCGTCAAGAGAATTTGGAGTCGTCTGCACTTGTTTTTCTGGGAGTACACCGGGGTGTGTCTCTTTTGAGTATCTAAGATACCTTCGACACCCAGACTTGTATCGCTTACGATGCAGAGCCCTTTTATGGTGTCAGCCGACTCCATGGTCCTAATTAGCGTTTGGTCCAAGTGGACACTTTGAAAATTTTGAGAGCGCTTGCCATTGGTGGAAGCTCATTTAGAATTTGACTTTGGATGATAGAGCTTTTCTTTGACATTTCTTTTTCTTTTCTTTTGTTGGCTAGCTCCACTGCTTTTACCAAAAGATGGCGCACACTGATCAACAATTTTCATCAAGTTTCATCACACCCCTGGCACTTAGGTCAATATCAAAAAGATAGCATATGAAACTTGTTCACATACTGGCTAGGTTTTTGCTGACACTCAGGTTTTCTGCAGCCTTCATTAACTTTATCCCATCCTCGAATATCATCAGATCGGGTCTAAACTCAAATCTCTAGTCCTAGTTCCTCAAGTGATATCTTAACTCATCTCATCAATCATGCAGTTGTGAAAGTGATTGTGCTTATCATATTCTTTTTGAATGGTAGAGATGAAGAGTGCAATATAGCGCTCAAATCTTTAAAAACAGGGAAGTGTGGATTATTAAGTTCTAAAAACCTAATGACTAAGGCAGGCTAACGCAGAATCTCAAGATCTCAGAAATCAAGTGTCTTCAAAAATCCTCAAGCCTTGAGTGATAGTGAATGTGTCAGGAATATATCAACCAAGAAATGCATGAAATGCCTGATGAAATGCAAGACCATGAGTGATGATTTTTTTTAATGCAAAAGTTTTTTTTTGATTTTTTTTGAATTTTTTGTTGTTTTTTTTGAAACAGGTATTATACACACTACTTGTACCCATCCCCGATGTTAGATAAAAACGATTAAAGTACGAGCTATGGATAAAGTAGATAAAATATATACACATACACCCCCCTATACTTAGCTTGTGCTATGTCCGCATGGCACAAAGTGAAATGTTGACATAGCTCGTACTAAATACAGAAGGATTAAAAACAAAAGATGAGAAATGAAGTATAAACAATGGTAGCGGTGCCCCTATACTTAGGCTCAGGTCAGCCTAAGTATAATCGGATAATTACAGATGGGGAACCGGGTAGATTTGTGGATGTACAAGATCAAGGAGGTTTGCGACGGACCTTCTTGGGGAGTGTGGAGGGAGATAGTATGGAGATGTGGAGTGTGATGAAGAGGGGGCCGATGAAGAAGACCAGCCATCGTCAGAGTCGTCCTCAGGAGAATAGTAGTCGTCTGCAGAGGATCTCCAACTTTTGTCGATCAGAGGTAAGTGCCCTTGGATCAGAGCTGTACCGATTGCATTTATCTGATGAACCACATCAGGACCGAACGAGGACTCTTCAGAGATCACCTGGTGTCTAAGGTCAAAGGTGACTTTCTTGGTCGGTTTGTTTCCTTGAGAAGTATTGGGAGGAAGTTGGACAGTCTTCATCTCCCTGTCTTGAGTAACAGCTGTGGCATTCATGAGTTCCTCATCAGATGAATCCCCGTAAAAGTCGACCAATTCTTGAAGGGTCATGCACTGCTTCGGTCGAGGGAGATTGTTCCTGGTGATTCTGTGGTTTATGGCTGGGGGCTCGGATGTCACCTTCGAATGATCATGAATTTCGGTGACATCAGATGTTTCCGAAGTCGGTTCCTTAAATGGTTTGAGTATGTCATGAATTATTGCCGACTCAAAGATTGGACCACTCAAATAATCGTGTTGATCTTCAAAAATATGGTCCAATTCTTCAGAAGCTCCAAAATCTTGAATTTTCCTAGGAGCAGTGATAGGGTGGTGAGAATCCGAAGTTTGTCCAACAGTCAGTCTTTTGGGTGACTCTCCTAGTGTTTTTATCAGTGTGTCATGCGGAGATGTCTGATAGTGTGAAATATCCTGATCATAACTGTTGGTTTCAAGTTTATTTTCCTCAGAGCATGATGTGTCATTGGGGTCGTATTCATTGTGGTCCGAGTTCGGGAACTTGATTTCCTGAGTCTCGCAATCGACAATCGCCTTAGCAGAGGCTAAGAACGGCTTTCCTAAAATAATAGGAGACTCAGACATCTTTCCGGGGTGCTCAATGTCAAGGACAATAAAGTCCACGTTATGTTTTTTACCTCGGAAATTTACGACGACAGAAACGATCCCCCGCGGTCTTTTGATAGATCGATCAAGTAACTGAACGATCACCCTAGTCTTTTTAAGTTGTCCGAATTTAAGTTGATTAAAGACGGACTTCGGGAGGATGTTTAATGTAGAGTCGTCGTCTAACCGAACATGAGTGAATATAGAATCCTCAATTTCACATGTGACCCGAGTCAACCGCTTGACTTTGCGGCTTTTGAGTTTATGATTCATCACCAAAGAACTAGCCGTAGATATGACATGATATTCAGTCCTGGATTGTTTCTTGCCCGTCTTTTTGGGTATCAGTCGACTCTTCACAAATCTCTTAAGATCGGGCACATATTCTATGGCTTTGATTAATGGAAGCTCTAAGATCAGACTCTTGCAAAATGCTTCCATTTCAGAATTGTCCAATTTTTTTGAATTTTCAAAATTTTCAATTTTTTGGTATTTTCTGTAATATGGTCAGTCGGGGGGTCAGAGGTCAGTGGCTGTGTCTGATTGTGATGATCCAGTGGTTCGCATGGTGGTGGCCTCACTTCTTCTGAATTTTGCATTGACTGGATGAGATCATATATTCTCATAGTTAAAGTGTCTGCTCTATGATTAATCCGAGCAATCTCATCCTCAAACATCTCATGACTAGTAATTGAATAATCATTCTCTATGTGTCTTGATTCTGGCATGTAACCTCGAGTAGAGTGTTGATTATTCATAAACATTATGGTCTGGTCATGAGTTGTATTTCCTTGACTTCGATTTTCTCGTGGGTTGTCAAAGGAGTTATCTTGAGTAGGGGATAATTCAAGAGGCTGTGAGATCCTAGTGACCGGAAATCGTGTTCTATTGTCAATATCGGTCATTCTATTGTTTATCCTCAATTCTGATCTCTCTCTTATGTCCATAAAATTCTCTGAATGTGAGAGAGGGCTAGTCCAAGAAGAAGTGTGGTCATAGGGTGGGATGTATGGGTGGGCAGAGAATGATGGCTGAGGGGAACTTGACATGAATGGTAGGTTCCCCTGAGGAGAGTGAGAAGAAGAATATCGGGACATGGTCGTGGAGATCGGGAAAGAAGACCACTGTGCCGACATCTTGTCACGAGGGATGGACTGATCAGCGAACCACGATTTGCTTGCAATTGCAAGGTCTTTGACGCACACAAATCAAACACAAAACAAACACGTTGATTCACCCACTCAACACTGGTGAAGGCACGTTAGGGTTCGACCGCTTATCTTTTCAATTTTAATTTAATGACAAAACAGTCTTAAAAATTAAGCGGAGCTGTTAGGTGCCGAATTATTTCACAAAGACTGTCCCGAGTTCATACAACTAGTTGCACCTACTTTCAGCCAGTATAGGTGTAAGTACGGACCGTAAACAGCTACCCGTGTTACTTGAGGACGGAGCCTTCCGTGGTGTCCTCTAAACCACCTACTCTTCTAAGGGAAGTCGGACCGTAAACGGCTACCCGAGACCCTCACTGAAAAGTAGCTAATTGATTAGAATCAGTAGTCTGAACAAAGTACTTCGGTTTTGGGCTCTTTCCTAAGTGTGCGTTCTGGTCCTTACAAGCAATGAGTGGGTTCCTCTCCACCAAACACAGATTAATTTTATATCAATTTATTTACAATCACCTTAGTTAGCAGTCCCGGTTTTAGATTAAGGTTATCACTGTAGTTTTATGTGAGCACAGAAATTCACGCCTAACGAGCAGTCCCAATTCCGTTAATTCCTAAGTTGTAAAACTCGAGGAGGGAGAATCGAAAAAGCCAATGCAAGCGTAAATCAATGATGCATGCTTAAGAGAAGGACTTACAGTGAATCCTCGCGTTCTTCATGCGGGATGCAGTACAAGGAATTAAAATTTACACTAAATGATATGCACAGATGAAAAACGCCCTAGACATATAGTTCTATTAGCGGGAAGAATTGATTGAAATTTTTGTCTAATGTTGAACAATCTACAATGCGTTTAATTAGTGAAAAGTGTGGTCTAAAAATTACGAGCGCAATCAAATAATTCTAATCTAGCGTATGTGCTCCTAAATTCTACGTCGAGCCACAGAGAGTTCAGTCCTGAATATTACAAATTGACAGGGTGCAAGGAGAGAGGGACCCTGTGAATAATGCAGAAATTTAAACCTATGCTAACTCTCTCTCACAAAATAAAAATTAGTCTTCTTCGCAGGTCTTTGATTTATATCCAAAATTATCTCCGAGTGATCTGCGAAGAAAGAGAATACGGTTAGTATCAGAAGAAAAAGAGAAATGCAAAATAAAATGCAGAGAAAAGAAAAAAAATGGCACAAAAATTATTTTTCACAAAAATCAATTACCAAAATGATTTAAAACCCTAAAAATGCGCCGTTCCCCGGCAACGGCGCCATTTGATGATTGCGAAATTCGCCTCTTTAATAATCGTAAATTGTAGTATAGGAGGCGGATTTCGGTCGTCAAAATACCACAATCTTTGAATGTTGTGGAGTATTTTACTTGGCAAGTGTACCAAGGTCGAACACAGGGAACGGTGGTTTTTAGTTGCGTGGTCTTGAATCAATTTTAATAATCAATCATTGTTCGATTAATTTCTGTGTTGAAAAATATACACAATGTAATGATGGAGAAGCGATGCGAAGAAAATAAACAGAGACTACTAAGCCCAGGATCTGCGATTAAGATTTTTGCTCCAAAATGTAATAATCACTAACCTCAAATTTTATCACAGATCAATCAATACAGATCAAGAAAAATAATCAAATTAATCCCAAATTGCAATCATAAGAGGAATAGATTATTCCTATTTTCAATAATTGAGAATATCAAAGGATAGGATTTATCCTCAAAATTCGTGTGATTTAAGTCCCAAAATATAATAACCAATGATTCAAAGGGAATTATTTAATGTGAAATCCTCAGCCATGCTCCTGCAAAAGAAATCATCAATTTTTCCAAGGTAATTGTGGCACAAATATGTCAAAATTAGCCTACAAGTGTCGACAGAAGTCCTCAATAATAATTATCAATAAACAACCTCAAATCTGTCCACAAGATATGTAATATGAAAGAGCATAAAAATAGCTTCAGATTGACATATTATATGCTAAAATCGGAGTTCAGATGGAGAAGATATGCTAAAATGAAGTTTCAGGGACTAAAATGTAAATAAAATAAACTTTTCTTCTTCAAGAAGGTCCTTGCGGGGCTTATCTGTAATTTAGAAAATCCGGAGGGCCTCCTCTACAATTTACCCCAGGCGGGGGTATAATTGTAATTTTTGAAACAGGCGGGGGCTTCACTGAAATTTCTCCGGCCACGCACGTGCGTTGCACGTGCGCCTGGAGGGTTGGACACGAGGCGGAGGCTCGGAGGGCGGCACCCCCGCGCGCCGAAGGCGAGGCGCGGCGACGAGCGGAGACTGGCGAGCGGGGCTGGTGGGCGGAGGCGCGGTTGAGGCTGATCGGAGGGCGAGGCCGCGGCGGAGAGACGGGCTGGGGCTGAGGCGACGACCGCAGGCGGAGCTGGCCTCCGCGGCGGTGGGCGATTGGCGGAGACGAGAAGCGGTGCCGCCGCAAAGGCGGTGGCGGTGAGCAGCTGGAGGTCGGCGCGGAGGTGCCGGAGCGTGCAGCCAAGGCGCGTGGCACGGTCGAGGCGGCGCCTCCGCGCGAAGACGGAGGTGGTGGTGCGGGAACCTGCAACGGAGATAAAAAAATCGATTATGTACGAGATCGCCTGGGAAGTGTGGAGAAGCAAAAGCCTCTTCGATCTTCGCTTCAAGGAGTCGGCGATGGAGCTCCGAAGCTTGTGCTTGCCGGACGGGAAAGCTACACGGAGTTCGGTTCCGCGGATCACGCCTAGAAAAGCCGCTGTCACCGGCGTTGATGGAATGGAGGATGGGCGCTCCTTGGCGCGAGGGATGAGCTTTATAGGGGCTGGTGGAGGGGGATTACGCGGAGGGGGCGGAGTAACGACCGACGAGGTGGTGGTGGTTAAGGCCGTGCATGGCGGCGGCGGTTACAAGGGGGAGAACGGCAGGGAGAGGGGGAACGGCTTTGGCAACGGCTGGAGGAAGGGGAAGATGGGGTCACGTGCTAGGCACGTGACCCGGGTGTGACCAGGAGAGAGAGAGAGTGAGGCGGGGTGCCACGTGGCACGCCCTGGAGCTGCCACGTGGCACCAAAAAAAATTTCAGATTTTAAAGTGGGAAAAAGAGATAGAAGATGACCTCGGATCGAAAAATTTTCTTCATGAAAGTTGTTCGTCTCGTCGAGATCTACAACTTTCATGAAGGGCCCGGGAGCAAAAGAGGTCGCCTGTGCGAAGTGGTATTTTTGGTGGCTTTCCTTGTGTACGAAAAACCGATTTTTGGAGTTTTGTAATTTTTTTGGTGATTTTAGAGAGGATAAAAATTCTAGAAAAAATACGATAAAATATAAGAAAATTATTTACACATTAATCTATTTTTTTGGATTTTTAAAGGATAAGAAATTAAGAAAATAAAATAAAAGTAAGAAACGCTCAACTTTTGCACAGACCGACAACTGACACTTGGACTTGGTTAATTTCTTTGATCTCAGTTTTAATCTGTATTTGAATTTTTGCATTTCTTATTAAAACTTTCATCAAAGGACACAAATGAAAAAGAAACAAAATTAAAAGAGTTAATTATGTACATAAAAACTCAGGTCAAAAATAGCAAAAAGTTAAAACGCGCAAAAGAGGCCCAAAACCCAACTTTCACATATGAGCTCCAAATTTTATGAAATTGGTCTTGTTTTGAAGGTATTTGAAAATGGAGTACTTTAAAAGTGAGTAGACCAAAATCGGACATTGTATGTGGGAGATATGCTCATTTTAGTCCGTCAGATGTGAAATTTGACTTTGGGATTATTTGACACTTATAGAGGTTAGTAATTTTTTGTATTTTTTTATTTAATCAAATTAATAATATCTACACAATGGAGGTGGTTTCGGGTCAATCGGAGTTAGGATGAATTAACTAAAAATGTGAGAAGTTAGCGGCTTTTTGGGCTAATTTACACAAGGGATTTTTAATGCAATTTATGCATGATGAAATGCAGATATTATTTACACATGTATGATGGCTAATAATGCTCTATTAATGTTTAAATACAAGTAGATGATGGGGGACAGAGCCTAAATGACCAATTTTAGCATGATGAATACGAGATTCATCAGCGGGGTCACGAGGAAGCTTGGCAAAGCTTCTCGGAGAATTCAATTCAAGGTGGAGATGGTTGAAATGCCTTGAATCCTAACCATCTGACCCACGTTAAAGAACCTTGTATGCACCCCCTCCTAATGTAGAATATCCCAACAAGCACACTACAACAAGCACAGTACAACATATCATGCTATAGTGTATTATGTCGATCTCAATGCAATATGCTTAGCCAATGATCGGGTGCATCATGAGAATACCAAGCACATAGATATCCGATATAACTTCATTTGTTCTGAGAAGAGGATCAAGGTGAAGGTCCGCACAACATATAATCCAGTCGATATGTTTACAAAGGCAGTTCCTAGGAGTAAGTTCAAACACTGTTTGGACTTGCTCAATGTCGATAGTTGACAGTAACCCCAAGAAGGGGTTGGCGGGGTCACGAGGAAGCTTGGTAAAGTTTCTCAGAGAATTCAATTCAAGGTGGAGATGGTTGAAATGCCTTGAATCCTAACCATTCCCAGGTTAAAGAACCTTGTATGCACCCCTCCTAATGTACAATATCCCAACAAGACGAGGGTCTCGCTGCTTAGTCGGCAAGCCTGAGCCTGGGGTTCTAGGGGGGAGCACGTGCACCCCCCCTTGTGGGGTGTGGGGGCAATATCCATGGTGAAAATTTTTAGGAGTGCTTCCAGTTGTATTTAGGTATCTAGATCTCTTTATTTTTCAGAGATTTGTCGGTACTTAGTACAGGAGTACTATATAAAGTCTCTAGGGTTAAGGCTCTCCATATCTTTTGTATTTTTTTCTTTCTTTCTCCATATAGTGAAAACCGATCATCGCCGTCGAAGGACGTAGCTTATTTACAGGTGTTAAATCTGGGTGTTTGCGTCTTGCTTGCTTGATCGTGTTTGTGCATGTTTGATTCCGCGATCCGCAACAATTGGGTATGAAATGAAATGTATCAGCTTTAATAATATTGAACATAACATTACATGAATACCATTATCAAATGCATATTTTGATTACAAATTTACAACAAAGCCTTCTCCCGCACTAAGCACATTAAGTAAGGTGCATGCTTCGATTCTGAAACAAGTAAAATTAGGAAATAATGTGGAGAATGTAAAAACAACGCCCAATTGCACAGATTTGATTGGGAAAAAATAAATAGATTGTAAATCAACTTGACACGGTCAAATTTTCATCTCCCAAAATCCTCTAGTACAAAATCTCATGTTCTATGTCATGAATGCATAAAATAAAGATGTGTGGTTTAACTACCATGAAAAAAATTCTCAAACCCAGAAGGTACATTTCTAAAAAGAACCCACAAATATATTAAAGACGACAAATATATTAAAGACAGAAAAAGGTGGAAACGGACTAGGCCAAACAAACAAATAAAGAAACATTCAACAAGCAAAAGGAGAGAGAGGGATTCGAACCCTCGATAGTTCTTTAGAACTATACCGGTTTTCAAGACCGGAGCTATCAACCACTCGGCCATCTCTCCGGGAGACAATCTCCAGTTTATTCCTACAATTTTATTCTCACAAATAGTACATGGCTATATGAATTCATATACTAACTATTTGTCTATTTGTGGATGCATCCCATCTTAGATGTGAATCCATATTTTGATGTATCAATCTGTATACGGATTACAGTATATCCGTATATTTATGAAGTAAATACTTAATTCTACTAACCGCATTTCATGTCTAAATCTAAATAAAATAAAGAGTGGTAACAAGTTCTAAAGAATCAATTAATTGATTCATGATTAAATCCCTCCACGATGTATTTTATCATAATTTTGACTAAGCGAGGGATCAAATGGTATAGTTAATGTACATTTCTAAAAAGAACCCACAAATATATTAAAGACGACAAATATATTAAAGACAGAAAAAGGTAAGTATAGGTGTCCATTAGTTATAAACATCCTGGAAATAGATTATACGGGCTATTTTGGTGAGCTTATAGGGATAGTCAGAAGGGGGAGAAAGGAAAGCTAGCATCCTCTTATAGGGCTTTGCTCTTCATACCTCCCGCTTTCCTCGGCTTCTCAACACAAGAATCAGGGAAAATGCCATTACTCAACCTCACGATTTTCAATACTGTATAAAATCAATATCTGAAAAATCTAGAATGATTGCCAGAAGAACACCCAACATCAATATTAAGATCCCCTGCATGTTCAACCTCCCGCATCGCTGTTGACTGCCTAACTAAAGCCAGCAATCCTTCTTTGCAACATCGATGTACTTACTCAAACTCCCGGTTGGGGACCTAGGAGAGGAGAATCCTTCCCACGATGACGACAAAGCTACAGTGCTCCAAGCTTGGTTCATTTGTTGCTTAATGAAGGGTCGAAGTCTTCAATTCATCCAACTCAACTCTTTAGAATTAAGGAGTCGAATCCGAGATTGACCTGGGCAAGGATTCATCAATCAACAAAAAAGTCATCTCACAAGATAAGGATGAAAATATACAAATAAAACGAGAATATAAATTAAACCATATGCCTATCCCAGATGATGCAAAGAAGTAACCTATGGATCTAAAAAGAACACAACCAGATCATCAACCACCAAAGCAAAAGCCCTGTGGAAGAGAACACTACATAGCAGAACTGAAAACGGGGTAGTACAAAAAGTGATAAAATAGTGGTTCCCTTCCTAGGAATGTGATAAACCAAAGCCAAATAGGCTCATCTTATAAAATCATTTGTATCCTCTTAACCCAATAAACTCAATCATTTGCCCGATAGGAAAGTTGGAAGAAGTTCATAAGAACTGATAGTTCATAAGAACTGATAAACCAAAGCCAAATAAGTTGATCTCGTAAAATCATTTGTATCCTCTTAGCCCAATAAACTCAAATCATTTGCTAGAAAGCAAAGTGGGCAATTGAGGAGATTCCGTAAGAACCATGTAATTTCTTTGGAGCATGATCTGTGCTGCAGAAGCAGCAGCAACAAGACTTGTCGCAGACAAAGCAGAAGAGTATTTCAGTAACGCAACAGATTCAAGAGCAAAAAATTGAGTCATTAAGGAACCCGATCAAAAAAGGCTGCTTGAGACAGGGATAAGTGGGAAGAATAAAACACTAAGAAGCTGGTTTGGAAGAGTTGATTGAAGGCTGAAGCATCTTGTGACAATCTTAATAGAAATTTGCAATATCAACAGAAGGTTGATGAACAACAAAAACAATAGGAGCACCAGAGATGCCTAAAATCAATGAAGATTGGAGGTCATGAGCATTTTATATATGTAGATACTGTTGGGACACGACTCGGTATCGTCTCCTCTCAGATACCGATTGTTAGAGATATGAACCACCGGATACAGATATGGATGCACAATAGACCACCACCACGGAAGCATGTGAAGAAACAACAACCAGATATGATGATGTACCTTACCACCAGAGAAGAAAGATCACTATAAATTAGAATGAGTACAACTCTCTCGTTCCCTCACTCTGTCACCTCTCTCTTCTCTCCCTCTCTCTCATTCTCTTTATGGTATTCCCTATTGCTGTGGTGTAGAGGCAATGCCTTCACCCCCCTTCTATATATAGCCCAATTACGACCCTACAGTCCTATTCCTACCATTAGGATTATAAATAGAATACAAATCAACTACTAGTAGGATTAGGAGTCTCATCCCATTAGAATTCCTAATCCTAATATGACCCAAATCCTAATAATCTCCCCCTTGAGTTGAATTCCATTACAATTTATTCATCGTCTTGAATCTGCAATGGGTCATCCCCATTATCTGCATGTCTCGTTAGCAGGATCTTAGACTCTGGGTGACGCGTCCGTCACTGGGCGCCCTCGACATGCCCCCTCTCAGGCACGTTCACACAACTCAACATTGTGCCTTCTGATGCGACACCACAAATCTCTCGTGACTAGAGAATGTGCCCATATCCTCCGGTAAAGCAAATCGCACTCGCTTCTCCTTGTTGCGCACTTTTACAGCAAAAATATTGATAACCAGTCACTCTTATATCGTACTAGGAATAACTGGAGCTCCATCACCTGTCACGACCCTTCCCTCTAGCTTATACACCTTGTTTGGCATTCTCGTCCCACGCATCATCATATGTGCTCTCTTGCTTGCTCTGAAAACTCCCCCTTCAATGGTGATTCGATGTCCGCGTGACTCAATCGTTCTTATTGAAATCAGATTCTTTTTGACTGTAGGAATGTGTCTGACACCTGTCAAATTTTGTATCGCTCCATCAAACATGTGGAATTTTAATCATCCAATTCCCTTGACTTAGTGAAACTCTACCTCTGATCTTGATTGTGTCATCGTTACATGCCTAATATGTATTGAACTACTCCTTGATGAACACATGCGATCTGAACTCGTTGAGCCCAGAAGCCATCCTCAATCTACCTTAATCTTCCTAGAGCATGCTAACAAGTCTCCCTCGCAGATTGTATTGGAGTCCTCTTGGTTGGATTCAGATTCACCAACTTTCTTCTTTCCTTTCTCCTTCTCACGTCTCAGACAATTGGCTATTTTGTGACCCTCCTTGTCACAATAGAAGCATCCGATCAGACCTCGTGACTTGGTTCAACCTCTGAATTTTGTCTCCTTTGATCTTGAACGTCTACCCTTAATGGCTAGCACATGACCTTGATCATCTATTACCTCATCAGTCGACCTCCGTCAAGACTTGTTCATAAGCATCAAAGCAATTGTCTTGTTCAAAGTGATGGTCTCCTTTCCATAGAGTAACGTCGTCACAATATGATCCTAGGAAGATGGAAGGGAACTCAACAAGATGAGTGTCATATCCTCCTCCATGAAGAAAGACTCTCCTTCTGCATTTTTCTCGTCAATTGTGAGCGCATCTATCATAATCTTATTGAAATCATCCAAGTGCACTTTGCGCTTTGTCCCATCGATCATCTTAGACCATTTTTGTTAATAGTCGGTTCGTCAAATATTTAGACTTGTATCGTCCCTTGAACTTCCAAACCTATGTTGGATCCTCCAGGTCGATGACTTCGCAAAGAGTATTGTCTGTTAAGAACAGTTGTATCGTAATGTTCGCAAGATCCCTCATCTCCTTCTACTCTTCCTCTTTTATATCCTCTGACTTATTTTCTTTATTTTGGAGAGCTTTTACCAGTCCTTCTTGAATAAAGTAAATAAAAAATTATTTACTAAGCATAACAAAAAATGCGGAATATTTAGTAAACAATTTGTCAAAACAAGTTGTTCATCGTATGAACTAGAAAATGTAGCATAACGATTGGTGCATCTAGAAATCAAATATATAAGGAAATGATTTCCTTTATGATTTCTAATATTCATGATGAACAAGAGAGATAAATTAAGATTATCTTTGATGCATGATTTTCTATGAAAGAAACCTCTTGAATTGAAGTCTGATCTGCAGACTTCTCTCTCGTGGGCATGGAGATGAGTCGCATTGCTTCCCACGAACCCGGACGTCGTACTGCAACAAGAAGATAGTTGTGAGAGTTGTAGACTCTCAAGACTATCTTTATTTTGGAGAGCTTTTACAAGTCCTTCTTGAATAAAGTAAATAAATAATTATTTACTAAGCACCACAAAAAATGCTGAATATTTAGTAAACAATTTGTAAAAACAAGTTGTTCATCATATGAACCAGGAAATGTAGCATAACGATTGGTGCAACTAGAAATCAGATATATAAGGAAATGATTTCCTTTATGATTTTTAATATTCATGATGAATAAGAGAGATATATTAAGATTATCTTTGATGCATGATTTTCTATGAAAGAAACCTCCTGAATTGAAGTCTGATCTGCAGACTTCTCTCTCGTGGGCATGGAGATGAGTCGCATTGCTTCCCACGAACCCGGACGTCGTACGACAACAAGAATATAATTGTGAGAGTTGTAGACTCTGAAGACTATCTTTATTTTGGAGAGCTTTTACAAGTCCTTCTTGAATAAAGTAAATAAATAATTATTTACTAAGCATCACGAAAAATGCGGAATATTTAGTAAACAATTTGTCAAAACAAGTTGTTCATCGTATGAACTAGAAAGTGTAGCATAACGGTGCATCTAGAAATCAAATATATATATAAGGAAATGATTTCCTTTATGATTTCTAATATTCATGATGAATAAGAGAGATAAATTAAGATTATCTTTGATGCATGATTTTCTATGAAAGAAACCTCCTGAATTGAAGTCTGATCTACAGACTTCTCTCTCATGAGCATGGAGATGAATCGCACTGCTTCCCACGAACCTGGACATCGTAGGGCAACAAGAAGATAGTTGTGAGAGTTGTAGACTCTCAAGACTCTCTCAAGGGGGCACAAAATTAGAAGAGGATTTTTGCTCTTTTAATTGTTGCAAAAGAGTCCTATTTTAATAAGAACTCAACAATATGGTGGACCGTGTATACTTAGTATACACACCCACCACCTTCCATAAATGGAAGTTTTTGTTGCAAATTTAATTAATTAATTAATTAACTAATTTTATAATCATATTATCACTATTGGAGAAATTATGGACTCAATCCTTAAAGCTTAAGAATTATATTCATGAGCTCAAAATTAAATGTAAATCCAATTTACATTTACAAAATTAATGTGAATCAAATTCACACAATCTCATACTTTGGAAAACTTATGTAAATCGTATTTACATAAATATTTATATGAATCACATCTATATAAATATTAATTATTATTTGTTAGATTTATTATATTTACATTTATAATCATATTATCAATATTGGAGAAATTATGAACTCAATCCTTAAAGCTTGGGAATCATATTCATGATCTCAAAATTAAATGTAAATCCAATTTACATTTACAAAATTAATGTGAATCAAATTCACACAATCTCATACTTTGGAAAACTTATGTAAATTGTATTTACATAAATATTTATATGAATCACATCCATATAAATAGTAATTATTATTTGTTATATTTATTATATTTACATTTATATTTGTAACCCTTCGGGTTCCGTAACACCCCATGACCCTTCAGGTTCTGTAATCCTCTGTGACCCTTCAAGTTTCGTAACCCCCTGTGACCCTTCGAGTTTTGTAACTCTTTACTCTCTAGGGTTTTCTCTCTATATAAGAGATCCTAGCTCTATGGAATAAACATCTCATTTGTTCCTCTTCTCAACATGGTATCATAGCGCCACCACTAGCCGCCACCTCCAGCGGCACCTAAAGCGTCGCCCGAGGCCCCAACAACTCCAGCAACACCTCCTGTTTCATCGACACTGCCTGGAGCCCCCTTCTCCAACAACCCCTACTTCACTATGACTTGTTTCTCCCAAGTTTTTGTTTCTCCCAACTTGATGTTACATACTCTTTATTCTATCAAGTATGGGAGAAAGGATGAGTCAAAGATGACTCTTCAAGACGTCTGCTACCTTATCACGGCTGACAGACCAATTTCAGACTATTACTCTAATCATCCGTCTTCATTCGACTTCTTCGTCACTTCTTTTACGACCTGATTACTACTCCTCGCTGGACTTCTTCTACAACGATTCTTCTTTAGGCACAACAAAGATATTTTCTGGTGACCTGCATGCACGATAGAGATACGTTCCGGTGACCTGAAAGCCGCATACCCGTCCTCAAGCGAGGTCTTCTACCAGCAGCGGACATATGTCATTATGATGCATCGTGTGAAGATGGTGTATACTTTTTCTTTTTGTTACAAGCTGCAGCTTTCTTGGCTCCAGCTTGAGGGGGAGTGTTAGAGTTATTATATTTGCTCTTTTAATTGTTGCAAAAGAGTCCTATTTTAATAAGAACTCAACAATATGTGGATCGTGTATACTTAGTATACACACCCACCACCTTCCATAAATGGAAGTTGTTGTTGAAAATTTAATTAATTAATTAATTTTATAATCATATTATCAATATTGGAGAAATTATGGAGTCAATCCTTAAAGCTTTCTTGGAGTTATTGGAGTTATTGGAGTTCTTGGACTTATCAATATTGGAGTTATTATATTTGCTCTTTTAATTGTTGCAAAAGAGTCCTATTTTAATAAGAACTCAACAATATGTGGATCGTGTATACTTAGTATACACACCCACCACCTTCCATAAATGGAAGTTGTTGTTGAAAATTTAATTAATTTATTAATTTTATAATCATATTATCAATATTGGAGAAATTATGGAGTCAATCCTTAAAGCTTGGGAATCATATTCATGAACTCAAAATTAAATGTAAATCCAATTTACATTTACAAAATTAATGTGAATTAAATTCACACAATCTCATACTTTGGAAAAATTCTGTAAATCGTATTTACATAAATATTTATATGAATCATATCCATATAAATATTAATTATTATTTTTTAGAGTTATTATATTTACATTTATACTTGTAACCCTTCGGGTTCCGTAAAATCCCATGACCCTTCGGGTTCCGTAATCTTCTGTGACCCTTCGAGTTCCGTAACCCCTTGTGACCCTTCGAGTTCTGTAACTCTTTACTCTCTAGGGTTTTCTCTATATATAAGAGATCCTACCTCTATGGAATAAACATCTCATTTGTTCCTCTTCTCAACATGGTATCAGAGCGCCACCACCAGCCGCCACCTCCAGCGGCACCTAAAGCGTCGCCCGAGGCCCCAACAACTCTAGCCGCACCTCCTGCGTCGCCGGCACCGCCTGGAGCCCCCCTTCTCCAATAGCCCCTGCTTCAATATGACTTATTTCTCCCAACTTTTTGTTTCTCCCAACTTGATGTTCCATACTCGTTATTCTATCAAGTATGGGAGAAATGATGAGTCAGAGATGACTCTTCAAGACGTCTGCTACCCTACCACGACTGACAAACCAATTTCCAGACTATTACTCAAATCATCCGTCTTCACCGAGCATCGACTTCTTCGTCACTTCTTTTATGACTCGATTACTACTCCTCGCTGGACTTCTTCTACAACGATTCTTCTCCAAGCATGACAAAGATATTTTCCGATAACCTGCATGCACGACAGAGATACGTTCCGGTGACCTGAAAGCCACAGACCCGTCCTCGAGTGAGGTCTTCTACCAATAGCGGATATATGTCATTATGATGCATCGTGTGAAGATGCGGTGTATACTTTTTCTTTTTGTTACAAGCTGCAGCTTTCTCGACTCCAACTTGAGGGGGATTATTAGAGTTATTATATTTACATTTATATTTGTAACCCTTCAGGTTCCGTAACACCCTATGACCCTTCGAGTTCCGTAACCCTCTGTGACCATTCGGTTTCCGTAAGTCTTGTACTCTCTAGGGCTTTCTCTCCATATAAGAGACCCTAGCTCCATGGAATAAACATCTCATTCGTTCCTCTTCTCAACATTATTAATTACTATTCACATTAATTAATAAATTATGCTTGTGAAGCACATTCACAATTTTGCCCTTATAAATAATATGTAATAATCTTACAATATTGTCATTAACATGTATGAGTTCTAAACCAATTAGGACTCATGAGATAGGAATGCAGATACTTGGAGATAATGTCGAGGAGTTCATATTATCCACGTATAGTGACTTGAAATATGGATAACTATTTAACTTCATCGTTTATACCATTTTTACAAAAATCCGTCACCTATGAATGTTGAGCTTGAACTGCAATACTTTACACTCTCAGAGAGCTCAATGAAATGCACCACACTCTCCATGAGTTGGGCAAAGTGTCGATGAGTTGAATCCAACTTTCTTGACCATTTCTAATCATAGTACAAACCATTTGAAGCAAAGAAATGAGCTCAAGGAGCTTGTATACTTCCATTTCCATGACCATTTCTGTTTCCAATATTTGGAATTGAAATTGGAATTAAAATTGGAAATTGAATTCAAATGAACTGTGAGTTAATCCAATTAAATCACAAATCATATAGCTAAATGAAGCCACTAAAATCGATCATGTTTCATCACTACCTCGAAATGGAAGTGTCATGATTGATGAGCCATTGCAACAAATGTAATCTTGAGTATTCGCAATACTCATCCATCCTTCAAACCAGAAGACTTTGATAAATCTAAAGTTCAAACCCTGGTTTAATTGTCTTCTTTATAATATATCACTAGATTTCTCATTTGATAATAGGCAACAATATTAATCATATACTTTCCAAAAGCATATATTAATATCTCGAATTCGTACCTTATTTCATAAATAAGACAACTATGCATGGAATTCATTTTGATCTCAAATCATCTTATGAGTGAGCTTCGTCTCCCGATTCATCAAGCGTGAACTTCTATGATTCCTTCGAGAGATCATACATCTTATACGACTTCATATCCACACCAACATACGGTATATGGACTTTGGCTAGGTCACCAACTTATTGGTCTGTCAAATGTGCATACTCAGACATATAAATGCATATCTGTCTCAGGTCAACGTGATAATTACAATACGGGTCTTAGTTTATCTCGACCTCATCAAGTCAATACTTTAACTTGGTTATTCTAACACTTCCAATCTCCATTCCTATGCAAAGAACATGTATTAAGAAGTCAGTTGGAAATCGGTCTTTAGATAACTATTGCCATCTCTTTCTCAGACTTGAGATCTTTATTGGTCTGTCAAATGTGCATACTCAGACATATAAATGCATATCTGTCTCAGGTCAACGTGACAGTTACAATACATGTCTTAGTTTATCTCGACCTCATCAAGTCAATATTTTGACTTGATTATTCTAACACTTCCAATCTCCATTCCTATGCAAAGGACATGTATTAAGAAGTCAGTTGGAAATCGGTATTTAGATAACTATTTCCATCTCTTTCTCAGACTTGAGATCTTTATTGAATATCACATGTTTGAAGTCAGCTTTGTCCTCCCAGCTGCATGGTATTCAATATGACCATGGTACATAACCCTAGTTGTACAAAGGGACCTTAATAGTAAAGTGCTTTTCAGATGAACGTTTATTTAATTATTCATTTCATTCAATTATTCATTTCAGATGGACATGACAAAACAATAACTTTTATTGCATTAATAGGTCACCGAGGGCTTACAAGTCCTTCACCCGATGTTGCCATAAGGTGAAGTCGTTCTTCCCTTTGAAAGGTTCCATGGAGAATGATGCACCTCTCTCGATGAAATTTTGCCATCCGTTTTGCTATCGTATCTCCTTGTACGATCTAAAAAAACAAAGAAGAATCCTCCCACTCCGAACTGTCCATCTCATCCAGGGTGTGCAGAAATCCCTATCTAAACTCTTGGATCACCTCAATCGAACTCCGAATGCTCCTGATCTCAACGGTTTAGCATAACCGTTGGTTCTTCACAACCTCTGAATAAGGTGCACATGTTGCATCACGTTGTCTCCTAGACATCGAACCTTATATAATCTTCCATGTCGTATCCCTCAGTATCGTCGAACCAAGCTCTAATACTAATTGTTGGGAATGGACGCGGTACCAACTCTGCTCTGATGCCAGCTTGTTGGGACACGACCCGGTATCGTCTCCTCTTAAATACTTGTTGTTAGATATACAAACCATCGAATATGGGTGTGGATGCACAATTGATCACCATCACATGCATGTATAGAAAAGATCACAATAAATTAGAACGAGTACGACTCTCTCCATTCCCTCGCTATCTCAGCTCTCTCTTCTCTTCCTCTCTCTCTCTCTTCTCTTGAGGTATTCCCTCTTGCTGTGGTGTAGAGGCAATGCCGCCACTCCCCTCTATATATAGCACAATCACAATCCCATAGTCGAAATTTCATTAGGACTATATAAATTAAATACAATTCAACTATTATCGGGACTAGGAGTCCCATCCCATTACGATTACTAATCCTAATATGACCCTAGACCTAACCGATACAACAACTGATAAACAAGAACAACACGTCAAAAGCAACAACAGCTACAACATCTACAAATGAATAGTGGGCAACAAAGGTCCAACATATTTTTTAGGTGCAATGCAACTAGAAGAAGACTTGCAAGTTGCAAGCAAAGTTGAGGAGAAATAAACCTCTGTTGAGAGAGGGATGGGATTTATATAGACTAACTGTAACACATTCCTCATTTGCAATGCAACTAGATAAAAACTTACAAGTTGGCGGTAGAGGTGATGAGGAGAAATAGACCTCTACTGAGTAGGGAAGGAATTTATATAGATTCACTAAAACATTCTTTATCCCATTCATAATTACAATGCACCAATGTCGATTGCACCACTATGGGAGAATATTCTAGAGAAAATCAGCGATTGATTTCATTGAATGAGTTGATTTAAGTAATTGAAAATGGAAAGGCCGTGGTCATTTCAGAACAAAAAAATGCATCTCTTGGTTAGATCTCAACAACAACAGCATGATAGTTGCAGCCATAATACCAAACGACATTTAGATGGGAAGCAAACACAAGTTGCTGCAGTTTCCATCGAGGCTTGTCGTCAGAATCAACAGAAAGTTTATTGAGATCTGTACGGGACAGCAGCGGCTCAAGTGGGAAAAGAAAAAAACGCCAAGACCTAGGAATGGAAATCTCCTACTTTGGAATTCGGGCTAACGCAATAGTGATTCAAAGTATAGGAAAGTTGGGACAAGGATATCGAAGTACCCTGTTATTATAAAAACGATATTGATGGGGGATTCAAATCATTCTGTTATCTTTCTCATGAGGGAACAGATGCTTGTCCCATCTTAATAAGGAGCGAATCTGTTTTTCTTGAAAAAGCATGATGATTTTGGATAGGTGAAGACGAGAAGATTAGATGGAAGAAAGGCATCTTGATAGATGATTTTGTGAAGCAAAAGCAAAGAGGTATCGATTATGGAAGCTAGCAAAGAAGGGTGATGACCTCTCCACAAAATTGAGACGAAAAGAGAGAACTGCAATCCTTAGGCGCAAAGAAAGTGTTGTATTTAGACTTAATGTAATAAGGTTTTAACTTGAAAAACCCATGCAATTACATTGGACTATCGGTTTGGTTTCAATTCAGAAACCAATTGATGTTGGAGGGAAGTTGAGAATTCTCAGATTTGAAACAAGGGGAGTCTTGTGTGGACTTATATATGAGTTCACACCACAAGCTCTTGTAGCAATAGAAAAGAGGGGGAATGGAGGACCACGTGCGCATGCACGCTCTGTTCCGTCTCCGGCACCGGCATCGGTTCCTCGATCTCAGGAGAGTCAGTTCGGATCTCGATAATTTGATATGGGTTTATTTTGTGAGTTGAATAAAATAATCCTACGTATTAATTATAATTCGACAGCTACGGGAATTCGACTCGACCTAGCAGCTCCGACTTAGCCATTGTTTCAGAATCTGAATCCGAAGAGGTGCCCGTTGAGGGGCATTTCAAAAGACGAAAAGCCGCTCGTTTTCTACACTCGCAAGAAAACTCTTTCTCGCTCTCTATTCTTCCACCGCGACTATGACTCGTTTCTTCCTCTTTCAGCTACAGTTCTCTGAGGTGCTTTCGAGGATCATCTCGTCGGTATGCACGGACGACGATTGTATGCCGTCGTATCCTGTGAATTGATCATTGGTACCTTATGCATCGGTATTGTAAGAGCAATATCCTCTCTAAGGATGGTCCGTTATATGGACATTTCGGTGATCTCTAACGTAATCTTCTTATTATTTTGTTTGCAACAATTTGTTTATTGCTTTACGTTTCTTGAATCTCACCCTAATATGTGATTTTGTATAATAAATCGGTTCATGTTCGCAGATCGTATTTATAATATGAACCGAAAATGCATGATTATACTCCTTTTAATCTGTAATGCAATGATCCATTTTCATATGAAAATTATTGTTTATTGCATGTCATGTTGATCCTATGAACAACATTCTTAGAGAGGATATCCAGAATCGGATTTATAAATATGTCAGACACCATGTTTAAATCGAGGCTAGATATGAAATGGATGCCTTAAGAATTCAGTGATATGAATTTCAAGCATTGGCAACAATACATGAAAATCTGGTTAACCACTATAGGGTTAATCTCAATGCTTGAAATTGAATGTCGTATGGTGGAAAAGGAAAACCCCTCATCTGATACCTAGAAGATGCAATTTGCATGGAAAGAACATGATCATATGTATCATGGTACGTATATTGTCCGTCCATGCATATTACTAAGGGGTTATGTGACAAAATGGATCGAAAGTATAACACTGAGGATCTCGGTATATAGAAATACTACGTTGCTAAGTTGTTAAAGTTTTCCATGACCGAAGGGAAATTGGTTTCTGAACAGGCACACGAGTTTTTACTCTTGCTCCATGGATTAGGAGATCCTAAGATGAAACTTCCAGAGAAGTTTCAAGTCATGTGTATCACAGAAAAATTCTCCAAGTCTTGAGAAGACTTCGATATGACCTTGAAACTCAACATGGGGAAATTTTCTATGGATGACTTGATGATGGCAATCGCCGCAGAGGAGGAACACAGGAAACAAAAGCATGTGGTTCCTATTGATGTTCAGGCTAAGATCAATTTCATGACCTCAAAGGAAAACAAAAAAAGGGAAACGATAGTAACAACAGTAAAATAAAATCAAAGGGCAAGATCCAGAAAAAGGTAAAGAATAAGCCATGCTGGCACTGTAATCAGGTTGGCCATTAGAAGGATTCTTTGTCCTTGAAGGCTCAACCAAAGACTACATATGGGAGTCCTCAAGTGAATACGATCATTGTAGGACTTGGGGCTAGCGAGATATGTCTTATGAAACCTGAACTATATCATATCCATGATCCAAATGAGTGGCTCGTGAATACGGGAGCCAGTGTCAATATATGTTCTGATAGATTTTGTTTTCTTATTATCAGACCTGCAGTGACGGGACTGTGAAGATGGAGCATGATTCTGCGGCTAGGGTGTTAGGGTCAGGACAAGTCAACTTGAAATTCTCCTCTGGACAAGTCTCGACTTTGCACAGGGTGTTGTATGCCCCCGATGTGAAGAAGAATGTCTTATCTGGCTCTATTTTATCTAGAAATGGTTTTGAGTTGAATTTTAAATGTAATAAAGTTGTCATTCTGAGACATGATATTTTTATGGAAAAGGCTATTTGGCAGGTTTTGATTTGTTGTTTAAAATTAAATGTGACTCAATGAACATTGATTCAATGAATGCTTTAAGTTCTGATTGTTCTAATTATGTATCTGATGTTATTAATAATCTAGAATCATGTGATTTGTAGTATAGTAGATTGGGACATGTGAACTTAAATTCAATTAAAAGAATAATGAATTTAGAGTTGATCCCTAAACACATTGTTGATAAAAACTCAAAAATGTGAAATTTGTGTGCAAGCTACGACACCTAGGAAGTCTTTTCGATCTGTCTATAGAGATAGTGAAAACTTGGATCTAGTGCACATGGATATATGTAAGTTTAATGGTGTATTGACCAGAGACAATAAGAAATATATTATCATCTTTATAGATGATGATAGTATATACTGTTATGTGTATCTAATGAAAATCAAGGACGGAGCATTAGAGAAATTTCTTATATTTAAGAATGAGGTTGAGACACAACAGAAAAAGTGCTCAAACACCTTAGGTCAGATAGAGGAGATGAATACACTCCTAACTTATTTGACGAACAATTTAAATTATTTGGTATAATTCATGAAGTTACGATTCCATATTCACCATAATCAAATGAGATAGCATAACAGAAAAATAAGACCTTAACTGACACGATCAATGCTCTCCTACAGAGTTCTGGACTTCCAATCTATATGTGAGGAGAGGCCTTGAATATAGCTTGTCATAATATGAATTATGGAGAAATATGAAAAAGTATCCTTTTGAATACATCCTCGTCAGATAGAGGAGGTAATACACTTCTAACTTATTTGATGAACAATGTAAATTATTTGGTATAGTTCATGAAGTTACTATTCCATTCACCATGATTAAATGAGATAGCAAAATAGAAAAATAAGACCTTAACTGACATGAGCAATGCTCTCCTACAGAGTTCTTGACTTCCAACCTATATATGGGAGAGGCCTTGAATACAACTTGTCATATTCTTAATTTTGGAGAAATATGAAAGTATCCTTTAGAATACATCCATATTCTGAATTTTGGAAAAATAAGGCCATGAATACAACTTGTCACATGACCTCCACGACATATGGAAAATTACCCTTCTGAATTTTGAAGAAATAGAAAATCAAGCTTAAGATATCTCAAAGTGTGAGATGTCTCGCTAAGGTGTCAGTCCCAGAACACAAGATAAAGAAGCAAGATCCTAAAAGTGTTGATGCGATCTTCCTAGATTATTTGGAAAATAGCTATGCATACAGGTTCTTGATAATTCGATCCGAGATACCATGCATAGATGCCAACACTATTGTTGAACTTCGTGATGCTACATTCTTTGAGGATGCCTTCCTTATGAAGACTGAGAATCCTCAGAATCTGATCAATGATGTTTCCTCTACATCAGGATCTATTCTAGATCAAGTGGAAAGGATAACAAATGTGGAGGTTGAACCGTTCTCCTGTGGTTTCATCATGCTCCCTAGGGAGTAGGGTTCCACATTAAATCTCGTGATCAATATTGTTCTATTATATGTATCTCTAATTCCGCTTCCGAATTATATTTTCTAACGTGGTATCAAAACAGGTTTGATTCTCGAGGATTTGTTCTTGAGGATTTATTTTTATGCATTATCCGAGATTCGATTTTGGTATTGTTATTCTTAAAGATCATACATGGTTCGAGATTTGAGATTCATTGTTCTTCAAGTCGTAGGTCGGCATTCATGTGCCCTTCAGGAGGTCCCGTATCATCGCCAGGTGGAGACTCCATTCAGGCAACAATGGTGCTCGTCCTTCTTCATCCATATCGCCTCTTAGGCGCAGTACCTCGCCACCCACAACTCCAGTGATCCCTCTTCCGGTGGCTGCAAGCATGTTCCAAGCAGCACAGTCCCATCCATCGCCATATCCTCTGTCACAGATCCCTTGCTATCCTTCTTCGAGATCCCATTCACCATCTCCGCGAGATGCCTCTCCTCATGTCGCACTCAAGCGCGTAGGTGGTGTGATGCCACGCCCAGACGATGCCCTCACTTCGCGAACCCTCCAGGCGCATGCCCAGATCCAGGTGCCATCGCCGTTTCGTGGCTCCAATAGGCGGAGACGCCCACCGCGCATTGTCCTTATGTTGTGCACCTCCATCAGGAGATCCAGAGTAGTACGGCTCCTAGCACAACTCCAGGTCTCTCTCCTCCAGACCAGTCACCGCTCTTCCAGGTGGCTATCCCCATCGACGAACCCCAGGGATGTCGCCCCTCCGATCGTGCTCCCATGCGGCAAGAGTCCAAGCTCCATCTGCATAGGAGGATTCTCAAGAGGGAAACCCTAAGGGCTCGTTTGGTAACCGGGTTACCCTGGGGTAACCCGGTTTACCCCCCTCTTTTCATGGAATGGAATTTTATCACAAATCATAGTAACATCACATCACATTCTTTTTATTCCAACCGTCATAACCATCCCAAACAGTTACTATTCCATTCAGGTTACCCCAACCCACCCCAACCGGCAACCAAACAAACCCTAAATAAGGGCCAGTATTATTAAAAAAATTAATTAAAAAAGGCTCCGTTTATGTTGGGTCGTGTGTTGAGAAATGAGATAAAAGGGGAGAGGGTCTATTGTGTTTTGTAAGCCCAATTGGGATGAGGCATTTATGGGTCCAAATAGGCCACGTTTATTTTGTTCGAAAAATGGAGAGAGAAAGAAAAGAGGCACATAAAGATAAATAGCCGTACACAAGAAAAGAGAAAAATTGGGAAAAAAATATTTTTTGATTAACGGTTAAAAAAATGAAGGAAATGACCGTTTAAAAAAAGGATCATATAAAGAAAAAGATGATTTGAAAAAAAAGACCGAAAAAAGGAATGAGATTGGCATTTGTAATGTTTTCCCCCCATTTTATTGTCTTCTCCCAACTTTGTCAACGTCATTGTTTTCCGACAAGTATGAGAGAAAGAGAAAGTATATGTAGAGTTACAAGCTAGATTGTCAGATTCTCTAGATTCCATATTCCAGGCCTAGACCTGGCCAACGGGCTGGGGGGGCCCGCCCCCCAACCCGCCCAGCCCGTTCATGGGTAGGGCTTGGACTAGGAGATTTGGGCATGGGCCAGCTCGGCCCCGCCCGCAAAACATAAAAAATAAATTAATATAAATTGAATAATACATGTATTAATATAATACACTTCAAGTTTTCATATGTGACACTAGTTTTTAAGAAAATTTAATAGTTTACATGCCAATTAACATGTAAACTACTTATATTCTCTATATAAAGTATAAATGATATTAATAAAATCATTTATACATATTAAATACCATTAAAAAATTCAATGGAAAAAGAACGAAATGGGCCAGGGGCCAACCCATGACAGGCTTTGGATAGAGGTTTTTCAACTTCGGCCGATTCGGCCCGACCCATGGGCCGGCTTGACCCACATTTTGGCCAGGTCTATCCAGACCATTCAAACCTCAGACTCTACAGTTGTTCATATTCGATGTTTAGATGCTTTCGAGTTTTCATCATTCAGACACGTACATATATGCGGTCTCCTGTTTAATGTGCACATGTTTGCCATCACTTTTTCAGTGGTCCCCATATTTTGTGTTCGGCCAGGGTTTTCATGTGATACATAGGGACTCCATAGTAGAGATCCCATTCCCTGTGCCATGTGGGCTAGGGTTTTCATGTGGTTTCATAGGGACTCCAGAGTAGAGATCCCATTCTTTGAGCCAGTATGGGAGAGACCCAGTTCTCCGACAAAGATACTTTTTCAGACTCCATTCTCAAGCGATCATGAACTCCAGTATGAGATCCTTTTAAGGTTCCTATGAGAGAGAACCCACTTTGAGGTCCTTATGAGAGAGGCCCATCTTCATAGATCTATGTTGGAATATGTGTTATGTGCGCCCATTGTGTTGTAGTAGGGTAAATGGATCATGGAGAAGATCCATTTACCCCATTCAGTGTTTAGTCCCACATCGTCCAGTGGTGGGACTTGGAGGCTCTGGAGAGGCTATATAAGGAGCCCCAGACCTCCTGTATCCATTGAGAAAAAGGAATGAAGTATCCACCCCTTTGAGGGCTTCTCCCGTGGTTTCATCCCGCTCCTCACGGAGTAGGGTTCCACGTAAAATCATGGTGTTCCCAATTTGATGTTTCTTGTTCTTAGCTCTGTTTATCTATCGCTTCCTCATTCTTCATATTTTATAACATGGTATCAGAGCGGGTTTGATTCTCGAGGCTTTTTCATTATGCTTTATTTTTCACGAGATTTGATTATCAAGTTCATGTTCTAGGGTTGAGATAAAACCCTATAAATTATTCAGTTCTGTAGTTCTCGAGATCCGAGTTTTTGTTCTTAGGGTTTCTCATTGAAACCCTAAATCTTCCAAGATCCAGCATCAGGCCGTACATCTCCAACAGGTGCTTCGACGGGGAAGAGCCGTAGGCGGCAACACAACAGCACTGGCGCAACCTCCACGAGCAGAGAAACCCAGCGCGCCTCCAAGTCCCCAGCGCGCTTCCATTCAGAGGCTGCAGGCAGCACCTCCATTCCTCTGTGCTCCAGGCAGAGCTCTTGGTGGCGGAGCCCCCGCCGCTCGACCCTCTCAGGCGAAACCTCCAGGCGAGTCTCCTCTCCCTGCGCGAAGTCCCCCAGCGCGGTTGTTCTCCAGGCGTGCGATGGCCACCAGCCCTCCCCCTTGGCGCCCAAAAAAAAATGACAGCCGAAAAAAAGGGGGAAGGCTGTATAAAAAGAATATGAATTTCTTGGAAAAGGCGCGTACACGAAAAGAAAAAGCCGTACGCTGTTAAAAAAAAGCCGCGTATAAAGAAAAGTCGTACGCAATTTCAAAAAAAAACAAAAAAAAGAAGAAGTTGCAAAAGTCGATAAAAAAAAGTCAAACGGCTTATAAAAAAAATTTAAATGAAAAAAATGATGAATGTTTTGAAAAGCCGACAAAGTTGTGATCGGCTGAGTGTTTGTTTTTGTCCCCATCATTGTTGTCTTCTCCCAACTTGGTCGACATCCATGTTTTCCGACAAGTATGGGAGAAAGGGGGAGTATATATGTAGAGTCACAGGTCTTGTATTCCAGATCCAGATTCAGATACCAATCTCCAGACCAGCCAGTTGATCAGACTCTACAATTCAGTTTCAGACTCGACGATCATTGTTTCCGAGTCTCCAGTTTCAGACACGTACGAGTGTGCGGTCATTTTCAGATGAGCATATGTTGCCATCATTATCAGAGGTCCCCATCAATATTTTTGTTTTGTCGGCCAGAGTTTTCATGTGAGCCATAGGGACTCCAGAGTAGAAGACCATTCCCTAGACCATGTTGGCAAGGGTTTTCATGTGGTATCATAGGTACATCAGAGCAGTCCACCATTCTCTGAGCCAGATGGGAGCGACCCAGTTCTCTGACGAGGAGACTTATTTCAGACTCCATTCTCCAGCGACCGTGGACTCTGACGAGGATTGCACAGCCACGGTCCTTTTCAGTTCAGCTCTTTTTCAGAGATGGAGCAGTTGTCCACATTATTGTGGGGGGCCAGAGTACTCCGACGAGGAGACTCATTTCAGTTGCAGCGACTCTGATAGGCGTCAGAGTGCATGCTCTCCGACGAGGAGATTCAGAAGACTCACACTCCAGCCCGTTCATCCTCCTCACCTGCACGGCATGAGAAGCAACGTCCTCGACTGCAGCAATGTGCGCGTTGGGTTGATATTGTCCGTAGTGTCCTGTAGCATTGAGTTGAGTTTATTTTTGTTTGTCCAAGCTGAGCATTGCATGCTCCAGCTTGAGGGGGAGTGTTGGAGTATGTGTTATGTGCGTCCATTGTGTTGTAGCAGGGTAAATGGATCCTCGAGAAGATCCATTTACCCCATTCAGTGTTTAGTCCCACATCGTCCAGTGGTGGGACTTGGAAGCTCTGGAGAGGCTATATAAGAAGCCCCAGACCTCCTGTATCCATTGAGAAAAAGGAATGAAGTATCCGCCCCTTTGAGGGCTTCTCCCGTGGTTTCATCCCGCTCCTCACGGAGTAGGGTTCCACGTAAAATCATGGTGTTCCCATGTTGATGTTTCTTGTTCTTAGCTCTGTTTATCTATCGCTTCCGCATTCTTCATATTTTATAACAATCTATGTATGGGTAATTACCGACGTTCTTTATTCAGCCTTTTTAGAGATACAACAGTTGTCCACATGTTGTGGCGTGCCAGAGTTCTCTGTGTAAAGACTCATTTTAGTTATAGTGATTCTAACAAACACAATACATGGCACATGCTCTCTGACGAGGAGATTCAGTTTGACTCACACTTCAGCATGTTCGCCCTCCTCACCTGTAGGGCATGAGAAGCAATGTCCTCAACAACAACCGACAGTTGTGCCCGTTGAGTTGGTATTATTTGTAGTGTCATGTAACGTGAGGTGGCATTTCTTTTTGTTTGTCCAAGCTAAGCATTGCATGCTCCAGCTTGAGGGGGAGTGTTGGAGTATTTGTTATATGCATGACTTGAGTAGATGGGTAAGTGGATTCTTCCAGGATCCATTAATCACATCCTATGGCTTAGTCCTACATCTATCGTTTGTGGGATGTGGAGACTCAGTGAGTGCTATATAAGAAGCTCCTTACCCTCTGTATTCAATGAGAAAGTGCAATGAACACATCATCCCTTAGAGACGTTCTCCCGTGGTTTCATTCCGCTCCTTAGGGAGTAGGGTTCTACGTTAAATCCTGTGTTCAATATTGTTTTATTCTATTTATCTCTGATTTCGCTTCTGCATTATATTTTCTAACACAAATGTTAACAAAACTTAGTTATTTTGGAATGAAGTGTCATTTTTTAAATTCTCACATTAACCGTTTGTCGCCCTTAGCAACTCGATACAAATGTGGAATAAGCATTGCTTTTTGTATATAACAACATGCATGCTGTGAGGGTCCAAACTCTGTCGCTTTCTATTATTCTCGCTATGTAGGCTCGATTTCAAGTTGAGACCGCCTGATGTGATGTGTCACTGGAACCCCACAATGGGACATGGGAGCAAAGCAAGCATCCCACAATATACCTTCTTCTAGCTTGGTGGAATTCTTAGTAGAGATATCGATTAGGTACAACAATTAGAAGAAAACTAATTCTCCATATATTATTTTTTTTGAAAAGAAGATCAACACATCGATTAGAAGAAACTGACGAAGTTCCAAATCTGATATTCATGGAAACAACTTAATAGACATAAATTGTTTCCACGTCAAAGCAACAATTCGTGTAAAATCTCTTTCTCAGAAGAGTGAAAGAAGGAAAAATAGGAAAGATATGGAGAAAGAAGGTAAAGTTGTTTCGAACAAATTTCTCATGATATTATGAAGGATAAGGGAAGATGGTAATGGAGAGGTAGTAAACATTGCATATTGGGCTAACCAATACCAATCACACATGTTTTCGCATTTTTCTCGGAGTCATCATTGCACTCATCTACATAATATGTATTTTGGGAGGCCCAACAACTTAAGAAGTTCGAGGTTACTATTACTCTTTGGACTTAAATCAGTAATATGACCATGCATCTCATAAATCACCGAGACTGAACTAAATAAATGGAAGATATGTATTAGACATGGATTATAAATGCAAAGCAACATATCAACCAAGAAAAACCTACATTGCATTCATACTAATTAGGTCATAACTAAAAACTAATTTTTCTTTTGGATGTCATTTACACAGACCAAATTTATGTTTCATTAGCATTATCCTGGACAGAGGAAGAGTTGGGCAGCAGAGCAGACATAGTGTGACATCCTCAGATCCGGGCACCCATTTACACCAAATCTCTGTATTCCCTTCATGGGAGATACTCGGAGAAATACCCATCTCCCACCTGTAATTTACAAAAATGTAATTAGTTTGAGGTTAAATTAATTTTGTAAAAGAAGTAAGAGAAGAGGACTGAAAACCTGAAACTCCAAATCTCTCCTCCGACGATGTGCATAGCTCTTCTGGCAGCTCTGCGCCATCAAATGCCTCCGCCTCACAAGATCAACAACCCTCGCAGTCTCCTCCAAGAGATCTACGGAATAGAGAGCATGATCACCTACCTCACGCTAACTGAGAGGTTTGAGGCATCTCCGCTCGTATAGGGCTTCGAACAGTGCCATGTCGATACTGGAATCATAGTTGTTTTTGTACGTGAATTCAACCAAAGGCAGATGATCCTTCCAAATCCTTTCTACTCCAAAATGCATGCGTGTAGCAAATCCTCAGGCGTTTGTAGGGTGCGCTCACTTTGCATGTCTGTCTGCGGATGGTATGCATAACTTATCTTCAGCTCTGTCTACAGTGCTAACATAAACTGGTGCCAATAATGCGACGTAAACCTCGAGGCTTTGTCAGACACCACCTCGCGTGGTATACCATGAAGTCTGATGATATTCTGCACATATAACCTGGCCAATCTGAATGGAGTTAATCATGCTGACAAGTATGAAATGGGCTGACTTGGTCAACCTGTCAACAACATCCCAAATGGAATCATGGTCACGTGGTGTCTTTGGCAAGCCGGCGACGAAATCCATATAGATACTCTCCCATTTCCACTCAGAAATGGGGAGAGACTGCAGTAATCTCGGTGGTCTCCTGTGCTCGACCTTAACCATCTGACAGGCCACGCATCTGCTAACATGTGCTCAGCTTGGCATACAGCTTGTGCTCTCGCAATGTGTCCAGGATAATCCGTAGATTATTCTCATGATCCCATTCGTTCCGTGAATATATCAGCACATCATCAATGAACACCATCACAAACATGTCCAAGTATGGACGAAAAAACATGTTCATTATATCCATGAATGCCGCAGATGCATTAGTGAGCCCAAACATCACCACAAACTCGTAGTGTCCATAACGAGTACTGAAAGTTGTCTTCAAAATATCTGACTCTCGAATCCTCAGCTGATGGTAGCCAGATCAAAGATCGATCTTCGAGAATACCGAAGATCCCTGGAGCTGGTCGAACAAATCATCTATGCATGGCAAAGGATAACGGTTCTTCACCGTTCTCTTGTTCAGATGCCAATAATCAATACATAATCTCATAGATCCATCATTCTTCCTGACAAATAGAACCGGAGCACCTCAAGGTGAAGTACTCGGCCTCACGAAACCCAAGTCAAGAAACTCCTGCAACTGCACCTTCAGCTCTCTCAATTCAGCTGGTGACATGTGGTAAGGAGCCACCGATATTGACTGTGTATCAGGTAACAATGTGATCTCGAACTCGATCTCTCTCTCTCTGGAGGTAATCCTGGCAACTCACTAGGGAAAACATCTGGATATTCAAGGTGCCAGATCTTCAAGGCGAAGACAATTGCTGCCAACTCCAAGTCATGTGAGGGATAGTTCCGCTCATGTGGTCTCAATTGTTGTGATGCGTAAGCAATCACATGACCTCTCTGCATCAATATCGCTTCTAGACCTTCTCCAGATGCATCTGTGTAGACTGCATAGTCTGAGTACCTGAAGGAAGAGCAAGAATAGCCGTTGTAATCAACCTCTCCTTCAGAGACCTGAAGGCCTGCTCGCATGTATCATCCAAAATGAATGGAACTCCCTTCTGCACCGATTGGGTCAAAGGGCGAACAATGCGTGAAAATCCGCTGACAAAGTGTCTGTAATAACCCGCTAGTCCAAAGAAGCTCTAAATCTGAGTAAGTGTCTTGGGCTGCTCCTAAGACATAACTGCCTCAATCTTTGCAAGATCAATTGCGATGCCTGCTCCAAAAATGACATGCCTTAGAAATGAGACATGGGATAATCAGAACTCGCACTTGCTCAGCTTGGCATACAGCTTGTGCTCTCGCAATGCGTCTAGGATAATCAGTAGATCATTCTCATGATCCCATTCGTTCCGTGAATATATCAGCACATTATCAATGAACACTACCATAAACATTTCCAAATAAGGACGAAAAATCATGTTCATTATATCCATGAATGTCGTGGGTGCATTGGTGAGCCCAAACAACATCACCACAAAATCGTAGTGTCCATAACGAGTACTGAAAGTTGTCTTCAAAATATCTGACTCTCGAATCCTCAGTTGATGGTAGCCAGATCAAAGATCGATCTTCGAGAACACCGAAGATACCTGGAGTTGGTCGAACAAAGCATCGATGCACGACAAAGGATAACGGTTCTTCACCGTTCTCTTGTTCAGATGCCGATAATCAATACATAATCTCATAGATCCATCCTTCTTCCTGACAAATAGAACCAGAGCACCTAAGGTGAAGTACTCGGCCTCACGAAACCCAAGTTAAGAAACTCTTGTAACTGCACATTCAACTCTCTCAATTCAGCCGGTGTTATGCGGTAAGGATCCACCGATAGTAGCTGGGTATCAGGTAACAATGTGATCTCGAACTCGATCTTTCTCTGGATATTCTGATACAACTCTGATGTCCTGTGTCATCGGCTCATGATCAGATACTTCTCAAACAAATGCTAGGTATGAATCACACCATTGATGAACTAACCTCTGAGCTGACAACATTGAGATGTACTCCATTCTCGAGTCATGTAATGTACCCTCAAAAGTGAATTCAGGCAAATCTGGAATCCTAAAGACAATCGACTTCTTAAAGCAATCAACAAGAGCATGATGAGCTGATAACCAATCCATGCTAAGAATCAAGTCAAACTCATCAAGTTGTAGTAGTAGACAATCTGCGATCATCTCGTGACCGTCAATCAGTACTGGCAAGTACCTAACTATCAGGGAAACGATAAATAACTGGCCACCTGGCCCACGGATGTGATATAGAGAAAATAAAGTCTCTGCAACTCTATCTAAAGAAGCTAGCAATCTCGATGCTAGGAAGGAATGTGTCACTCCAAAATCAAACAAAACAAGGAAGGTCGGACCAAGACTGAGACCATACCTTTCACCACAGTAGCTGCTGAATGAGCATGCTCCTCAGTTACTGTATGTAGATGACCCTTTCTGTCTGGTGCGGTACTAGAACCTACCAAACTCTGTGTCTGTCTCTGCTGTTGTCTCCTGAAGTTGGAGTTCCTGTCATGGGAACTCCCTATATGTTTTGCCTGTGGCTGTGACGACTGTGGCTATGAACGCTCCAGAATAAAGTCTCTGCGAATCTATCTAAAGAAGCTAGCAATCTTGATGCTAGGAAGGAATGTGTCACTCCAGAATCAAACAAAACATGGAAGGTCGGATTAAGACTGAGACCATAGAGCTTCCCCTTATACGGGGTGATATTTCTAGGAAAATTTCGGCAGACTTTTCCCTTATATCGGGACATATTTCTCGGAAAATTTCGACAGAGTTTCCCCTTGTATCGGGACATGTTTCTCGGAAAATTTTGGCAAAGTTTCCCCTTATATCAGGACATATTTCAAAATAAAAACGAAAAGAATTTCCTCTATAAAATCAATTGTGAGGAAAACAACAACAAAACTGAAAGAATATACTCAAACAACAAGAGATGAAGAATAGATAGACACGCTTCTTAGGTGAGTGAATGTGGACGAATCACAGGGTTCACTGACGTGCATAGCCGCCCACACCTAAGTAGGGTATTACACAGATTTCTCCATCAAAATAACTATAAAAGCATAATTGAAGAATAGAAATATAAGCGGCGGAGAATCGGTAGACACCACGCGTCTTAGATGAGTGAATGTGTGACGAATCACAGGGTTCATTGACGTGCATAGCCGCCCGCACCTAAGTAGGGTGTTACACAGATTTCTCCTCGAACCACAATAGAAAACGAATCGGAAAGAAAGATGAATCAAGAACAAAGCTTGTAAGAAATGAGGATGAATTGAAATACTAGCTTACGAAACAAACTAAGAGAGGATCATACCTTTCTCCTCCTCGTTCTCCCGGCAGCGCTTCGCTAGCGCTCCTCCCTCGCCTCCCACTCCTCTTCCCGACCTCTCGACCCTAGCCCTTGGGGTGGTGGTGGTAGTTGAAATCTTAGAGAATGAATGTGTAGGGGGGGGTCTATTTATAGGCTACAGAAAACCACTAACCATGGTTAGAAAACCATGGTTTATACCTTAACCATGGTTTAGCGGCCCATGGTTTTGGCCAAAACTTATCCCAAACTTGGGGCTTAAGTTAGAACATTCTAGAGGATTCTAGATTTGCTAATGATGCTTAATTAACACTAATAGTGATTAACTTTCACTAATCGTGATTTAACTTTCTCGGCTTACGCTTATCTTTTGCTAACTATTGATTAGTGTCTGCTAATGATCATTAGCAGTTTTCAATCGATCATTAGTTTCTTTATTCATGTTTAATTAGTCTTAATGACATCCATTATGGGTTAATGACATCTTAGCCTTCCTTACTTCGTTTTCTTCTGAAAATCATAACAAACGAAACGAAGTCCGATTCACACGAAACAAATTTCGTTGGTTTTCTCTTGACGAGCTGGATCTTATTATATAGGATCCGAGATATGCCAAGTTCAAGGCCTTACACCTGATTTGCAAATTCTCCACAGAGGCACGTGCGTGGCACATGCCTCGGCTAGCAGGGGTTCCTTCGTGATTTGCTGGAGTGGAAGGGGGTTTCTGAAATTTTCACCACGTGCTCCTTACACGAGAGGGTGTTGGGCGATGGGACGAGGTGCTCGAGGTGGAGTGGGCCTCCACATTGGAAGGCGAAGGCAAGCGTTGGCGACCTGCTGTGAATTGCAGCCTGAGTGGGACGAGTAGAGGGATTTGTTGTAGTCACGGCTCCAAGGCGGGATGACGGTGGTGGAAGGGCGACACGACGGTTGGTGGCTGCTATTGGAAGGTCGCGGCTGGTGGCTGCTGCGGGTGATGAAGCAGGCGAAGGGGTCGGCGAGCGGTGTCGCACGCGTGGGTGCGCAGGAGGTGCGCGAAGGAAGGCGAACAAGGGATGGCTATCGGTGAGGCGACGCGATGGTGAAGGTGGCGGCGAATCAAGGACATAGCGGAGGAAGGAAGGGAGGAAGGGAGGACAAGGTTGCCAGGAAATGGAGCTGGGGGTGGCTCCGGTGATTGCCTCAGAGGAACGGCAAGAGCTCCTCAAAGATCGGTCGCTTGAGAATTGAGAAGCATGGAGGTCTGAAGACCTCTAGATCACGACGAGGTAGAAGCAGTCGTTGTCACCAGCACTTGAGGGGAGAGGGGCGGATATCGGAGGTGACTGTCATCGTGGGCTCTTATAGGAATGAAAGGTGACGGGTGAGGGAGGTATAACAGTGAGGTGAGGCTGTGGGTGTTATGCGAGAGGGTCGCGATGGCGGTTTCGGGAGATGGAGGAGACAAGCGCGGTTAATGGTTGTGCAGGGAAGAGGGAGGAGGGAGGACGGTCTGACCAGGGTGAGAGAGTGGAAGAGTGGGTCAAGTCACGTGCTCTGCACATGACCTGGTGGAAAGAGAGAGTGACAAGTGTGGGGAGAGAAAGGAGAAAGAAAGGAAGCGGTGACACGTGACATGCCCAGGGGCTGCCACGTGTCACCCAAAAAAATTCAACAATAAAAGAGAAAGAAAAATAGAAAAGAAATAGAAGGATACTCGGATCGAAAAATTTCTTCACAAAAGGTGTTCTCTCGACGAGATCTACAACTTTCAAGGAATTGAGAGCAAATAAGGTCATCTGTGCAAAGTCGTATTTTTGGTGGTTTTCCATGTACATAGAAAACCACTTTTGAAGGTTTTGCATTTTTTAGTGATTTTAAAAGAGGATAAAAATTCTATAAAAATATGATAAATTTAAGAGACACTTAATTACATATTAATCTATTTTTTGTATTTTTAATAAATAAGAAAATAGGGAAATAAAATAGAAGTAGGAAACAAACGAATTTTGTACATACTTACAGAGGTCACTCGGACATAGTCAATTTCTTCGATTTCAGTCTTGATTTGAATTTTCATTCCACATGATAAACCTTCATCAAAGAATACAAGTGAAGAAGAAATAAAATCAAATGGGTTAATTATGTACATAAAAACTCAGGTCAAAAATCACAAAAGATAAAATACGCAAAAGAGGCTCGAAACCCAACTTTCACATATGAGCTCCGAATTTTATGAAATTGATCTTATTTTGAAGGTATTTGAAAATAGAGTACTTGAAGACCAAAATCAGACACTATGAGGAAGATATGCATGTTTTATTCTGTCAGATGTGAAATTAGGTTTTGGGTTTATTTGTCATTTATTGCGTTAGTATTTTTTTATTTTTCCTTTGTTATTGTTAGTAATATCTACACAATGGAGGTGTTTTAGGACAATCAGAGTTATGATGAATTAATTAAAAATAGGAGAAGTTAGCAGCTTTTTAGGTCAATTTACACAAGGATTTTCAGTTCCTTATTTTATGCAACTATGCATGATGAAATGCGATATTATTTACACATGTATGAATGCTAATTGTTGGAAAAAAATAAGAGCGCTTAATATTTCTGAGAACCCTAGGCTCTCTTATATAGTAGAGAGGCCTATGGGTAAATTAGATAAAGAAGACAACCGGAAAAGAAAATAAGAAAGAACTACATGAAAACACAAATATCTTCACACTCCACCTCAAGATGGAGCATATATATATATATATATATATATATATATATATATATATATATCGATCATGCTCAGCTTGGATGAACACTTTTGGAATGATCCCCTGGACAGTGGCTTAGTGAAGATGTCTGCGGTTTGCTCTCCAGAGCTAACATGGGAAGTAGAGATCAGTCCCTTCTGAATCATGTCTCCGGTGTAATGACAATCCACTTCGATATGTTTTGTTCTCTCGTGGAATGCTGGATTGTTTGCAATAAATAAGGCAGCCTGGTTATCACAGTGTAACTCCATGGGTAGAGGGACCTCTACATGTAGATCACATAGCACTGCTCGAACCCACATCATTTCTGTACTGGCTTGAGCCATAGCCCTATACTCAGACTCGGCACTGGATCTTGCTACAACGGTTTGTTTCTTGCTTTTCCAAGAAACAAGAGAATTGCCAACAAATATTGCAAATCCTAAAGTTGATTTCCTGTACTTAGGACAGCCTGCATAATATGCGTCAGCATATGCAGATACAGAGAGTGTGTCTCCTTTCTTGAATAGTAATCCTGAGCCTGGAGTTGATTTCATATATCTCAATATCATATGTAGTGCGTCCATATGTATCTGTCGAGATTGCTCCATGAATTGACTCACTTGACTCACTGCAAATGCAATATCAGGTCTGGTGATTGTAACATAAATGGGCTTTCCAACCATCTCTCTGTATCTTCTCTTATCAACTTCATCGGTATCATCATCATATAGCTTCATACTAGGATCCATAGGAGTCGTGGACGGTCGACATCCCGTCATTCCTGTTTCTACAAGCATATTTGTAACATACTTCCTTTGGGTCATCACAAGACCCTGTGCATTTCTAGCAAATTCCAACCCCAAGATACCTTAGGGTTCCCAGATCCTTCGTCACAAATTGACTGCCCAGAAAATCTTTAGCCATCTTGATTCCCTGCTCATCATCTCCTGTAACAATAATATCATCAACATACACCATGATAGCCACAATACTTCTAGGCGTCTTCTGCATAAATAAGGAATGGTCTGCATTTGACCTCTTGAAGCCCTGTCGTTCAATCAGTTCTGAAAGCTTTTGAAACCACGCTCTAGGACTCTGTTTAAGGCCATATATCGCCTTATGGAGTCTACAAACTTGTGCACACTCCCCCTCAGCAGCAAATCCCGGAGGCTGCTGCATATAGACCTCCTCGTGTAGATCTCCATATAAGAATGCATTTTTCACATCAAGCTGAAATAGCGGCCAATCTCATGCTACAACAACTGAAAGCAGGACACGTAAGGTAGAATGTCGAGCAATTGGTGCGAACGTGTCCAAGTAATCAACTCCATATGTCTGAGTAAAACCACGTGCCACAAGCCTTGCTTTGTACCGTTCAAGACTTCCATCCATCGGCATGGTATTTAACAATAAATACCCACTTACAGCTAACAATAGACGTGCCAAGTGGTGGAGAAACAAGTATCCACGTACCACAGGACTGCAATGCGGCCATTTCTTCTTCCATAGCAAGATACCATTTGCTATCTTGGAGTGCCTCCTGGTAATTACGTGGAATCTCGACAGCAGATAGGGCTAACGCAAATCTCTGGAAATCGCCCGTTAGATGATGAAATGAGACATGAGAAGCAAGTGGATAGGAAGCACAAGTACGCTTCTGCTTCCTAATAGCGATAGGCACGTCCAAGTCTCCATGATCATCATCCTACTGTGTTACCTGTATCAATGGATCCTCATACTCATCATTAGTAATCAAGTTATCAGAACCAACCTGAGGGCTGATGGATGACTGGCCATGACCTTGAGCAGAGGAGGACCGACGAGTATAGTATTTTGGTAACGGTGGCACAATGGTTACTGGAGGTGGTAAGGGTGGAGGTGGTGGTGGAGATGGCATAGAAGGTAAATGACTCATAGGAGGAGGTGGCATGTAGGAAACCTTAGTATCAGAATGGGGAGCAGTCATTTGGTCACCTGTAGGAGAGAAAAACATGACCGATTCAAAGAATGTGACATCAGCGCTAACAAAATATTTTCGACGCAGTGGATCAAAGCACCGATAGCCCTTTTGAGTCCTGGAGTACCCGACAAACACACATTTGATAGCCCTGGGAGAGAGCTTATCAAGACCTGACACCAACTGATGGACAAAACTGATACAACCAAAGACACGAGGTGGAAGAGAGAACAACTCTTTCTCAGGAAATGTGAGAGAGAGAGGAGTTTTCTCATCCAAGATAGATGAGGGCATGCGATTTATTAAGTAGCAAGCTGTGAGAACCGCATCACCCCAGAACGAGTTTGGAGCATGACTCTGAATAAGTAAGGTTCTAGTGATATCCAACAAATGACGATGTTTCCACTCTGCAACACCATTCTGCTGTGAAGTGTAAGCACATGAAGTTTGATGAATTATACCACGAGATGAAAAGAAGAAGGACAAAGTTCCAGTACCAAACTCCAAGGTATTGTCAGACCGCACAATTTTCAAAGAAGAAGAGAAAACATTCTGAACTTCATTGATAAATATTTGAATTACATTTCCTGCTTCATATTTATTTTTCAATAAAAACACCCAAGACAAAGGGGAAAAATCATCTACTATGACCAGATAGAACCTGCGTCCCTGGTGGCCAGGAACACGACTTGGACCACAAATATCAATATGTACTAACTCAAACAGGGAGCTACTGCTCCGACTCTGACGACCCGGGATAGTAGACCGATGGTGCTTTCCCAACTGACATGCTTCACATTGGAAAGACGACTTCGGAGAAATCTGGGGCAGGACACGACATAGCTTCTGGAGAGGGAGATGACCAAAACGGAGATGCCAGGTATATGGAGAGTCTGATCCTGTAAGATGGAGAGATGCACCGATATAGGGAGTATTGACCAGACAGTAGAGACCATTCTGTTCATTGCCACAACCAATCACCTTGCCCGAGGGTATGTCCTGAAAAACAAGAGATGATGAGTAAAAAATAGCTCGACAGTTCAAATCCTTTGTAATCTGGCTAATGGACAGTAAATTCATAGAGAAATCAGGAGCATATAACACATTCTGCAGTCTCATGGAAGGTGTTAACTGAACCTCCCCCTGTCCTGTGATTGGGGAATGTGTCCCATTGTCTATCACCACAGTTCGTCCTGAGGAGACCGGTCTATATATAGTGAGCTATTCTCTGTCCCCACAAAGATGATGGGTCTCTCCAGAATCCATAATCCAGTTGGTAATCATAAATCCATCACAAGAGGTGAGAGCATAGGAACTACCTGAGGTACTGGCTGTGGCAGGTGAACTGGCAGAGGCAGAGACAGCCACATCTGACTGACCTACATGTGTTGTATCAGGAGGCATGATATTCCTTAGTCTGGCAACCAAATCATCAAAACGCTGGTCCAACGAGGAAGGTGCAGGAGACTCAACTTCTGCTACCCGAGCTGATGCAGGAAAGCCATGCTTGGAGTAGCATGTATCCTCGGAGTGACCAGGGCGACGACAATAGCTGCATGGTTGCCGAATTCGACCCCCACGACCCCGGGGTCCACGGCCACGGAAGTAGAGGATCCACCTCTTCCTCTAGAGGTTGCCATAGCTGAAGGTATCTGGTTGGCAGTTGAGCTTAGGACAGTAACGTGACTCAACTGGCGAAAAGCTTCCTCCATAGGAGGAATAGTAGCATCAGCAAGAATCTGAGACCGTGCAACATCGTACTCTGGATCAAGTGCAGCCGGGAATACTCCTACCATGGTAGCATTCATATACGCCTTCTGCTGCTCAAGAGTGGTCGTCAAGGGCATGAAGCTATGAAGCTTCTCAAACATCCCTCGTAGGGATGTGTACAATGAGTGAAGTGGGCGCCCATTCTGCTTGACAGTGAAAATATCATGTTGCAGCTGAAGTATCTTGGTCTCGTTTCGCGCCTGCGAATATGTCGTCGCTGGGATATCCCACATAGCCTTAGTCGTGGGATGATGTAGTACATCGTTGGCGAATTCTATCATCAACGTCCCAGATAGCCAGACTTTGGCATACGCATCATCTGCCTCCCACGAGGCATTCACCCCAGTCTTCTCGATCGTCTCCTCTTAGGTAAGAATATGTTTCTTACCATTCGACTTCATCAGGCTCATGAACTGCATAGCCCAAAGCTCATAGTTTGTCCCGTCCATCTTCACAATATGCGTTGGACCTCTGAATGCGCCCGTGGCGGGTACATCAACCTTGTTTTCTGACATATTGCCGAAAGAAGACTGCTACATGTATGACAAATCAAAATTTGCGTGTCTACACAGACATCTATGGGTTTGGGTGCACGTGTAGACTCATGCACACCAACCCATCAACCAACGGACGACTCTGAGACGATGAGACATCATGCAGGTGGAGCGCGCAGTGCTTGCGATGCACGCACGCTGTGCGCACGAAGGTGGGCGCGCTGTGCGCACGCGCTATGCGCACGGCCTGTGCACGCTGTGCGCGTCGAGGAGGCAACGTCGGGGAGGGGGCAATGAGGGGGTGGCGGCGCCGAGAGAGGAGGAGGCTGGAGGTAGGCGACGCCGGAGAGGAGACGAAGAGGAGGTGGCGGCGCCGAGAGGAGAGGAGGCTGGAGGTAGGGTTAGGGTTTCTTGGGAATCGAGAGCTCCAGTCTAGGACTGCCGCTCTGATACCATGTTGGAAAAAAATAAGAGTGCTTAATATTTCTGAGAACCCTAGGCTCTCTTATATAGTAGAGAGGCCTATGGGTAAATTACATAAAGAAGACAACCGGAAAAGAAAATAAGAAAGAACTACATGAAAACAAAAATTTCTTCACACTAATGATGTTATATTGATGACTAAATGCATATGGATTTTGAGGAACGAAGCCTAATTGACCAATTTTAGCATGTTGAATCAGAGATTCATCAGGGGGCAAAGAGAAAGACTCCTTTCCTACGCTAAAGACATAGAGAGGGCTTTTGGGATCTAGTTAGATGGAAATACAATAAAGGTAGGGGAAAGAACATGATTTTTCAGTGTGGTGTATTAATATGGCCACTCTCGAACCAAAGAGACTTGCAACCTGATGTCATCATATATAATTTCATTGAGGCTTGTTATAATATAAATAATAAGAAAGGCTTTTCAGGTCAGATTTGTTGACTAATGGTGGAGCAATTCAATAGGAGAACTTTCTATAGTTCTAGGTCTTCGAGGGTTGGGTTTCTTTTATTTAGACACGGTGCGCCTTCAGTCGCATTTCCCAATTTGGCATGTAAAACAACATATATCGAAAAGGCAATTCTTGTAAGGCAGAGGGTAGAGATATATCTCCATATGCGTATGGAAATAGCTATGGGAGGGATCATGATAACTAGGTCATTATATCTACACCCTCGCCTGAGTCTACCTCCCAATTTTGGTCGGTTGAAATCGTGGAGTGGACTACGATCTGTAGGTCTATGTCTCAATGGCATAAGGCTCATTAATATATCCAAAGTATCTACTATCTTGCTTATGTCTAACTCCCACCTGACTTTCTCTTTCTCCTTATTGATTCTCACTTATGGGATCTAGTTGGATGGATGGGAAGAAATGGAGGGCGTCCGGGGCCAGAGGTTAGAAATCTGAAATCTCACGATCCCTTTATATTATATAGATATGTTATCAAATATATTTATCAAACTTTATCCTCTTTTGATCTGACTCGTATGTTGAGTCCTACACTCCTACACTTTGACTCCTCTCTCTCCTAGAGTGTTTTTTCTCATCTCTCCCTCGTAATGGCTCTTCTTCTGACTGCTTCAGTGTGCTTCTAGGATGAAGATGCATATACCTATTGCTTCTTTTTTTGCACATGCCTTTCTCGCAGCTATAACTTTTGAAATGGGAAACCTCCCTCCTAACTGTTCCATACTCTGCCTCTCCCTAAGAACCAGTGATTTGGTGAATAATACCTTTGGACGAAAGAAATTGGGAGAGAGAGCGAGTGCAGGATTCCAATGCATTATCTGTACGAACATATTTGACAGTAGAAGAAAAAACATTTTATACTTCAATGATAAGATTTTTAATAACATCCCGTGCTTCTGATTTATTCTTTAAAAGAAAAACCCAACACGAGAAAAGTCATCAACTACAACTAGATAGAACATGTGTCCCTGATGATCAGGTACACGACTCGGACCCCAAATATCAACATGAAACAACTCAAATGGGGAGCAACTGCTCCGACTCTAACGACTAGGGAAGCTAGAATGATGATGTTATCCCAACTGACAAGCTTCATAACGAAACGACGAACTCGAAGGGATTTGAGGCAAGAGATGATGCATTTTCTGAAGCGGGAGGTGACCAGAGCGAAGATGCCAGGTGTATAGAGAGACTGATCCGGCTGAATGGGAAGAGACGCCGACATATGAATTCTGGACCATACGATAGAGACCATTTTTCTCAGAGCCACAGCCAATCACCCTGCTCGTTAGTATGTCCTGAAAAATGAGAGAGGATGGGTCAAATATAGCGCGACAGTGCAAATCCTTCGTAATCTGACTAATTGATAATAAATTCATGGAAAACGCCGGAGCATGTAGAACATTCTGTAAATGCATAGAAGGTGACAATGTGATCTCCCCCTGTCCAACGATGGGGGAATGAGTCCCATCATCTATGAGCACTGAGCGTCCAGGTGGGATGTCCCTGTATGACTCAAGTCTGTCTCTGTCACGACAGAGATGATGGGTGGCGCTAGAATCCATAATCCAATCTGAGAGATCATGACAAGATGTAAAGGCAGTAGCACTACCTGAGGTACTAGCAGCGGCAGAAGTACCGGTTGATGCTAAAGCGGTAATATCTGAAGATCCACCTGGAGAATCGATAGATGATTGAGGCATAATATCACGCAGGCGCGCCACAAGCTCTTCGAACCGGTGATCTGTAGTGGATGCCGACGGAGATGTAACATGCTCGGCTACACGCGTCGATGCTGGAAACCCATGCTTAGAATAGCATGTATCCTCTGAATGACCTATGCGATGACAGAAAGAGCACGGCTGGCGGAACCGACCTCCTCGGCCACGAGGTCCATATTTACGAAAGGAAAACTAGCCACCTCTCCCTCACGATACCGCCATCGTAGAAGGAGGTGGAGTAGATGTGCTGGAAGAAACAGAGATGCGACTGAGCCTCCGGTAAACTTCCTCCATAGGAGGAATAGTAACATCGGCAAGTATCTAAGAGCGGGCTGCCTCATACTCAGGATCAAGTGTTGCTAGTAGTACACCCACCATGGTAGCATTCTGAAAGATTTTCTGCTGCTCTGGAGTATCCGTGAGTAGTATAGTGCTATATAGTTTCTCAAACATCCCTCGCAGGGACGTGTACAAAGAGTGAAGCGGCCGTCCATTCTGCTTCATCGTAAAAATATCATGCTGGAGCTGTAACATCTTGGTCTCGTTCCGCACCTGTGAATATGTGGCAGCTAGAATATCCCACATCGTCTTGGCGGTGGGCTGATGGAGGGCATCACTGGTAATCTCCATCGACAATGTTCCTGATAGCCAAACCTTGGCATAGGAATCATCGGCCTCCCAGGAAGCATAGATCCCAGTTTTCTTTGTCGGCTCATCCTCGGTAAGTACATGCTTCTTACCATTCGACTTCATGAGACTCATGAACTGCATCGCCCAGAGCTCATAGTTCGTCACATCCATCTTGACAATTGGCGTTGGACCTTTGAATGCGCCTATGGAGGGCATATCGACTTTACTTTCTGACATCTTGCCGAAGACGAAAACTAGGGATTGTAGACAAGAAACCGGTGTCTACATAAACTTGATAGGATTTGAGTGCATATGTAGACTTTTATGTACTCAAATCCATGAAGAGATAGTGATCGACCGCTGGGGGCGGTGTTGGAAGGTACCGCCGGGGACTGGAGGGACCGGCGGAAGGGAGGGGCGGGGCTGGAGGGACCGACGTGCTGGACGACGGCAAAATGAGTGGGCGGCGCCGCCAAGAGTTAGAGAGAGAGAGAGGCGACGACGGCGGGATGTGGGTTAGGGTTTTGGCTCTGATACCATGTTGGTGGAAATAAGTTATATGTTATTCCATCGAACCCTAGGCTCCCTTATATAGAAAGGACCGGTGGGTAAATTACGTAAGAGTCCGAAAGAAAAATAGAAAATATGAAACGGTACATAATAACATAACATAAATCTCTACATCTATCAATCAGGTTATAAAAAATTTACATTACCATGCATATTTGACTGTACTTCACTTGTTTTTTTGGAATACTCACAGACATGTTGATTGGATGTGGTCGTGAGCATGAGGGGCTACAGGTTGACCTAGTCTCCTTGTGATGGTGTCATCTCTCTTTCCGATTTCTCTGTACACTTGGCATCTCAAATTTGGTCATCTTCCGTTGCAGAAGATCCGTCGCCTTATCTTTGGCATCTCTAACAAGTCCAATTTTCACTGTGAACCATGTTAACTTGGAAAGCATCACCGGTCTAGCTTTCCAAGTTGTCAAGGTCATAGTAGTTATTGTTGTGAATGATTTTTCCATACTATCACGTGTAATTTTGTTAAAGAACAAGTTTGATTTAAGAATTTTGTTTATTGAAATGAAGAATCTTTTCTCTACTTCTAATAAATACATTCATTCTGATAATGCTATGGAGTTTTGTACTACACATCTGTCTCATTTTTTAGCTCACGTGGCATTATCCATCAGATTTCTTATCCCTGTACTTCTTAACAGAGCGGTGTTGCTAGACGCAAACATCATCACTTTTTGGATATCACCATGACTCTTCTCATACAGTGTCTGGTTCCTCATTCCTTCTGGGGTAATGCTGTGATGCTATCATGTTACTTAATCAATCAGATGTCCTATACAATTCGGGGTGAAAAGACACCCTTCTCTCTCGCTTTTCCTGAGAAGGACCTTTTCTCTCTTATACCACATATTTTTGGTTGTCTGTCTTTTGTCCACCTTTTGCATCTCGACGGTGACAAGCTCGCTCCTAGAGGTGTCAAATGTATGTTTGTTGGGTACTCTCATCCAAAAGGGTTATATGTGTTTTGATCTTGTACAAGGAAAGTACCATGTTAGTGATGATAGTACTTCTTTCTAAGTATTAGGGATTTCTATATCAAGGATTGTAAACTCCACCTTGTAATCTTGTCACTCAATCAAGGTAACAACGTTCTTTACTTCTCCCTTACGTTTGTTCATTGACTTGTCAGTGAGTAATGCTCTTGATTTGCGAAGTGATCCTAACTCCAATTTCTCATATATAAAATTAAGGGTAGAAGGTTGATAGAAGAGTTGTTATCTAGGAGAGTACATGCAAAAGCAATGTCATCAATATGACTCTCCATGTAGTGTGCACCCATGTCTCTCTACTTCATTAGTAATTGCTGATTCTTGAGACAATAGGTAGTTGCTACTGATAAAGCGTGAGTCTTCACATAATTGTATGGTTTCTTCCCGCTAACTCTATTAGGTGTAGATCGCACCTTAAGGTACTTCTGGAATGCAGGATACTAGTTACATACTCGTCAAATTGCATCTTAACCATTATATTATTCTTACAAAACGTGCCATTTCTAGGTCATCTTTTTGAGTCTTTTAAATGCTACATTTTCCGGCCGTTAGAGCATCGGGAAGGGATTGAAGCAAGAGAAACAATAGATGAAGAATCAAAATCATAAACTGAAACATTATTCTTTGCATCAATAAAAATAGAATTATTCATATATGAATCTTCTACATGCAACTTGGAATTTAAAACCGAATTGTCTACTATAGGTTGGGGGATAGCTGCTGAAGGTATATCCTCCTCAATCAGAGATACAAGGTTCTCCGTAGACTCGAGAATGTCTCCATGTTGTTGTTGATGTGCTCGTGTCCTCTTCATACTCTCTGTCCCCTGAGTAGATGTCCTCGTTCTCTATTAAAGGGGCTGCTGAGTGGGGTGCTCTCCTCATCATCCTCCGAAGTCTCCTCAAGTAAAGCATAAGAGATGACCCTCTCCACGTCCCTTGCCATGTCAGCTATGGTCGTGGTCCTTTCGCTCCTGAGTGACAAATGATTACTTTCATCATACGAAAGAATCTCATGCTTAGATCTAAGCAAGGTTTGAAAAAATGAAATGCAGAACTAGATGGTCACCCTGGAATTGAAGTGAGGCATAGCCTCGATGCGGTGTAGGCATAAGCCTCGATATTACCACCCAAAATATGTAATTTATTAAAGAATATAATATTAGTAAGACAATATTATCTAATAACTTTCCAATGTTTAAAAGCAATTAGAGTATATTTCAATTAACTTCTCAAAACCAACAGTAACAAATATCTGCTGGGGAGGGTACCACCGAGTACTACCCCCTGATTGGAAGACTTTCAAAAAAACAGTAACAAATATCGATGTTAAACCGCTTGTGTTAATGTAAAAGTATAAAAGTTTAAGATAAGATTAAAATGGTTACAAAACATGATATAAGTTCGAATATTCTACTTCTAATACATGTCCAATAGTTCAAAAAACCCAAAGGAGTACTAAGAGATGTAACTTCGTCATATCCTAAATTCCTAATCAAGGTTCTGGGCGTTCTGGAGGCTATTGCTCATTGACATTGGCTCCAACTACAACATCTGTAAAAAGATCAGCATATGAAGAACAACTGCTTATTGGATCATTAAATGAGTTATCCATGTACTTCAACCTTGCTTCATCTTCCCCTTCTTCGCTAACTTTATCATCTTGAAACCCCTCATCTACGTCCACCACTGCTTTACCATTAGATAATTGTAATGTTAATTTACTTTTGTCATATTTAAAATAACATAGTATGTTCAAGAATCATAATAATAAGTAGCCATTACCTTTGTCCTTCCTCTTACGATGTGAATTTCCTTGTCCATCGGCTTCATCCTCGACTTCTACAACATCATCCTCAATGGGAGTGTTTGCATCAAGTTCTTGAAACATTTCGAAGTCAACTTTGCAGCTCACCCACTCATCACCAGAATCGACGTCATCCAAGTATAGATGATCCTCCATGGTCTTTCTCCTAATCTCTCTCTGCTTCAACATTAGGTTTAACATCACGTAGACCAAATCATTCAATTTGCCTAGTGTGAGTCGATTCCTTCTCTTTGTGTGGACCAAGTGCTAGATTTCCAATATCATTGAATATGGTATCATAAATCTCAATAGAATGTAGTTGTTAATATGACCAAAATATTATCTGATTAAAAGAACTCCAGTTGCGCTTGCACTCGATGCACTACAAGTCAAACTCAATACTCGGATGGTAATTTTTTACAAATTGGAACATTTGTCCCCAAATTGAGAACACCATTCCACTGAAAATGTTATATTTCACAATCAAGGTTAACAGTAGATATTAATCAATTATAAGATAATAGAATAAATTAAATGCTAACTATGACTCCTCTTCTTGCGCGCACTTATTGCGCTTTCCCATCCAAAAAAACCTTTCATATACTTAAAAGCATTAATATGTAGACCAGTTCTATCCCTTGTAGGCTTATCATATATCATCCTCCCTATGCAATCAAACAAGGCTCTTTTAATCTCGAAATGTTCGGAGAATGACGGCTCATATTGACATTGGGGATTGAGAAAGTATACCACTGCATGCAAATTAGTATGAAGCCGGCGATTCCATCTGTTATCCACAATATCCCACAATGTTTGGTATTTTATTTCATAATTGCCCAACAACGGTTTTGCTATTTCTTCCTTAGCTCTATCCATGGCCTCATATATGAAGCCCATTGGTGGATATTTTTCGTAATCCATCATCCGCAAAACCATAATCAAGGTTGCAAAAATCAATAGTCAGTACTCGATCGGTTGGGTCACTGATTACGCATTAGTTGGCAGTCGGCGACTAATCGGATTTAGTTGGGTTTTAATCAGTTTTGAATGTTTTTAATTATTTTAAATACATAAATCATTTTTATACATATATTCTTGTATATTTACAAATATTTGTACATTTTTATATTTATCATAATGGAAGAAAAGAAGTATTGAATTTAAATAATACTGTTGACGCACGTTGAGTTATTGTACCTTGTTGCTATTTTATTTCTCTTGTTATCCTCTTTCTGTAATTTACCCATAGGCTACTCCCTATATAAGAGAGCCTAGGGCTATGGAATAAACATCTGATTCACGTTTCCCAACATGGTATCAGAGCGACGGTCCTAGACCGGAGTTCCTGAAACCCTAACCCTAACCCTACCCGCCGGCTCTCTCTCTCTCTCTTCTCTTCTCTCCCCGCAGATTGGCGTCGCCGCCTCCGCTCCAGGCGCTCCAGGCGCAGGCGCAGGCGCAGATCGGCGTCACCCAGCGCGCCTCCAGGCGCAGGCGTGCATCGCCCGACCTCCAGCGCCTCCTGATCTGCGGCGCTCCTGATCTGCGGCATCTCCAGCGCGCATCTCCTCCAGCGCGCATCTCGGCACAGATCGGTGTTGACCGTTCTTCAGCGCATGAGCGCGTAGAGCACCCACCTCGCGACGATCTTCAACGCGCGCAGCCACTGAACGTGTGGATCTGGTCAGCCCCTGAGCACGCACGTTGCGCGCAGCCTCCGCGCAACGTGTAGCATCCACGCCCTAAAACTCTAGGGCTCAGATCGTGATATCTATGGGGTTGGTTGCTTGACGTCTACACATGCAACTAATCCCAGTTCTGTCGTTGTAGACAAAGTTTATTGTCTCTTGGTCACTCCAGTCTTCCAGTATGTCAGAAAGCAAGGCTGACATCCCATCTATGGGCGCATTCCGTGGTCCAGCGCCCATCGTCAAGATGGATGGTACGAACTATGAACTGTGGGCAATGCAGTTCATGAGTATGATGAAGTCCACGGGCAAGAAGCATATTCTCACAGAGCCCGAGCCTGCAGAGAAGATTGGAGTTCATGCCTCATGGGAGGCAGATGACGCATATGCCAAGGTGTGGCTGTCTGGCACATTGGCTATTGAAATTGCCAATGATATTCTACATCAACCCACAGCAAAAGACATGTGGGATATTCTGGCATCAACATATTCTCAGGCGAAGAATGAGACAAAAATTCTGCAACTACAACATGATATATTCACAATAAAGCAGAATGGTCGCCCGTTACATTCTCTCTACACATCTTTGAGAGGAATGTTTGAGAAGCTTCATAGCTTCATGCCTCTTACCGCCACGCCAGAGCAGCAAAAGACATATAGAAACGCAACAATGGTGGGTGTGTTTCTCGCAGCACTCGACCCAGAGTATGAGGCTGCTCGTTCACAGATTCTGGCGGACTCAACTATTCCTCCCATGGAGGAGGCTTTTCATAGGTTGAGTAGGATCACTGTACCTTCTGCAGCCACTAGCCAGAATCCCTCAGCCATGGCAGTCAACAGGGGTCGTGGCTCTCATTACCAGGGCCGTGGACGTACTCCCCGTGGAAGGGGTGGCCGCACTAGGCCAACATGCTCATATTGTCACAGAGTCGGCCATACTGAAGACACATGCTATTCCAAGCATGGATTTCCTGCATCTGCACGAGCCGCTGAGCAGATAGAGCCTCCTTCTCCTGCTTCACTGGATCAGCGGTTTGATGATCTGGTTGCCCGCCTCAGGGGCATTATCCCTCCATCTGCACCGACGACAGAGAGTCATACGGATGTTGCTGCTTCTGCTTCTGCGTCTGCCTCTACGAGTACTTCAGGTAGTACACTTGCACTACATAGTAGTAGATCGGATACATTGCCATGGATCATGGACTCAGGCGCTACACATCATCTATGTGGCGACCAGAGTCTACTTTCAGGATATACTCAGATTCCTCCAGGACGAACAGTAGTGATTGCCAATGGCACTCATTCCCCCATCATGGGTCAGGGGGAGATTAGATTGACATCATCTATGCAGCTCAAGAATGTTTTACATGCACCGCATTTTTCTATGAATCTATTGTCAATCAGCCAGATTACGAAGGATCTCCAATGTCGAGCTATTTTTGATTCATCTTCTTTGATTTTTCAGGACATCCGTACGGGCAACGTGATTGGTCATGGCTATGAGCAAGGAGGCCTCTATCGTCTGAACCAGACCCCATTTGCTGGAATCACCTCTTCTCCCGCTGGACAAGTATCTCCTCTCTTGTGGCATCTGCGTCTTGGTCACCTCCCGCTTCAGAAGTTGTGTCGTGTCTTACCTTATAGCCTTCCTCACACACCTATCCAGTGTGAGGCGTGTCAGTTGGGAAAACATCACAGGTCATCGTTTCCCAGTGGTCAAGGTCGGAGTAGTAACTCCAAATTTGAGTTGTTTCATGTTGATATATGGGGTCCAAGTCGTGTTCCCGATCTTCAGGGACACATGTATTATATTGTTTTTGTGGATGATTTCTCTAGAGCATCATGGGTTTTTTTAATGAAAAATAAGTCTGAAGCTGGAAACATTATTATTCAATTTCTAAATGAGATTCAGAATGTTTTTTCCACCACTGTCAAATTTTTGAGAAGTGACAATGCCTTAGAATTGTGCACCAATAATCTAGCCAACTACTACTCTTCTAAGGGAATTGTTCACCAAACATCATGTGCCCATACGTCCCAACAGAATGGGGTTGCAGAAAGAAAACACCGTCACCTCCTTGATGTCACAAGGTCTCTTCTCATTCAGAGTCATGTTCCGTATTCCTACTGGGGTGATGCAGTACTCACTGCATGTTATCTTATAAATCGTATGCCCTCGTCCGTCTTGAATGAACAGATCCCCTTCTCTCTTATATATCCTAACAAGGATCTGTTCACTCTTACCCCTCGTGTGTTTGGGTCAGTCGCGTTTGTCCATCAGTTGTCGTCCGGTTCTGACAAGCTCTCTCCTAGGGCTGTCAAGTGTGTCTTTGTGGGGTACTCCAGAACTCAAAAGGGGTACAAATGTTTTGACCCTCTGCGTCGGCGGTATGTGATCAGCGCAGATGTTACATTCTTTGAATCTATCATGTACTTCTCCGAATCTGGAAACATGCAGCCACAATCTATATCCCCTGATACTGTGTTCATGGCACCACCAACATCTCAACCACCACAATCACCACCACCACCACCATCACCACCACCAACAACGCCATCAATAGTACCTCCATTACCATTCCATTACACCCGAAGGCCGAATCAAGCTCATGGTCCTGACCAGTCAACTAGCTCGCCTACGGTATGTAATGAAAATATTAATGTTGATGAATCTGACGACATTACTCAGCAGGATGTATCACAGGAGCATGCTGATACCACAGGGGACCTAAATGTTCCAATCGCTCTACGCAAGTCAAAGAGAAGCTGTGTCCAGTATCCAGTTTCAGCAGTGGTGTCGTTTGAGAGGATATCTGGACCTTTCAAGACATTTGCGTTGGCACTTTCAGCTACAGATATTCCAAGGAATCACCATGAGGCCTTGCAGGATTCTCGATGGAGGCTAGCAATGGAGGAAGAGATGGCGGCACTTCAGTCCAGAGGAACATGGAGCTTGGTTACTATACCTCCAGATGTTAACCCGGTGAGTTGCAAGTGGGTGTTTACAGTGAAACATAATGCAGATGGCTCCATTGACAGGTACAAGGCACGCCTAGTTGCAAGGGGATTCACACAGACATATGGGGTAGATTACCTTGACACGTTCTCCCCGGTGGCTCGTCATTCCACTCTACGGATCCTCTTATCTGTTGCAGTCACTAAAGACTGGCCCCTATATCAACTGGATGTGAAGAATGCCTTTCTGTATGGCGATTTGCAGGAGGAGGTCTACATGCAACAGCCACCAGGTTTTGCTGTTGAGGGGGAGTGTTCCAAGGTTTGCCGATTACATAAGGCTATCTATGGCCTTAAGCAGAGCCCCAGAGCGTGGTTCCAGAAGCTGTCAGACCTCTTTGAGAAACAAGGATACAAACGCTCTAATGCTGATCATTCCTTGTTTGTACAGAAAACGGCAAGAGGTACTGTTGTAATCATGGTTTATGTTGACGATATCTTGATTACAGGTGATGATGACCAGGGCATTAAGCAGGCAAAGGAAAGGCTAGGGACCGAGTTTGTCATCAAGGACCTGGGAGTCCTTAGATATTTTCTGGGGCTGGAGTTTGCTAGAAATCCGTATGGACTAGTCATGTCACAGAGGAAGTATGTCACAGATCTACTAAGTGAGACAGGTATGCTAGGGTGTCGACCTGCTACGACACCTATGGACCCTAGCATGAAGATGTATGATGATGACACAGAGGAGGTTGACAGGAGAAGATACAGAGAACTGGTAGGCAAACTGCTATATGTCACCATCACTAGGCCAGATATATTATTTGCAGTAAGCCGTGTGAGCCAGTTCATGGAGCAGCCACGCCAGGTGCATATGGATGCAATACACATGATACTTAGATACCTCAAATCTTCTCCAGGTAAAGGTATGCTGTTTAAGAAAGGAAAGGGGATTTCTGTCTATGCATGCGCAGATGCAGACTATGCAGGATGTCCTAAGGATAGAAAGTCCACCTCAGGGTACGCTGTCTATGTCGGAGATGCCCTAGTCTCATGGAGGAGCAAGAAGCAAACTGTGGTAGCTAGATCCAGTGCTGAATCCGAATATAGGGCTATGGCCCAGGCTACTACAGAGATGATGTGGGTGAAAGCAGTGCTGACAGATCTATGCTTAGATATACCACTTCCTATGAACTTGGAGTGTGATAATCAGGCTGCTTTGTTCATTGCTAATAATCCTGCATTCCATGAGCGGACCAAGCATATTGAAGTGGATTGTCACTTCATACGTGATATGATCCAGAAAGGATTTATTACCACATCCCACGTTACTTCAGAGAACCAGACGGCAGACATTTTTACCAAGGCATTATTACGTGGCCCATTTCAGAAGTGTGCCTCCAAGCTGAGCATGATTGACATCTATGCTCCATCTTGAGGGGGAGTGTTGACGCACGTTGAGTTATTGTACCTTGTTGCTATTTTATTTCTCTTGTTATCCTCTTTCTGTAATTTACCCATAGGCTACTCCCTATATAAGAGAGCCTAGGGCTATGGAATAAACATCTGATTCACGTTTCCCAACAAATACATTAATCATATTAAAGTAAGTTTGCTTTTAAAAAAAAGTAAAAAAACATGGTATCTCTAAGCAAATATTGATCGACTAGTTGGCCTAATCGAAATTAGTCAATACTCGATCGGCTACCCCACCGACTAGACTAGTCGGATCTACTAGTCGGGCAATCGGGGGACTTTTACAATAGTGATCATAACCAACAGCTTTAATGTTTGTATAACATAGGAAACATCAAGCCAAAAATTTTTGCTTCTCAAAATTCTTTGGTATACACTTTTCTCTTGAGTCTTAGAAGCATAGGGACTCTTCTACAATTGGCTGGAAGTAAAAAAGACTAGAGGATTCTTGATGTTCATCAACTTCTGTAACATGAGAAAAGCCATAGCAAAACATGTGACTGCCGGTCATAGCAAATCTTGTCTAATATGCTTCCTTACCATTGGCCAACATCCAACCATGTGCATAAATGTAGACTATGTAGTTGATAATTCTTTTCGCTTTCTTGAACACAGATGCAGGTAGAGGCAATTTCAAGATGCCTTCCAACATTAAATCTATGCAGTGGATTGTGCATGGAGTCCAATACAAATGCTTCCTTTTCTCCATCAACATTTGTCCCGCTGCCTTGTAATTTGAGGCATTGTCTGTAATAACCTGCATCACATTGCCTTCACCGATCTCCTTCACAATCTCATCCAATAGGTTAAATAGCAAGGTTGCATTCTTCACTTTGCCAGATGCATCTACGGACTTCAAGAACCAAGTGCCTTTTGGATTGTTCACCAAGAAGTTGATTAAAGAATGACCCTTCACATCTGTCCAACCATTTGACATTATATTGTAGCCAGTTTCTTCCCAATGAGCCCTTGCCTCACTCATAATGTCCCCAATACTCTTCATGTCTTCCAAAATCTAACTTCTTAGCTTGTAAGCAGATGGTGACTTCAATCCCCTCCCAAAGGAGCCGACATCATGAAGCATGGCTGAAAAGGAAGGGCTACTTGCACAGTTAATTGTCAAACCATTCTCAATGAAGAATCTACAGATGGTACGACAGACACAATTTCTCTCTTCTTTCTTCCATGTCTCATTCATTGTAGTTTGATGACCATTCGCCTCAATCGTTGTCGTAGGATTTGGACTTCCTAATGGTGATGGGTCGGCAACAAAGAAGTCGATGGGATACCTTACCCACTTCATGTTACTAGATACAGATGGGGCGACTGCTTGATTATCACCACCAAATGGACTTTGCAGGTCAAAGCTACCTGCTCTACACAATTCTTCCATCCCGATTATTGTTCTTCTATTTTTTTCTTCTTTAGATGATAATATAGCCTTCATTTTATAAAACACTTCAATGAGAACTTGTGCACAATCTTTCACATTTTTTCCGGTCTTCGCAAGACGATGCACGATTCTAGTGACTCCACCGGTAATTTTCTTACTGCAAAACTTGCATTGAACATACACATATTCTTTAGCTTTTTGAGCCTCCTCCATCTCAAGTTGAATACTGTTAGAATTATTATATTACAATTATATTTGTAACCTTTCGGGTTCCATCCCGATTATTGTTCTTCTATTTTTCTCTTCGTTAGATGATAATATAGCCTTCATTTTATAAAACACTTCAATGAGAACTTATGCACAATCTTTCACATTTTTTCCGGTCTTCGCAAGACGATGCACGATTCTAGTGACTCCACCGGTAATTTTCTTACTGCAAAACTTGCATTGAACATACACATATTCTTTAGCTTTTTGAGCCTCCTCCATCTCAAGTTGAATACTTTTAGAATTATTATATTACAATTATATTTGTAACCTTTCGGGTTCCGTAACCCTTAACCCTTCGGGTTCCGTAACCTTTAACTCTTCGAGTTCCGTAACCCCTTGGGGGTATTTATGTATTTTTACTCTTGTACTCTCTAGGGTTTTCTCTCTATATAAGAGACCCTAGCCCTATGGAATAGACATCCCATTCCTTCCTCTTCTCCACATGGTATCAGAGCAACGGTCCTAGACCGGGGTTCTGATCTAAAATCCCCACCGCCACCTTCAAGCCTCGCAAAAGCCTATGCGGGGCCCTCTTCCCTGAATTAGGGCCCCGCGCAAGGCCCTCCAATCGCCTCTAGTGCAGCAGTCCTCCCGCTAGCGCTACCCGACGCTTTCAGGACCTCCTACGAAGGTCGTCCGCCCTACAGCTACCCTCCACAGGTACCGTAGGACTCTTTGGAGATCCAAAACTCATCACGGATCGCTTCCAAGAATCCAAATATGCTGTCCATTGGGGGTTTTCAGCCCTTCGTCAAGGGCAAACGTGAGTTTTAGGGCATTTTTTAGCTCTTATATGCATCCTTAGTTGATCACAGGATCGTCTTTTTATTTTAAGACCACCATGGCGTCTTCATCTACCGAGACAAAGCCCTTGGCCACAAATATTATGGCACAAGGCACTACTATCAAACTCAAGGGCACAGAAAATTACGTGCTCTGGTCTCGATCTTTTATGGTATTCATTAGTGGTCAGAGGAAACTTTACATTTTGACTAAAGATCCTTTAGATGAAAATGACAAAGAGTACGACAACTAGAAAACTGTTAGCTATTTGGTTATCAACTGGATGACCAACAGTGTTGAGGCTCATATTGCCTCAAATCTTCTTTACAAAAATACGGCCAAGGAAATGTGGGAGGATCTCGAGCAAACATACCCCCAAAAGAAGACGAAGTCACGCCTTGCAGATATTTACAGGCGAATATGGTCATCTCAGGGTGATTCCACCCTCATCGAGTACTACATGCATCTATCCAGTCTGTATGAGGAGCTTGCAATATTCCAGCCCTCATGTTGCACCAAACAGATACAAGAGCGTTCTGACTGGCAGGTATACTGCTTCCTTGATGGCCTACATTCTAAGTAGCATGCAGCGAAGGAGCAATTTCTTATATCAGACACACTGCCAACAATGAAGGCCATCTTTGGCCGACTTGAGGAGCTCGAGACATCCGCTGCCCGGCCTCCTGTCTTACCTTCAACAGAGAACTTTGCACACATCGCCTCATCTGGGCGAGGAGGCAGATACGGCTTGCGAGGATGACGCGGTCGCGATCCAAGTCGTGGCCGTGGACGGGAATCTGGACGAGGTCGTGACTTTGGTCGTGGTCGTGGGCGAGACTCTATTGCCCCATGCACTCACTGTAGTAGGTGGAACCACCCGGCTGAACGATACTGGCAGAAGTTTGGCGTACCTTCTTATCACGTCAATAATGCTTATGAGGATGCCTATGATGTAGAAGAAGCATCGCCTACCTCCAGTGGCAAGACTGTTCATCTTAATGATGCAGATTACTCCCGCCTAATGCAGATCCTTCAGACTCCAGGGCATACCGCCACTAGTAACACTACAACTGCTGCTCTGGCCACTCCTTCAGGTACCATAGCCAACTCTGCTATCACTTCTACTCCAGCTTGGATTATCGATTCCGGCGCTTCTACTCATCTCACTGGAGAAGGTAGTCTGCTCACCTCTTCCATACCATATACCTCTGTGAAGTCAGTTCAAGTTGCTAATGGGACTCAATCACAGATTACTAGTGTCAGAACTATGGAATTCTCTTCCAAACTCCGACTTTCGGGGGTTCACTGTGCTCCTGATTTTCCTCTTAGCTTGTTGTCAGTTCACAAGCTTTGTGTTGAGCTTCATTGTCGTGTGATATTTGATGAGTCTTGTTGTTATTTTCAGGACATTCGGACGAGGCAGATTTTTGGTGGGGGTCATGAGAAGAACGACCTATATTACCTTGACATACCCTCAGACTCCAATTTTGTTGGTGATGCATCTATCTCTGAAGATCCGCTCCTATGGCATCGACGCCTTGGACATCCCTCTGCCAAGGCCATCTCCATGATGTTTCCTGAACTCTCTGCTCTGAAGCCCTTTCAGTGCGAGGCATGTGAGTTCGGGAAACACCATAGAACTTCGTTTCCTGTCCGTACTGAGTCTCGTAGTACTGTTGCTTTTCATCTTGTTCACTGTGATGTTTGGGGACCTTGTCCGATCCGCACATTAAGTGGTCATCGGTACTTTATAGTTTTCGTTGATGATTATAGTCGATCTTCTTGGGTCTATCTAATAAAGGAGCGTTCGGAGATTAATCAGATTGTCAGAAATTTCTTTCAATATGTTAAAACTTACTTTTCTAGCATTGTTAAGATCATTTGTACCGACAATGCTCTTGAGTTAACCCAACATGACTTGACCTCTTTCTTTGCATCCCAAGGAACTGTTCACCAAACATCATGTCCATATACCTCACAACAGAATGGTATAGCTGAGAGGAAACTCCGACACTTGCTAAATGTTGCCAGATCTCTTCTTAGTCAAATGAATGTTCCTAAACAATATTGGGGAGATGCTATCCTTACTGCAGTGTATCTCATCAACCGTGTTCCTTCATCAGTTCTCAAAGGGGCAACTCCATTTTCCTTATTTTATCCTACCGAGTCTCCTTTTCCCATACCTCTGCGAATTTTGGTTGTATTGCCTTTGTTCATAACTTTCATGCAGCTGACAAATTATCCTCTCGTGCCATCAAATGCGTCTTTCTTGGGTACTCTTGTATCCAGAAAGGCTATCGCTGCTATGATCCTGTTGGACGTCGATACTATGTATCTGTTGATGTCACTTTCTTTGAGCAAACAAGTTATTTCACACAGTCTGTATGTGACATTCCTTTGGACCTCCCTCCTCCACCAATCGTATATACTCGCCAGCGTAACTCTATACCTCTTACACCAGTGTTTGTACCTTTGCATGTCCCTTTTATGCAGGATGATATGACCATTTCAAGTGCTCCCACCACTGCTGTCCCGGATGTACCTGAGGAACTTCCTATAGCTCTACGCAAGCAAAAAAGGAAATGTACGTATTACCCCATGTCACATTTTACTTCTACAGATGGTTTATCTAGCTGTGACAAGAGATTTGCAGATGCTCTTAATGCTATTACCGTTCCAAGAGATCATTTCAGTGCAATGCAAGATCAAAGTTGGCGACAGGCCATGGATGAGGAGATGGATGCACTTACCTCCCGGGGTACGTGGGATCTTGTGCCTTCCCCCCCGGGAGTTCGCCCTGTGGCATGTCGATGGGTCTTCACGACCAAACAGTCGCCTGATGGTTTTATTGACAGGTTGAAAGCCAGACTTGTTGCAAAAGGTTTTACACAAACCTTTGGAGTTGATTATTTGAGACCTTCTCGTCTATTGCTAGAATGGGGTCGATACGTACCATTCTTTCTGTTGCTGCCAACAAGGCTTGGCCCATTTATCAACTTGATGTGAAGAATGCCTTTCTTTATGGTGATCTCGAGGAGGAGGTCTACATGATGCAACCGCCGGGGTATGCAGTCGAGGGCGAGCATGTATGTCGACTACGCAAGGCCATTTATGGCCTGAAGCAGAGCCCAAGGGCATGGTTTGACAGGCTCACTACGGAGATCAACACACTTGGTTTTCAGAGGACAACATCTGACTACTCTGTCTTTGTTAGACGACGGTCTACTGGCACGATTATCCTTGTTGTCTATGTTGATGATATGGTTATCACAGGAGATGATGTAGATGGTATTCAGGAGACCAATCATCTATACTCGCCAGCGTACCTCTATACCTCCTACACCAGTGTCTGTACCTTTGCCTGTCCCTTTTATGCAGGATGATATGACCACTTCACGTGCTCCCACCACTGCTGTCCCGGATGTACCTGAGGAACTTCCTATAGCTCTACGCAAGCAAAAAAGGAAATGTACGTAATACCCCATGTCACATTTTACTTCTACAGATGGTTTATCTAGCTGTGACAAGAGATTTGCAGATGCTCTTAATGCTATTACCGTTCCAAGAGATCATTTCAGTGCAATACAAGATCAAAGTTGGCGACAGGCCATGAATGAGGAGATGTATGCACTTACCTCCCGGGGTACGTGGGATCTTGTGTCGTACCCCCCGGGAATTCGCCCTGTGGCATGTCGATGGGTCTTCACGACCAAACAGTCGCCTGATGGTTCTATTGACAGGTTGAAAGCCAGACTTGTTGCAAAAGGTTTTACACAAACCTTTGAAGTTGATTATTTTGAGACCTTCTCGCCTGTTGCCAGAATGGGGTCGATACGTACCATTCTTTCTGTTGCTGCCAACAAGGCTTGGCCCATTTATCAACTTGATGTGAAGAATGCCTTTCTTTATGGTGATCTCGAGGAGAAGGTCTACATGATGCAACCGTCGGGGTATGCAGTCGAGGGGGAGCATGTATGTCGACTACGCAAGGCCATTTATGTCCTGAAGCAGAGCCCAAGGGCATGGTTTGACAGGCTCACTACGGAGATCAACACACTTGGTTTTCAGATGACAACATCTGACTACTCAGTCTTTGTTGAACGACGGTCTACTGGCATGATTATCCTTGCTGTCTATATTGATGATATGGTTATCACAGGAGATGATGTAGATGGTATTCAGGAGACCAAGGCCTTCCTCAAGAAGGTCTTTATCACGAAAGATCTCGGCCAACTTCGTTATTTTCTTGGCATCGAAGTAATACGCACTACAGAGGGGCTCCATCTTTCACAGAGAAAGTATTGCCTCGATATTCTGACTGAGGCAGGACTTCTTGGATGCAAGCCATCTGGCATCCCTGCAGAAGTGAGAAAATATTCAGCATCTACTGATCCAGCATTTGAGGATGCAACACGATACAGAAGCTTAGTGGGAAAACTACTCTATCTCACTGCTACTAGGCCAGATATATCATATGCTGTGAGCAGAGCCAGTCAATATATGGAGAAGCCTCTTTACAGTCACTGGCAGGATGTTCTTTTGATCCTTCGATATTTGAAGGAATCTCCCGGACGTGGACTTTTTTATGGGGTGAATGGACACACTAATATCTCTACCTATACAGATTCTAACTATGCTAGCTCTCCTGAGGACCGTCGATCCACTACAGGATACGCCATGTTTGTTGGGGATAACCTTGTCACTTGGCGAAGCAAGAAGCAGACAGTGGTATCCAGATCTAGTGCGGAAGCAGAATACATGGCAATGGCGCAGGACACATGTGAAATCACATGGCTTATTTCTTTCTTAACAGAACTTGGAATGTTAGTCGCTACTCCTGTACCCTTATACTGCGACAACAAGTCTGCCACATACATCGCCACCCATCCAGTTTTCCATGAGAGGACAAAACACATTGAAGTTGATTGCCATTTTATTCGTGATGCAGTACGAGAAGGACGAATCAGCACTCCACACATCTCCATTGAACTTCAACTTGCAGACATCCTCACAAAGGCATCGAAGTAATACGCACTACAGAGGGGCTCCATCTTTCACAGAGAAAGTATTGCCTCGATATTCTGACTGAGGCAGGACTTCTTGGATGCAAGCCATCTGACATCCCTGCAGAAGTGAGAAAATATTCAGCATCTACTGATCCAGCATTTGAGGATGCAACACGATACAGAAGCTTAGTGGGAAAATTACTCTATCTCACTGCTACTAGGCCAGATATATCATATGCTGTGAGCAGAGCCAGTCAATATATGGAGAAGCCTCTTTACAGTCACTGGCAGGATGTTCTTTTGATCCTTCGATATTTGAAGGAATCTCCCGGACGTGGACTTTTTTATGGGGTGAATGGACACACTAATATCTCTACCTATACAGATTCTGACTATGCTAGCTCTCCTGAGGACCGTCGATCCACTACAGGATACGCCATGTTTGTTGGGGATAACCTTGTCACTTGGCGAAGCAAGAAGCAGACAGTGGTATCCAGATCTAGTGCGGAAGCAGAATACATGGCAATGGCACAGGCCACATGTGAAATCACATGGCTTATTTCTTTCTTAACAGAACTTGGAATGTTAGTCGCTACTCCTGTACCCTTATACTGCGACAACAAGTCTGCCACATACATCGCCACCAATCCAGTTTTCCATGAGAGGACAAAACACATTGAAGTTGATTGCCATTTTATTCGTGATGCAGTACGAGAAGGACGAATCAGCACTCCACACATCTCCATTGAACTTCAACTTGCAGACATCCTCACAAAGGCTCTTCCAAGTAAGCGCCTAATGTACATAGTATCCAAGTTGGGCATGATCGACAGATATGCTCCAACTTGAGGGGGAGTGTTAGAATTATTATATTACAATTATATTTGTAACCTTTCGGGTTCCGTAGCCTTTAACTCTTCGAGTTCCGTAACCCCTCGGGGGTATTTATGTATTTTTACTCTTGTACTCTCTAGGGTTTTCTCTCTATATAAGAGACCCTAGCCCTATGGAATAAACATCCCATTCCTTCCTCTTCTCCACAAATACAATATTTCCATGCGAGATTATTCCGATCTCCTTCCGAATTCTTTTGGCCTATGCTTAACTTAGCATTTCTATAATTATGAGTAAAAAATATAAACAACCATCATACTTTTTTTTGAAAAAAAACCATCGTACTACCAAATAAGTTGTTAAGTTCGTCCCCAACCAAACAAAAATTTTATTAAAAAGAACTCAAATAATCAAATTTAAGGAAGTAACCTCAACTGATTTAAGGAAATTACAAAGTATAAAACTGATTTAAGTAACTGATATAATAACATCTATATTTAGACTCAATACATCCATAGATATTTTGCATATATTAATATAGAATTTAATAAAGTTCATTAAATCATTAACAACACATAATTTTTTTCAAGGTTATTCACGGAATCACATGTATAAGTTGTTTTGAAAAAACATAATGATTTCAAGGCTATTTACATGTATCAGTTCAAATGATCCATACTATTTAATAAAGTTAAGTAAAAAAATTAAAAAGAAAAAATCTTACAGTTGTTTATGGGGTAGAGGCACATCAACCTTGCGGGGATTTTCCAAGCAGTTGGAGGCGACGCGGTGGGTGTTGCGCGCAGCATAGTGCCAGCGAAGAGACGCGGGATGCTTGGCGGCAGCGGTGAGTCAGTTTGGCAGCAGTTGGAACTTGGAGGCGACAAGGTTCGGCTAGATATTTCGCTACGAAAACATAGGCTTGAATGGCTTTCAACGCATGACCCAAAAGAAGTTATCAGTTGGCTCGTGACCCACTAATCGCAAGTGTGCCTCGCTGATCCGCCTCACCTTACACCTCGCCTTGACTCGCCTCACAACGCCTTGCTAGTTGAGGCACCTGCGTCGTAGAAGCAGGATGAGGTGCTCGCCTCAGAACGACTTTTGGTTGCCCCGCCTCAAGGCATACGCCTCGAGGCATGATTTTTCAAACCATGGATTTAAGTGAGTCTGAGTAGTATACCTGAACAAACTGTTGTTGTGAGTCGCTATCGGGATTAGCTTGAATCTGGGCGGGGATGGAGGTCGAAGGTGCCGACTGCTCGTCTAGCCATCGAAATAGGTGATTGTTGTTCACCCGTATATCTTGAATTCTGTTCCGATAGGAATGAAGCTCCTCGAGAAGATAATGCTGGAAATCATTGGATCCTGACGAAGTGGATTGCTAATGTATTGAAGAAAAATGTGAAGATTGGCCTTAATGGTCCTGATATTGCTATTGTTGCTACTGCAGGCGATGCTAATATTGCGGGCCTTGCTGGCTCATCTAGTACGTCTACTGACATACGTATTGTTGCTGCCTTTACTGTTGCTGGGGGTGGTATGAACCATGGCTTGGATGTGTAGGAAGAGGTGATGGGGTGAATGTAGTGTTGTAAAAGGTCGGTGGATGCTGGTAAGATTGTCGCCCCCCCTTTCCGTACTTCTCTGCTTGGTAGGGTCCTGTGTATACCGCACACCGTTCACCTCCTACACTGGAGGAGGTTCCTCCGTAGCTGGCTCGACTGATGGTGGTTGCTGCTGGTAAGATTGGGTAAAAGAATGATCCGCTATCCACGGCTGAGGTGACCCTAACATCGGTTGTTCCTGTACATGGTGCACTTGGTAAACAGGAGCGACAGATGCAGTTATGGCAGGTATTTTCATCTTAGATACCTTCTCAGACAACTCCTCTATCTGCTTTGGAAGCTTGGAAAGACTACTGTCAAGCTCATTCATCCTCTTGTCGATCCTCTCAACTACTAACAACTTTCCGGCAATGATTCCCATATCGGGAATCAAGTTCTCAGAGAGATCAACTACAACCTTCTTTCCTCTTCTGGATAGAAGTGTGATGGGGGACTCTTCATATGCCCTGCTAACGGTATGTGAGCGTTAGACTCAGCCATTTTCTCGAATACCTTACAGACGGTATCCGTTCCTAATGACGTGTAGCTGCCTCCACAGGCAACGCTCACTAAACCTGCACCTTAGGGTTTTTTTGAATAATTACGCAGGTAGCCTCCCAAGTTGGGAGTGGGACCCACCTCAAGGACCATGCACCTCAGGGTTGAGACTGTTGAAAAGAGACTAGATCATAATGGTATCTTCCTTACCTAGACATGGATACTTCTGCAATATATCTTTGAATCTCTCCCATGAATCACAGAATGACTCATTAGGAAGTTGGGAGAAACTAGTGATCAGTGTCCTCATCTGATTAGTTCTACTCAAAGGGTAGAACTTCTTTAAAAATAGTTTCTTGAACTGGTTGTAAGTGGTCACCACTACACCTAGATTCTTCAACCAGTAGTCTGCCTTATTCCCCAAGGTAAATGGTAGGACTGTGAGCCTAATATAATTATGGCTAACCCTAGGGTGTCCAAGGTTAGAACAAATGAGTTCAAAGTTCCTTAGGAATGTGTATGGTTCTTCATGAGCATTCTCGTTATAGACTTATAGTGTAACAACAAGTTCAAAAATTACGGCTTTAAATTATATTCAACCTCAGGTTTTGTGGGACTCATGAAATTATGTACTCGAAAAAGTCTCAGGTTGTAGGCTGCATCCATTGGTGCATCAACCCCATGTCCTATATGGGCTCTAAAAAGGGCATTTTGCTGCTCAAATGGTGCCAGTCTATCCAGTATCATATGTGTTGGAGTGTAAGTTGTATGCGTCACTTATGCGGGAGATGGGTAAATAGATCCCTCTAAGATATATTTATCTCATCAAGAGTTTAGTTCCACATCTACCAGTTTGGAGATGTGAAGACTCGGTAGGGGCTATATATAGACCGCTACACCCATTGTATCCGATGAGAAAGACAATGAAGCATATGGCCCTTTGAGGCCTTCTCCCGTGGTTTCATCCTGCTCCTTAGGGAGTAGGATCCACGTTAAATATCATGTTTAATTATTTTTCTCTGATTCCGCATCTGCATGGTTATTTTCTAACATGGTATCAGAGCTAGTTCGTTTCTCGAGGATTTTTATGTTAATTATTTATTCAAGATTCAATTTTCTGTAACTTCTGTGAGATATGTTCAAGAGTTCTAGAGTTTAATGAAACCCTAATTCTTGTATATTTTGAAGATTCTCGTGCATCCATGCAAGCTCCAAGGAAGGCTGTGTCGATATAGATATCGTTTCGGTCTGCCCGGAAATGGATATATCGTTGATATATCGACAATATGTGGAAATGTCGAAAATGGCTTAAAAAGTCAACTTTTTAACATTTTTTTCGAAAATTAAGATCATCCAAGATATTAAAACAACAAATAACCTATAAATACACACTTATATCACATGTATCGGTCATTTGTAGACCATATATCACACATATCAGTATCGCAAATATCGGTCAACTCGATGTTAATGTTGATTCTTGACTTATAAATATTGGAAATGGGTTCCATTCAAGTTTATAACATCAAATACTAGAAATATACACTTCATTACACAGATAATTTATGAGGACTATGATCCTTATAATGCACATATCAGTCATATCGATTCGAATATATCGCTGATATTCTTAGTTGTTGACCTACTATATATATTGAAAATGTAGTTCATCCAAGTTCTTTGATCACTAAATAACTTAGAAATGTATTCTTACTCTCTTAGATCACACATGTCAATAATGATTAATGAGACGATGCTTGTTTGGCATAAAGATTTATCTATTACAGCAATAAATGAAAAATATTCAAATCAATTTAACATTTCCGTGACGGATCTACATCGACCCCCTGCCCTGTTGTCTCTCATAACGGATTGCGGACTCAATGAACTCGCAATAGTTTTCCCATGTCATTACGAGTACATGGCCTTATAATCCATGATATATTGCATGTATTGATGGCCATCAATCCCTATGAGTATCCCGTGTCGAGGATAAGCATTGCTAGATCCAGTATCACGAGGGATACATCGAAGATGCGAAGTCTAGCTTGAGATCCTCGGGATGACACCGACGGAGTAGGAGATCTCTACGGAGGAGAAGGACCTGGAGGAGAAGCATACTACTCAGAGAAGAAACCGAAACCGCCACCATCGAAGAAGCTGCCCTGGCTCTGCTCTGTTGGCTACCTTGGTAGTTCTCACTGCTGTAGCTATTATATCCTCCATTCCCACTGTTGCAACCATATCCATAAGATGGAGGAGTATATGCCTAAGGAGGAGGAGGAGGTCCAGGTGGAGGAGTAAGAAAATATTCAGGGAAGACGCCAAATGATCTTTCATCTTGTGAGGTTCCATATCCGCCCATGGGACTGGGTGTTCCTCCACGGTATAGGCTGTCAATTTCCATGCAACTAAACGAAGCTACAGATGATATCAAATCATCCATGTAGCTATCTGTAGGATGATGGTCACACCATCCATATGCATCGTAATCCATAGGTCTTGAACTCGGACTTGGGACAAACTGCCAATGTATGTTTCCACGCCGCTCCATGTATTCTCGCCCTGACTCGAATCTTGTATCATCATGTGGTCCACGACCACCCCCTCCTGACCCTGACCCCCCTGAATATGTCTTCCCATTGCCTGATCCACCACGACCACCAACACCAATATCATCGCTCCCACGATCATCTTTTGATTTCGATTTGGATTTCGATCATGTGGAGAGAATGCCATTCACAATCCCATCAAGCTCCACCCCTCCAAGAGGGTCTGTGATTCGCCTAGATATGGCCATGTAGTCACCAACATCTGTCCCATTTGTTGGCTTATATTCTGATTCAGCATGCCTCGCAGTTGATCGTGCAACGGAGCACCGTTAGAATCCAACCACCTCTGCAGAACATCTTCATCTGCATCGTCGTCGTGCATCTTGAAAATTGCAAGATCGATGGGGTCTGTGAAGTCGATGGGGTCTGTGTAGTCCTCTTTGTCATGCCCCTTCATTGCATGTTTCATCTTCAACCTTAAGTTTTAGTGCACAAAGACAAGATCGTGGAGCCGTTGTTCTCCCAACTAGTTCTGTCTCTTCGAATCGATCAAGTTAAATGTGCTCCGGATTCTCTCACAACCACCTGCATATGCGGTTTGGGACAATATTTTCGTTGCGACTTTTCCGTAGGTTGGGAACTTCCATCCCATACAGTAACCACCATTCGACTGCAGAAAATCCAAAAGAGATAAATCAATAATAGTGAAATTGTTATACATCACAATCAATAGACTTATTCATTTCAATCCTTACCAGGAAGAGTACTCCTTCGTCTATTAACCGCGGTTACTCTACCGAAGAAACCCAAGGCATCCCTAAAGTATTTGATCTGCACATTAATCAAAATTTAAGTCATAAAAAGGTTTGTGCCTCAAAATAATTTCAAACTCACTCGAGGCGACTATAGGTTGTACATTATACAATCAATATTACCTCATTCGTGCACGAGGTTTGTGCCTTCTCGTCCTTGACGAGCTTCTCCACCACAACTTGTATAGCTGCTAGAAGTTCAGCAATTGTACCAAGACTGTTCTTGTATTGGTACTTTGGATTCAAGTAATACGCTTCACCGTCTTTTGCCTCGGATCCTTGCTTGGATTGTACTGCATGGACCCGCTCCTCGTCAAGAATGGTTCCAGTCCCTTCCCCTTGGGTTTCTTAGTAGGTGGTGGTATTGGTGCACCTTCAGAACCACTCCCACTGCCACCGGCACCGGGGAAGACACCACGTGCACTACTGAGTTCTCTCCTTTAAAACTCGCTTCTCATGGACTCTTTTGTCGCCCTCCTGTATACCCTCCTCTCTGTTGCGGTCTGAAAGTCATCGAGGTAGACAAAGTCCTCGTCGTTGGAATCTAAGAGGACATTGAACTCCTTCTCAAACATGATTCTTTGAACTGTTCATCCCGCCTGGACCTCTCCACATCTTTCTCCCTTTTCCCCTCTATGCTGGCCCTCACCAAGTCCCTCCCGTCTTTTGGACAACGAGTGCACTTGGCAACATTTTTATTGTTGCCAAGAAGATGGTGCTTCAGTCTAGTAATACCCCCTCCTCCCAACCTCTTCCCACTTAAGTTGCACTATGGTTTCACTTTGTTGCCATCTGAAGCAGTGGTATACCTCCAGCCAATCTCTCCACCGTCCAAGTCCAACTGTCAACGAGAACCATGAGAATCTGAACCGGAGTGTGCCATGATCTTGAATCCTTGATTTGTTGTATACAAATGAAATCTGAAAAAAATACACAAAAACCAAAAACCCCAAATTTCATGAACAAAAAACCCAATAGATTGTAGATATATATTTTTATTTTCGGATTTAATTAATTACACAGCTTTATTTAACAAAAATCCAAATGAAATATTGTTTCCTAACTTCTAAACAGGAGATCCAACTTCATTCATCCATAACATCTCTTAATAAACACACAAAAATCAAAAGCCCCAAATTTCATGAACAAAAAACTCAATAAATTGTAGATTTATTTTTTAAATTTTTGGATTTATTTAATTGCACACATTTTGTTAAAAAATCACTACCAAATCATGTTTCCTAAGTCTAAAACATGAGATCCAAACCAATTCATCCATAATATCTCTTAATAACTATGTAAAAATCAAAATCCCCAAATTTTGGAACCCAAATTACATGCACAAATGCAAGTGATTTATCTAAATTTTACATAAAAAGGAGATTATGCATCACATAACGATCATGAACAAAATCCCTAACTAATTTCCTATTTTTATACATCAAATATGACAAAATCTCACCTCAAAATGCAAAGGAGGAAATTGGAGCTCCTCGAAGAGGCCACAGTCGATATACCGATATGGGGGTGAAATGCCTCATTTAAAGGCCAAACATGGACCGAAATCTTACATATTAAGAAAAGAATCTTCACTGTGTCGGCGATATATCGCCGACACCCGACATATCGACGATATATCAGGCGATATATCGGACACATGGGAAAATGGAGATACATTGGGATATCGATACGGGGGGCCTGTCGAAACCGATATATCAGCGATATATCGCCGACACGACCTTCTATGCGTGCAGCCATCATCAACGAAGATCGCCACTTGGTTGCCATCTCAAGCATCATATTAAAAGGAATAACTGCAGACTTTCCATCGTTAACGAGGCCACTGATCTTCTCGAAGACATCCAAAACAACTTTGATTCCTTTGAAATCGGACTGCCCACCTTAATAAAGAACATCGTACCGTCTACATATTGTAAAACAACAATGCATTTCTCAATCATACTCAGTACTTGGTCGATCAGGTCACTAGCTAAGGATTAATTGGTAGTTGGGCAACTAATCGAATTTAGTTGGGCTTTAATTGGTTTTTGAATTTTTTAATTATTTGAATATATAAATAATATTTTATACATATTTTTTATATATTTACATAGATTTATACATTTTCTGTACTATCATAACGAAGTAAACGAAATAATTGAACTTAGATAAAACATTAAGCATCTTAGATTAAGCAACTTTGATTCCTTTGAAATCGGACTGCCCACCTTAATAAAGAACATCGTACCGTCTACATATTGTAAAACAACAATGCATTTCTCAATCATACTCAGTACTTGGTCGATCAGGTCACTAGCTAAGGATTAATTGGTAGTTGGGCAACTAATCGAATTTAGTTGGGCTTTAATTGGTTTTTGAATTTTTTAATTATTTGAATATATAAATAATATTTTATACATATTTTTTATATATTTACATAGATTTATACATTTTCTGTACTATCATAACGAAGTAAACGAAATAATTGAACTTAGATAAAACATTAAGCATCTTAGATTAAGTTTGCTTTTAGAAAATAAAAAAAATAAAAAATATTGCATCTTCATGCAAAAATCGGCCGATTAGTTGACCAACTAATTGACTGAGTAGTTGGTTGACCCATTGTTAATAGTCAGTCGACCACCTTTCTGATTTGAATGGTCACCCTATCAGCTGACTTTTACAACTATGATTATGACTTGTGTTAGGGTTATGTGAAACTCTTTAACATGATAAAAATGGCCTTTTCATGCTGCTTAGATCATTTGAATTTGATTAGACAACTCTTTGATTTGTAAGCTGGTGGTATAAAGGAGTCTCGTTAGTAAGTTTACTGCAACATTGTTTTCATTAACATGAGCTTTTCCACCATTAGAACAGAGTTAGCATATATTTAAAAGTGACTAATTACCACCTCAAGAAACAAACCAAGGGCGATCGATTCAAACTGAAATCCATGGTTGATCAAAAATTACCAGACCCCTGAGTGATCGATTATTAGGTTCGAATGATCAACCACACCCACCCAGGACCCTTCAGTTTCGTGCGATGATCGCACCTCATCGACAACAGATCTGGCGATCTCCCTAACGCGACCTGGTGACACTCTTCTCACAGGCGGTGTCGACAGATCCTCCCAGGAGCCCCTGCGTGAGTCCCTTCGGGATTGAAGGAACCCTAAAGAGGGTTCTCGGTTTTAAAACCCTTTGGGCTCCTACACATTTAGGCATGTATAGGCCGGAAGATATTAAAGAAAAGGACCAGACGAAAAAATGACATGTTTTTAAAAAAAGAAAAAAAAGAGGACACGTGCAGTTTGGGCCCACTGTGGGCCGAGAGTTTAAAAAAAAATCTTTTAACAAGGCACATACAATAAAAATCCATATGCAAAATATTTTTAAAAAAATAGCCCGGAAAAAAACTGCAAAAGAAAAGAAAAGCCATAGAAAAAATCAAGAACGACTAAGTGATTCATTCATTCATGTTTTCCCCATTTTATTGTCTTCTCCAAACTTGGACAATGTTTTTCATTCCGACCAGTATAGGAGAAAGGAGGAGTATTGTGTAGAGTCGCATGTCTATTCCAGATTCTCCAGGCTTGACAGATTATTCAGACTCTACAGTTGCTAGATATCCAGACTCGACGTCAGATTGGTTTCGAATCTTCAGTTTCAGACACACACATGTATGCGGTCTTCTTTTCAGATGTGCACATGTTTGCCATCATATTTTGTGGTCCCCATTATTTTTGTTTTCGGCAAGGGTTTTCATGTCATCCATAAGGACACAAGAGTAGAGTACCATTCTCTATGCCATGTTGGCCAAGGTTTTCATGTTGATTCATAGGGAGTCCAGAGTAGGGTATCATTCTCTGTGCCAAATGGGAGAGACCCAGTTCTCCGACGAGGAGACTTCTTCAGACTCGATTCTCAAGCGATCGTGAACTCTAGTACGAGATCCTTTCGAGGTTCGTATGGGAGAGAACCCACTTCGAGGTCCCTATGAGAGAGACCTATCTTCAGAGATATGCGTATGGATAATTAGCGACCCTTTTCGATCCTTTTTCAGAGATGGAGCAGTTGCCCACATTATTGTGGCATGCCAGGTTCTCCGTGTAGAGACTTAATTCAATTGTAGTGACTCTGATATGCGCAGTACAGAGTACATGCTCTCCGACGATGAGATTCGATTTGACTCACACTCAAGCTCGTTCGTCCTCCTCACCTGCACGACATGAGAAGCAACGTCCTCGACAACAGCCGACAATCATGCGCGTTGAGTTGATATTATCTGTTGTATCACGTATTGTAAGTTGAGATTTCATTCTATTTATCCAAGCTGAGTATTGCATGCTCCAGCTTGAGGGGGGAGTGTTGGAGTATAAGTTGTATGCGTCACTTATGAGGGAGATGGGTAAATGGATCCCTCCAGGATCCATTTACCTTATCCAGAGTTCAGTCCCACATCTACCAGTTTGGAGAAGTAGAGACTCAGTGGGGGCTATATATATACCCACGCACCCATTGTATACAATGAGAAAAAGCAATGAAGCATATGGCCCTTTGAGGCCTTCTCCCGTGATTTCATCCCGCTCATTAGGGAGTAGGGTTCCACGTTAAATCCTGTGTTCTTCATGTTTAAATATTTTTCTTTGATTCTGCATCCACATCATTATTTTCTAACAATATGTAATGGGTCCTTACGCTGATCCTCATCATCGTTTTGTTTCTTTGGAGGTATCTTAATCGAATCTTCTTGATATCCTTCATCAGAAAATGGGTTCAAATTAGACGAAGAATTTGAACTTAACCCAACCTCACTTAGGTGAAGGTCTTCCTTGGAAAGTAGGGAAGAGAGGAAGGGGTTGGTCAGTATGTGACCATCCTAAAAGTACGTGAACCCAGACTCAAGTGGGTCATGAGTACAAGGAGGTTAATGAAGTGAAGGGACCTCGGAAGATGAAATCTTTGGAGTGTTCAGAGAGAGATTCACAAAGTCTGAGCAAACATCCCCTAACTAATCATCTTTGATACCAAGAGGATCGATATAGATACGATAAGCAATTGGGATCCTATGCACTATAGTGCACGTAAATGTGCATAGTAAACTCTCACTATCCAAACACAATTCAAATCCTTTGAGTTCACCAACTTCACACATAAAGGCGTAAGAGTTCGACCGAATTATCTTGTCAATTTTAGTTGGTGGTAGAACAATATTTCAGAACATTACATACAAGGAGTCGCTTTATGTCTAGCGATGCTCATGATATCTCCCAATCAAAGATGTGATCTTCTCGAGCTGTCGGATTTCAGTATCACACCTCTAAAAAGATTACCGGGCTTACACAATCGAAACGTATTTCTCAGGGTCGAAGGTAAGCCCTTGTAACTCCCAAATCCGCAAGAGTCGGAAAGGGAGACTTAGGGGGCAAGTATGGGAATTTGGGCACTATTTGGAGCTACGTCCTCTCCTACTCTGTCTGGGGGTAAGTACTTGTGTTCAATGAGGGCTTTATGCACCCGTACAAATATTCATTTTATTGTAAGTTTTATGATCGACTTGCTTAATTCAGTCTTGATTTTATTGTTAGGTTGCCGCTGAGATTAATGCGGCCACAATAAAATACACCTAAATCAGTCTCGTTTCCTTTTGTGACATAGCTTGTAAAATCAAGGGAGGAATCAGAAAACTGAATGCAACGTGACTCGATGATGTACACTGAGAAAGAAGTATACTTACAATGCTTCCTAGAACGCTCCATGTGTTGTTAAAGACTGAACTTAAATGTTATACTAAATGCAGGCAAGTCGAGAAAAGTCGCACCTATATATGATACTATTAGCGATGAAAGAATTGATTTCAATTTGAGCTAAATTGTATGTGTTTATGTGTATCTTATTAATGAATCTTTAAGATGTGAATCTTAAGATTGTGTGGCCTAAATTATGAGGGGTACATACAAATTTGACCTTAAACTAATCGTGTGACTGCTCCTAATCTCACCACTCAAGTCGAGACCCACTCTCGGTGAGAGTGAAACATGTCTCAACACAACCACAAATGAAAGAATAAGTGTCAAAGTCGTTTTCACAAATGCGAGCTCTCGAACAAGAGACGCTTTAAATAAGTGATCATCGAAATTTGTACAACAAATAATTACAGGAATAATTTCAATAATGAAATGTAATTCTAAATCCATATAGCTATTTAATCTCTTGCACAAAACGGCTGAATTGACCCTCCTCAACTCAAGCACCAATCTTGCCTGCTTTGCTTCATGTCAATCCTCTTCGTGGGACCTGGTCAAATAAACATATTACTAGCTAATTCTCAAGAGAAACATATAGATAATAAAATCAACAATTAAATGACACAAGAAAAAATAAAAACAACCACAAAGGAAACTTAACTTAAATAACATGAATTTTACCTAATTACATAAATTACGCTTAATCAAATAGATTCTCAAGAGAAACATATAGATAATAAAATCAACAATTAAATGACACAAGAAAAAAAAACAACCACAAAGGAAACTTAACTTAAATAACATGAATTTTACCTAATTACATATATTACGCTTAATCAAATAGACTAATCAAGTTGTGTCCCTGGCAACGACGTCATTTGATAAACTCGTAATCGTCTAACTTAAATTGGGCTCGGTGTAATATGGTCAAACACGGGTCGATAAGAACCGAACGAGAATCTCCGCGAGGAGTGGCTCGGCTAAAATCATGCACTATCGATTAACTTATCTAATTACGACCTAAATAGAGTGGCGCGGTAATTGAGCTACTCTAAGTTGCTATCTAGATCAAGCATGCAAGACACTACAACTTGCATGCATGAGTTTTTATGGGGTTTTCAATGTATATTGCTTAACTGTCACAAAATAAGACTGAATGCAAAACAAAATACAAGACACTCACATAAACAAGAATGCATAAATCATGCTCCTGAATCAATAATTTTCTATTAAATCTTCTATGCAAGAGCCCTCCAAATGAATCTCAATTTAATCACCAATTGATCTCTTAAATTCAATGCATCATTTAATTGAACCAAGTTTCAAGTCAAAATCATTTAAGCACCTTAAGACAAAATGATATCATGAGTTAATCATCAAAAAGCTTAAGTACCCAAGAAAATTAGGGTTTTAATTGATGCGGTAATTCAATTAACATGCAAGTGTAACTTAATTAACCATGTTCAAAGGTTACTCTTCTTATCTGAATTTTAATTCAATCAGAACACAACAAATCAAAGATCTAATATATATCACATGAAAAAGCATAGAAAGACCTTTAAAACAAGATCAATTTCATTAAATTTGGAGTTAAGGAGCTCAAGATATTAATTAATGAATTCAGGGGTATATATGCAAAGATAACATAACAAAAGTATATCAAAAAGTCCACAAAAGTCTGAAATACAATATTTACAAGCTGCTGGGGTAAAACACGCAAAATATCCATGTGTGGGGGTATAAATAGAAATATAACAAGTCGACAAGGCTTATATATAAATTCTCCAGGGCGTTGCGCTCCACATGCGGGTGGACTGATATGCAAATCTCCAAAAGCACAGACCAAATGCTGCAATTTCTCCACTCACATGCAGCGGCTCATGTGACGGGCTAGGCTCGGTGCACAATGCAGCTTCGCGCGACGTGGCGCTTGCTGGTACTCTAGCGTAGGCTCGGGCTCCCCAAACCTCAGGTATAAAGCAATGCTTTTACGAGAGGCATGGAAAGAGATCACCACCATTAGATCAGATCAAGAACATCTAATCCAACAGTGTAGGGTATGGGCATCATCCTCTCCGTCTTTCGTGGTGGTGTGTGGCGGAGCTCTAGTGATTGAGCTCTTGCTCCACTTGCTTTAATACGTGGTCCAGACATCGGGAATGCTTCCTTAGGGCCGGGCAAAGAAGATGAAGGCTCTAGCAAGCGACGACACCTCCTGACGTGTCAAATCGAGCTCTGATCGTCGGAGGAGGAGCTCAACGGTGAAGTTGGAAAAATTCATCCAATCAAGGGAGACCAAGAAGCTACATGGTTAGCGCATATACCAAGCACACAAGTGAATCTATTGGAATGAAAATGAAGTGAAATGGGGGCTTCGTCAAGAGAGGAGGAAGTGAGCCCTAATGGGTACACATCCCTTAACGAGGGTTGTGAAGAATCGAGGTGGAGGATGTGATGGAGAAGATGAGAGGAGAAGAAGAAGATGGTTGTGTGAAGATTGTCGGAGAGAGGCGATTCTATGAGTAGGATCAGATGGCAATTGAAGCGAAGATTTGTGTCATGATAAATCGAAGAAACATGGAGAAAAAGGAAAAGAAAATTACCTGGAGGGGAAGGTGATTAACGGAGGAGGAATGAGGAGTGCAGAGACATGCCTAGAGATGGAGGAAATGGATCCGCAGTCGTCGCTCGACATGGTGGTGTATCGTAGAGCTCAAGCAGCTCGAGGTGAAGTTGCGACAAGGTAAAGACATTAATTCACACTGGCGAAGAATACTCGATTATAGCTCTCGTTCACTCGCTTTTTCTATCACAAAGAGAAGAAGAAGCCCAGAGCTCTCGCATGCAAGGATGGATGGGGTCAAATCCGACCAAAGGAGGGGTATTCGAAGGAGGAGTAATTCCAAGAGGTGGTCGTTGAACTTATTAATTAGTTTAAGTAAGAGGGATATAAATAGATCGTATTAGGATAAATTATGGATTTATCAACAATCAACATTGACAGCGATGATATGTATGATCTAATGTGTATTGATGTGCTAAATACACATCATTCTTGCATGTAAGTGTTCATTTGTATGCTATTTATGGTTTTATGTACTAGGATGATCTTAATTACAAAAAAGACTTTTTGTGCTATTTCCAAGATTTCCATCGATATGGTCGATTTATCCCTAATATATCCCTTTCAGACCGACCGATACGATATTGATATTTCGAACCTTGGATGCAATGGGAAGATTAGATATTCTGACTGAGAGGTCTTCTATATCTAGATATTAGATTATATCTCAGTATCCAAGTCACTATACATGGAATATATAGTCGCTCTGTCCTTATCTCCAAGTATCCGCAATTCTTTTATGTATTCTTTATTCATTTTGTCCTCTTTATGTAATTTTCCCAATGTGCCCCCGACAATCGTTGGGGCCTTCTGCGCAGCCTCCAGCAGGTGCATCGGCTCTCTGTGTCGCTCCTAGGCGTTGCTGGGACCCTCCAAACGGCTTCCAGCCACTACTGGACCCTACTTTCATGCATTCTCGTGTCTCTACGAGACCCAGAGTACCGTCGTTGCGTCGTCTACAACCCCCGAGTTGGTTTCTCTCTTCTCTGTCCAAAAATCCAGTCTAAAACATGTTGATTTTGATCGAAAAAGTTGAGTTTAGACCTATAAATCACATTTTCAGCCCTAGCACGTATCAAGGATTGACGAGGATGGTTGTTTGAGTCTACACGTATAATCTATCCTCTATATAATTGTTTAGACTCTCTCGGATCGATTTATTTCCCTAGAGAGTTCTGTTTTGACCGTCTTTCTCATCATGTTACAGAACAAGGGTGACATTTTCTCTTCGTCTGGTACCTTCAAGGGCCCAACTCCCATCGTGAAGATGGATGCGATTAACTATGAGTTGTGGTCTATGTAGTTTATGACCCTTATGTAATGCAATGATAAGGAGCACATTCTGGCAAAGCCCGAGTCGCTGAAGCTACATCAGCAAGCGTTGGAGCGCGAGTATGCTGATGACTGGGCGTCAACCGTACAGGAAGACGAAAGGACAACAAGGAAGTCGAAGAGACAAGCAGATGAAGAGTTGCTGAGGAACACGAAGGGTTGCTGAAGACCTCGAAGAGTCTCTTATGTCTTTATGTATCATTATTGTAGATGTAATAATGAGTGTCCCTTGGGTTGCCTTGAGTCTTATATATAAGGAGAGGTAGTGGCTAATTTGTAAACAGACAAAACAGTGTACACGAGAGAAAGTGTAGTGTGTCCACCTAATCCACAGATAGTTCCCCTTCTAATAAGAGAAGAGCTTTGTGCATGTACTTTTGTTATCGTGTGGTTGCGTTCTTGAGCATTCTTAAGTGAGTTCTTGAGATTGTTCATGAACGATCCATAGAGTCGAGCTTCTTCTTGTGTCTGAGCGTCGGTGCGTTAGCAAGTAGGGGTATCGAGAAGAGTTGGAGCGCGTCCGTGACCGTTCTACTCGGGAAGGTTGGTTAGCTACAGGTTAGCTAACGTCGCACAAGATCGGTCGAAATCGATCGCGGATTTTGACCCTGTGACAGTATCTACCATGTAATCTATGAACAATATTTGATGTCTAACCTTCGAATATCCATATTTTCCATGATAAAAATAGTTACCGAAGAAATTCAAAAAAGAATTCTCATTATTTTTATATGAAAAGCGCATTTCAATAATTATGGATTTCTAATTTACGGGAAATCAGACATTATACTTGTAAATGTGAAACCTTCGCAGCATTCATTTTATAAGAAGTATGCCTAAATCTTATAAAATGTAACTTCTCCTCTTTTGTCCCAAAAAAATGGATGATTAATTAAATTCGCCCACGATCTAAGAAAAAAGTAATAGTTATAAGAAATAATATTTTAAAAATATAAATTAATATTAAATTATACGAATGATATATAGCAGTTAGAAGTTGCTTCTTTCCCTTTTTCATATATAAAAGAAGTGATTCTATTTCCCAGTTTAGGTTTAACCCATCTAATGCTTCAGACAACAGTTCATAAAACTTAATATGATCTTTATGTACACCATCTTCTGAACCTTTCTTATATGAGAAAGGAGAAACCTTTCCCGCCAAATTTTCATTATTTTCAACCATTACGAAATTATATTTTTAGTGTCATGAATGACACAACCCCATCTCTTATAAAATGTAACTTCTCCTCTTTTGTCCCAAAAAATGGATCATTAATTAAATTCACCTACGATCTAAGAAAAAAGTAATAGTTATAAGAAATAATATTTTAAAAATATAAATTAATATTAAATTATACGAATGATATATAGCAGTTAGAAGTTGCTTCTTTCCCTTTTTCATATATAAAAGAAGCGATTCTAGTTCCCAGTTTAGGTTTAACCCATCTAATGCTTCAGACAACAATTCATAAAACTTAATATGATCTTTATGTACACCATCTTCTGAACCTTTCTTATATGAGAAAGGAGAAACCTTTCCCACCAAATTTTCATTATTTTCAACCATTACGAAATTATATTTTTAGTGTCATGAATGACACAACCCCATCTCTGATGATAAGTTAAAAGTCCGTTGAACCATCCCCTTTAATGGAAAAAATGGAGTTTGTCAAATATCATTAAAGGTAAAAAAATATTTAAATAAAAAAACATTACGTCAAAACACTCCGAAATTTGTCATTCTCAAGTTCACTATCAATAAATATCTCCTTATTTGTCAACCATTTCATTGACAAAGAATAAGGCTGAAGCACACAAGATTTTTGCCTCCCCACTTGAAGCGAGCCAGTCCTGTACAATGTAATTACTACACATCCTATCCATGTAATCATCGAATGTTTACACATATAACAGACCTAATTCTGATAACGTGCCAAAATAACGAACGATCCCATCGTCCAATTCTTCAACAGAAAAACTTGAAAGATATGAATACCAAATTTCACCAACTTTACAATAACATCTTTCTTGAAATAAAAGAATAAAATCTTGAAAACACCTACATACAAGTTTACATATATTTTTTTATATATTTCTTGCAACTCCGTACTAAATAAAGCTCACAAGAACATTCCACGTTAATTGTAAATTCAAATTATATTAAGTTTATATTAAATAATAGAACATATATTCTCTTTTAAACTAAAAGTTGATGACAAAGTATGATTTGCCTTTCAATTAGGTAAAATCTAAGCATATATGTAAAATCTAAGATGATTACAACTTGCAAGAATCTTCTCTAACTATAAATTAATGTCCATTTTCATAGACTAAGCAGGTTAAAATCACGTAAATGCAATACTATTGAGAGTACATCAGCAGAGGCCGTTAAAGCAGTTGGTTTTATCTCTTGGGAATCATCTTCTTCCCGTAATGCTAGTGCGGAAAGTATAGCACAATTGTTATAATTGTCAAAATTATCCCAAAGAATTCCATAAATATTGATAAAAAACCAAACTTAATTCGTTCACAATATATCAAATTTAATCGTCCTACGAACTAAAAGTACAAAAAAATAAAGAGGAATAATTATAATAATACATACCTGATTATTATGAATATAATCTTCTGCAAAATTGAGTATATAATCAAAAGTATTTGAACATATAACAGACCTAATTCTAATAACGTGCCAAAATAACAAACGATCCCATCGTCCAATTCCTCAACAGAAAAACTTGAAAGATGATTACATAATCAAAAGTATTTGAACTCACTAAACCTTCATCAAACAGTCTTTAAACCTCCTCAGAATTGATATATGAGAGATATGACGCTTGATAGATATTTCCAGATGTTGTTGTAGAATATATACAATAAAGTCCCATAAACTCAATCGCATACTAGTTTTCGAAAAATAGCTAATGTTCACTCAAGAGATTGGAGAAATCATTCTAGATTTCAGCAATCGATGCGCCGTTGTCTTTTTTTTGCACGAATACTATCAGCTTCTACTTCAAATTTTTGCCTCTCAGAAGTAAGCTTCTCAATCTATGAAAGTTCAATAATATTAGAAAAAGTACATAAGCTCGCCTCCACGAAAAGGATAACTTCATGATAAGCCACCACTTCCAAGAACCTCTTTTTGGCAATGATATGAAAATGAAATACAAAAAATGGTGAAAACTTGTGTGAAAAACATCTACGAACTATGTTACTTTTCACACTCTTCAAAAAATACATATTTAGAAGTGAGAAGCTGTATTAAATATACAACAGAAAAAAGCAATAAGAAGTCAATTCACCATATAAATTATAAATTCCCAAATCACGGAGAGCAGGCACCAAAGTTACAACAATATAACATAATGTTAAATATATAACATATATTATCCATCGCAAACTCAACTTTGTAATAATCCTTTTTCGTCATATATGTTACTATCACTATGTGTAAACAACAATGACAGAATATATGACGCTTTATGTATATCAATTTTGTTACAGTAAGTTTAGTATGAATTCTTTTGTCGGTGATGGTTGTAGACTAATGCAGTTACGAGTAAGGATTTAAAAACTGAATCAAATAAACTGACACAAAATATTTAATATCCCACTGACATATCATAAAATAAAATGAATATTTCCACAAAGAGATATCTACAACTACGGTTTACCGCATCTTTAACCAGATTCTACTTCCTTCATCCTCTTTCAGGTCATGAGAATATTGAAAGCATTATGAAAGACTTACAATGAATAACAGTACCAAAAAGACACAGTACATGTGGAATATATATACATAAAGGAGGAGAAACAAAAAAAGATAATAAAATTTCTCCAATTTAACATATTTTATTTACCCCAGGACATAAAAATGAGGTATTTGGCGGTTAACATAACTTGAAAATGCTTTCAAATAAAATCATTATAGACCATGTCCCTGATAGAAGGCTAGTCTAAATAGCCCAATGTTGTCATAGAAATTTTAGTCTAAAAGCACGGATTTATCTATTTCAGCTTGTGCAGACGCAGACTATGCATGGTGTCCTAAGGATCGAAAGTCTACGTCAGGATTCGCAGTTTTTGTTGGGAGCTCTCTGGTCTCGTGGAAAAGAAAGAAACAAACTGTTGTGGCAAGGTCCAGCGCTGAGTCTGAATATAAGGTCATGGCGCGAGCAAGCACAGAGATGATATGGGTTCGAGCTGTGCTAGAAGATCTACATATAGTTGTACCTTTACCCATGCAGTTTCTGTGTGACAATCAGGCAGCATTGTTTATTGCCAACAATCTAGCATTTCATGAGAGAACAAAGCATATCGAAGATGACTGCCATTACACTAGAGACATGATTCAGAGAGGCTTGGTATCTACGTCTCATGTTAGCTCAGAGGATCGACTGTCGACATATTTACCAAGCCGTTGCTCAGAGGACCCTTTCAGAGATGTTCTTCCAAGCTGAGCATGATAAACATCTATGCTCCATCTTGAGGGGGAGTGTAGAGACTTATGTTATGATATTATGTATCATTTAGTATTTCGTACTTATTCTTTGGACTCTTATGTAATTTACTCATAGGCTATTCTCCTATAAAAGAGAGCCTAGGGTTCTATGGAATAACGTTTCTCGTTTCCTCCCCATTTAATCAGTAATAACTATTGTTCTCATGTGCAAAGTGAACGAGGGTTTTGAGAAATGGAGCGAAAAGTTGCCCGCAGGCTTCATTTTTATTTTATTTTATTCCCATTGAGCGCCACTTAATCACTAATAAAAAACAGAGAAGCACATCTTAACCATGGCCACAGTTCATGCAATTAACAACCTCACATCCAAAAAGAAAGATAAGGGAGCACCTCACATCTATTGCCACATTTTTTATCAAGAGTTTCATCATATTCTTCTCGATAGTGGTTCCTCCATTAATCTCATGTCATCCTTGCTACTCACTATGTTTGGTTGGAGCATCTTATATCCACCAAGATGATCCTTTAGTTTGTGGAGATATTGTAATGGGGTTCAAGAGGCGGAGAGGCATTTTAGAGGACATTATTGTAATGGTTCAAGGAATGAGATTCCTGGAGATTTTGTTGTTATGGATATGGATACATATGTACTATTATTATACTCCGATCATACTTTGTTGGTCATTCCTTTGAACGACCGAAGCAGTAGTTGATTATGGTACTGGAGATATCATCTTCCACTCTCGTAGTGACATGTGAAGATAGATACAATCCTAGATTCGAGATCATCACCACCACCAGCATCAACATAGGAGAGAGAGAGTTACACCATATTATGAGGACTGTGATTTTCTTTCTGAGTTTAGAAATACAAATCTATTCTCTGATTTCATGGAAACCCAGGAGTTCCTTTCTCAAAAGGACCTTCTGGAAAGCATAGTAACCTTGATTTCCCTTGTTGACCATTATGAGTTATTTGTTGATGGGCAATTTGAGCTGTATTCTGAGGAGCATTCTAAGATATCAGAGGTACATTCTGAGATTCATGGGATACGTTCCTTTTTAAGATTATTGATGAGATATCTCCGATTGAGATTTCTGAGATTTTTGAGGATTCTGAACATCCTGTTGAGTGATTCCTTTCCAAGCAGAGATCATTCTTTGCAGATCATTCTGAGTGTTTTTGTATATATGTATGTTTTTGTATCCTCGTATGTGGGTGAATCGAGTTTCACTTTTCAAGGGAGAACACTAGTTATTAGTGATTAAATGGCACTTAATGGAAATAAAATAAAATAAAAATAAAGCATGGGGGCAACTTCGCTCCATTTCTCAAAACCCACGTTCTACAAAAAGCCTCTCTTTCCTCCACGACGATGGCTCTACTCACGACCACATCACCGCCCTCCCCGATGAGGTTCTGGCCCACATCCTCTCCCTCCTTCCCACCACAAGATGGAGCACAACCACCTCCATCCTCTCCTACTGCTGGAGGCATCTATGGACCCATGTCCCTCCCTCGACTTCCCCTTCAGTGACGACTTCCGCAGTTACCCTACCGTCATCGAGGAGTGCTTCCGACTCTCCACCACCTCGCGCCTCTATCGCTTCCACGTTGTCGTCCTACTGAGAGACCCCGATGATGTCGCATCCAAATTCGTTCGGGAGTTATAGCTCAAATTCGATTAACTCATGGAATCCATATCCCTTCATCTTTTCGTCATATCTGCCCCCAGTCTTGCAGTCTCTCAACCTATACAATTCCGACATGTCCAACTTTCCATACGATGGTGTCGTTTTTAGGTGCCTGGTCACTATGAAGCTTGACCTCATCACAAACTGCATTGCCAAATTGCAAGGCCCTTCTCTCGATTTGCCCTAATCTCCAGAACCTAGTCATTTGCCATTGTTGCATACTCAACAGCGTAAAGTTGTCCTCGTCTCTGACCCTGTAACTGACCGACCTAACAGTGGATGGATACAAACTGAATTGGTTAGTGCTCAGGATTGTTAACCTCAGCTACCTCGCTATCTCGGGATCTGAACAAAACGAGCTAGAGCAACAAGGCGCGACCCAACTCAAAGAAGCCCGGCTTTGAACGAATTTTACAACTGTCGTTTGCATTGGGTTCTCAAGAAGTGGGATCCATTCGTCTCCGCACGTGGAGATCCTCTCCGCAGATTGGAGTTTCTTTCATGTCTGAAGCAATGCTATCCGATCTCTAATATCATCACAATGATCTTGCACGCCTTTATCTGTTGCTTCTTATAGGTCTACGAACGAGTAGGTGTCACATTTGAGAATCTCAAGGTGTTGAACTGGATTGAATTCGTAACTCTGGCTCGTTTAAATCCTTCATGACCTTTCTCGTGATGTTTTGCCCGTCCCTGACAAGACTGCATTTCAAAGAATGACTGGGTCTTGTGATGAGCCAGAGGAAGTTTGTGACTAATCTTCTACTAGAGACAGATATGACAGGGTGCAAGCCTGCTACTACCCCTGTGGATTCGAGTATCAAGGCCCTAAATGTCGGTTTCGGTCACCATTTCGGTATCGACCAAAACAGAATTTCGATGGAATTTCGGTGGAATTGCGGTCATTTCGGTCATTTTTTGTACTAAGAGCCCCATATTTCGGTCATTTCGGTCGAATTTCGATTTCAACTAGATATCGATATTCGACCGAATTTCGCTGAAATTTGAGGCCATGTCGAGTATGAGATTTTATGATGATGACACTGAGGATGTAGATAAGAGAAGATACAGGGAGTTCGCTGGGAGGCTCCTATATGCTACCATAACCAGGCCAGACATATCCTTTGTTGTGAGCAAGGTGAGCCAGTTCATGGAGCAGCCCAGGAATGTTCATATGGATGATGTTTATATGATTTTGAGATATTTGAAGACTTCACTTGGTACTAGTCTTATACTCAGCAAAGGTGTCTGTTGACGCATATAGAGTAGTGCATGTATCCCTTCGTTATTTTTATTTTCAGTTGTATGCTTTGTATAATTTACCCATAGGCTACTCTCCTATATAAGAGAGCCTAGGGATTATGGAATAAACAGGTCATTCATTTTTCCCAACATATAGAGTAGTGCCTGTATCCCTTCGTTATTTTTATTTTCAGTTGTATGCTTTATGTAATTTACCCATAGGCTACTCTCCTATATAAGAGAGCCTAGGGATTATGGAATAAACAGGTCATTCATTTTTCCCAACATGGTATCAGAGCGACGATCTTAGACCGGAGTTCTCGAAACCCTAACCCTACCCCACCCTACCCGCCGGCCTCTCCTTCTCTCTCCATCTCATCGGCGCCGCCAGAGCTCGCCGTTGCCGCTCCAGCGCCGGTACTCCAACGCCACTGCGCCTCCTCCGTGCGCGCTCTGCACTGTGCGCTCCCTACGCCTGTGCGTTGTGCGTTGTGCGCCTCTGCGCTGTGCGCGTAACCCCTTGCGCGTTGTAGCGCTTGTAGCGCCTCCTCCTTGCGCGCTTCCTGCGCCTGTGCGCGAACGTGCCCTGCATCTCTGAGCAGCGCTGTAGCGTGCATCTCCAGTACGCGCATCCCCTGTAGCATCCCCTGGTGCGCGTGAATTGCACCAGCCCAGCGCGCGACCAGTGCGCGTGAACTGCACTTCCAGCGCGCGACCAGTGCGCCAGCGCGTGTACCTCCTGTACACGTGCACGTGTCCAGCCCTAAAGCGCAGAAAATCATCCTCATGGGTTTAGTTGCTTGAGGTCTACACGTGCAACTAAACCCGTCAATGTCATTGTAGACAAAGATCATCATTGGTCAATCACTCCAGTCTTCAGTATCCAAGATGTCAGAAAACAAGTCAGATATCCCATTTATTGGCGCCTTTCGTGGTCCAGCGCCTATAGTAAAGATGGATGGTACAAATTATGAACTGTGGGCAATGCAGTTCATGAGCATGATGAAGTCAACAGGCAAGAAACACATCCTTACTGAACCTGAGCCTGCTGAGAAGACTGGAGTCAATGCCTCCTTGGAGGCTGATGATGCATATGCCAAGGTTTGGCTATCTGGTACGTTGGCTATTAAATTGCCAATGACATCCTACATCAACCCACAGTCAAGGATATGTGGGATATTCTGGCGGCAACATACTCTCAGGCGAAGAACAAGACGAAGATTTTGCAACTTCAGCATGATATATTCACAATAAAGCAGAATGGTCGCCCTTTACATTCTCTCTATACATCACTGAGAGGGATGTTCGAGAAGCTCTATAGCTTCATGCCTCTTACAGTCACGCCAGAACAGTAGAAGACATACAGGAACGCGACCATGGTGGGTGTGTTCCTGGCTGCACTCGATCCAGAGTATGAGGCGGCACGATCACAGATTTCTGCTGACTCTACTATTCCTCCCATGGAGGAAGCTTTTCATAGATTGAGTCGGATCACAGTTCCTTCCACGGCTGCGAGTCAGAATTCTTCAGCCATAGCAGCCAACAGAGGTCGCGGATTTCATCACCAGGGTCGTGGACGTGGACCTCGTGGAAGAGGTGGCCGTACTAGGCCAACATGTACCTACTGTCACTGAGTTGGACACAATGAAGACACATGCTACTCGAAGCATGGATTTCCTGCATCCGTACGAGCTGCTGAGCAGATAGAGCCTCCATCTGCTGCTACTTTGGATCAACGGTTCGACGATCTAGTTGCTCGTCTGAGGGGCATTATTCCACCATCTGGTCCAGCACCGACTACAGAGAGTCATTCTGATGCCGCTGCCTCTGCCTCTGCGTCTACCAGTGCTTCAGGTAGTATACTTGCACTCAACAGTAGTAGATCAGATACATTACCATGGATTATGGACTCGGGCGCTATACATCACCTATGTGGCGACCAGAGTCTACTTACAGGATACACTCAGATCCCTCCAGGACGGACAGTAGTAATTGCCAATGATACACATTCCCCCATCACTGGTCAGGGGGAGATTAGATTGACATCTTCTATGCAGCTCAAGAATGTGCTACATGTACTTGATTTTTCAATGAATTTGTTGTCAATTAGTCAGATTACGAAGGATCTACATTGTCGGGCAATTTTTGATCCTTCTTCTTTGATTTTTCAGGACATCCATACGGGCAACGTGATTGGTCGTGGCTATGAGCAAGGAGGCCTCTACCGCCTGAATCAGACCCCATTTGTTGGAATCTCAACCTCTCCTTCTGGACAAGTATCTACTTTATTGAGGCATCTGCGCTTTGGTCATTTACCGCTTCAGAAGTTGCGTCAAGTGTTACCTTATGGTCTTCCTCACACACCTATTCATTGTGAGGCGTGTCAGTTGGGAAAGCATCACAGGTCGTCCTTTCCCAGTCGTCCAGGTCGGAGTAGTACCTCCAAGTTCGAGTTACTTCATATTGATGTCTGGGGTCTGAGTCGTGTACCTGATCATCAGGGACACAGATTTTATATAGTATTTGTGGATGATTTTTCTAGAGTGTCATGGGTGTTTTTGATGAAGAATAAATATGAAGCAAGAAATATCATTATCCATTTTTTGAATGAAATACAAAATGTTTTCTCCACATCTGTGAAGTTTGTGAGAAGTGATAATGCTTTAGAATTGTGCACCAATGTTCTTGCCAATTATTACTCATCAAAAGGGATTGTTCACCAAACATCTTGTGCTCATACATCTCAACAGAACGGAATTGCTGAAAGGAAACACCGTCACCTTCTTGATGTCACAAGATCACTCCTTATACAGAGTCATGTTCCCTACTCCTACTAGGGTGATGCAGTTCTCACTGCATGTTACCTAATCAATCGTATGCCTTCTTCTGTCTTGAATGAACAGATTCCGTTTTCCCTCATTCATCCTAGCAAGGATCTGTTCACTCTTACTCCTCGTATGTTTGGGTCGGTCGCATTTGTCCATCAGTTGTCGCCCGGTACTGACAAGCTCTCTCCTAGGGCTGTCAAGTGTGTTTTCGTTGGGTACTCCAGAACTCAAAAGGGGTACAAGTGCTTTGATCCTCTGCGTCGGCGGTATATGATCAGTGCAGATGTTACATTTTTTGAATCTGTTATGTATTTTCAGCCTCAGGAGACAAGCAGCTACCACCTATATCTACTGATGCCATATACATGACACCACCACTTCAGATGCCGTCACCAGCACCACCACCTCAGATGTCATCACCACCACCACCACCACCACCTATCTCACCGCTATCGTTCCTGCTCGCCATGCCGCTCCCGCTCATGGTCATGACTCGTCTACTAGCTCGCCTATGGTATGTAATGAAAATATTACTGTTGATGGATCTGACGATATTTCTGAGCAGGATATGTTGCAGGGGCCAGATGAGACTACAGGTGATTTAGATGTTCCCATTGCTCTACGCAAGTCGAAGAGGAGCTGTGTTACATATCCATTATCAGCATCCGTGTCTTTTGAGAGGCTATCTGGAGATTTCAGGTCATTTGTTGTGGCACTGTCAGCTGTAGATATTCCACGAAATCATCAAGATGCTCTGCAGGATAGTAGATGGCGGCTAGCAACGAGGAAGAAATGGCGGCACTTCAGTCCAGAGGAACTTGGAGTTTGGTTCCTATACCTCCAGATGTGAACCCGGTGAGCTGCAAGTGGGTGTTTACAGTGAAGCACAATGCAGATGGCTCTATTGACAGGTACAAGGCGCGTCTTGTTGCACGTGGCTTTAGATATTTGTTGTGGCTATCTGGAGATTTCAGGTCATTTGTTGTGGCACTGTCAGTTGTAGATATTCCACGAAATCATCAAGATGCTCTGCAGGATAGTAGATGGCGGCTAGCAATGAGGAAGAAATGACGGCACTTCAGTCCAGAGGAACTTGGAGTTTGGTTCCTATACCTCCAGATGTGAACCCGGTGAGCTGCAAGTGGGTGTTTACAGTGAAGCACAATGCAGATGGCTCTATTGACAGGTACAAGGCGCGTCTTGTTGCACGTGGCTTTACACAGACATACGAGGTGGATTACCTTGACACATTCTCGCCTGTGGCACGTCATTCCACTCTACGGATCTTGTTGTCAGTTGCAGTTGCTAGAGACTGGCCGCTTCATCAGCTGGACGTGAAGAATGCATTCCTATATGGAGATTTCCAGGAAGAAGTTTATATGCAACAGACACCTAGTTTTGCTGTTGAGGGAGAGTGTTACAAGGTATGCAGGTTACATAAGGCTATCTATGGCCTTAAGCAGAGCCCCAGAGCATGGTTTCAGAAGCTCTCAGATCTCTTCGAGAAACAAGGATACAAACGCTCCAATGTTGATCATTCCTTGTTTGTACAGAAGACTACTAGAGGTATCATTGTAATCATGGTTTATGTTGATGACATCTTGATTACAGGAGATGATGAGCAGGGCATAAAGCAGGCGAAAGAAAAACTGGGAACCGAATTTGTCACCAAGGACTTGGGAGTCCTTAGATATTTTCTGGGCTGGAGTTTGCTAGAAATCCATATGGATTAGTAATGTCGCAGAGGAAATATGTTACAGATCTATTGAGTGAAACAGGTATGCTTGGGTGTCGGCTTGCTATGACACCAATGGATCCCAGCATGAAGCTCTATGATGATGACACAGAGGAGGTGGACAAGAGAAGGTACAGAGAACTGGTAGGCAAACTATTGTATGTCACGATCACTAGACCTGATATATCATTTGCAGTGAGTCGCGTGAGCCAGTTCATGGAGCAACCACGTCAGGTCCATATGGATGCAATACACATGATTCTGAGATATCTAAAATCATCTCCAGGTGCAGGCTTGCTATTTAAGAAGGGAAAGGAGATCTCTATCACAGCGTGTGCTGATGCAGACTATGCAGGATGCCCCAAGGACAGGAAGTCCACCTCAAGATTTGCAGTCTATGTTGGAGATGCTCTAGTCTCGTGGAGGAGCAAGAAACAGACAGTGGTAGCTAGATCCAGTGCTGAATCTGAATACAGGGCTATAGCCCAGGCTAGCACAGAAATGATGTGGGTGAAAGCTCTACTTACAGATCTATGTCTTGATATACCGCTTCCTATGAAGTTGGAATGTGATAATCAGGCAGCCTTGTTCATTGCAAACAACACAGCCTTCCATGAGAGGACCAAGCATATTGAGGTTGATTGTCACTACATACGTGACATGATTCAGAAGGGGTTCATTGCTACATCTCATGTCACCTCAGAGAATCAAACTGCTGATATATTTACCAAGGCATTACTTCGAGGCCCATTCCAGAAGTGTGCGTCCAAGCTGAGCATGATTGATATCTATGCTCCATCTTGAGGGGGAGTGTTGACGCATATAGAGTAGTGCATGTATCCCTTCGTTATTTTTATTTTCAGTTGTATGCTTTATGTAATTTACCCATAGGCTACTCTCCTATATAAGAGAGCCTAGGGCTTATGGAATAAACAGGTCGTTCATTTTTCCCAACAGTGTCTCTTGAGTTTACAGCTTGTGCAGATGCAAATTATGCAGGATGCCCTCGAGACAGGAAATCTACTTCTACTTTTGTTATTTTTGTCGGGAGTTCTCTCACATCATGGAAAAGCAAGAAGCAGACACTGGGTGCTAGATCCAATGCAGAATCTGAGTACAGGGCCATGGCACATGGGAACACAGAGATGATGTGGGTTAGATCAGCCTTGACTGATTTTGTTGTTGTGGTTACTCTTCCAATGCAACTTTTATGTGACAATCAAGCAGCTTTATTTATTACCAATAATCATGCATTTCATGAACGGACCAAGCATATAAAGGTGGATTACCATTATGACCGAGACATGATCAAGAAGGGTCTCATATCCACCTCCCATTTTTCCACTAGAGATCAGACAACTGATATTTTTACCAAGGCCCTTGCTAGAGGTCCTTTTCAGAGATATTGTACCAAGCAGAGCTTGATAGACGTATATGCTCTAACTTGAGGGGGAGCGTTGAGATATTTACATCTCTTTATATTTATTTCTTATTTCTCTTTCTTTCATGCACCTCTCTTGTAATTTACCCTGGGCTTTTCTCCTATATAAGAGAGCTCTATGGTCTCAATAATGATATGCAATTCTAATTTCTCAACAAATATCAATATTTCGCACCTTGTAGGGTATTAGCCGAGAGTTGGAACTTATAATAATGATATGGTCAAATATCTGTTTACAGTCGTGTAATGATTTTGGTGGTTAGTGGCGAAGTTTTTGTGCACACACCTATACGATGGAGGCCTTTTTTTCTTAAAAAATAGGACAGATAAGGTAAAGCACCTCAAAAATCTAGTAATAGTTGAGGAAGAATCCTCTCCAAATGGGTAGCTTCAATTTTACTACTACCCTCAGCTTCATGCACCTCTCTTGTAATTTACCCGGGGCTTTTCTCCTATATAAGAGAGCTCTATGGTCGCAATAATGATATGCAATTCTAATTTCTCAACAAATATCAATATTTCGCACCTTGTAGGGTATTAGCCGAGAGTTGGAACTTATAATAATGATATGGTCAAATATCTGTTTACAGTCGTGTAATGATTTTGGTGGTTAGTGGTGAAGTTTTTGTGCACACACCTATACGATGGAGGCCCTTTTTTCTTAAAAAATAGGACAGATAAGGTAAAGCACCTCAAAAATCTAGTAATAGTTGAGGAAGAATCCTCTCCAAATGGGTAGCTTCAATTTTACTACTACCCTCAGCTTCAGCAATGAAGGCAGCACGTTGCACAGCTTCTGCAAATAAACAAAATTATTAAACTTTCTACTAGCTTATAAAAACACTTATTTAGGGGGCTAGAGTTTCACTAATATTATCGAGATATGATCACAAACTTACCACTTACAAATATTCGAAGAAGCTCACAACTCAGATTCAGAGCATTTGCTTTAGCTATGCACATTAGTGTAAAAAATACATCAAATTATAAATTAACTCAGTAATTCCACTATAAATGACATTCGAACTTGCACAGAATACATTAAAGTATAATTCATATGAAAAAATGTCCAAATGACAAGCATATGGAAAAAAATACTAATCAACATCTTAGGAGGCTAGAGTTTCACTAATATTATCGAGATATGATCACAAATTTACATTACCACTAACAAATATTCGAAGAAACTCACAACTCAGTTTTACAGCATTTGCTTTAGCTATGCACATTAGTGTAAAAAATACATCAAATTAAGAAATGAACCAGTAATTCCACTATAAAGTAGAACTCATATGAAAAAAATGTCCAAATGATAAGCATAGGGAAAAAATACTAATCAACATCTTAGGTACATAGACTTCGCGGAATGCCAAAAAAGTGTTACCTTGGAAAAGGAAATTTGCAAATTTAGCTCGCTCCAATTCCATATGTTAAAAAAAAGCTTCTTTTTATGGTATGCATAAACTATGGCTAATATTGAAAAACCAAAAGATAACAATCCATGTAAAGTCAGTCTTGAAAATCTACTAAGAACAGAATAGACAAATACACAAATATGACAAACCATCACCCATGTCCATCCCAAAGACAGCAACGACAACCGTAATGAGGAGTAATCTTTTGGCATTTTTTTACATAGCATCTCTCCCCCTCCAGACACCATATTATTTTTAAATCTAAAGGACCCGAAACCATCACAGACACGACCTTTCTTATAAGTTGAACCTTGGAACAAAATATAAAAAAATAGTCAAAAGATGACCACTAACCTCTAGTGATCATCCATAGACAATTATTTCAACAAAAGTACAACCACAAATTACAAATCATTCATCTGCAGCCAATTTGAGTACCCCATCATTCATCTGCAGCAGTAAGACAGCGACTGATATATTTTCAACATAACGTCAAGCCAATTTGAATACCCCGTCATTCATCTACAGCCAAATGGCCCATATCACTGTAAAAGGCCTACAGCACTTCTCTCATCTCATATACACGAACCAACTATCCTCTCTTCTGCATTATCTGCAACCAAATTGGTCCAATCATGGAAGCTTAAGTCTTCTCCAATTAGGAAAGGTACATGAAAAGAAGATATATCCACATCTTCCACCCCAGTATTGCAAAAGAGGACAACAAGAGTCAGTCACAGGAGCCCAGCGGTGCTTGTGAAAGCAACAATCTGCTTCCTTTAGGAGACCACAAGAGAATCTAGATTTTATCCTAGAGCTTTGGACCTTTCAAATGCATTTGTAATCCCAGAAAGAGAGAGAAGATTACATTGCATAAGGAGGTGAGTCACCAACAAGCATTAGAGACTGAAGAAAACAGCCGCAGCCACTTTCCAACAATTCTGATTACCCTTATGCATGGCATCAAATTTGTCAAAATTCGGTCGAATTTCGATTTCGACATATGACCGAAATTTTAGCATTTGAGGCTGCCGATGAAAGCATTGCTGACCGAAATGGCCGAAATTTTGACTGAATTTCAGCCAAAACTTTGTTTCGGCTAGTCACTGATGTGGTGGCTGAAACCGATATCTAAGTTCATGCCCTTTTGAGTCTTTAGCCCCTTGAGCAGGGAAAGACACTACAGGAGGAAAATGTGAGTGTGGCCTATATATATATATATATATATATATATATATATATATGGGAAAAAGGAATATGCTCCCTGGGTATAGCTAACTTACATGCTCCCACCTCTTTTCCCCTGTAATTTTTTTATTTTTCTGAAATGAAATCTATTGGAATTTAGATCACAATATGTCACCATGATGTCATTCAAAATTCGACTTAGTTCGATACTTCTATCCCCTCCATCAAGACTGTTAAAATTTAACAGTCTCTGAATTGCTGAAAATGACCCCCTTCAGATGGAGGGCATAGGAGTGTCCGTTTCTGACGAAATTTGAATGACATGTTATATGGATGTAGTGATGAATATACATATTTTTATTTTCCAAAAAAATAAAAAAAATGGAGGAAAAATGAGGGTGGGAGTAGCCAATTGGCTACACCCAGGGTGTAGCTTCATTTAACCCTATATATATATATATAGGATATCTTTCATATGAGACTTGGTCCTTCCACTCATATGGAAGGCCAGCGATCTCGGCCATCCATAATTGATCGGGTGGTTATTATTAATGACATATTAATATTATTTATAAATTAAGCAAAAACCCATTTTGGTCTTTATACATTATCTAAATATAGTATGTAATCAACTCAATTATCTCCTCCATTAATGTCTTCTTAATTGTTTATTCAAATTTGGAAACGGTATGCCCTAACCAAAAGGGGGCCGCCCCTTTTGTTTTTGTGTGGATCTGGTGCGGAGTGGATCAGCGGCGGTCGACGTTCGTGGTGGATAGGTGGTCGTCCTTCAGCCGTGGCTTGACCTCCGTGCTGACTGGTCTGCGGCTGACGAACTCGCCGGCTGTGCGATGAAGGTCTTCTCCTCCGCGCGGACGGAGGTCGTCCCTCAGGCGGATGTAGATGATGATCTGTATGGCGGAAGACTGCTGCGCGCGTGAGTAGCCATCGGAGGTCGGGGAAAGTGGGAGAAGGCGAGGGGTGCGTCGCCTCCTTGTCTTCCGTCACAAGCAATGGAGGCAACCACCCCTTGCTGTAGCAAGTCGCGGATGGTGTCGGGGTGAAGGGGCTTCGCGAACTCCAAGCGGCAGAGCACATCGGTGGCTATGGAGACGACGATGAAGCTTGGTCGGCGGGTGGAATGAGTTGCTGCTCCAGCGGATGGAGGTCTGCGACGGATACTGCTGTAAAGAAGTGCATATTGTATATTTGACATGTATTGCACATTTTGGATGTGCATTATACATTTTGAATGTGTATTATACATATTTCGGTTATATTTTACTCATCTATTGAGCGCGAATGACTACTGCATTTTTAAAAAGAACCAAAGGACCATACAATCATTACAAATAACCATACATTAATTGCTAATATGAATTGTATTCTACAAAAAACCATACAAAATTTACAAATGGTTGATTAATTTTGAAGGAAACACAATAAATACAAAAAACATACACTTCATACAAAAAGAACCGCAGAATCTACAAAACAGCACAATAGGATACAAATATTTCCCCACCTACCGTCGCCCAGAACAAACTAGGCATTTTTTAAATTTGGTATTGCGAAAACTACCAAAAATAAAGCTATCTAAATTTAGTATTTCAAAATATTAATTGACGTGCATATTTAATTCAAAAGTTGATGACCAAAATGCCCTTTTGGGCAACACAATTGAAGGCGCCGTTGGATTTGAATCCGATGGCCCAGATCGTTGGCCTTCCATTGGGATGGAAGGACCATGTCTCATATGAAAGGCCCCCTATATATATATATATATATATATATATATATGATGTGAGAGTGTTTGGACTATATATGTATATGATGTCTACTGCTTGTTTTGATGAACCCCATTGGATCTCGTCTCTCGTAGAGTATGAAGTTCATCCTTATCTTTTCAAACCATAAAATTATAATCTCTCGTAGTTGTTGTCTCGTATTATAATATTTTCTGCAGGTTGTATATGCTAAATTTGATTTTTTATGTTAAGTTGAAGGTCAATGTTTACTTCTAATAACCATCCACTCTTTTAGCCTTCATAGTCAATTGACACATGTTAAGGTATTTGGCTTTTTAGCAAGAACCTAGCATGAAACTAGGGAAATATCGAAGATAATTTCTTGAGGTCCTGCTTCAAAATTAGCACGATAATTGTGCAAAAACTGCATATATATTATATGATTTAGTGCATTTAGGTACCTGTAACCGAACGATTTCTCTTCAATGTGCTGGCCCCGGCCTGTAATATATCAAAAGTCGGTATTAAAGGATTAATAAACTAACTATTGCAGAAATGGGACCCATTATTTTATGGATTTTCAGAAAATAGGTAAATGAAATAAGTTAATATATAACGGTGATAATTTTCCCAGCCATGGTTTGGGCAAGTTATCAAGAGGCATCCAACCATAAGTTAATATATAATGGTAATAACTTGCTTTGACCTCTTATAGGAAATTGGATTCAGAAATCACTCCCATGAAAAGTTGTAATGTTAGTAGGATATCCTCCCAATTCAAAATTATGCAGCCTCGCAAGTGAATATTTAGAGAAAACAGGTAACAGGTTCTCAGTCTGACATGCTTGTTTTTTTTTGTAAATAAAAAAATGGCAATCTCACAGCTTCAAATTTTTACTACACACAAAAAAAAGAAACTGAGTCAAATGTAGGATATCCTTACTACTTAAAATGCAGGATATGTTGTGACTATTAACAGTCCACTTCTCCAAAGTAAAATGGTAACTATGAATATCCCCGCAAAAAAAGGGTTGGTGAAGAGGCAAGAATTATCTTTCTAGTTGAATTCTGACAATACAGTGGCTCATTTTGCATTTAAAATCCTCCATAGGATAAGACAAACCCTCAGTCACATGCTAATCTAAATCGTAAAGTGATCGAGAAGTCATAATGGAAGCGGCAAAGGACGTAAAGATGCACTTTTCTAAAATGCAGAGCTACTTCTCCAAAATGTCGTAGAGGACAGTCACAATATAGAGATCAAGACCTAGACCAAGCAAAGACATCAAAGCAATAACCACAGTATAACATGGAAATCAGGGGGCTCAATTGCATCAGCATGTAAATACACTAGAGTTACCAGATTTTAATTTAATAAAAGAGTAGTAGAATCGACATGTTTTTGGATTTTCAGAAGAAGAAAAATAGGCAAACAAAATAAGGAATAAGACAAGATGTCCTACCACAAGATAATGTAGAAGTTTCTTTGACTTCTAAACAGGGATAAATTTCAGAATTCATCACCGATAGCTCTATATACATATGATAACCTAACATATTTGTTTTTATTTGTAGAACAAAAAAAGATCCGTGGGTTAACATCTATTGCAGATCAGCATCTTCCGCTTATCATAAAAAGCAGATCTATCGCCAGAATTCCAAAATTCCAAATACAAAGAATAGCTCTAAAAAAATCCCAAAAACAAAGGGCGGTGAAGTAGCAAAGAATTATTGATCAGATTATAATAGATTTTGATAATGAGTGAGCTAAGTCTGCATTTTACAGCCTACGCAAAATCAGCATGCCATAGACCTTCTTTTAAAGTGGCCAAGAAGTCATGGAAAAACAGAGAAGTAGACTCAGAAAACGATTACAAAAATCTATTGTTCCACTTTTCAACCGATTACAAAAAAGTCGTATACTTCAGAAAACCAAACTGATCAAAAACTGCAGAAAGACATGAGAGCGATCATTTAAAAAATAAAACGCACATCTAAATCAAAGATCTCCTCGTCCTCCGATCGACCTCTGGATTTCTTACTCCACCACTGCTTGAAGACGGCGTGGATCAGATCCTACGAATGAATGGATTTAGGGCAAATGTAACGAAGTGCACAACCGGAGGGAAAGGATCGAAGGAAGGAGCGAGCTCACCGGATCGAAAGATTCGGACTCCATGTTTTTGGAGCTGCGGTCGCGAGTGGGCGGAGAACGGTTGGGAGGCGAATGGTGAGGAGAGCTGGAGAGGACGAGTGAGAAAAGGGAGTGGGAAAGGTTATAAGGTCGGGGCGGGGACAAGACACTTCGCCAATATTTTCCAACGGCTACTGTACTATTTTCCTATTTTGGCAATTTTTTTTTGAAAAATAACATCATGTATATTCATCCATATATCCCTCCCGTATACCATTCGAATTTCGTCAGAAACAGAGACTCCTACGGCCTCCATCCAGACAGTCATTTTTTAACGGTAACAGAATTTTTTAAATCGACATCATCTCGATGGAGGCCGTAGGAGTATCTATTTCTGACGAAATTCGAATGACATATAGGAGGGATATAGGGATGAATATACACGGTGTTATTTTTCAAAAAAATAAAAAAATTTGATGAAAAATGGGGTGGGGGCAGCAAGCCCCCAGGGGGCAACCCCATTTTTTCCATATAAGAATTTTTTTGCAGAATATATTTTGCGTAGTAGAAAAGAATTTTGTGATTCACGATATTGTATTGGATTGTGGGCTTGATGTTAATAGTTGATGACGTAGGATCAAGACTCGTCGTAATAAATTTTAAATATAAAGAAATTCTTTTTTCTTTTACATTTTTGTGGAATAATTAGGTCCTTCGTGCGCCCTTTTTAATATATAGCAACATTTTTAATTGGAAAAAATGGGGCTGACCTCACCCCTATTTTACATATTTTTTTATTTTCCTAAAAAATATCATGTATGTTCATCTATATATCCATGCAATATATCATTTGAAATTCATCAGAAACAGAAACTCATATACCCTCCATCTAGAACAGGAAATGTTAATTATCTAAACATTGTTGTCATCGACATGTTCCAGATGGAGGGCATATGAGTTTCTGTTCCTGATGAAATTCAAATGCTAGGTGATATTTTTGAAAAAAAATAAAAAATATTGAAAATGAGGGCGGGCAGCTCCATTGAACCCTTTTTAATTTGTTTATTGAAATTGAAAAAAGACCTTAGCCTCTCTTTCGAGCGTTGTTAAGTCATGTAAGATAGGAAGGAGTGTGATAGCCAACACTAACCCCTAAATGGATTTTTTTTTCTTTTGTTTTTAGCAAATCATTTTTAGTACAATTGAAAGTACCACTTTTAAGTTATGTATCTATCAATTGTTGTTAATTCAACAGCAACTAGAAAAATAAATGAAAAACCATTGTTATAAATTTCGTGTTAATAGGAAATGAATAAAATTTTCTTGTGAAATTGAAGAATCATATATAAATTTATAATGAATAATATCCGTTGAAGTGCATAATATTCGTTGAAATGAATAACAAAACATTTACCACATCTTGCGATAAATGAATAATTTTTGTCATAATTATCAATATTTTTATAATAATAAATATTATTTATTAGAAAATTATATTCTATTCTTATAATTTGCATCAAATGTCATATTTGTTACGAAAAGTTGATAGGTTGGAAATTATACATTGATCTTTTCATTGAAATCTAAATTAATTTTTGTTAATCCAGCAACAACTAAAAAATCAATGGAAAATCATTGTTATATATTTCACGGTTAATAATAAAGAAATGAATACAATTTCCTTTATGATTTTGAATTATTGAATATAAGTTTATAAATATTAATGTTCATTGAAATGAATAAAAATCAGTGAAATTAATAAAAAATTATTTTGTAAATATTATTATAATTAATAATTTGAATAATCGTTGTCATATCTTTCAATGTTTTTATTTATTTATAATGAATATTATTTATTGTAGAATTATCGTTTATTCTTACATATAATATTTGTTATTAAAGGTTAATAGATTGACAATTATCTTTATAAATTTGAAATATTTGTTGAAATGAAAGAGAAGAGATAGAAGTGAGCTAAGCAAGCAAGTTAGTCTGGTAGTTGTCGTTTGCTAATTTTATTACAATATCATAATATATTGTTTAAGATTTGATTACATTGCTAAAAGTTTCATTGCGGGATTATAATTTTCTTATATGTAAGCAAAACTTATTTGATTTTCTTGATTTTAAGATGGTACTGTATACTACTATTGTTAGTAACATATTTATTATGGTGATACATTTATTATCTATAAATAGATTAAGAGATAAGGCCAACTGAGAAAACTCCCTAACAAACTGTCTACAGTACCCATGATCCAAAGGAAATTGTAAACTCAGTAATCGTCGTAATTAGCAAATAAGATACAATTATCTATATCTTAGTAGGGTCAACTGACGCCCCTATCCTTGAAATTACGTGGCCAAGAATGACACCTGAAAGCTCAGAACTCGTACTTGTTGTACTTCCCATACAACTAATAAATCTGAGTATCTCAAGCACGATGTAAAGATCGATGTGACTCGTGCTATTGCTCATTATGAGAGAATACCAAGACATCATTAATGAATGCAATCATGAACATGTTCAAGTACAAACGAATGACTTGTTTCATCAAATCCATGAATACAACATGCACATTCATGAGCCTAAATGGAATCACCACGAACTTGTAGTAACCAATTCTGAAAAATGGACTTCATCACATCTGGATCCTTGATCCTCAATTGTAAGTATTCATAATGCTTACCAATTCTGAAAAATCCGTGGGAGTGGACAATGATTCTTGACTGTTTGCTTATTCAGTTGTTTGTAATCAATGCATAGCTCCATAGATCCATCCTTCTTCTTTGTGAAGAGGAATGGGATTCTTCATGTGATGATAATGGGATGGATGAACCCCTTCTCCAACAACTTTTGCAATTCGATGAAAGATTCAAATACAAAACCATCACTAGATAAAAAGACATATATACCTTCCTTATTGTAAACATTCGTCCAACCAGGACTAATGATCAACATAGCCAGTCATTGGTTGTGGATTTGTTGGATCCAAAGACAACACGACAAATCCATTGATTAAGAGACTTGATATATCTTTAGTTCTAAAGTCTAAACTTGGGATGGGATGGGATTGAGACCTATTGGGAGTTCCTATATAGTAGAAATACATTCTATCTGAGTGGAGATCCTACAAAGTAGGTTCAAATGTAGTAATAATAAGATGTTTGGAGAACTGGTTGACTCTTATTTTAATGTTTATATATGAGTCTCTTATCCCTGTAAGCCTGAGTGCCATTTAAGCTGCAAGTTTAGAAAGAGAGTTGGCTTTAAATGGGTTCGAGCCTTTGGACAATATGTTAACAGTGTAACCTTGGAGAATGCCACCTATGTAAGTGCTACTATGGGCTGCAATTAAAGGAAGATGATCTTTCATGAACACACTCACGAAACGGGATAGGGGTGCATGACCTTTAAGAGCACTAACCCTAAAGATTGCATCAAGAACAACACTTTGTTGTTTCTACTATATACTTTAACACTAAGGTCTGAAGTTCAAGATGTAGTTCATTTCATTCTTATTAAGATGAAAGTAGTAAACTCAGGTAGGTGTTCAAATCGAAAGGTATCTTTACTGAAAGTAAAGTGTGATAACCGAAAGATATATTTTTTAATCTATTTTTCAAATTAATGAATTCATGGGGGATTGTTGTATTTAGACTTAATGTAATTAGATTTTAACTTGCTAAACCTACACAATCACATTGGATTATCAATTTGGTTTCAATTGGGCAGCTAATTGATGTTGAAGGGAAGTTGGGAATTCCCCGAATTGAAACAAAGAGAGTCTTGGGAAGATTTTTAGTACCACGTCTAGTAGCTCTAAAATTTTGGTGGACTTATATATGAGTTCATATCCCAAGCTCTTGTAGCAGTAGTAGAGAGGAGGGATAGAGGACCACATGCATATGCTCTCCGCTCCGCTCCATCTCTGGCTTCAGCAACGGCTCGGGCTCGAGCTCGGGAGAGTCAATTCGGATCTTAGATCTTGATAATTTGCCACAAGTTCCTTTTTATTAGTGGAATAAATTAATACTACAGATTAATTACGATTCGACCGCTACAGAAAATTGACTCAACTCAACAGCTTTAACTTAATCATTGTTTCAGAATCTGAAAATGCACGTGTTGAGGGGCATTTTCGAAATACAAAAAGCCATGTGTTAGGTATACTTATACCTATCCTCAGACGCTCGTTTTCTACACTTGCAAGAAACTCCCTTGCTCTCTCTATGTTCTTCTACCGCGACTACGACCCGTTTCTTCCTCTTTTGGCTACGGTTCTTTGAGGTTCTTTCAAGGATGATCTCGTCAGTGTGCACAGATGACGAAGATGTACCGTCATATCATGGAAGTGGATCGCCAATACCATTCCCATTGGTGATATCCTCTCTAAGGATCGTCCATTACATGGATGCCTCGGTGATTTCTAACTTAATCTTTTTATTATTTTGTTTGTACAATTTGTTTATTGCTATACTTTTCCTAGATATCATCCTAATGTGGGGTGTCGTATAAGAAATCGATTCTTGTGTACATATTGTAATTATAATATGAATCGGATTATGCATGATTATACTTCTGTTAATATTTGATGTATTATTAACGATTCATTTTCATCTGAAAATTTATTGTTTATTGCATACAGTGTTGATCCTATTAATAACAGAAAGAGCCTGACTTAGAAGAATATTACAAATTAATCAAGTCATGGAGATCACAGAGGAGTGGCTCGAGCACCCCAACCGTTCAAGTTCATTTTCTTCCGGTTGGAACTTGATTGAGTTGAAGATTATTTTGATGCCCGACTCTTTAATTTTCTTTGAAAGGATGTCCAACTCTTCACCATATTCTGCATTTTACTCCGACGTCATTATGGCTAAATAACATGTTTTAATTTTATTCTTTTTCAAGGTTTCTAAGATTACATAGTTAAACATTGATCTGAAATAATGTTTCCCACATACTCTTATAAAGATCATGTGCGTCTCTTATATGTGTGCATCCTATATATTCAATTAAAGAGGTTATCGAAGCCACACGGCATCGAGTTAATGAAGGGTGGGATGCTCAGTGGCCTCTTGGGGGGATGCCTGTTACCTCCTGGGGGGCTGGGGGGAGACCTGGTGGTCTCTCATGATCAAGGGAGGGAGGGAGAGGCACGATGGCCTCTTGAAGGGTAGTGGCCCAGTGGTCTCCGAGCGAGGTGGCGACCTCCCCTCCCCCCCCCCCACATGAGGCCACTGAGCCTCCCCCCACCCCGAGGGGCCATCAGGCCCCCCGTTCCTCTCTCGAAGGGGGACCAACCCCCCTGTCCCCCACCCCGAGGGGCCATTGGGCATCCCCCCGGTCCCCACCCCCTCTCTATAATAATGGTATTTTTAAAAAGAAATCCATATCACTAACTCATTATAAACCCTTTTTGTTATACTGAAAATAGTATTGTTTTCCTTCTTACACCGCAACCGATCTTTAAGAAATGTCTTATGTGTTCTTGTCGAATTCTTGCTTATTGATGATGTGAAAAATGGAATGATATTTAAATAAATGAAATACTACCAAATCATGATTAATCAAACACGTACGTCAAGATTAATAGTAAACGTTAACAAAAGTTAGTTATTTTGGAATGAAGTGTCATTTTTTTGTAATTCTCACATCAACCGTTTGCCGCCCATAGCAACTCGGTACAAACGTGGAATAAAGCATTACCTTTTATGTATAACAACATGCATGATTTGAGGCTCTAAACTCTATCTCTTTTTGTTATTCTTTCTATGTAGGTTCGATTTCGGGTTGAGATTGCCTGATGTGGTGTGTCAATGGAACCCTACAATGGGATATGGGAGCAAGCAAGCATCCCACAATATACCCTCTAGCTTGGTAGAATTCTTAGTAGAGGTATCGATTAGGTACAACCATTAGAAAAAAACCAACTCTCTCTATATTATTTTTTATTGAAAAGAAGATCAACACATGGATTAGAAGAAACCGACGAAGTTCCAAAACTGAGATTCATGGAAATAACTTAATAGACATAAATTGTTTCCTCGTCAAAGCAGCAATTCATGTAAAATCTCCTTGTCAGAAGAGTGAAAGCAGAAAAATAGGGAAGACATGGAGAAAGAAGGTAAAGTTGTTTCAAACAAATTTCTCGTGATATTACAAAGGATAAGGAAATATGGCAATGAGAGGTAGTAAACATTACATATTGGGCTAACTAATACCTATCACATATGTTTTCGCATTTTTCTCAGAGTTATCATTGCATTCATCTGCATAATAGGTATTCTGGGAGGCCCAACTGCCCAAATGTTTGAGGTTACTATTACTCTTTGGACTCAAACAAGTGATATGACCATGCATCTCACGAAATCACCAAGACTAAATTAGATAAATAGAAGATTTGTATTAGACATGGATTATAAACACAAAGCAACGGATCAAGCAAGAAAAACATACATTGCATTCATACTAATTAGAACATAACTAAACACTAAATTTTCTTTTGGATATCAAATACACATACCTAATTTATGTTTCATTAACATTATCCTAGACAGAGGAAGAGTTGATGTAGAGCAAAAAGATAACGACAAATCGAAGTCAAACTCTTCAGAGACGGCTCCGACTTCCTGAACCATGGGATCAATTCGTTGAAATCTAGCCACCTCTCTTTTGTTTCCTTCCCTCAACCTGCTACATGTTTGGGACGGATCCGATCAAGCACCACACGACTAGAGTCACGATCGAAGAAGAAACCACACACAATCGTACAAGATGAGGATTTATAGAGGTTCGGCAATGCGTACTCCACTTGCTCACACCAGACTCTCTCTACTATTTCTTGAATGATGATGGATACAATATGTGGTGTCACAGGTTCCTTTCATACTACAATAAAAGGATACCAAGTATTCAGCAATTCCCACCACTAGCTCTCAGCCAATCAAGATCCAGGAGGTGTATTGAGCATCTAAGCAATCCAACCCAACAACTCTCAGTCAATCAGAATGCAGGAGGCAGATTAGACACCTCAGGAATCCAACCCAGCAGCTCTCAGCCAATCAGAATATAGGAGGCAGATCATACACCTTAGTAATCCAACACAACAACTCTTAGCAAATCAAAATGCAAGAAATAGATCATACATTTCAGCAATCTAGTCAAACAGCTCTCAACCAATCAGAAGGCGGGAGGGAGATCAACAACATCAGCAATGCTCTCCACTAGTATTCGGCCAGTCAGTCTTCACAGGATAAATCTCAACAATCTCCCACTTGAAGATTGATTTATGGTACACACCACATCTTCAATAGTCATGGTGTGAGCTTTTCCTTGTCTTCTATACTTGAAGATCAATAGAAGTTGAACATGTCTTCAGCTTCTCCACCGTTACAGACTTTGTGAACATATCAACATGATTTTCTAATGTATGAATCTTCTTCAACTTAAAATGTCCATCTTCTAGCTGCGTATGAATGAAGTGGTACTTCACATCAATGTGCTTAGTCCTCGAGTGAAAGATGGAATTCTTTGAAAGGTGAATTGCACTTTGACTATCGTTGAATAATTGACAATCTTCACATTCTTTATTCAGTTCTTTTAGCAAACTCTTCAACCATACCATTTTTTTGCAAGCTTCTGTTGCTGCCACATATTCTTTTTCTGTGGTTGAGATGGTCACTATGTTCTGAAATCTAGAGATCCAACTAATGGCTCCACTCCCCATGGTAAAGACATATCATGTTGTGCTTTTCCTACCATCGATATCTCCTGTAAAATCTGAGTCCATAAAACCTCAAACAGAAATGTCATTGTTTCCATAACACTATGCCATGTTAGAGGTACCTCTCAGATAACGTAGAATCTATTTTACAACATCCCAATGTTCCTTTCCAGGATTCGCCATAAATATGCTCACAACTCTCACTTCATGGGAGATGTTTGGTATTGTGCAAACCATTGCGTACATCAAACTATCAACAACATACTGGTAGGATACTTTTGACATGTACTCATGATCCTCCTTCGTAGCAGGTTCTTTCTCCTTTGAAAGTTTGAAGTGGCTATCTAAAGGCGTTAGAGTAGATTTTTTTCATTTTTTATATTAAATCTCTCAAGTACCTTCTCGGTGTAATCTGATTGAGGCAATCTCATCTTCTTGTTCTTTATGTCTCTAATAATCTACATTCCAAGGATTTTCTTTGCGTGACCTAGATCCTTCATTTCAAACTCCTTAGCCGTCATTGCCTTCAGATTTGCTATTTCTTCCTTATAGGAGCCTGCAACAAGTATGTCATCTACATATAATAATAAAATGATATAAGACATATCAAGCTTCTTAAAGTAGCAACAATGGTCAGCATGACATTTTGCATAATCATGTATTTTTCATGGAATCATCAAACTTTTTGTACCATTGTCTTGGTACATTCTTTAAGCCATAAGAGAAATATCGAGCATTGTTGCAGCTGATAATGTGGTACCTCTATCTTCCTTGCTTTGACGTCAAGCTTTCCTCTATCTTCCTTCTCAATGTGAATATAATCTATGCATTCAAAGACACATAAATGAGAAAGTGTTACCTCCTTTCCTATCCACGTTTCTTCTGGAAGTTCCCCATCTAAAGCAACAAATGGACCTCAATTGATTAAATATGTAGCTGTATTGATTGCATCAACCCAATGTCGCTTGGATAGACCCGGATGTATCCTCATGCTTCTCGCACGCTCTAGAAGAGTCATGTTCATGCGTTCAGCAACATCATTCTGTCTTGGCTTCCTTGGGATCATTTTCAATCTTCTGAACCCGGTCTTGGCACAATCAAACTCCTCACTGCAGTATTCTCCCCCATTATCTGACTTGAGATATTTTAACTTTAACCACATCTCAGTCCCAACTAAGACCTTCCACATTTTGAAGGTCTCAAACACATTGTATTTATGTTTGATAAACTAAATTCACAGTTTTCTAGTTGCATCATCAATGAAAGTAATAAAATAATGAGACCCATCAAGGGAAGGTACCTGAAATGGATCCCATACGTCTGTATGAACCAGCTTTAGTCTTTTAGTCTTTCGTACTCTTGCAGTCTTTGTGAAATTGACTTTCTTTTGCTTTCTCAAGATACAATCTTTATAGAAGTCTAAATCAACAGTTTGCAATCCTATCAAGTTTATTTTCTTCTGCATGATCTTCATTCCCTTTTCACTCATGCGACCAAGTCATCCATGCCAAGTGTCAACATCGCACCCAGATGATGCAAAATATCCCCTTTCATATGAGCCTGATGCAATATACATGGTTGATGAATCTGCGATTCATCACTCTAAAAGTTGAAAATAGAGCTTTGTTCCCAAGTAATTAGATGCATATTTCCACTTATATTGTATAATTAGCATTCATGCATGCACTGATAACATCTGCATTTTAGCATTCATATTGCATAAAATGGGTAGCCAAATTCACTTGTAAATATTAACATGTATATTAGCTAAAAATACCATATTTGTATATATTTTATACTAACTCCAAATCCAATAAAATCACATAGTTATATATGACTAACACTAATCAAAGAAAAATATCAAAAAAATACTAACTTGTAAAATTACCCAATAAAATCCCAAACTCAATTGAAGACCTTAGACCTTAAAATGCGCATATCTCTCTCATACAGTGTCTGATTTAGGTCTACTCACTTTTAAAGTAATATACATTTAAAGACCTTCGAAATAAGACCAAATTTATTAAAATCGGAGCTCGTATGCAAAACTTGGGTTTTGGGCCCCTTTTGTACATTGTACATAATGGCCGTTTTACCCCTGTATTTTATCATTTTATTTTCTTCATTATTAAAACTCCAAAAAAATTAGGTTAAGTTGTAAATATTCTTCTCATATTTTCTCTATTTTTATTTTGATTTTTCTCTTATTGAAAAATGACAAAAAAACTGCAAAAGATAAAATACGGTATTTTATATCTATAAGGTACCACCCAAAAATATATTTTTGTACAGATGATCTCATTTGATTTTCGGCCCTCACGAAAGTTGTAGTTCTCGTCGAGACGAGCAATTTTCGTATTGACCACTTTTTGATTTAATCCCTTTTGTTATTTCTTTTTTATTTATCTTTGCATTTAGCTTTGAATTTTTCTGAGAGCGACACGTGGTGGCTGCGGAAGCCGAAACGTGTCAACCCCATGGTTTTTTGCTATTAATTAAATAAAAGCCACATGGCCGCATCCGAGCGCGCCAAGTGGCACCTCCTCATTCACCCACTTAAACCATTTCTCTCCTTTATTATGGACCATTGGATGAGGGGGTTCTCCATCAACGGCTGATACCCATTCCTCTCCCACTCTCCCTTGACTTAAGGGAGAAGCCACCCTTCGACACCTCCAACTTCACCCCATCTCCTCCACCTTCTCCATCTCTTCTCCAACCTCCTTCTCCTCTTTATAATCCCCTCCACTCCTTCATTTATCCCCATCCGCCATTGCTTGCTTCAATACAAGAGAGAGAGGGAGAGAGCTAGTTCGGATTGGTGCTCAGTGACAGTGGTCACCTTCTTCCTTGAGCAGAGACCTCCTTCCTCCGACGAGATTCGAAGGTGGATTCACCTTCGTCGCGTTCCTTGATTCAAGAACCGCTTGAGCTTGACCCGTTGCCGGGGTCTTGAGCAAAGACCACGGCCAGACTCACCCTTTTGGCCGACTTCCGGGCAAACTACAAGTAACCATCTTTCTTTCCCTCTCCTTCTTCACCATCTTCTATACCCACTTTCCTCTCTCTTCTATTCATCATTTCCTCCCACTGAATCGCCAAAATTTTTACACATTCATGGATAAATCATACGTTGCGAATGCAACGGTGATTTTTAAATAATTTTCGAAAATAATTTCAATAACTGATTAATCTAACATTTAAGCCCGCTAAACAAATGCATGCGAAGCAGGGGATTTTGTGAAATCCCCTGTTCCCTCCCCACGTCTCTCTCCCTCTCCCTTCTTCTATCTCCACCTTCAGATAGCGTGCCACCGCACCTCCACCATAGCCGAGCTTGGCTCGAGCTTTCTCCTTCATTGCAGGTATATCCGCCAAGGCTCCGCCAACAACGCCTGCACCACGTGGCCGCCGACCATTTCCCTCGACGCCCCTCTCTCCCTCCGCGCAGCGCCCGAGCGTAGCCAGCGTGCAGCCACCACCTCCGCCAGGAGAAACGCCATCAGCCCCGCGCGAAGCAGCCGCCCAGCACCTCTCCCTCACGCCACGTGCCCGCCTCCTCCTGTGGGTGCGCAGCCTCCCCCGCGTGCACCGCCCTCCAGTGTGCCACCGACTTCCCCGATGGCCGCCGCCCCTCCGCGCCGGCGCCGCCTCAGCCACCTCGCCCCGACGCTCCTCAACCCGCACACCATCGACGGTCACCGTCCCCCGCGTGCGTGAAGCTCCATCGGCCTCCTCCCCTGTTCAAGCCAAGAAGCAGAGGAGTTTCATCGCACAATAAAGAATTGGGCATTTGCAACGGGGACACTTGCACACCTTTGCAAGTTTTCAAACAAAGTTCAAGTTTTAGGTAATGCATGCAAGTCCTTGTTCTTCATTTGAGCTCATATTTCTTTTTCTGTATTGCATTCATACCCCTGCATTTGCACATTTATTTAGTCGTCATTCTGTCATCCATTTTAAATTCAGAAAATTGCATTGTGTAGCATAACTCTTGTTCTATCATTTTAGCATTTATTTGTATTTTTTTGATTTGCAGAATATTTATGGAATTTAATTTGATAAAAAGTTTGCAACATTTTGCCCATTTTGATTGATTAATGGATTGCACAATATCTGCTTATTGAAAAATCTCTGATCATTGGTAGATATAAGTCTATGCTACAACATATCCGAAAATCACATCATTTGCACATACATTTTGTCTTATAAAAATCATTTAGTGAAAACCTTAAGTGATTTTTAATTAATCAACCATGAAGTATTTTAACAAAATTCAACTTGATTTGGATAGCTCTTAGTAGACCAATTTGGATTAATTTTGTTTCTGAGAAATATCATCGTTTGTTAATTATTAAAATTGGTTTAGTTATTTTCACTATAGTCCGCATTTTTTATTATTCGTGCATCAGAAATTTCTAAAAAAATTAGAGTAGCTTAATTTCATCCCATTTCATAATCTGGCCAAGTTTCATAATTTTTGGAATTAATTTGACCATCTTTCTGAATTAACTTGTAAACTTGCCTGATTTTGCATGTGTCTTGCATAAAAAATCGAAAGAGACCAAAAAAATCTCCTCTGAAAATAAAGCTTGGAAATTTGCTTCGAATCTACCTAAGGAGACAACTGCCTCCCAGAGTTCGACCTTGGACTTCCAACCAAGTAAAAAAATCGCCGCTCGAAATTAATTTGACTATAATTGAAAGTGGTTTTTGATCTGCTCCCATTATCCGACTGCAACGAACAATATAAATTAATTTGAACATTAATTTGCTCGAATTAACAAGGGCAGTGGGAGACAGTATCAAAATGGCACCGTTGTCGGAGAGTGCGGGGCTGCGCACAGCCGAGCTGGTGCGTCGAGTGCGGCTGTGCGCGGCCGCGACGTGGGCGTGCGCAGGAGGCTGACGCGCAGCACCAGGCCGCGGCGGTTGAGGGTGGCGCGTAGGGGCTGGGCGCCTACGGAGGGGTGACGGTTGACGGCGTCGGGGCGCGGCGCCCAGAGCGGCGCACCGCGGCTGGGACAGTGACTATGGTAGGAGGCGCACGTGCGGTCAGTGCGACGGAGGCCTACCGCCGGTGGCTGAGGAGGGGGCTGGCGGCGGAGCGCGTTGGCGACATGTGCTTATTTTATTTATTTTTGTTTTTTTATTTGTATTTTTTTGTATTTTCTTTGTTAATAGAAAACAGTGGTAGAAATGAAATAAAAAATGATGAATGTAGTGATTTGGTGATAGTGATGATGGTGGTGGTGTGATGATGGTGTTTGGTAAAAGAAATGTGGTGATGGAAATGCGATGATGTTTGTGATTGTGATATGAGTCAACAAGGAAAAAAATGTTAGATAAAAATAAAATGACAGGGAAAATGAGATGGATGCTTACCTGTGATTCGTCGGATTGTGGAGTCGTATTGTGCGGCTTCCTTCGTCGCCTCGAGTCGTGGGCGCACACGACGAGACTCAACAGCTACTCGGATGAGAGCTGAGATGCGGATGTCTCCGCGGATCACGCCGAGATGAATTTCACCATCGTCGCTCGACAAGAACCTGACCTCGCTGTCACCGAGATTGGGGAGGAGCTATAGTTACTTTTTCTTTCAAATGGCGGATGGTTCCTTCTTTTCTACCACGAGAAAGGATCGATGATCTCTTTTCCATCTTCCACGAATCTAAATCGAATGATGCCACCATACCACTTTATGATAGCTGTCCAACAGATATGAGATTCCTTGTTAGACTGGTTACATGTCTAACATTCTTCAATCTCAAAAAACCACCATTGGGTTCGGATATATCAATTTCTCCCTTTCCAATTATGCCGCATCATTCATCATCTCCCAGATATACCTCTCTAAAATCACCTTTGACATAATTTTGGAGGATATCACTTTGTGGAGTGGTATGAAATGAAGCACCCGAGTCCACAATCCAAGACTCACTTCAAACATCTGCAACACATATTAAGGCATCGCTATCCTCATCATCATTAAAATTTACAGTGTTCTTACCTTTATCATTTTCTCCTTTTTCTTTCTTGGGACCTTGCATTCTGTCTTGTAATGCCCATTTTGATTGCAATTTCAGCAAACCACGGATTTCAGATCTTTAGATTTGACGAAAATTACTTTTCTAAAAAAAGGGTACAAGCATTTTTCCATACAATAAAAAATGAGACATGAAAGAGGCATTGAACCATCAAGATGTAATAACTTATAGATCAAGGCATAGCATCATACATTTTCATAAAAAATAATAAAATGGGCTAGATATGAAAGGGACAACGTGTATATAAAAAATACTAATGATAGAGTAGAAGTTGGACGTTTTACTTGCATGCACTAGACTTGCATGCATGGGACACGTAAGGTATATGTGTTCATTTGCATGACAAGTGTACGCACATATGTTCATTTGCATGACAAGTGTACACACATACTCGTAACTGCTATAAATAGAGATGGGAAGGCTTCGTAAGAGGCATCAAGGCAAGAAATGAGAGGGAGAGGGAGAGGGAGTACGAGAGAGGGAGAGAGAGAAATAAAGAGAGAGAGAGAGAGAGAGAGAGTGTGTGTGTGTGTGCGAGAAGAAGAGGGAAAAGAGAGACATACAGGTAGATAATTCATATATATATAGGTATGGTCACTCCCAATTTCCAATTGCTCTATTTTTATTTTATCATGCAATTATGTTATTATTATTTTAAGCATGCCAGATATTTATTAGGACATGGTAATTATGCTTAGATAATCGCACAATTATAATTATGTATGATCTTGTTAAAACATCGACCTTGAAAGGGCAATTATTCCATATTGTTATCATGTTGATCCATCGAGAGTCGGATAATTTTTCATATGATATTTACATTTGGTACAACTGATTATATTATATCAAAATAAGATATAGAGATGATATATAATTGGGCCAAGGGATATTATTGTACTATATCAAATTAAAGAAGGGTACACATGTTTTAACATTAGGTATTCATAATTTTAATATATGACTTATTTTAATTAAATATTGTTAAGTCAAGACATGATCCGAAGAAGGAAATTCTAAAAGAGAATATAATAAGGATTGGCACTGTAAAGATATATGGAGCTAAGTGCTATACTAAGGAGGGAGCCACTTCTAGAGTCCATTTCTCGGGTCCAAAGGGACATTATTGGCCTAAAGGACATCACCTTCCGAGGGTGTCGGGTTTAATGGAACCTTGTGGAAAGTCTATTATTGGCTCAGCATCTGTTGTGATCATGTATCGTAGTGATTGATCGACCACCATGCCAGTGATAAGTAAAATGCACCCTATATGAATATGAGGGTACTATTTATTAAATAATGAAAGTATGAGAGCATATATGAAAATGTTAATCATGATAGTGTTCATGAAATATGATTCATGAAAATGTAAGGGTATACATGAAATATTGAGCAAGAAATCATGTTTTGATTTTATTATTATATTTTCAATATTATCTCCGCACAGGAAGAATATACATGTTAAAGTACACATAATTTTCTTGATAATTATATTGTTATTGCCAATTTTCTTATAAACTTATAATGACAATTGTTTCTTGATTTACATCAAGATTATCAAGTTCATTATCTTTTGATGCCATACTAAGTTTTTTTACAAGCATTTTTGTTATGTTCCTATGGTTTGCCCTATTGCAGATGCATCTGAGGAGTGAAAAGTTGATGATAGATCAAGCACAACACAATAAGACTTAAATTCATAGTGGTAGTATAAGTTTCTTTTTACCAGTTAAATGTACTGAATTGTAATCATCCGTGACTTTGATAAATAGAATGGAAAATATATCTTTTATGACCTTAATTGTGACTGTGAACTATGGTTCCGTAGTCGCAAGTAAAACCTCAAACTCGACGTGACATTATCATCTAAATGCTTCTACTGGCTGCCCGGATCCGTGGGTTGTTACACAATGTTTCAAAGATGCAAAAGGGGAAATAATATATACATGAAAGTGATGCGGCCATTGAAAGGAAAAATAAGATGGATTTCAATGTATTTCCAAAGATAACCCCTTTTCTTGAGACTCTATCCACAATTTACCAATTGCCTTTCACGAGAGAGAACTAAAGGAGATATCATGAGAGAGACAGACGTACACAACTTGCCCAAATAGGGAAAATATAGTGTGTTATCTTTGGAGACCATAACCAATTCCATAATTACATTGAGAATTTTTAAATCTACCCATCATAGATTTGGAAATTTTCCGCCGGTCTCTATATTAGTAATTCCATGTACCCAAAAAATACACTTGTGCTCAAAATAAATTACTAACTTTATTTGATCACTTTTTTATATTGGGCCATAAATAAAGTAGATAATATTATTAAATACAAGTATATACACATATAAGTCCATCGTTAGATTTAAATTCCAATTATATCCCACTTGGATTATATGTATATATATTATAATCACATAATATCCGAATGAGCTCAACTTTTTTGTTATCACTTTAATGTGTATCTACAAATCATGTCTACTAGTTTTATCAAGCATATGATCAAGATGGCTACGCTAAAATCATAGTACTTAACCTTCAATGGTCAAGTATGTCAATACAACTTAATAAGAAGGATAAGAACATGGGTATGTAGCATGGAAATTATATGCAATGTGATCTTAATATATCAATTTCCAACTGATCCACTTAATTGAAATCATACTTGATGAATAATAAAGTGAATATAAAAGATCTGTTTATACAAAACAATAATCATAATATCCAAACTAAAATATCAATAATCATAATATCCAAACTTAAATATCAAAATACAAAATACTATTTACAAGCATTTTAAAAAATTACAAAATCACACTAAACTGAATATTTTAACTGAAATGATACCAATATTCATGGTATGATCATGAAATACTTTAAGTGGTAATTCTTTAGTAAGAGCATCCACAATCATGGAGTTTGTACCGATATGCTCAATAGATAATTGTCCATTTTGTACTTTTTTTAACAACCAAGAATTTGATGTCTATATACTTAGAACTTGTTGAGGTCCTGTTGTTATTGGAATATAAGACTATTAATTTATTGTCACAAAATAACTTTAATGGTCTTTAAATATCATCAACTACATACAACCCTGCGACAAAATTACACAATCAAATTCCATGATTGGATGCCTTGTAACAAGCTATGAGTTATGTTGCCATAGTGGAAGAGGCTATAAGAGATTGTTAGCACTCTTTCAAGAAATAGCACCCCAACAAATAGATAGATATAGCATGATGTTGACTTCATACTATCTTGACATCCAACAAAATCGAAGTCGCTATAACCAATGATCTCACGTTGGTCCGACCTCCTATATATGAGCATATATTCTTTTGTTCTTTGTCTCATGACCCTTTTAGCTGCTTTCCAATGATTCTGTCCTAGATTGCTCAAATATCTGCCTAACATCCCTGTAATATATATCAAGTCTGGTCGAGTACAAATTTGCACATACATTGGACTTATTATTGCTGATACATAAGGAATTCTTTGCTTCTTCCTTTTCTCAAAATCATTCTTAAGGCACTGATTGGGACTAAACTTGTCTCTCTTAGCCACACGGGTATCCACCAATCTATAATCTTACATGTCATATCTTTTGAGAACCTTTTCGATATAGCTCTTTTGAGATAAAGCAAGGATATGCTGAGAACGATCTTGATATATCTCAATACCTAAAATGAAAGAAGCATCACCAAGATCTTTCATGTCAAAGTTCTTTGAAAGATATTTCTTGATGTCATGTAAAAGATTCATATCATTGCTAGCAAGCAAGGTGTCATCAACATATAATACCAAGAAAATATGTTTACTTCTACAAAACTTATGGTATAGCATTTATCGGCCAAGTTCATATCAAAATCAAATGAAATAATCACATGGTGAAATCTAAAACACCCTTGTCTTGAAGCATATTTGAATCCATAGATGGATTTCTTGAGTTTGCAAACCATATTCTTTGGTTCCTAACACAAACTTTTCTGGTTGCACCATATATATTATTTTGTCAATATCACCGTTGAGAAATACTGTCTTTACATCTATATGATGTCATTCTAAATTAAAGAATGTAACCAATGCCATTATAATATTGAAAGAGTCTTTTGAAGAAACTGGAGAGAATGTCTCATTATAATCAATGCCTTCTTTTTGTGTAAATCCTTTTATAACAAAGCGGGCTTTGTACCTTCCCACATCACCTTTTGAACACCTCTTGGTTTTATATATCCATTTGCAACCAATGAGTTTCACACCTTCAGGTAATGGGACAAGATCCCATAACATTGTTATCCTTCATGGATTTAATTTCCTCATTTATAACATCTATCCACTTTAGAGAGTTAACACTTTGCATGGCTTGATGAAAGTTGATTGGATCATCGTCTATCACTCCAATGTCTACATCTTGTTCTTGAAAAAATACAATATACTCATATGGTATTACCCTTCTTCTTATCTCTAGTTGATCTTCTTAATGGCAAACATTCATGATGTATTGATGTTTGTTCCTCTATAATTTTATTTTGAGTTGATTCAGTAACATTATCTTAAATATTTGTATCACCAGAAATGGTAGGAATGTGGTCCCTATCAAGTCCAACTATACCTAAGGGAATACTAACATATTCTTCTTCAAAGACAAATTCTTACCTTTATCTCCCCTCGAAAACTCAACATCCTCAAAAAATATGGCATTATCAAACTCAAAAATAGACTTAGTTGCAGGATCATAGAATTTGTACCCCCTTAATCTTTCAGAGTATCCAATAAAGTAACAAGTAATTGTTCTTACAAACAATTTCTTTTCATCTAGCTTGTAAGGCCTTGCCTAAGCTGGACATCTCCAAAATATGAAAATGATTTAGACTAGGTTTCCTGCTCATCTAAAGTTCATATGAAGTTTTATTAGTTGTTTTGGATGTAACTCTACTTAATATATATGTTGTAGTCTTGAGAGCTTCTATCCAAAGAGACTCTGGCAAGGTAGAATGGCAAATCCTACTCCGCACAATATCATTAAGTGTTCTATTTCATCTTTCAGACACACCATTCATGGTCGGTGACCCTTGCCTGATATACTATGGGATGATACCACATTCTTCAACATATCTTGCAAAAGGTCCTAAATGTTGTTCACCTGAACCATCATATCTACCGTATTATTCACCACCATGATCAGATCTAACGCTTTTTAATCCTTTTTAAGAGTTGATTCTCAACTTCAGCCTTAAAATTTTTGAACACATCCAAGGATTGAGATTTTTCATGAATGAGATATATGTAGCCAAATCTTGAAAAGTCGTCTATGAACATTATAAAATATCATTGTCCATTCCAAGCAACCATAGGGAATGTACCACAAATATCTGTATGTATAATATCTAAGACGTCTAATTACCTATTATATTCAAATCTCCTTTATTGGTTTGTTTTCCTTTTGTACAGCTCACACACATTAAAACCTGTAAAATCTAAGGGATTTAGAATTTTAGTTGACATAAGCCTTTCTATCATTGACCTGGATATTTGTCCTAATCGTCTGTGCCATAATGATGCTGAACTCATATATGTAATTTTTCTTTTCATACCTTATGTAATAGAAATAAAGGATTCACTATAACAACAATATTCAAACAATAAAGACGATCAAATTCAGATAAGAAATTAGAACCAATAATGATAGAATTCTGAAATAAACTAAGTTTTCCATCACCAAATGAAATAGAGTAACCAACTTTATACAAAATATAAAATGAAATTAAGTTTCTACGAAAAGAAGGTGCAACAAAAATTCCATCTAGATCAAGGTAAAAACCACTCTTCAGCAACAATCTGAATTTTCCTATGACCTCGACATCTACTGATTCACTGTTCCCCACATAAAGGTACCTTTCAGATTGATTGGGTTTTTGGTAGCTCAGACAGGCCTGCATGGAGACGCTAACATAAGTAGTAGTTCCATAATCTTGCCACGAAGTGCGTTGTGGTACTGACGGAGTTGTTGAGCACGTGATTTAATTTATGTTCGTTGTAATACATGTACCTAGCGAATCAATCAGAACCGAAAGAAGACCTCCGTGAAGAGTGTCTTGGCTTTAATTTATATCATGAGCAAGTCCAGGGTCGAACACAGGGAGGCGAAGGAATAACTTAAGGTTAATTCAAAAATTTTGATCTAGGATTCCAATATGTATTTTTTGTATTTTTTATGCAAAAACAAATGATAACGCAAATGCGGATGAATTAAGACCCTAAAAAAACACACAACTAGGCCAAATTAATTTTAATGTGAAATTAATCTAATTTAATCTAATTATATATTTTTAATCCATTGATGAATACAAAATATTTTTTTGAATTTTAGGGGTTAAAAAGCAACAATGAAAAATACACACATTTTATGGGTTTTTCCGTAATTTTTCACACAACAGAATGCAAAAAATATGAAAAATTTACTGGAACATAGACATGATGCAAGGAGGCTACAGTAATTTTTTTGGAATTTTCGGACAAAATATGAATTTTTTATAGATTTTTAAATGAAAATAGAGTGATAGTGAGTAATTAATTCCTATAAATCCACATTATCAAATTAGGCAGAGAGCGAATTATCTCAAATATTTTATGAGCAATCGAGAAGATTTGAAATTTCACAAAAAAGATTTCTGTAGATTTAATTAACAATCATTTATCAAAATCACTCTACAATTTATTCGAGCCACAGGACAACTCCAATTGAGATGAACTTTGGGTAGTAATTAGAGCATACTTCAAGGCATCATTTCTGATTTTGAAATATGAATTTAAAACCACAGATTGGGTAAAATAAAAAGGATTTCATTTAAACTATTTTAGTTAATTCACCATCATTCACAAAAATACAAATAAATATCTAGATGGTAGAGAATTATTTGCTCAACATTATGCTATTTTTCATTAAATAAAAATGCTCAACAGGTGTCCAAAATTAACACATAAACAAAGGGTTGCCAATGCGACACAGAGTTAAAAGTGACAAAAGAATACATGCATATGGACTAAATTGTAATTACAAAAACATAACATTAAATATATGCAATTTTTACGTAAAATAAAAAATGGAAAATAGGAAGACCTCCTTCGTTCATTCCAGGTAGGGCGCAGAGAAGGGTGTCGGCGGTCGGCCTTCGGGGGGAGGGGGGCGCCGTCGCGCACAGTGGTGCGCGGGGTGGTGGTGATGCACGACCGGTGGTGCACCTGCGGGAGGCGGAAGGGAGGGGGCGTACTGGTGGGCGGATATGCGCGGAGGGAAGGAGCTAGCAGGCAGGTTTGTGGTAGTTTGGTGTGGCGACGCGCGAGGACGCTGAAGGGTCAGCGAGGAGGGAGGCTCTAATGGGTGGTGGCGGCAAGCTGGGAGAGGGGGCGTAGAAGCGCCGGTGGAGGGAGGCGCCGGCCGCTGGAGGAAGGAGGGCGGTGGCGCCTGCTTCCCTGCACTTTTTTTTGAATTTTTTGTGATTTTAATTTTTTTATTTTTTTATTTTCTTAAATAGGGAACAAATACAAATGAAAATGAAGGTGGAGTGATGGTATGATGTGATATAAATTAATGTTTTGGTGAAAATAACAAGGAAATAAAATGTAATGTAAAAATAAATAACAAGGAAAAGGAGAGGGAAAATACTTACCTGAGGTTCGCCCATTTGCGGAGCCTCGATTCGATTGGCAAAATAAAATCGGAGAAGCTATGCGACCTCGATGGGAAGCTCATGACATGAGGATGGTGGTCGCCGCGTATCTCTCCTGAAGGAGGTCGTCGCTTGAGGAGGATGCTTAGTCGTTATCACCAACAAAGCACTCCAAGCTCTCTCCTTTTTCTATTAGAATGGCAGATGCGGAAAAATGTGGATGTGGTGATGAATATAAAGAGAAGAGAAATGGAGGTTAGATAGGTGGTGGAGTTGAATGGGAGGTTAGATTATTGATGGAGTTGAATGGGAGGTTGGATGAAGAATATGGGTTGGAATGGAGGTTATTAAAAAATGGTGGAGTTGAATGGAAGTTGATGGTAGAAGTTATTGTAGAGAATAGAAAATTAATAAATAAAATAAATTAGGCTACTGAAATAAAATAAAAATAAAGATAAGAAAAAGAGTGGAGAATTTACAAAAGAAGACAACCAGCATGTACATTTTTTTGCTTTTCTAATTTATGTTTTCTATATTTTTTAGTAAAAGATATTTACAACAGAAAAATACAATAAAATACTAGAAATAAAATACAACACAACAATATTTTTTAAAGATTTTTTAGTAATATAAAAATATATAAAAATGAATAAAGGATGAATATTTACATTATATACAGTGTACACCTAGGTCCCAAAACCTATATTTTGCAAACGAGCTCCGATTTTAATGAAACCAATTCCATTGGATATATAATTTTCTAACTTAAACTTTAAAAGTGGGTTTGGTTAAATTGAAGTTCATATAGAGCGAGAATTTGGTCGGGAAATTGGACTTTACGGCTTTTTCTCTTTGGAATCTAGGAGTATTTATTTGAGGTAGAATTTATTTTGCATTTATGTATTTTTATATACATTTTTATGAATGTCAGATAAAGAATTAGACAAAAAGGAGTTGAATGGATTTATTAAAAATACATGAAGTTTTGGGCTATTTATAGGTGAAAACTCTTTTATTTTGTAATGTTTTATTATTAATTTCTTTTGTACAATCTAATATACAATAATTAGTGTATTTTATTTACAAGAGTTGTTTGTTAATTTATTGATTTTATGGATATTTATTTGAGATTTTATTCAAGATTTTGCTAAGATCAAGTTATTGAGATGATGAATCGTAGATTCATCATGTACCGAAGTCAATTAATTTTCGAATAAATCAAACTATGAAGCGTACCTTTCTTAGCACACCAAGCATAATAATTTCTGCATTGCTTCTTCATGTGTCCTTCAGCTCCACAAAAGAAACAAACCGTAGCTGATGGTTTCTTATTTTATTGTTTCTTATGAGGTATTGTGACTGTAACTTCCTTTTCCTGCTTCCGTTTATTTCTATTTCCCTTAGAAGTGGAGGAAAAATGAATGCTTTTTGTCTTATCTTTCTTCAGCCTTTCCTCTTCTTGAACACAATATAAGATGAGCTCATTTAGAGACCAAGTCTCTTTCTAACAGTTATATCTCACCTTAAATTGGTTGCATGAAGGAGGAAGAGATACAAGAACAAAATACACCAACAAGTCTTCAAAGAGTTCAAGTTTGAGTGTTTCTAACTTAGAAGCAACATGAGACATCTCCATGATATACTCCCTGATGTTGCCTTTTCCCTTGTACTGAATTAAAATCAGACTAGTCAAGAATGTACCAATTTCAACCTTTTCATTCTTGACAAATCGTTTTTCAAAGTGGGCAAGGAATTCTTTAATATTATTTATTTTCTCAGACTTACTACCCTTGAATGCTTCCAGAATAGCTCTTTTCATATCATGCACATATGTTTTACTATCGCAAGATCAATATCCATGACTTCGAGAACAATCAAAAATTTCTCCTACCATGACATAAAATTAGATCCATTTAACATTGGAATCGAATTGATGGTAGCAGTTATGTTGGTGGAATTCACATTTTAAAAAGATAACAAAATTACTCGCATAATTGCAATAAACAAAAATATTGAATATAGGTAAAATCCCATCACAAGATATCTACCACTCCATTACAGTTTTGTCTTTGGATAAAATATGACTTGTGAGTAATATCTTAACGTATTAATAAATATTGATGATATTAACATGCCAAATAGAAATCTACCTTTGGGTGGATTTAATATGCACAATAACAAACAATCATCACGTATTCAAAACTACAACCGCATACATAATTTTGTTGGATAATAATTTTCCTTTGGGTAAATATTTTTCTATATGAATTAGTGATGCATAACTATTCACATTTCGTCACACATCAATATCAACAACATTGACCTCTTTGATGACTTGTTGTTTTAACTAATGTATATCAAAACTTGTAAGTATAAGGGTGTTAATAGAATCGAATACCTTCGAATTCACGAGGATTCTAATTTAATTCATTATAAAATTTTTGAATTCGAACTCGAATCGAATTTCAAACGAATTTACTAGCTTAATTCAGACTCAATTCGTTTGAAGTTTTGAATATCAAATTCGATTCATTTTATTTTTAATTTAAATGTTAATTGATTTATTAAAGGTTATATAAATAATATTATATGAAAAATAATATAATATAAATATTTTATTCTATAAATCTAATTTTAAAAGTATATTACTAAGTTAAGTAGAAAAAACTATAAAATTGAGGAAAATATCGAACCAATACAACATAGTGGATAAAAGTGCATAAGTTTTATAATTATTATGTCTCTATAATCTAAATATACTCTTTTTTACATGATGAGGAAATGTATAAATACAATATAATTATATGAGCCTATCAAAGAGATATAATATCATTGACGAAAAAGCTGAACACACTATAATTATCATTGCATGTTAAAGCAAGACAAGATCAGATTTACATAGAAAGTTGATACAAATTAATATTATTATTTGAAATAATGATAATTGTAAAAAAAATAATGTAGCAAGATAACACCTCTTCATTAAGCGTGAGAATCTTCATTATCAAAAACTGATCCATGAAAATGGAATATATGAAATTTTGATGTACAATGGAATAACTTACATTATAGTGAGAAGAACTTGTATATTACTCATGTGATGATAAATGTCGCCTTGACAATGATAATCATCATGGATTGCCATGCTAGGAATTAAAACGAAAAAAACAACTGGGATATATCTTGATAACTTTGAATCACGATAAATGTTAAGGAGGAAGACGAAGTAGCAGAATCATCATTTTCACATCTAGGAGAAAGGCCACCATAATCTATCGTTGGTATTTAGGGTCTTTGGTAGATAATGAAAGGGAGAATGGAAAAGGCAGTGTAAGGAATGTAGGAACATGAAAATAAATGTGTGGGTGAGGATTTATAATAACAATCAACATTTGATTTTTCCTATTAGATTTCAAGACTAATATTTTTTTCTCTTTTTTTATATTTGATATTTAGTCTTTAACTAATAGGATTATACATACATATATATACATATTAGATTATGGCTTAGAGTTCTTTGTATACTCTTAATGCCTCAAAATTTTTGAATAGTATGCTAAGATTTATAATTGTACTTATACAAAGTCAGTCATACCTAAGCATTGTCACTAGGCTAAAATAATAAGTAAAGATATGAACTTAGATGTTTTGTATAACTGATGCATGAAGGGCCCACATTTCTAACTCATAATATTTTGCAATCAGACCACTTGAACTTAGTTATAAAGAGGGAAGGAAATATATTAGATCTCATTAGGGGGCTTAATGTTGTGTATACACGTCACGTATTGACAAGTCATGTCGGTATAGCGTGATACTGTGGGTACGGAAATCATAGCGGTGAAGGGTGAACATGATAAATCATATCAATGGAGCCTAGATATGATTATAAGTTTAAAAAATTAACCACTTAATAAATTTAGTATGTCGGTTTGAGAGTACCTTTAGTTTCCTGCGCATGTTATGCTTAGTGATATAATGCAAATGCTAAATCTTTCAATGTTAGTAGCTTTCTAATACATATTCATATACACTTTTCTACATATATTTACTTACGAATGAATTTGAATAGATGCATGTCAAGCTTTGTTGTAATTATGCTATAACTTTTTGCACAAGAATATTCAGAAAAGATCCTAATCAACCCAAAGTGGTTGTTACATACATACATACATACATACATATATATGTGTGTGTGTGTGTGTGTGTGTGTGTGTGTGTGTGTGTGTGTGTGTGTGTGTGTGTGTGTGTGTGTAAATATGCATGTATTATATGCATGCATATGTATGTAATATGCATATATAACTACAATGTTATATATATATATATGGATATAAAATATCAAATCAAATTATTATCGAACGAATTCAGGTAAATTCAGATTCGATTCATTTGGGAATCGAACCCCAAGTTAAATTCAAATTCAATTCATTTAGTTTCGAATCGATTTTTATGAATTTTTATCGAACGAATCTTAATCAAATTCGAATGATTCAATTCAATTAGCAGCCCTATATAAGTACTCATTCCTATATTCAAAACTATTTTTTAATTTTAATAATAAAAAAAGTCCTAATAGGAAATCGTGGGGCCTTAATCCAATGTTTCATTCTTAATTTGATGGGTATTATCAAAAGATAATAACACAATAGTAATAGGTTGTATAAGGATACAACAGACATGAACATAATAAGTGTAGTTCTCTTAAATTAGAGTGATCAACATTCTTAAGGCACAAAACATACACTAAAATTCAATCAACAGATTCTGGCACGAATATGAATGTCATTATCTAATAAATTAATGTTTTGAAAACAATAGATTTCACACGCCACATTTCATTAAATAATGAAAAGTAAAAAGATTGTATTAAGATGAATACAAAAGGAAATTAACAGCACGTTAGGAAATAAAGTTTTACAACAAATGAAAAAGGCAAGAATCTGTCATGAAAGAGGCATTGCACTATCAATGTTTCAAAGATGCAAAAGGGGAAATAATATGTACCGGAAAATTATGCACCATTGAAAGGAAAAAGGAGATGGACTTCCAAGGATAATTCCTTTCCATGAGACTCTCCACAATTCACCAAGTGCCTTTTAAGAGAGAGAACTAAAGAAGATATCAAGAGAGACGTACATAACTTCCCTATTGAGATGTGATTCAAATAGGAAAAAGATAACGTGTTATCTCTGGAGATCAAGACCGATTCCATAACTACCTTGAGAAATTTTCTCCCTTGATCTCTACATAAGTAAAATCTCACGTAACCAAAAAATACACTTGTGTCCAAAATAAATTGCTAATTTTATTTGATCACTGTCTTATATTGGATTATAAATAAAGTTGACAGACATATCTATCGTTGGATTTAAATTCCAACCGACCATTCAATGAATAAGCTTGTATTTCCAATGCCTTCCTCATGTAAGCATATTAATTGTGCATATTTCTATATACTAGCAAATGACCCACATTTCACCACGGATAAAAATTCATATTATTGGGAAACATATCAATAATATTACTGAAATTAATATTTAATAAATTGAGGAAAATAACTATATGAAAATCGTTTTGATGAAATATAGATGCATATTATTTAGTGTGAAGATATAACATGTGTACATCACTTATATTTTTAGTAAGCTTATATTGATTGCAAAACACATTTTGAAATGTTAATTTTATGTATTGAATTTTTAATGATTAAAAGATATATATATATATATATCATGGTTGTTTTATTTTTAGAATACTAAATTTAACTTAAGTGGATGCAGTAAAAGATATTCTAATTATTAGGAAAATATTATTATTATCTTTAAACTTAAATCCTTGGATAAAACATAGTTGACTTTTGACTTAAATGAAGTAGAACCTTACAATACCTAATAGGTAGTCCCATATTGAATACCTCTCATAAGTGGACTGTTGTCATAAATATAATTTTCATATTTCTTTCAGTGTATTTCTTTCATAATAGATGGACTCCAAAATTGCAATTTATTTAATTTATATATAATATGTATATGTATGTATTTGAGGAGAATATTTTATATATCATGTATCTTTTATTTCATAATTGTAATAAAATTAAATGCCTACATTTGGTTGTTTTTTTATAATGACATGTAAATATCGGGTAAAATTGATGTTAATGAATTTAGTATTAAGGGATGGCTTTCAAAATATGCATTGAAAAGTACAAAATATAAAATTAATGTTGAAAATTGAGGTGTATATTCCATTTAAGCCATCTTTTTATAATTGATGGAAATCGAAAATACATATCTATTTATGAAATAATGAAATGTATAATATACAAAATATTTATATAATTAACATATGCATATTAATAATTCAAAAATTTTGATTCATATAGGTATAATTTTTGAAAAATATAGAAAACTTTGAAAATATATTATAAAAGGCACTTGTTTTTGGTATATAATAATCTAAAAAATAAATTAATAATTAATTAATAATATAACATGGAATGACACATATAAAAGTAATTTTTATATAATTGAATAAAAGTAGATGATATATCTACTACTAAATATAGAAATATTACAAATAGAATGAGGGATAATAAAAGGGGAAGGGGAAAGAGAGGAGCACGACTCTTTCCCAACAGAATATAAGTTAGAGCTGCACATAAAGGCATCCACGTGTCACTATATTGAAGAGGGATAAGAAAAGGAGGAGGGGGAAAGAGAAGAGCATAAGTTGAAGTTGCACATAGAGGCATTCACGTGTCACTATATTGGGTAAAAACCCAACTTTAAAATAGTTAATAGATTTTCTCATAATTAGTACTTAACTAAAACTATATTTACTGTCATGTAATCACTTCATTCTATATAAGATATTTGCCTTTTTAGAGCACAATTTTGGATTCATGTACCTTTATGTAGTATACAACAACAACAACAAAGCCTTTTCCTACAATTAAGTAGGGTCGGCTACATGGATTCTTCGCCTCCATTCAGATCTATCTTGGGCCAATCCCGGGCTTATATCCACAAAACTAAGATCCCTTCGTATGGTCTCTTTCCAACACTTCTTGGGCCGTCCTCGCCCTCTCTTAGCCGGCTCAACATCCCAACACTCGCATCTCCTAACTGGTGCATCAGCTGATGTTCTTTGCAAATGTCCAAACCATCTTAAGCGGTTTTCTCGATCTTATCCTCGATCGGAGCTACACCAACTTTCTTTCTGGTTGCATCATTCCGAATCCGATCTTTACGTGTGTGTCCACACCTTAGCATTTAACAATACATACTACCTTTATGTAGTATATATTGTTAAAATCACATCTATCAGTTGTTCCAATAAGCTCCTCCCAGTAAAAGAAAACATGGATTGCAATTTTTTAAGTTGTTGATAATGTAATAACTATTGACATCAAGGATTTTACTGGTAACATATTTACGAAAAATTGATGTGCTATTGCAGATTGATGAAAGGTGGAGTTTTTGGGTAATTTGAATTTATCAAAGATCCCTTTCACCTGCATCTCCAACCTAATTGTTTATGAATACAATCAACCGTTAAAACATGCAAAGAGACCATGAAGGCCTTTCTGCCATGTCGATTTCAGCGATAATCACTTATAACTTGCTGGACAAATAATTTACTTCCAGTACCAAACTCTAGCATGCCACGATCTGCTAAAAGTATCGTCAAATCGTGCATCCCGCGCCATGAAAAGTGACACTTGCAGGATCAAACAACACCTTTCCAACAATGAAAACAGAAGCGAAACATGAACCTCTCAAATATTCCATTTTTCATATAAAAGCAGTTACTTTCTACAAGAGTTCCCACTGATCAGTTAAGTTAAAGGTTCCGCATATACGAGAAAAATAATCTGTTACGACATCATGCAGTTGTCGATAAGAAACTGCGACCCGAGGAGGCTGTCTACTGAGGAAGAAGTCATCGGGGAAATCTCAGAGTCCTAATGGACTAAGGGGTTCTAAAAAAATTGAATGAGATGGCTTACTCCTCTGCATCAGTCTCGCAGCAGTCAGAATCGATGCGAACAGATGTAACAATGGACTGAAGCAATAAATCATCGACGTCCCTTTTTGGAGACATGTCCAGTCTTCCGCTTGTGCCGGCTGAAGTCAGAGACGAATCTGAACGTCTGGCCACATCCACCCACCATGCATATATAAGGGCGGTCTCCAGTGTGCACTCTTATGTGTTCCGTCCGTGCCCACGCCCATTTGAACGTCATTTTGCAACCCTTCCACGGGCACTTGAGCGGACGGTCGTCCGCGTGGACGCGGCGGTGCTGCACCAGATATTTGTGGGAAAAGAACTTTTTCCCACATCCTTTGACCGGGCAGATGTTGCGCTTATGCAACACCAGGTCCTGTTTTGTGCTAAAGCTCATGGTGCAGCCCTCCACATCGCAAGGAAAATCCTGCAGGTCGCCATTGTCATCTGATCTCTCGCTAGCCTGTTGCTTCCCTTTCTTCTTGACCGTCTGCTTATCGATAGTCGATTTCTTAGCTTTCAGATTCTTGGTCAATGGTCTACTTCTCAGGCGTGTGCGAGGACCGCTTTCGACATCATCATCCACAGATGACTTGTGCAGTCGAGGAACCTTCACAGACTTGTTCTGTGATTGGGTAGAAGTCCGACTTTTCCATCCACTGCGAAGGGTCCTCTTCGCCTGCCCCGATGAATGCCCAGTTGAATCTTCAGGAGATTCATTGGAGTCATGTTTGGTATATCTCAGTCTTTTGGCAATCGATTTCTCTAGAGTCTTCTTCCTCTTTCTCGTGGATGTTCTCACACAGGGACTATCAGGGAGAACCTCCACTGGTCTCTCATCAGCATTCTCTAGCTCAGGCACATTATCAACCTCCCGTTCGAATTCGGGGACAAGCTCGTGCTCTTCATGCTCGTTCCTGCGGGGTATGTAGGGATGAAGCTGGTTCGACGTCCAAACCTTTCCGCACCACCTTCCCGCAATGGCCAATTTCTTGCCCCGTCTTCTCTCAAAGACCTTTAGCTTTCCAGGTGACTCGCCTGAAAGGTTGCGACCGTAGGCCTTGTAGATTATGGGATTGTAGGGTATCTGCTGGCTGTAGAGAGGAGATTTGCTAAGACTGGCGCTATAGTAAAGATTGATGCACATCTTCACTGCCCAATCGCTAACCATGGGAATCGTCTCCTCATCCTCCAAAGCAGACTTAATCGTCTTCAAGTCGTCCTCTGTCGCCGACCTGAAATTAATGTCTTTCCAGTCATAATTGATCCCCAACTCTTTTGATGCCAATCTTGCCTGGGCTTCTATTCTCGGATAATCTGCAAAAATAACAATGCAGTTCTTAATATTGATGCAAGACATGGGAAAATATCTGTATCTCGCGACCACCGGAAGATTATCTGGAAATCCGAAACAAGATGGGAAGAATAAACATCTTCTTTACTAAAAGATGGGAAGAATAGACAGGAATAATTTTCATAACATAGTTCCATGAAAAGAAACTTGGATTGCTAAAAGGTTTAACTGTACCAGGATTTTACCTGGATGACAGACGAGCATAACCTCAGCTCCACCAATCCGGCTAAGTTTCCCTTCTACCTCGACAGCATGCTCAAGGCAGAAAACATGCATTCTGGAAGAATCTTTGTCGGGCATAACATCCATCAGAGATACGCCCAAGTCCTTCAAAGATCCCAACGGCTTCCAACGCTCATCTGTCGTGGCTGCATGTTCATTTTGCATCTCCTTGGATTTATAGCGACAATCGGGAGAAACTGTAGGATTGGCAGACTCAAACTCCAATCTTTCCATCTCCCTGTCACTCTGAGAGTGCTCAACATGATCATCAGCCCAACGGTCATCATTTGCTTGCTCTGGAGGTTTTTGTCTCATCGATTCAGCATTCTCCTTATACATCCCCGGAGAATACTCCCATGCCATTCCCGGCACTCCGAGATTGTTGGATATCTCTCGAGAATCACCCGATTCCCCTATCTCAGAGCCTGGTTCACAAGAAAGATGGCTCGACGTTGCGGAGCCCCTTCTATAATTGCAAGATCTCAAAGAACTGAAGTCTTTCTTGAAACCAACTTCATCAGACTGTAGTTTCTCTTGATATTTGTCATCCTCTTCATCGACATCAGATGACGAGTCCCCATAAGCAGAAGCTAAGAGATCAAGGGCCGAAGGACCTTTCTGGCCCGTGGAAGCAGAAATATGAACTGCAGTCCGATTTGACGTCTCTATTTGATTGCGGTAAGTGCATTCCAAGTTGTCGTCCAGTACTTCACAGTTTGACCGCACTACGCAGAATGAGTATAAATTTTACTTCATATTTAGTTATTACAATGAGCAGAGAATTTATATATGTACAGTTACACATTGAACAAAAGGACAGCCACAACTCATATTGCGAACTTATAGGATAATTAAATGCATTGAGATGTGGAGAGAATAACTCGTAAAAAGAACACGGGTAAAGTTCCATACAAACATAATCTATATAGGCTGGAAATCTCCATATAGGATATAACTAAATCATCTCATAAAAATAATTCAAAATTTATGGCCGACTGAAATCTACAAAGAATCAAACTCCAGAACAAACTATAACGAATACAAAAAATTTTGACATGAAAGATGAGCATCATGTTTTCAATAAGATGTCTACCTGGTGTGGAAGTTTGTGCATATTGCTTCCTTAAAATCGCGGCATCCTTTGCTCGAAAAGATTCACCAATTCCCACGGTTTGGTCGATAAAAGATTCAGGATCAGCACACATAAGATATATAGCAGCAGCATCTGTAGGCTTAATGATCGCGACACAAGCGAAGCTCAATATTCCACATGTAACACATGAAAGAAGTCCTTGCTCCAACAACCCCTCACCATGAACTGTACTTTCCTTCTCGTGCTGCCTGTTCTGCGAGTCTGACGAGGTGCATGAGTCGACACTTCCAACATTGGGACGATTTCTTTTCAGCGAAGAAGATTTCCCCCTCCCATGGGGTGCACACCTGCCCCCCATGGGCTCATCAAGTGGAGACCCTGTCGAATCTTCTTGTGCTTCTTCGTGATTGCAGAAACCGAGTGACGGTTTGGATTTCATCTTCGTTTGGGTTCTTGATTGAGGATTGGAGCAGAACGAATCGCCGAATCTATTCTGTGGAAGCACTACGCATGACGATCCCTTATCAATGAGAAAATCAAGTAGATTATTGTTCTCCGTGACACTCTGAACAAAAAGCTCCTTAATCATTATTTCTCCTTCGCCCTTTAACTTATCTTTCAGCCGGGAACTTCGTGGTTCAGATGCACCACTTGCAGGTACTCTGCAAAAGGACATCAAGCATTGATGAACAAGCGAGGATCGATTGGTCATTAACCACCTCTTACTTTGAGGGTCAACTATTTGTATAATATCAGCATAGATCCTAAAATTTGATCGTTTTAACAATAAGGTAAAATCTCAACCATTTTCTTTAACCAGTTGCCAAATTAATATTCTACATTCAAGCATGTCGAAAACAAGAAAAGACGAGAGAGTTTAACGAGGTTCTAGGGCAAAAAAACTATAATTCCTTACGTGAGAATTTAGCAAGGCTCTAGGGCAGAAAAACTATGATTCCTTGCGTGGCAAATATTAGAATGGCTTAATCAGTCCATTTAAGCAAATGGACATGGTTGAGAGTCTTGAACAAACATGGGACTTGAATGGCGAAGCCTTATCCCACTATAAGTGGGGTCGGCTACATGGATTCTTGCTCAAATCTAGGTGGGAAATATCACGAGGGATATTGATATCGTCATTCCTATCGTCAAGGTTGTAGTAGTCGACAGCCGATACTCAGGGTCACTGATTAAGGATTAATCAGCAGTCAGGAGAGTAATCGGATTTAGTCAGTCATTAGTCGGTTTTGAATTTTTTAATTTTAAATATATAAATCAATTTTTATAACAATAGCCGTTTTAATATTTTTAAGTGCTTAAAAAATTATATCAAGAGAAGAAAAATGGAGCAAGTTCAGAACATAAAATGTTTGGTATATAGTTCAAGCAAATGTTCAAAAATCAAAAACATATACAACATGCCCAAAAGAATAATACAAGTGGAAAGTGAGACAAGTGTCACAAGTCAATGGATTCAATCCTCAATGTCATCATCCAAGCCCAGCTCTTCATCATCATCTTCTTCTTCTATATCCTCAATATGTAGCTCCTCCGCCTCATTCATCGATGTAGCATTGGAGCTCGAAGATGAAGTTCCCCTTCCAATTTCACCTCGTTGGCTCTTTCTCGGTTCCAAATTCTCTCCAGCACCACTAGCATGTGCTACAACACCTCATGTCAATCTGAAACCTGGAAAACCTCCTCATCACGAGCATCGACATCTCTGGTCCATTCGACCATGTGAGCAAGACCACGAGATAAGAGAGGATCCCTTTCTTTCTCAACTCGATGTTCATGTAGGTTGGAATTGAAACGTACGTACACAAGATCGTTCAGCTTCTTTATCTCAGCATGTTTCTCTTCTTGGTATGGATTCCAAGATCAAAAATAAATTTAAATTTATATCAATTACTATTTGTACACACTTAAATGGTCTAGTGGTAGTGCAATGTGTCTACCACCCTAAAGAGTAGGGGGTTCAAATCCCCACTTGTAGGGGTTGCGTTAGGAAGTCGACAGCCGGCGTAAAAAATAATCGAATCTTTCAACACGGATTTGAACAAGAATCCATGTAGCTGACCCTACTTATAGTGGGAGAAGGCTTCGTCATTTTTTTATCAATTACAAATTTAAATTTTACTATTACTAATCGAATTGGGTGTATGTAGTGGAGTCGTTACCGAGTCAAATGTACTCCAGTTACGCTCACATCCGGCGGATAAAGACGTCAAACTCAAGATCTTGATGGCTGTGACTTTCAATTGGGGCATGTCATCTCCATGATCATGCCATCAGTTAGCTATTAAAATAGAAAATTGGTAAATATAATAAAATAAAATATGGTTGACATGAATAGAAAATAATGACTAAAATACCTGGATCATAATTGTCATCATTTGTCATTCTTTATCTCACAGCTAAAGGCTTGCCAAAATCTCCACGACCAAGTCTGTATGCCGGAAGCTCGTCCCTGGTAATTGCATCTTGTATATTTTGGACAAAATCTTTCCATGCACTCCTTAAACCCTCTCCTCACCACAACATCCAGATCACCACGAGATTCAGTGTAGAAGAAAAATGGGTTCAAGTAATAAGCTGCTAGATGCAATGGAGTATCGAGCCTCCCTTTGGTCTTGGAGGTAACAACATCCACAAACAAATTGTATGACGACTCCACGCCATTGAATGATGCAATTATCCCATGCTTGTTTTCTTCAAGTCCTTTGTAGACAAAGTCCATAGATGGACGTCGATCTGCATCAACCACACACAATATAACAAACCAATGGGGTGAAAACTCTGACAGCATGTGCAATATGGTTCCAGAATGTAGGGTTGAATATGGAAATCACTTCTAGGTAGTGTATCATTTGCAGTCCCTCCACTCTTCTAAGGAAAACATCAATCTCAGATTATCCTTCTCATTTAGGCTCTCAAGATTCCTTTTTGATGTTGCGATCACATAAAAACATAAACTTTGAGCTCAGTAGCTAAATACATGGTAATTAAATCATGAGTCAAGATCATAAATAGCATACCGCAAGTAGAAAGAATGAGAAAAGTGACTAGAAATCTTGTTTGGCTGGCCTTGCAATGTCCCTCTTGCTGGTGAACTTGCGCATCAAGCTTAGAGTTTTGGTGTGAGAGTAGATGAACACCGTAAGCCTCTTCACCTTTGTGATTGCACTTACCTTAGTCTCTCTGCTTATCTCATCCAAAGCAAGATCAATGGAGTACGTGGCACACAAAGTCCACTAAATCCGCGTATCTTTGGTAAGCAGAAATCTTTCCTATGCTACATTGGCGGATGCATTATCCGCCACAATATGAACCACATTATCCACTCCCACTTTATTAAGACACTCCTCCACCAGCTTGAAGATGTATTTTGCGGTGCGAGCCTCATCTGAGGCATCTACTTCGAAAATGAAGTCTCCAAGGTGCAATTGACACAAAAATTGATGATGCTCCTTCCATGCATGTCTGTCCACGCATCAATCATCAAATAGCATCCTGTTGACTTCCGCGTATCACGATGGCATTGCAAGTCATCATGGATTTTCTCCACCTCCTTCTTTAGAAGTGGACCACTAAGCTCATACCTCGTGGGAGTCTTTAATCCGGGCCCATACTTCCCAATGGCCTCCACCATCTGCATGAAAGGTTTCATCGTCAATGCATTAAAAGGAATCGTCGATATATATGCCCAGTTGGCTATATACGGGATGACCTTATCACGATGATCCTTGAAGAATGCATCTTTTATGGTTATATGACGTGATGACCCTTTCACTTCTGCCCCAATACGTCGGATACTCGTGATCTCTTCGCCAAACCGCACCTTCAGTGATATCAATTTCTTCTCTCATCTCCTGAACATCAGCGGCTTTCTAGCTCTTCTTCCTGGCAATGTCATCAAGGTATGAGATCATCTTCTTCTTCGTCTTTTCATCCACCTTGGGACATGCAACCATGTTACCTCTTCATTGTGCTAGATGTTTCTTAAACCTGTATACACCTCCCTTGACAACCTTCTTGCACAATATGCAAGTAACCGTATTCGGATTTGCACGGTTCGAAAGGTAACCATATTGTCATACGAGATCAATTGATCCTGGCGACACGTAAAAAGATGAGTCCCTACCATAAGCGATGTTCGCTGGAGATGTAGCCATCGACATAGTCACAAACTCACAAGTTACTAATCAACAAACACAAAGCTAACCAAACTTACAAGTTACTAATCAACAAACACACAAGTTAGCCAATCAACAAACACAAAGCTAACTCATCTCACAAATTGAAGTTACTAATCAACAAACAAAATCACAAGTTGAAGTTACACATTAACTAACATAAAGCTAATCAACAACCACAAAAGATAAATAACCTAAATTACCTAACCATCATACAAATCAACAAGAAGTATATAAGCTAACGAACATGGAGGAGGGGGTGGCAGAGCGGTCGTCTGGTTGTCGGCTATGCAAAGAAGGGGGCAGTGACGCGCCAGAGGCGGTGGAGCGGCACAAGAAGTCTGGTTGGGGAAGAGGTGTGCGTAGTGGGGTCAGGGGGAGAGGGTTTGAATGGGTATTAGGGTTACTGTTAGACAATAAGCCCCAAATCCCATCTAATCGGATAATCGGGCTTAGAGTTTAGGCCTAAACCCAAATTTGAAATCTCTATGCAAAAGTCGTCCAACTAGGCTAACTAGACGCCCATTTAATCAGATCAACCTGACTATAGGCCGATTTGGTCAAAAGTCGAGTCGGGTACCCCCCCCCCCCACTCGACTAGTCGGTCTGAATAGTCTGCCTAGTCGGCCGACTATTACAACACAACCTATTGTTTTCTGGATATCGACAATATGAGGTCAATATATTGCAAATATATTTTCGATATATTGCATGTCAGCGATATATCGCCGAGACAGAGAATCTTCTAGGCAGATTTCCACCGAAATCGACCCCATTTCGCCCAATATCGCCTCATTTCACCTGTATCCTGCTGGAACCTCTTCTCTGAAGCATCTTCCTTCCTTCTTTGATCTAAGCTCAAGAGCTACTCCAAATTTTATGTTAGAATAGTGTGGTACGTGTGCTTAACTTAGCTACTTTGATTACAATTCCAATGTTTATTAATATCATCGATATATCCTTTTCGGGACAGACTGATACAATATCGACATCGATATTTTCTATCTTGATCAAATCCATGTTGAAAAAACATGGGACTTACACTAAATAAATCACATGAAGTTTATATGATTTGGTGGTACCCACTTAAATGGTTTGGTGGTAGTGCAATGTACCTACCACTCAAAAGACCAGGGTTCAAATCCCTCCATGTAGAGGTTGCGTTAGGTAGATGACAGTCACCATAACATATAGTCGAATCTTTCAACATGGATTTGAGCAAGAATCCATGTAGCCGACCCTACTTATAGTGGGAGAAGGCTTTGGCACTTTTTTAAGTTTATATAAAACTCTGTATCTCGTACTAAAAAATTGACAATAAGCATAACAATGTCAAGGTACATATGAAGCTAGGGATGAAAACTGTAGAGAGAGTTAGCTTCTATTATTATTATATGTTTATGTACCCTGTTTATATTTATCGCTTCTATTTAGACATCCATGTAATTTACCCCTACGGCCTCTCCCGATATAAGAGAGCCTAGGGTTTTCTTATTATCATAACGAAGACTCCCTTTCGTCTAACATGGTATCAGAGCCACCCTAGGGCTCTTTTCCCTACCCCCCACCCGCCGCCCCCACCTTCTCTCCTCCATCCCGGCGGCGTCCAGCCGCTATCGGCCCCACCAACCGCTGCCTGCGGCCCCACCAGCCGCCCGAGCGGCCCCACCAGCCCCTCCCAGCCGCCCCTGCGGCACCGCCGGGTGCCCTAGCAGCCCAGCCAGCCGCTGTTTGTCGCCCCAGCGGCAGCCAGCACACCCAGCGGCACTCCCTGCCGCACCCACAGCCCTAGCGGCAATCCCATCAGCCGTAGTAGGGGTTCCGTGGCCCCCACCAGCACTTAGGCGTCGCTCTCAAGGCCGTTCAAGGGCTGTATTGCTTCCTTGGAAGCGTGCCCTAGACCTTTCTTCCTCGGCGTTATGGATTTGAGTGCGTAAAGGTCTACACACGTACTCAAATCCGATGAAGTTGGTGTAGACATTCATCACATTGTCTATCCTCCCTTCGTCTTCTTCCAGCAGCAGTATGTCAGAATCGAAAGTCGATTTGCCCTCCACCGGCGCATTCAAAGGTCCGACGCCGATAGTGAAGATGGACGGGTCTAACTATGAGTTATGGGCCATGCAGTTCATGAGCCTCATGAAATCAAACGGTAAGAAACACATTCTTACCGAGGATGAGCCTGCGGAGAAGACAGGGATCTATGCCTCATGGGAGGCAGATGATGCTTATGCAAAGGTATGGTTATCGGGTACGTTGACGATGGAGATAGCTAATGATGTCCTCCATCAGCCCACTGCTAAGGCAATGTGGGACATTCTTGCTGCTACATATTCGCAGGTGCGAAATGAGACAAAGATGTTGCAGCTTCAGCATGACATCTTTACGATGAAGCAGGCCGGCAGACCTCTCCACTCTCTATACACATCTCTAAGAGGGATGTTTGAGAAGCTCTACAGTACCATCCCTCTGACTGCTACTCCAGAGCAGCAGAAGACGTTCCGGAACGCCACCATGGTGGGTGTTCTACTTGCTGCACTCGACCCTGAGTATGATGCTGCACGGTCACAGATCTTAGCAGATGCAGTCATTCCTCCAGTGGAGGATGTATACAGGAGGCTCAGCCGTATCCCAGTTTCCTCCAGCTCTTCTACTCCACCCCCATCTGCGATGGCAGCTTCGCGTGGGAGAGGTGGACCATCCTCTTGGCGTGGCCGTGGACGTGGCCGTGGCTCTCAGGGAAGAGGCGGTCGACCTAGTCAGACGTGCTCATATTGTCACAGACCTGGACACTCAGAGGAGACATGCTACTCAAAGCATGGGTTCCCAACATCAGCACGGGTTGCAGAGCATTCACAGTCTCCATTACCGTCTACTGCAGATCATAGATTTGACGAACTCGTGGCCCGTCTCCGTGATATTATGCCACAGCCTTCTGGTGATTCATCTGGTGGCTCCTCTGATATTGCTGCCACAGCCTCAGCCAGTTCTTCTGCCGCTGCCAGTTCCTCAGGTAGATCTTCAGCGATCATTTCTTCACATGATATATCTGACTGGGTTATAGATTCCGGAGCTACACATCATCTGTGTCGAGATAGAGGTAGATTACAGGCCTACAGGGCTATTCCTCCAGGTCGCTCAGTGCAGATAGCAGATGGTTCCCATTCACCCCTTATTGGTCAGGGGGAGGTTTTCTTAACCTCTGCTATGCAGTTACAGAATGTTTTACATGCTCCTGAATTCTCACTGAATTTGCTGTCTATTAGTCAGATTACAAAGGATTTGAATTGTCGAGCTATATTTGACCCGTCTTCTCTCATTTTTCAGGACATACTCACGGGCAAGGTGATTGGCTGTGGCTCTGAGCAGAACGGTCTATATCGGCTGGTCCGGAATTCCTATGCTGGCATCTCCACTCACTCTGCTGGACCAGTTTCACCATACATTTGGCATCTTCGTTTTGGTCACCTTCCGCTCCAGAAGATGCGCCATCTTCTGCCCCAGATCTCTCCAAGTTCGTCGTTTCGTTGTGAAACATGTCAGTTAGGAAAGCATCACAGGTCGAGCTTTCCAGGTCGTCAGAGTCGGAGCAGTAGCTCCCCTTTTGAGTTGTTGCATATAGATATATGGGATCCAAGTCATGTGCCCGATCATCAGGGGCACCGGTTCTATCTTGTGGTAGTAGATGATTTTTCCCGTGTCTCTTGGGTTTTTCTTCTGAAGAATAAGTCTGAAGCAGGAGATGTTATTAAAAATTTGATTAATGAAGTGCAAAATGTTTTTTCGTCTTCAGTAAAATATGTTCAGACTGATAATGCCCTGGAATTTTGTACACGTTCTCTTTCTCAATTTCTGTCATCGAAAGGTATTATTCATCAAACCACCTGTGCATATACATCCCAACAAAATGGGGTGGCGGAAAGAAAGCATCACCATCTCTTGGATATCACTCGTACCTTATTGATTCAAAGGTGTGCCCCTATTTCTTTCTGGGGGGATGCTGTCCTTACTGCATGCTATCTGGTCAATAGAATGCCATCCTCTGTCCTTGGAGAGAAGATCCCCATTTCTCTTATTTTTCCTGACAAGGACCTATTCTCACTACCACCTCGTGTTTTTGGTGCTGTGGCTTTTGTCCATCGTCTTTCTCCTGGACTTGACAAGCTCTCTCCAAGAGCAGTCAAGTGTGTCTTTGTTGGGTATTCCAGAACACAGAAGGGATACCGGTGTTATGATCCTACTACCAACAGGTACTTTGTTAGTGCGGATGTCACTTTCTTCGAGTCGGTCATGTACTTCTCGCCAGCTGGGGACAGAATGGTACCATCCACCAGAGCTGATGATATTTTGGTTCCACCACCACCTACTTGTCATTTACCTGACTCATCTCCTGTGTCCATTCCTATGTCAGCACCACCACCACCATCACCACCTCCACCACCACCTCCACCTCCACCCGGTCCACGGCGAATCGTTTCACCATTTCCTAACCACTATACGCGTCGGTCAGGTCCTGCTCAGAAGATAACTCAGCCAATCACTACGCCTCAGGTATGTTCAGATGATGTTACTAATGACGGGTCAGGTTCGGTACCTATGCAGGATGACTCCTTACAGGTGGACGCAGATGGTGATCTGGATGTTCCGATTGCTATTCGGAAACCGAGACGACAGTGTGCATCCTATCCACTTGCTTCACAGGTTTCCTTTCACCGACTCACAGGTGATTTCCAGCAGTTTGCCACAGCTTTGTCTTCTGTGGACATACCACGGACATACCAGGACGCCTTGCAGAGTGAATGCTGGAGACGAGCTATGGAAGAAGAAATGGAGGCCTTGCAGTCCCGTGGCACATGGACTTTGGTCCCTGCACCACCTGATGCATCAGTTGTCAGCTGCAAATGGGTCTTCACAGCCAAATATCATGCGGATGGCACATTGGATAGGTACAAAGCACGCCTGGTTGCCCGAGGATTTACACAGACATATGGCGTTGACTACATGGATACATTCTCTCCAGTTGCGAGACACTCGACTCTCCGTATCCTCCTGTCTGTTGCAGTGGTTCGTGACTGGAGCATTTATCAGCTAGACGTCAAGAATGCCTTTCTGTACGGGGACTTACAGGAGGAAGTCTACATGCAGCAGCCACCCGGGTTTACTGCTGAGGGGGAGAAGCATATGGTATGTAGACTTCACAAAGCGATATATGGACTTAAACAGAGTCCACGAGCGTGGTTCCAGAAACTGTCCAACCTAATTGAACACCAGGGATTTAAGAGGTCCAATGCTGACCATTCGTTATTTGTCCAGAAATCCTCGGCAGGTACGGTTGTTATAATGGTATATGTGGATGATATTCTTGTCACAGGAGATGATACTCAGGGCATAGCAAAGGCAAAGGCATTCCTAGGTCGTCAGTTTGTGACAAAGGATCTTGGAACCCTAAGATATTTTCTGGGGTTGGAATTTGCAAGGAATGCACATGGTCTAGTGATGACACAACGGAAGTACATTACTGACTTCCTAGTTGAGACTGGTATGGATGGGTGCAAACCATCTAGCATCCCCATGGATCCCAGCATGAAGATATATGATGATGATACTGATGAAGTGGATAAGAGGAGATATAGAGAGATGGTGGGAAAACTCCTCTATATCACCATAACTCGCCCAGACATTCAGTTTGCAGTTAGCAGGGTGAGTCAGTTTATGGAGCAGCCAAGACAGGTTCACATGGATGCTATACACATGATACTGAGGTATCTAAAGACTTCTCCAGGTTCAGGGCTGCTATTTAGAAAGGGCACGGACTTATCTGTCTCAGCATGTGCAGATGCAGATTATGCAGGATGTCCTAAGGACCGAAAATCAACCTCAGGGTTTGCAGTGTTTGTTGGCGGCTCCTTGGTTTCTTGGAAAAGCAAGAAACAAACTGTTGTGGCCAGGTCCAGTGCTGAATCTGAGTATAGGGCCATGGCTCAAGCCAGTACGGAGATGATGTGGGTTCGCTCAGTACTAGAAGATCTACATGTAGTCGTATCTCTACCTATGAAGCTTCAGTGTGACAATCAGGCAGCGTTGTTCATTGCCAACAATCCAGCCTTCCATGAGAGGACCAAGCATATTGAAGTTGACTGCCATTACACCAGGGACCTAATCCAGAGAGGATTCATATCCACGGCCCATGTTAGCTCAGGGGATCAGACTGCCGATGTATTCACCAAGCCATTGCTCAGAGGACCTTTCCAGAGATGTTCATCCAAGCTGAGCATGATCGACATCTATGCTCCACCTTGAGGGGGAGTGTAGAGAGAGTTAGCTTCTATTATTATTATATGTTTATGTACCCTGTTTATATTTATCGCTTCTATTTAGACATCCATGTAATTTACCCCTACGGCCTCTCCCTATATAAGAGAGCCTAGGGTTTTCTTATTATCATAACGAAGACTCCCTTTCGTCTAACAAAAACATATACGAATATATCCGAATATTCGCTTACCCTATTCGAAAAAATACGGGATACGGATATCCGTATCCGAATTTTAATTGAATACAAATAGAATATGGATAAGGGTTATAAAAATATTCCGGATACGGATATGGTAATGGCTTGAACATCCTGATCTGAATATCCGAATACAACATTTAATATTATTTTATATATTAGTTAATATAATATAAGCCACAATCCCGTGTTATTATATTGGCATTATATATTAAATAATACAACATATTAATGATATTAATAAACTTCCGTTTGTTTGGGGATGAGCATGAATAAAAGTTATGAACCCTATTCCCTTTTTTGCTTCCGATCAAGAGCGCAGGTCACCTCGATGCCCTCATGGTGCAACTTATTTATATTTCATTGTCATTTTTAAAAATCATTAATGAACTTTGATAAAAAAAAATTCAATTCGCATTCGTATTCGTATGTGGTCTTTATCTGATCTGTATTCAGATTCCATGTTTATTGGATCCATATTTGGATTCACTCTTTATTCGATTCATATTTGGATTGGTTCTTTATATGATACGGTATTCAGATTCGACAAATATCCGATTCGAATTCGTATCCGCATTTTTAAGGATATGATTTCCTTAATGTATATCCGAATCATATCCGTATCCATATTCGTATTCGATAGAGATGAAGCGAATATGGATATGGAAATAGGCATATCCGATCCGTTTTCATCTCTACATGAAGCTCCGGCAACATGCAAAAACCAAACCTCGTTAACATGATAGTTTGGATCTATCAGACAGGAGAAAATATTGGCCACTCTAGGCCAGTTTCCTTATGCATAGTCAGCAAGTAGTAGTAGTAGTAGTAGTAGTACCAGTATATACATAGTTCAATGACGAAATGCAGGAACAACCCTTTCCCATGTTTAGTCGTATACATGGATTACTTTACTTGCTTCTCCTCTAATTAAGCTATGCTGAAACTTCATCCCAAAATAAGGAATGTTTTTTTTCCCTTTTGACTCTTTCTTGGTCTTCTCTAACCTCTATAATTATTGTAATGCTCCTCAGGGAGCAGCCATGTAACCTCCTAAGTAAGGGTGCAAACCATCACGAGCATGTCTACCAAACACTAACGTCTCCAAAACAGTCTCATAGTGCAATCTTATTTTCTTTGAGTGGTAATGCATGCATTTAAGCGATCCTCATTTCTGTGAAAGGCCGTCTTTGTGAAATGGATTTTTTTTGTGAATGCCCAAACATGACACCTTTTACCGTCAAAGCAATTTAAATCATAAATACTATTCATCTTATCAAGTCAGGTTATTGGATAAATGGAGTTTGGGTGTGAATCCATTAACGTTGTCCAATATAAACTATATGCATCCCCTCCTTATTTGAAGAAAGAGGAAAAAACTTAGCCACCTTTAAAAGGTTGTAAGGTCATTGTTCCAGTGGTTTTCTTCCTCCCATATTGTGTCTGAGCCAAAAACATAACCGTTGTGTCAAATCAATCTGAAACAATCTTGATGAAACCCTAAACAATCAAATGAATTCCATACTTGCTTTTAAACAAGTAAGCAAAGACACCTTGATCAGTCATCGTTGAGATAATTGTATCTCCAGTTATGTTTTTCCTGATTTTACATTCTCTTTATGTACTTCTCTATAATTAACCCGGAGCTTTTCTCCTATATAAGAAAGCCCTAGGGTCTCGTCTAATGCATAAGTTTTGTTTCTCCCAACATGGTATCAAAGCAGCAGTCCTAGACCGGGTTCCCTTATCCCACCCTAAAATCCTAACCCCTCCCCCGCCCGGTGCCGCCAGTCCCTCACTTCGGCGTCGCCGCAGGCCCCCTCCGACATCTCCGCAAGCCTCCTCACGTCGCCAGGCACAACCAGCAAGGCTGCAGCAGGCCCAGGGGCATCGCCAACGCTGCCCTCTGTGCGCCTGCAGCTCCGCCCGCACAAGCCAAGGGTCCAACCTGCAGGGACTGCGCCTGCATAAGATCTACGCGCTGCCAGCAAGTCCTCTGCTCTCTGTCACGCGTCGAACGGGGGATCCCAACTTCCGCCTTGCGGGTCACCAATATGCTTCGATGACCCAAGAAGTTGTTGAGCACCTCTATTCTGTGCCCTGAAGGCATATTTTTGATCGGATAGTGTAATTTCTCTCATATAAATCACATCTTAAGGAACTAGAACTCACCACAAATCGATGAGGATGGTTGTATTTGTCTACAGATACAACCACTCCTCTTAATGATTGTGTATACGCTCTCGGATTATTCTACTACTCAGTAGTCAGTGGTTCTCATTATTGGTGTGATGTCAAAAAACAAGAGTGGCGTGTTTTCTTCTTGGGATATTTACACCAATAACCCTGAGTAATATGGTAATTACCCCAGGAACCCTCGATAAACACGAATTACACCTAAAACCCCAAATAATGGTTAACCTTTACATGGCATAACCCTGTGTCAACTTCCGTCTTATTTCTCCGTTAACTCTAACGGAAAAAGCCAATATTGTCCTTCCAAACCCATTATATTTACAACAAGATGCCATCCATCAAAACTGTAACGGAAAAAGTCTATTTTACCCTTCCAACTCCATCATATTTACAACATGATGCCATTCATGAAACAAAATAACCCCCTCCCCGTTCGTTCGTCTTCAGAGCCTCCGATCCGAGCTCCCCCACCTCCGCCCGAGAGTTCCCCTCTCCTTCCGCCGGTCGCCCGCAAGCTCGAGCACTCCTTTCCCGCGCGCCTGCGCCCAGCTCGAGATCTGACCGCCCGAGCCGCAAGCTCCAGACCCCCCTCGTCTGGGGGGACCCATCCCCCTCGCTCGCGCCCAAGCCCCAGGTCGCCCCCTTCCCCTCCGGCACCGCCCACGACGGGAATTCGCCGATCGATGATCAGGACCAAGCCAGAGCTGGATCCTCGACGGGAAGTGCCGCTCGTTGGACTCGTCTTCTGCCTCTGTGTACCGACCCTTCCCACCAAATCGCAACCGGCGTATATGTACCCTCAGGTTATTGACTCTCACGGAAACTTTTATGAAGCACTCGTCTTTGAAGCCAACTTTGTACTCAAATTGGAATGCCGCCTCGAGTTTCTGATGCGCGAGTGCATACCGCAGAATCGGCTCCATTGCCTCCAGCTCCTTCTGCCCATCCAGATCGGGTCCCTGTCATTGCAGAGGTCAACGGGGTTTTTTGGAGGGGGGCAGGGGATGTCGACGGTTCCGCGGGGGGTTGGAGGGGGCGGGGCGCCTTGCAGACGTCAACGGCGATGACGAGGGGGTGGGGGATGTTGTGGGGAGTGGGTTCCGCGGGGGGGGGGGGCATTGGGGGTTCCTGTAAGCGGAACAGAAGCGAGTACCTCAAACAGCCCTCCCACCTCCACCGTGTCCGGAGGACATGTGCTTCCTCTTCCATCTCCCACACAGAGCATCTCCATCCTGCTTCCTAATCCTGAGCTCACGACCCACAGCCCCATCGAGTAACCAAACACCTGCACACAACCCCACCAACACCTTTCTGTATCCCGTTTCCCGCTCTATCCCAAGCAAGCACTCATCACCAGGCTCCCCTTCATCCACAACCACCACTGGAGCACACACATCACCCGTTTTTCTTCCATCCCTATCTAAGTTTTAATGCAATAACCCATAGACTGAGCCCAGATCGGGTCCCTGCCATTGCGAACTTGCACGACCTTTTTCGGAGAACACGGAGGGGCATAACTACTTAGCATACGGTCATCGCTGCGACGGGCGAATACCCACGTAGAGCCCACAGTCCATGGACATCCAGAGCATACGAGACGGTGCAAGTAGCAGGCCGTGCGACAGCGTACTCCGGCGAAGTATCGCACAGGACACAAAACTTAGCAAGAATGTGACCCAGGACTCTCATGAAAAGAGCCTCCCAATCTGCCCGGGCCCAATCCAGGAGCTCTCTCATGGCGTGTCTGCAGTCGAGTACCGCATCAATATTGGAGCTCAGTACAAGGAAGTACAACGCACCGACATCGGCTACGGCATCGAATGCACATACACATATCCAAAACGTGCGAGTTAGGAGGAGGAGGGCAAAGGGGTTGGGGAATTGGCTATGAATGTCAAAATCAGGGAGGTCCGGCTCATCGGTAGAGAGTGTGGCTCGCCTGGGAACCCACCCCCTCGCCCGCGTCCAAGCCCCAGGTCGCCCCCTTCCCCTCCCACGCCACCCAGGTCGCCTGCGCTCTGCCTCTTCTAGGAACCCATCCTCCTCGCCCGCGCCGCCCCCAGATCGCTCGCCTGGAACCCCTCCCACCTGCAATTTCATGTTCCAGGTCAAGTCCACCTCCTCTTTCTTTTCTTTTTTTATTTTCGATTAATCTCAACCGTTAAATCACAGATAGGTTAGATTAACTCAGCTATATGGTTGAGTTAATGAAGTTAACTAACGGAGGGTTATGGGAGTAAGACGAAGCCATTATTCGGGGTTTTAGGTGTAATTCGTGTTTATCGAAGGTTCCTGGGGTAATTACCATATTACTCAGGGTTATGGGTGTAAATATCCCTTTCTTCTTTCGGTGCCTTCAAGGGTCCGACTCCCATCGTGCAGATGGATGGGACCAACTACGAGTTATGGTCCATGCAGTTTCATACTCTTATGCAGTGCTATAATAAGGAGCACATTCTGACGGAAAAAGAGCCAACAGGCAAAAATGGGGCTACTGCTTCGTGGAAACAAGATGATGCATATGCTCGCATTTGGCTCTCCGGGACGCTCACCACGGAGATTGCCAACGATACGGTCAACGTCCCACAGCAAAGGCTATGTGGGACATCTTAGCCACCACATATGAGCATGCAAAGAATGAGAGCAAGATTCTTCAGTTGCAGTTTGACATTTTCTCCACCAAACAGAATGATCGACCACTCCATCAGCACTTCTCTCATCTTAGAAGCATGTTTGAGCGACTGCACAGCTTCATGCCTATTACTACTGTTGGAGAATGTAATAGGTGGGTAATTGGATCTCACCAAGATCCAATTACCCCACTCAAGTTTAGTCCTACATGGATGAGCGTTGGGACTCCGGTTTGTCTGAGAGGCTATATAAGGAGCCACACACCCCCTGTACTCATTGAGAGATTTTTAAAGAATATCCAGCCACTTTGAGGGCTTCTCCCATGGTTTCATCCCGCTCTTTAGGGAGTCGGGTTTCACGTAAATCTTTGTGTTCTTATCTGTATTATTTTGTTTATCGATTCCGCTTCCGCTTCTAAGATTTCAACATGGTATCAAAGTGGGTTTGATTCTCGAGAATTTTAAGTTCTTTATTCTTTATTCGAGAATCATTTTAAGAGTTCTTGAAGATTTATTTATTGGAGATTATTGTTTATATTATGAGGAGGATTGTTCCTAGAATTTCTGCCTTTTTTCTTGAGATCGTGCAATATGAAGAAACTAGGGTTTCCAAATAGGAACCCTAATCTCTTCGACGAGACGACAACATGCCTTTCTCGATCCTCTCTTCTACGACTGCGGTGTTGCCCCATAGTCTATCCCTTGGTTCCTGGAGGCACCCATCTGCAGTGCCCTATCTCCAGGCGTCTTAGCCGCATGCTGCGGCATCATCTCTCGCACCGGAAATCAAAGTCGCGCAGGGAATGATGCAACCAGTGCACAACCACGGCTTCCCTCTCCCGCACATCGAGCTTCTCCAGGTCCAACATTGGCCCAGGTGCACATGTGGCACCCCAGTGGCCTCCTTGCTCAGAAGAACTCCTCCAGATGGCTTCGGCAACGAACTCCTCTCCAGCACGCCAAGGCTACGAGCGTGCCTAGGCAGCGGGCCTCCTCTTCCTGGCGACATCTCCGGGTCTAACTCCAGGCCATACGTTGTCTGGTATCGCTCCTGGTGGCGAGTCCCTGGCAACAACTCCAACATCCGACGGCGACGCCGCACCCCAGCAGCCTCCGCTCCTCCATCATCGTGTCCCCGCTCCGGGTCCTCTCTACTTTGCCGCAGGCGAGCCCTCCATCGTCGTGTCCCAGCAGCCTTATCTCTTGGGTTTTCTTACTAAACCAAAAGTCTGAAGCAGGTTTTATCATTAAATCTGTTCTTATTGAGGTCATAAATATCTTTTCTGCTAATGTGAAATTTATTCGTACGGAAAATGCCTTGGAGTTTTCCACATTACAGTTATCGAAATTTCTCAGATCCCTGGGCATTGTTCATCAGACCTCTTGTACCTATAATTCTCAGCAGAATGGTATTGCGGAACACAAACATCGTCACCTTCTTGATGTCACGAGGACCCTTCTGATTCAGAGTCGTGATCCACATTCGTTTTGGGGAGATGTGGTTCTCACTGCTTGCTACTTGGTGAACTGTATGCCATCCACTATACTTGGAGAAAAGGTCCCTTTCTCGATTGCATTTCTCAAGAAGAACCAGTTCTCATTTTTTTGAATAAGAAACGGGTGAGCCCCCTTACGGGGGTCACCGCCTTAGAATTTCATTAGATTGAATATAAAGTACAGTACATTATCGTGAACTCCAGAAACTGTGGAGTGCAATATAGTGAAAAGCAACATTTTCGGGGTAAAACCTTTGATTATTGAAAATCAAATCATTCCCTGCCATCCATATTGCCCATAACACAGAAAATGCCCTGGAGCAGTCCATTGAATTGCCTCCGATCGTACGGATAGATTTCCAGAATTCCGTGGCTCCCTTGTTCCGAATCCGGTGGACGTCTGCCGTCCTCCAAATCCCTTCCAATCCGGACAAAACCAGTTCTCCTTGACTCCCAGAGTTTTTGGATCTGTGGCATTTGTCCACAATTTCACTCCTGACCGTGACAAGCTCTCACCTAGAGTTGTCAAATGTGTCTTTGTTGGTTATTCTCATACCCAAAAGGGGTATCGATATTTTGATCATGTAGGAAGAAAATATTATGTGAGTGTTGATGTTACGTTCTTTGAGTCTATTATGTATTTTCTCCTACATGAGACAGGTTATTGTTGTACAACCGAGCCCACGACGAGCCATTAAGCAATAAATGTTATTGCAAATATCATTCCCTGATCTGAAATGAAGAGTAACTAATTTGCATAATAGGTCCCTTAGTACAATTAGGGTTATGTACCATGGCTATCTTAATGATCATACAACTGTTGATTCAATTATTGAATCATAGAGGCTGGTGCTTGGATGAATATCTAAAGAGTTATATTGATGACTCATCAATCACTGTCAAATGATTGTTAAGAGATGATCTCCAGCCTGAGTAGGAGATGACAATCTTTTCTCATTTGGTTGATAACTGATCGACCTCTTGATGCAAGTCCTCTGCATGGGAATAGAGATTCAGAGGTGTCAGATTAGTTAGGTCAAAGAGTTGACTTAATGAGATCGAGATAACCAAAGACCTATGTCGTATGCTGTCATGATATAGGCACGCATCCTTTGACCGGAGACAGATGTGTTACTATATTTTTGAGTATGTACATTTGGCAGACTAATAGGTTGATGACCTAACCAAGGTCTATACATCGGCGCACTGGTGTGCATGCAAGGACATATGAGTAATACGATCTCTCAAAGGGATCATATAGATTCATTGCTGAATCGGAAGACGTGAGCTCACTCATGAGATGTTGGGAAGAATCAAATTCCACGTGTAGTCGTCTCGCTTTGGAAGCTTGATAGAATTTTTAAGGTTTGACATATGTTTTTGGAAAGTATATGATCAACACCTAGGTATGATATGTGCTTTTGAAAAGTATATGATCGATACAAACTCCCAATGATCGAATGAGAACCTTAATGATAAAATCCTAATGGAGACAAACTAAAAGAGATCTAAAACTTCGGATTTATTCTGGATCTTCCAGTATGCAGGATGTACAGGTATTAGGAATACCTGAGGGTGATGTGATCATAAAGGATTGTATAACCATGCTTCTTCCATTCCGACGGAGTGATGAAACAGGTCTGGATTTTAGTGACTCCTCTCATAGAGAAGTAATCTGATCTTAGTCCAAATGTTGGTCATTGATCTGAATGTGATTCAGATGTAATGAGAGGAATAGATTTGCGGTCTTGATTTAATCAAGCATCTATGGGAGGTCCGCAAGATCTGGATTTCAGATATGATCTCAATATCCAAGTCACTATAAGTGGAACAATACAGTCGCCATGTCCTTATCTCCAAGTATCCATGGAGAAAGCGCATTATCCTTGAAAGAGTTCATGGATAATTTCATTGTTGATATATTTGTCCGAGCATTGAGAAATGGATAATTAAATTTGATTTAATTATCATGAATAATATTAATTTGATTTATATTATAAGGAGAGTTATTTGAGATAATTAAATGTGATTTAGTTACCAAAGATGTGAATAATGTGAATGTAATTCATATTATTTGGGCACATGAGAATAGAGATCCAACATGATTAAATGTGATTTAATTATCATGGATATGAATAATGTAGATAGCATTATCCATATTATTCAGGTATATTATAAATATGATTTATAATATATTAAAGAAAGCATATAGTGATTTATATTTGTTAATTAATTATTGATGTGAATTGGATTCACATTAAATGATTAATTGAAAATATAATTACATTTTGTTTTGGGTTGTGAATGAGATTCACATAATTTCAATGCCATGATTGATATTTTCCACAAGATAATTTGGAATTATTTTTTTGTGAAAATATTTTCGACAAGAGATCATGATATATCATGAGATAATGAGATATCATGATAATTAGAGGAGATAGACTTATTCCTCCTAAGAAGAGTGGACGGCCACTACTCTCCATATGGAGAGGAGTAGCCGTCTCTCCTTTTGTAGGGAAAGGGGTTAGTTTCCTCATTATCCTATCTCTTGTCAAAGGTGATTTAATTTTAAATTAATTTTGTTGATATATCAATGTAAATTAATTTAAATTAAATCAATTGTTGTTGTGTTTTTACAACAACATCATGGCCATGAAAGAAACATATATCAATCTCATCCATTGATTGTGTGTTGTCCATGGATTGAGATCCATGGACTCCCAAAACCCTATATAAGAAGGGGCAACCCTTGCTCTTCGAGAAACAAGTTTACGATATACGCTCTCTCCCTTTCTCTCTCTATACGCCATATGCTCTCTTCCTCTCTCTCTCTCTCTCGTGGTCGTCCACCATGGAGACCTTGAGAGAATCATCATCGCCGCCGCATTGTCGTTATGTTGCCGGAGTGTTTGCTCGTGGATCTCCGTCTCCTTCGGTGCGCCTTACTTGTAAAGAAGACATCGCATCTCGTGTGACGAGATCAGGAGATTCACCGCTTGGATCATCAATATAGATTGCAAGGACACGTGTCATCAACGCGCTCGCAAGCGTCTCCTCATCGGATCGGACTTAAGACAGAAGGTCTCTTAGTTTAGAGACTCGATCGCAACCACGCTTCAAGAAGTAATCTTAATACCTATTGTGGTTTAGATAAACGATCCGAGAAAGGTTCTTGGATCATGTGGTTTCATCAAATTAAATTTTTTTAAATTCCATTGCATCGAGCGACTAGTACGACTAGTCGCTCCCGATCGCATACGATGCGATCCTCATGCCTCTGTGATGCCCTTAAGGATCTCTCTGTATCCTTCAGTTATCTCATGCTACTTCTGGTGAGGATATTGTTCCTCCACCCGCATCTTCTACATCTTCTGCACCCAATGTTGCATCTCAATCTTCACCACCTCCGCCACCACAACCATCTCCATCACCTTCACCATCTTCGTTGTTCATTACTTCCAGACTACACGCAAATTGTCTCCCTATGCAATCAAGGGTATGTTTGTTGACTACTCTCGAACCCAAAATTGATATAGATGTTATAACCCTCACAATTTACTATGTTTCAGCCGATGGCACTTTCTTAGAGCAGACCAACCACTTTACTCAGTCTGTCAGAGACATACCTTTAGAGCTTCTACCACCCCACATTATCTACAAAAGGAAATGCACAATTTATTTTGACTATACATGTTCCTTACTTGCAGAATAGTGTATCATCTTCAAGTGTCCCCTATCGCTCCAGCTCTGGATGCTCCACCAGAACTTCCTATAGCATTATAGAGGACAAAAAGGAAATGTACTTTATCAAGATGTTATAAGCAGTTTGCAAATGCTCTTATGGTTGTTTATACTCCGCATGGTCATCACAGTGCACTTTAGGACCATAGTTGGAAAAGGCTATTGATGAGGAGATGGATGCGCTTACTTCCAAGGGCACTAGAAATCTTATACAGTGTCATCATGGCACCAATCCAATTGTGTATTATTGGAGTATATGCGTCACTTGTGGAGATGGATAAATGGACCCCTCCCCCACATCCAGTGGTTTAGTCTCGCATCTATCGTCTGTGGGATGTGGAGACTCAATGGGGCTATATAAGAAGCCCCACACCCCCTGTATCAGTAGAGAGAGAGAGTGCAATGAACACATCGGTCCTTTGAGGCATCCTCCCGTGGTTTCATCCTACTCCTTAGGGAGTAGGGTTCTACATAAAATCTCGGTGTTCTTCATGTTCTTATTCTTTTTTTCTGATTATGCTTCAGCATTTCATATTTCTAACATGATATCAGAGTTATGTTAGTTTTTTAACATGATATCATAGCGGGTTCGATTCTCGAGGAGTTATTTTCATTATTTGTTCGAGATTCAATTTTGGTATTTTGTACTTGAAGATTATTGTGTTCGTGGTTGTTCAAGTTCTAGGGTTTCTGACGAAACCCTAATTATGTATTCTTGTTATACGCATATGCGTAACTTCTAAGGAGTACATGTTCTAATTAAAGTTCCGATTCAAGTTCGACGATATATTTAGGGCTTTCTGAAACACTAAATCATCCACACAAGGGCATCTCCAGGATCAGACTTCCCCATGTGATGCCCCTCGATCTCAAGCCTCTCTGACCTCTCGATTTCGTCTTCCTCAAATCGAACAGGCGAGAACAGCACATGTCATCCAACAAAAGTTCCATCTGTCGATGTCTACATTTCAGAGCTTACGATCAAAGATGGTCATCTGATTCCCGGCTGAATCCATCCTCGCTTGGGGCTAACGGCGGTAGCCACCCCGGTGCAGCGTCCATTGCGCATTAGTCATCACCGCCGACGGTGCTCAAGGCCATCGCTAGAGGTCCAATCTTCTCCACCAAGGTGTACTTGCACCGTTATCTCGATTCGGTGGTGCCCTAAATCACTCCAAGGCGATCACGGCACATGTCGATGGCTCCTCCGCACCAGTCCCTTACGATGAGGGACATGATCGTCGTTGTCCTCTCGGTTCTCACACATGCAACGCTAATCCACTCCAGGAGCCTCACATCTTCCTCATGAACTGCCCCCATGCGTTCCGGATGTTGTCGCCTCGTATGTATCTTCCGAGCGGCAATGCGAGTGGGGGGTTTCTCTAGGAAAGGAGTTGTGAATTAGAGCCCCGAAGGGAACCTAATATAAAAAGGAGGCCTACGTTATTAAAAAAAGGAGGGGGTGAGAGGTTATTTCAAAGCCCAATAGGCCATGATTTCAAAAAAAGGAGGTAAAAAGAGTTAGCCCAATTGGGCTGAGTTATAGTTGGGCCCTATTTGGACCAAGTTAAAAAAATGAGTCAACTATAAGAAAAGAGGGGGAAATAGATGGAAAAAAGTGAGGGAAGAAAGCCAAAAAAAAGAAGGGAACGACTTATTTACAAAAAAGGGGAGAGGCAACTATTAATAAAAGAGGAATAGTAAGAGAAAAAATGATTTGACAAAAAATGCAAGAAGAAAAGCCGAAAAAAATGAGATCAGCTTATGTGATTCATTGGTTTTTTCCTCATTTTCTTGTCTTCTCTCAACTTTGTCGATGTCATTGTTTTCCGACAAGTATGCGAGAAAAGGAGAGTATTGTGTAGTTCTACATGCCAGATTTCCATATTCTCCATATTCCAGGCCAGCCAGTTGTCAGAGTCTACAGTTCAGATTCAGACTCGACGTTCAGAATTGGTTCCGAGTCTTCAGTTCGATCGCACATGTATGCGATCATCAGTTGTGTGGTCCCCATCTTTGTTTTTGATTTCAGAGTTTTCATGTGATCCATAAGGACTCCAGAGTAGAGATCTCATTATCTATGCCATTGTGGGCTAGGGTTTTCATGTGATTTTATAGGGACTCCAGAGTAGAGATCCCATTCTCTGAGTCGGTATGGGAGAGACTCAGTTCTCAAACGAAGAGACTTTTCGGGCTCCATTCTCCAGCAATCGTCGACTCCGACGAGGATGTCTCCACGACTTTTTCAGTCCACATGATTCAGTCTTCTACATGTGGCGAGCCAGAGTACTCCAACAAGGAGACTCTTTTCAGTTTCAGTGACTCTGACAGGCGCAGTAACGAGCACACGTTCTCCGACAAGGAGACCCATTTCGACTCGCACTTCAGCCTGTTTGTTCCTCCTCACCTACACAGCATGAGAAGCAACATCCTTGACAGCGACCGACAATTGTGTATGCATTGAGTAGATATTGTCTGTAGTGCCTTGTACTGTGAGTTTGAGTGACTTCTTTCTATGTGTCCAAGTTGAGCATTGCATGCTCCGGCTTAAGGGTAATGTTGGAGTATATGTGTCACTTGTGTAGATGGGCAAATGGATCCTTCCAGAATCTATTTACCACATCCAGTGGTTTAGTCCCACATCTACCGTCTGTGGGATGTGGAGACTCGGTGGGGGGGCTATATAAGAATCACCACGCCTCTTGTATCAGTAGAGAGAAAGTGCAATGAACACATCAACCCTTTGAGGCGTTCTCCCATGTTTTCATCTCGCTCCTTAGGGAGTAGGGTTCCACGTAAAATCCTGGTGTTTTTCATGTTCTTATTCTTTTTCGTTGATTACGCTTCCACATTTCATATTTCTAACATGGTACCGGAGCTATGTTAGTTTTCTAAAACGTTCAAATGGGTCTTTACGATCAAACATTCTCTCGACGACACAGTTGATAGATTAAAGGCCAGACTCGTGGCAAAGGCTATACACAGACCTATGATGTGGACTACTTCGAGACCTTCTCTCTAGTGACCAAAATAGGATCAATCTGTAATATTCTCTATGTTGTTGCAAATAAGAATTGACTCATATTTCAGCTCAATGTAAAGAATACTTTTCTCTGTGGTGACGAGGAAGAGGCATACATGATGCAGCCATCGGGTTGCTCGATCGAGGGGGAGAGTATATACCCACTCCGTAAGGTATTTACGACCTAAAGCAGAAACCACGAGATTGGTTTAGTGGCTTACTTTTGAGATCAATCCACTCGACTTCCATAGGAGGACATCTGATTATTTTGTATTAATCAGATGGAGGGCTTCTAGCACCGTAGTGATTATTGGTGATTATAAAGCAAAAAGTCTAGGGGCCAAGGCCTTCCTTCATAAGGTATTTATTACCAAGGACCTTGGTCAGCTTAGATACTTCCTTGGCACTGAGGTGATACATCTATCACAACGCAAGTATTGCCTTAACATTCTTATAGAGACTGATTTACTTGGATGCAAAACATATAACATCCTAGTGGTGTGGAAACATGCAACATCTACGAATTCTGAGTTTGAGGATACTACATAATATAAAAACCTAGTGGGCAAACTACCGTACTTTACTGTCACTAGGCCAGATATATTGCATGTTGTAAGAAGATCCAGCCAGTACATGGAGAGATCACGCTACAATCACTAGCAGAATGTTCTCTTGATTCTTCGATACTTGAAGGAATATGTCTCCAAGAAAAGGCCTCTTCTACGGAGCCAACGACCACACTGACGTCATTGCCTAATGATGATCTCCTAAAGACTAACGATCTACTACATGTTATGCCATGTTTGTTGGTGGGAACATTGTTAAATGACAGCATAAAACAAACCTTTGTTTCTACATTGAGTGCAGAGGTTAAATACAGAGCGATAGCTCAAGCTACTTGTGAGATTACTTGGTTAGTCTATTTTCTTCACGAACTTGGACTTCCTGCTACTATTCATGGCCCTTTATCAAGTCTGCTACAAATATTGCCACCAATCATGTATTTAATTAACAAATTAAGCACATTGAAGTTGATTACCATTTATTCGAGATGTGGTACGAGGAGGGAAGATTACTACTCTACATAGACATTCATCTTCCAGATATGTTCATAAAGACCCTACCAAAAAAAACACATATCATGGTTGACTCCAAGTTGGCCATGATCGATAAGTATGCTCTAACTTGAGGGAGAGTATTGAAGTTATAGTTATCTTCTTTTATTTCTTTTATTTTATTGAGTCATGTATCCCTTTCAGGATCTCTTATGCAATTATCTCTTTTTCGGGCGTTAGGGTTTCACGCTATATAAGAAACCACATAACCCTTGAATAAGGTATATCATACTGTTAATGCATATAGAGGTCTCTGTGTGTCTCTCTGTTATTTTTATTTTCAGTTGTATGCTTTATGTAATTTACCCATAGGCTACTCTCCTATATAAGAGAGCCTAGGGATTATGGGATAAACATCTCGTTCATTTTTCCCAACATGGCATCAGAGCGACGGTCCTAGACCGGAGTTCTCGAAGCCCTAACCCTACCCTACCCCACCCGCAAGCCTCTCTCCCATCAGCGGCGCCTCCTCCAGCGTCTCAGTCCCGTCGCGCCTCCGCCAGCACCTTCGCGTACACCTCCACGCGTGATTGCGCCTGTGCGCGCACGCATGACTGCGCTTGTGCGCGCACGCCAATCCTTCACGCGCGACTGTGCGTGCGCGTGATTCTCCAAGCGCAACAGCGCCTGCGCGCCTGTGTGCGCGACTGCGCGTGCGCCTGTGCGAGCGACTGTGCGACTCCAACAACGCCTATGCACGTGACTCTACGCGTGCGCATTCTCCAGTAGCACGCGACTGCCTGTGCGTGTGCTCCCTGCGCGCGTGCTCCCTGTGCACGTGCGCATGCGCTAAGCCCTAAAGCGCACATCGTCATCGACATGGGTTTAGTTGCTTGAGGTCTACACGTGCAACTAAACCCGTCTATGTCATTGTAGACGAACCTCATCTTCGGTCAATCGCTCCAGTCTTCAGTATGTCAGAAAGCAAGGCGGATATCCCATCCACTGGCGCATTTCATGGTCCAGCTCCCATTGTCAAGATGGACGGTACAAACTATGAACTGTGGGCGATGCAGTTCATGAGCATGATGAAGTCTACGGGTAAGAAGCATATTCTTACCGAACCAGAGCCTGCTGAGAAGACTGGAGCCAATGCCTCGTGGGAGGCTGATGACGCATATGCCAAAGTTTGGCCTTCTGGGACATTGGCGATTGAGATTGCCAATGACATTCTACATCAACCCACGGCTAAGGATATATGGGATATTCTAGCGGCAACATATTCGCAGGCAAAGAACGAGACAAAGATTCTGCAACTCCAGCATGATATATTCACTATAAAGCAGAATGGTCGCCCTCTACATTCACTCTACACATCACTGAGAGGGGTGTTCGAGAAGCTCTACAGCTTCATGCCCCTGACAGCCACGCCAGAACAACAGAAGACATATAGGAACGCGACTATGGTGGGCGTGTTCCTTGCTGCACTCGATCCAGAGTATGAGGCGGCACGATCCCAGATCTTGGCTGACTCCACTATTCCTCCCATGGAGGAAGCTTTCCATAGACTGAGTCGGATCACAGTTCCTTCCACGGCCACGAATCAGAATACTTCAACCATGGCGGCCAACAGGGGTCGCGGATTTCATCATCAGAGCCGTGGACGTGGACCCCGTGGAAGAGGAGGACGCACTCGGCCAACATGTACTTACTGTCATCGCGTTGGTTACAATGAAGACACATGCTACTCGAAGCATGGGTTTCCTGCATCTGCACGAGTCGCTGAGCAGATAGAGCCTCCATCTGCTGCTACTTTGGATCAGCGGTTCGATGATCTAGTTGCCCATCTGACGGGCATTATTCCCCCATCTGGCCCAGCACCCACTACTGAGAGTCAATCTGATGTTGCTGCTTCTGCCTCTGCGTCGACCAGTGCTTCAGATAGCATACTTGCATTTACCAGTAGTAGATCAGATTCATTACCGTGGATTATGGACTCGGGCGCTACACATCACCTATGTGGCGATCAGAGTCTACTTACAGGATACTCTCAGACTCCTCCAGGCCGAACAGTAGTCATTGCCAATGGTACACATTCCCCCATCACTGGTCAGGGGGAGATTAGATTGACATCCTCTATGCAGCTCAAGAATGTGCTACATGCACCTGACTTTTCAATGAATTTGTTGTCAATTAGTCAGATTACGAAGGATCTACATTGTCGGGCAATTTTTGATCCATCTTCTCTTATTTTTCAGGACATCCATACGGGCAACGTGATTGGTCGTGGCTATGAGCAAGGAGGCCTCTACCGCCTGAATTAAACTCCATTCGCTGGAACGTCATCCCTTCTCAATGGACCAGAATCTCCTTTATTGTGGCATCTGCGCTTTGGCCATCTACCGCTTCAGAAGTTGCGTCGTCTATTACCCCAGGGTCTTCCTCACACACCTATCCAATGTGAGGCGTGTCAGTTGGGAAAGCATCACAGGTCGACCTTTCCCAGTCGTCCAGGTCGGAGTAGTACCTCCAAGTTCGAGTTATTTCATATTGATGTTTGGGGTCCGAGTCGTGTACCTGATCATCAGGGACACAGATTTTATATAGTTTTCGTGGATGACTTCTCTCGTGTGTCATGGGTTTTTTTATGAAAAATAAATCTGAAGCAGGCAATATTATTATCCATTTTTGAATGAAATTCAAAATGTTTTCTCCACATCTGTGAAGTTTGGGAGAAGTGATAATGCCCTAGAACTGTGCACTCATGTCCTTGCCAACTATTACTCCTCAAAAGGGATTATTCACCAAACATCCTGTGCTCATACCTCTCAACAAAATGGAATTGCTGAAAGAAAACATCGCCACCTACTTGATGTCACAAGATCACTTCTTATACAGAGTCATGTTCCCTACTCTTAGTGGGGTGATGCAGTTCTCACTGCATGTTACCTAATCAATCATATGCCGTCCTCTGTCTTGGATGAACAGATTCCGTTTTCCCTTATCTTTCCTGGGAAGGATATGTTTTCTCTTACTCCCTGTGTGTTAGGTTCAGTCGCGTTTGTCCATCAGTTGTCACCTGGCACTGACAAGCTCTCTCCTAGGGTTGTCAAGTGTGTCTTCGTTGGGTACTCCAGAACTCAAAAGGGGTACAAGTGTTTTGATCCTCTGCGTCGGCGGTATATGGTCAGTGAAGATGTTACATTTTTTGAATCTGTAATGTATTTTCAGCCTCAGGTGATCAGCAGCTACCTCCACTGCCTACCGATGCCATATACATGACACCACCACCTTTAGCACCATCACCACCACCTCCACCGTCACCACCACCACCGCCGCCGCCACCACAAATCCCCGTCTCGCCACTACCGTTTCATTATACCCGCAGGCATCCTCCCGCTCATGGCCATGACTCGTCTCCTAGCTCGCCTATGGTATGTAATGAAGATACTTCTATTGATGGATCTAATGATATTTATAAGCAGGATATGTTGCAGGGGCCAGATGAGGACACAGCTGATTTAGATGTTCCTATTGTTATACGCAGATCGAAGAGGAGTTGCGTTACATATCCCTTGTCTGCTTCTGTGTCATTTGAGCGACTATCTGGGGATTTTAAGAACTTTGTGGTGGCCTGTCAGCTGTAGATATTCCACGGAATTATCAAGATGCTCTACAGGACAGTAGATGGCGGCTAGCAATGGAGGAATAAATAGCGGCACTACAATCTAGAGGAACTTGGAGTCTAGTTCCTATACCTCCATATGTGACCCCGGTGAGTTGCAAGTGGGTGTTTACGGTGAAGCACAATGCAGATGGTTCTATTGACAGGTACAAGGCACGCCTTGTTGCACGTGGTTTTACACAGACATACGGGGTGGATTACCTTGATACATTCTCGCCGGTAGCCCGTCATTCCACTCTCCAGATCTTGTTGTCAGTCGCAGTCAATCGAGAGTGGTTGTTGTATCAGTTGGATGTGAAGAACGCATTCTTATATGGAGATTTGCATGAGGAAGTCTATATGCAACAGCCACCCGGTTTTGCAGTTGAGGGGGAGTGTTCCAAGGTATGCAGACTTCATAAGGCTATCTATGGCCTTAAGCAGAGCCCCAGAGCATGGTTTCAGAAGCTCTCAGACCTCTTTGAAAACAAGGATACAAACGCTCCAATGTTGATCATTCCTTGTTTGTACAGAAGACTTCTAGAGGTGTATCACTGCAATTATGGTTTATGTAGATGACATCTTGATTACAGGAGATGATGAGCAAGGCATAAAGCAGGCGAAAGAAAAGCTGGGAAGCGAATTTGTCACTAAGGATCTTGGAGTCCCTAGATATTTTCTGGGGCTAGAATTGGCTAGAAATCCGTATGGATTAGTAATGTCGCAGAGGAAATATGTTACAGACCTGTTGAGTGAAACACGTATGCTTGGGTGTCGGCCTGCTACGACACCAATGGATCCCAGCATGAAGCTCTATGATGATGACACAGAGGAGGTGGACAGGAGAAGATACAGAGAACTGGTAGGCAAACTGTTGTATGTCACGATCACTAGACCCGATATACTATTTGCAGTGAGTCGTATGAGCCAGTTCATGGAGCAACCACGTCAGGTTCATATGGATGCAATACATATGATTCTTAGATATCTCAAATCATCTCCAGGTGCAGGTTTTGCTATTCAAGAAGGGAAAGGGGATTTCTATCTCAGCATGTGCAGATGCAGACTATGCAGGATGTCCAAGGACAAGAAGTCCACCTCAGGGTTTGCAGTCTATGTAGGAGATGCTCTAGTCTCATGGAGGAGCAAGAAACAGACGGTTGTAGTTAGATCTAGTGCTGAATCCGAATATAGGGCTATGGCCCAGGCTAGCACAGAAATGATGTGGGTGAAGGCTGTACTTACAGACCTATGTCTAGATGTACCACTTCCTATGAACTTGGAATGTGATAATCAGGCAGCCTTGTTCATTGCAAACAACCCAGCATTCCATGAGCGGACCAAGCATATTGAGGTTGACTGTCACTTCATACGTGACATGATTCAGAAGGGGTTCATTGCTACATCTCATGTCGCCTCAGAGAATCAAACTGCTGATATATTCACCAAGGCATTACTACGAGGCCCATTCCAGAAGTGTGCGTCCAAGCTGAGCATGATTGACATCTATGCTCCATCTTGAGGGGAGTGTTAACGCATATAGAGGTCTCTGTGTGTCTTTCTGTTATTTTTATTTTCAGTTGTATGCTTTATGTAATTTACCCATAGGCTACTCTCCTATATAAGAGAGCCTAGGTCTTATGGAATAAACATCTCGTTCATTTTTCCCAACACATACATTCTCAAAAATCTCCATAGAAATGATTTTTTAAGGAAAAAGGGTGGGACGATGTGGAGAGGCCCACCTAACAAAATCTATATATTCACAATTTTAAAATATATAGTTACAAAGACCAAGAAGCCCGTACACAATTGGTATGCTCCATCAAATTCTCCCAAACATTCTCTCAACCTAGAAAATAACCTCATTTATTGTCAACCACAGTCAGAAGCAATAGTTACCATCACTGAAGTCGCAACAAGACACCACAAAGATTGTTGGGTACCAAATATGATGCAGAGTATCTCTATGACAAGAGTACGTGCCTATAGAGGCTCAAATATTAAAGATAGAAGGGTATTAGAAATCCATAAAGCATTATCAATAGCCGGCCAAGACATACCACAACAGAGATACCGCGAGAAGCAAAAACGGCTAGAAGGCAAGCATCAATCCATTGTTGTGGCATAGACTGTCTCTATAAGGCGGGCAAAGGTGCCATTGTTCGACAGGTTCACCAGTATGTAGCAATGTTGAAAGGATGGCAATGGGAAAGCCATATTGATGGTGAAGTTTGGAGAAACAAAAGGAGAGAAAAAGGAGGTTTAACTATGCATAACACCTCCGATACCATGTTAAGAATAATGGTTTACTTAATTGATAATCAAATCTTAACCCTTCTTATATAAGAGAAGAATTGGGAAGGATCGTGAGCATACAATAAGAAGAAGCAAAATAGATAAGAGGTATAAAAACCAAAACAAAATATATGAAAGCCTTCCATTGGAGTTTAGTTGAACTCCCAAGTGAGACAGAGTGACATGGCACTGCAATCCAAAAACAACCGATTCATTTACCTCCAAGTTATGCATTTGTGTACTCCTCAGACACAACTAAACAAACAAGAAAATTAATAAAAACATGTTTAGTAGTTCATCAATGTTTTTATAGGTAATTCCATCAAAAATTAAAATCTTAAATGCAAAAGGGAGGTGGCAAAATGGCAAGGCACTGAGAAGAATTCTTCAAAATTGATCGAAACACTTTCATGGAAGTAACCAGAAGTAAATAATTAAATAAAAACAATACCTAAAGAGAAAGAAAATGAATTAAAATTTTAAGTCAAGTTCCTATCACATCTTAGTTTGTCTTCCCAAAGATAAACATTGATTCTAACCAAATTAAGTGAAGAACAAAAGAGAGCATGCTAAAAACATAAAATCTATATTAATTAGGGGTTAAAACTTCAAGGAATGTAGAGATGTTGGTAATATGTGTTGCATAAATTATCTTCACCAATCAAACAATTAATTTATTATCTTTGGGGACATGTCTGGGCTACGGATCAATAGGAAGAAGTTGGTGATCGTTCCTTTTAGCCTTGTTGAGGATGAGCTGTGGCATGTGACTGAGATGATGGGCTGCTCCACACTGACCTTGCCAATTACATACTTGGGGCTACCTTTGGTGGCGGGGAGGTCGAAGACCGAGGATTGGAGGGTTCTGTTGGAGACTAGAGGAGAGGCTGGCAGGGTGGAAGGCGATGATGCTTTCAAAGTGTGGGAAGTTGGTGCCTCTGAAGCACGTTCTCTAAGCTATCCAAATCTTCTTTTATTCCATGAGATCGCTACCTACGAGGGTCTGTACCAAGATTGAGATATTGATGAGGATATTTTTCTGGTCGGATGGACGGTAGGGTGGGAGGGATATACACCTGGCGAACTGGGACAAGGTGACATCGACCAAGAAAGGGGGGGACTAGGAGTGTTGCGTCTAGGAGAGATGAATAATGCGTTCATGGTAAAATGGGTGATGTGAATTTGGGGAAAATCTGAGGACATGGTTTGCAGTCTGTTCAGGAAGATCTATGGTGTTACCATGTCGACAGAGGTCGTCCAAGTGTGTCTTTCATCCTCCCTATGGAAGGGTATTGTTGCAATTGTTATGGAGATTGTTGGTACGATGAGGCCGTGTTGGGGGAGGGTGCAGAGTTTCGGTTCTGGATGGATGACTGGATCGGAGATGGGGCACTGGGGATGAGGTATCCACGCCTCCTAAAATTGACGACTGACAGCGAGATACGAGTACAACATGTCTGGGGCATGCAACATGGTCGTCGATGCTTTCGTCTGTGTTGTCGGATCAAGGGGTCGAGGAGTTCCTCGCCTTGCAGACTGAGTTGTTACAGAGAGAGAGTCCGTCTTCGGGAAGAGATCACTATGTTTGGGGAGACGGGAGATTTATGGTGCAGAAGGTGTATTGCTACCTAGTGGAGGATGAGGTGGATGTACAGGAGGTGATTCAGGTGGACACATGAATAATATGGCGATGTAGGGTGCCTAACAGAATTAAGGTTTTCATGTGGCTCGTCAGGTGTGAGAGGATCCCCAACAAGGACCGCTGAGGGCATCTGTTGGGGCTGGAGGATGTTACATGTGATAGATGTGGCCTGGGAGGGAGGATATGGATTATCTATTTTTCTCTTGTCGGTTCTCTAATGAGGTTTGGAATCGGGCCAACGTCATGTGGCTTGCACGGAGTGACTGCACCGCCTTCTGGAGAGCTATTCGTTCAGTTTGTGGATTTGGGCATGAGGATGTGGCGTATCCATTTGCGGTTGTATGGTCATTATGGTGTGCGAGAAACAAGGTCATTTTTTGGGAGGGAGATGTTTCATACTAAAAATGTAATGGGACATTGTAGGGCTAACTATTTATCATGGCAATCGTGATATGATGTAATACCTTTGTAATCCTAACCCAGGACTCTACCCTCTTCTTTCTTTCAAAAAAACAATTAACTGATTTTGTAATATAAGAACAGCTTATGAATCAGCAGAGCCTAGTGCATTTCATATCTATTATTCCCAGTGGTTTCGGATTTATTTCTGTAAAACATTATGGCATCGTGTATATTATATTAACATTTCTTAAAACTTAAGTCTGTTTTGTTCTCTACTTTTACAGAACAAAAATATATAATCTGGAAAATGCTGCATCCATCAGTTAGAGAGGACTATATGAGATGAACTTTCAAGGATAAATTACCACATAGACCAAAAAAAGAAAACAACAAACCTGGACCACAGGGACAATGCAAGGTCATAAAGCAACTGAAAATGAGACACCATTGGAGGAACATTGATTGAAGCTCTGCGAATGGCAGCTTCTTTAGCTACTTTCAACCACTCAGGAGTGGCAATGTTCGATGCCTCTCCACAATTATATCCTGAAGGAAGGAAAGAGAAGACACAATGTGAAGTAAACAACATCAATTACAGATAGAAAACTATTTAGAAAAGTTTATTGTTGCCCTGAAAATTTGAAGAAAGACGTCATGGCATTGCATAAGAGAAAAACTGCCAGAAGCTGCAAAGTAAGATAAGTTGACATTCTTTCGAAAACACGAGATAGTAATCTAGGCTCTTAAACAACAAGCACAGAATACTCGGATATTACAAGCCAAACTTATATCAGCTAAACCTATAAACAAGTTTTTGCCTCAGGGTCAATATCCTTAATATAGGTCACGTACTACTAAGTGCGAGAATGAATAAAAATAAAAGTTCAATATATGGAGTCCACACATCTTACATTTTCATGAGTGAGGAGATGCATTACATGGAAAGCAACGTACTCTTACTATCAAAACTAAATGCACTCTAAAGAATTATCTGAAAGAAAGGCAATACAACCCTCAACAGCAAAACTTGGGATGAATCCATTAGAATGACTAAAATCAAACTAAAAGCATGTTTCATCCCATATGAACTGATGTCACAAAGTAAAATTAACAAATCTAATAAAACTTTTGCGAGTTAATTATGTTCAAACAAAAACCAATTTTGTTAGTCTGAATGAGAATATCAAGAAGCTAATTTGAGGTAATTTTCCACAACGATGCATCCACTGGAATTTGGTATCATTAATGTCGTAGAACAAATTGACAACAAAAACTACAGTTGACAATGTAAAAGCTAAATCATCATTTCAACTAAGAAAGCTTACCACAAAAATACTCCATAAAAATCAATCAAAAGATATTTTCCCGAGAAATAAATCTTTGCAACGAATTCGGATTTTGATCGAAAGTAGGTTGAGACAAGTTTTGATATATGGAGTGCCCTTTTGATGGAAGATGGTGAAGGAACCGAGGTGAAGATTGGTGATGATAACATTCAGAAGAAATATTCTTTTAGATACTTGCGATCTATTTTTCAACATGATGGGAAAATTGATGCATATGTTATTCATAGAATACATGCAGGTTGACTAAAGTGGAGAAGGGCCTCTATTGTTCTATGTGATAAGAAAATTCCTTTGGATAGGTGCTTGGTGGCGATGCGGCCTAGGGCGCATGGGGGCGACTCCGTGCGAGGTCGCGAGCGATGAGGGCGAGTGAGAGTGGCGAGGGCGGTGCTGAGCGGGCGCGTTGCGAGCATCGGCGTGCGGGCGCGACTCCGTGTCCTTTCGTATGAGGTCGCCAGCGCGTGAGGGCAATTGGGCGCGACGCGAACGGTGGCGAGCGGGCGTGGTGCGAGCAAGGGCGCGGCTCCGTGCAAGGTCGCCAGCGAGGGCGCGGATGCGAGCGAGGGGTGGCATCTGGTGGAAGCGCATCGGAGGAGGCGGCTCGCTGGCACTTCTCGGCGAGGGCGCGGGCCACCGCCGCTCTCCCCTTTCGGACGTGGCTACTTCCGTTGCGGTGGTCTGGACCATTGGGCGCGGGCATGTTGAGAGCCCTTGCGCTGCTTCTCGTGCCGCTGCTTTAGCCATTCGTGAAGGCGCTTCCCGTTGGCTAATCTCCATGCAAACGTGCTGATCGACGGGGGAGGTGGAGAAGGGGCGCTTTTCTTGGCGACATCTGACGTGGGGCTCGTGTCCAAGGCTTCCTTTAAGGGAGATGTGGCTCGGCTTTCACCTTGGAGGGCGTTGGCGAGGGGGCTTCGTGACTCCAAGGTGCGGAGTTTGTTGCACGGATCGGAGGTTGGGTCATTACAGATGAAGTGGCGGAGGCCGAAGGAGTGGGATGTCGCCGTGCTGCCTGGTAGGGTGGAGAGAGTGGCTGTCAGGGGGCTGCAGAGTGTCGTTGTGATCGACTCCGTCGAGTGCTCGGGTTGTCAACCCGGCCAGCCATTGGATGTCGTGCTTCGGGTAAGGTCGGTTGGTGCCGAGAAGATGGGTTGATGGGAGGTGCAACTAGATGGTAGGCGGCTTCTACTTGAGCTGGTGGCTGCGGATGTTTGGGCGGCTATTCAGGTGGCTGGGTGCCGCAAAGGGGAGATCCTGATGGCAGAGAAGTCGTCGGGAGGTGGAAGTGGAAGGGCAGAGCAGTGATCTGATGTGCAGCCTCCGGTGGAGGGGGCTCGGTTCCCGACGAAGGAGCAGCCTTGTGCGGGGGGGGGGCGTCCTAACGTGGCGCGTTCCCTGAAGGAGGCGATTCGGTTCGGCATCGTATCTGCGGTGGGACTTCCGAGGTTGATGGCGGTTCCTCTACCTTGGCGTCTTACGGTTGGCGCAGGAGATGCTTCGAGAGGTGGTGGGGCCCTGCCCGATAGCTCTCGGGAGATGATGCATCCTGTCGGGCCGGATCCTGATCGGTTGCGGATCGAAGGGGCAGGCCGTTGCTCGGGTGGTCGGTTCGGCTCCGTCGCTTCGTATCTAGATAGTAAGGTGGTGTCTGCGCTTCCGGAGGTGGCGGAGGAGGTTGGGGGTTCGGCCCGAGGTGCGACGGGTCTTGGTTACTCCGGTAGTTGTGAGGGGGGGGGATGCGACCGAATCGCGGCTGGAGGAATCTGCGGGGGAGTTGCTTGCTGAACCGGGGGGAGGGGTGGACCTGCTGGGAGGGGAGGCGGGTTCGTCTTTGTCGGGTGTGGCGGAGGAGCTCGGACGGAGATGGGGCCGATCAAGCTGGATTGGGGGTGGCGGTGGGGCATTCTCCTCCGGTCTTGGGAGCCACCGGCTTGGATGAGGGGGTGGGCTTTGGGTTGCCGCTTCTGGAAGGGGTGGGTTTGCGGCAGCGACGTTTCGGGTTGGCGTATGAGAGGGGGGGAGGGGGGCGGAGGAGAGCAGAGAAGGTGGCGAGGGCTTTGTTGAGGGCCTCCTTGGTGTCGGGGGCTACAGCAGAGGGTGTGAATCTGGGGGTGACTAGCCCATTAGTGGTGCGGAACCGATTTGCTGCTCTCGATAGGGATATTGTGCGGCGCTTGGGGGTTATTCCTCCGAGGAAGATGAATGCTCAGTTGCTTAAATGAAGTTGCTATCTTTGAACGTGAGGGGCCTGGGCCGGCCCGAAAAAAAGCTCGGAGTGCAGAATCTAGTGAGAGAGGCTGGGGCAGATATCTTCTTACTTCAGGAGACAAAGTTATAGTCACTGGACGACCAGGTGCGGCGGGAGATGAATAGGGGAGGTTTTCGCGGTGGCAGAGGAACAAGCAGCAGGTGCTTCGGGGGGGCTACTATCTGGCTGGCGGTTCGATTCGTTCGATCTGTTGGGGACTTTCTTCTCCTTGTTCACCTTGTCGGTAAGGCTGCTACGGAGAGCGGATGGGATTTGTCTGTGCGTCACTAATGTCTATGGCCCGTGTGGGCGAGAGGATGGTAGCTTGGCTGCGGACTTGGCGAGTGTTGTGCCTGAGGTTGGTGATGGTATTTGGATCTGTTAACACATATAGTTGTTTCTGTATCTTTCTGCTATTTCTATTTCTAGTTGCGTGCTTTATGTAATTTACCCTTAGGCTACTCTCCTATATAAGAGAGCCTAGGGCTTATGGAATAAACAACTTGCTCATTTTTCCCAACATGGTATCAGAGCGACGGTCCTAGACCGGAGTTCTCGAAACCCTAACCCTAACCCTACCCCACCCGTCGGCCTCTCTTCCTCTCTCTCTCTTCGATCGGCGCCGCCCCCTCTTGGGTCGCACGCACGGCGGTGCCCCGGCTGAATCTGCGCTAGCGCCTCCTGCGCATCTTCCCATCGCGCCTCCTCTGCGCATCTTCCTTGTGCGCGCTGCTTCGGTGCTCCTGAAGCATCGCCTGCGCTGTGCTGCGGTGCTCCTGCACTGCAGTGCTCCTGTACCATCGCCGGTAGCGCTGTAGAGTAAGCCCTGTGTGTTGTAGTGTTGTAGCATCGCCTGCGCGTGTCCCCTATCCCCTGTGCGGCTGCGTGTGACCTCTCACGCATATCAGCGCCACCAGTGCGCGCATCAGTTGTGACCACTCTAGCGCGCTACCAGTGCGCGCATCACGCACCAGTGCACCAGTGCGCCTAGTTCTCCCGGTTGATTGTACGCCCTAAAGCGCGCACCTTCGTCTGCATGGGTTTAGTTGCTTGAGGTCTACACGTGCAACTAAACCCGTCTATGTCATTGTAGACAAATCACATTCTCTATCAATCGTTCCAGTCTTCAGTATCCAGTATGTCAGAAAGCAATGCAGATATCCCATCTATGAGTGCATTTCGTGGTCCAGTGCCTATTGTAAAGATGGACGGTACCAACTATGAACTGTGGGCAATGCAGTTCATGAGCATGATGAAGTCAACGGGTAAGAAGCACATTCTTACCGAACCAGAGCCTGCTGAGAAGACTGGAACCAATGCCTCTTGGGAGGCTGATGACGCATACGCCAAGGTTTGGCTATCCGGTACGTTGGCAATTGAGATTGCCAATGACATTCTACATCAACCCACAGCGAAGGATATGTGGGACATTCTGGCGGCTACATATTCACGGGCGAAGAACGAGACAAAGATTCTGCAACTCCATCATGATATATTCACTATCAAGCAGAATGGTCGCCCTCTACATTCTCTCTATACATCACTGAGAGGGATGTTTGAGAAGCTCTACAGCTTCATGCCCTTGACAGCCACGCCAGAACAACAGAAGACATACAGGAATGCGACTATGGTGGGCGTGTTCCTGGCTGCACTCGATCCAGAGTATGAGGCGGCACGATCACAGATTTTAGCCGACTCCACTATTCCTCCCATGGAGGAAGCTTTCCATAGACTGAGTCGGATCACAGTTCCATCCACGGCTACGAATCAGAATACTTCAGCCATGGCAGCCAACAGGGGTCGCGGATTTCATAATCAGGGCCGTGGACGTGGACCTCGTGGAAGAGGAGGTCGTACTAGGCCAACATGTACCTACTATCATCGTGTAGGACACAATGAAGACACGTGCTATTCAAAGCATGGATTTCCTGCATCTGCACGAGTCGCTGAGCAGATAGAGCCTCCTTCTGCTGCCACTTTGGATCAGTGGTTCGACGATCTAGTTGCCCGTCTGAGGGGCATTATTCCCCCATCTGGTCCAGCACCAACTACTGAGAGTCAATCTAATGCTGCTGCTTCTGCCTCTGCGTCGACCAGTGCTTCAGGTAGCATACCATGTACCAGTAGATCAGATACTTTACCATGGATTATGGACTCGGGTGCTACAGATCACCTATGTGGCGACCAGAATTTACTTACAGGATACACTCAGATTCCTCCAGGCAGAACAGTAATAATTGCCAATGGTACACATTCCCCCATCACTGGTCAGGGAGAGATTCGATTGACATCTTCTATGCAGCTCAAGAATGTGCTACATTCACCTGCTTTTTCAATGAATTTGTTGTCAATTAGTCAGATTACGAAGGATCTACATTGTCGGACAATTTTTGATCCATCTTCTTTGATTTTTCAGGACAACCATACGGGCAACGTGATTGGTCATGGTTATGAGCAAGGAAGCCTCTACCGCTTGAATCAGACCCCCTTCGCTGGAACCTCATCCATTCCCACTGGACAAGTATCTCCTCTATTGTGGCATCTGCGCTTTGGACATTTACCGCTTCAGAAGTTGTGTCGCGTGTTACCTTATGGTCTTCCTCACATACCTATCCAATGTGAGGCGTGTCAGTTGGGAAAGCATCACAGGTCGACCTTTCCCAGTCGTCCAGGACGGAGTAGTACCTCCAAGTTCGAGTTATTTCATATTGATGTCTGGGGTCCGAGTCGTGTACCTGATCATCAGGGACACAGATTTTATATAGTATTTGAGGATGATTTTTCTCGTGTGTCATGGGTATTTTTGATGAAAAATAAATCTGAAGCAGGAAATATCATTATCCATTTTCTGAATGAAATACAAAATATTTTCTCTACATCTGTGAAGCTTGTGAGAAGTGATAATGCTTTAGAACTGTGCACCAATGTCCTTGCCAATTATTACTCCTCAAAAGGGATTGTTCACCAAACATCTTGTGCTCATACATCTCAACAAAATGGAATTGCTGAAAGGAAACATCGCCACCTTCTTGATGTCACAAGATCACTTCTTATACAGAGTCATGTTCCCTACTCTTACTGGGGTGATGCAGTTATCACTACATGTTACCTAATCAATCGTATGCCTTCTTCTGTCTTGAATGAACAGATTTCGTTTTCCATCATCCATCCCGGGAAGGATCTGTTCACTCTTACTCCTCGTGTGTTTGGTTCGGTTGCCTTTATCCATCAGTTGTCGCCTGGTACTGACAAGCTCTCTCCTAGGGCTGTCAAGTGTGTTTACGTTGGGTACTCCAGAACTCAAAAAGGGTACAAGTATTTTGATCCTCTGCGTCGGCGGTATATGGTCAGTGCAAATGTTACATTTTTTGAATCTGTTATGTATTTTTCAGCCTCGGGAGACCAGCAGCAGCTACCACCTCTATCTACTGATGCCATATACATGACACCACCACCTCAAATGTCGTCATCAACACCACCACCGCCACCACCACCACCACCACCACATATACCTGTCCCACCGCTACCGTTCCATTATACCCGCAGGCCTCCTCCCGCTCATGGTCATGACTCGTCTCCTAGCTCGCCTATGGTATGTAATGAAAATATTTCTATTGATGGATCTGATGACATTTCTGAGCAGGATATGTTGCAGGGGCCCGATGAGGCTACAACAGATTTAGATGTTCCCATTGCTATACGCAAATCGAAGAGGAGCTGTGTTACATATCCATTGTCAGCATCTGTGTCTCTTGAGAGATTATCTGGAGATTTCAGGACATTTGTGGTGGCACTATCAGCTGTAGATATTCCACGGAATTATCAAGATGCTCTGCAGGATAGTAGATGGCGGCTAGCAATGGAGGAAGAAATGGCGGCACTTCAGTCCAGAGGAACTTGGAGTCTGGTTCCTATACCTCCAGATGTGAACCCGGTGAGTTGTAAGTGGGTGTTTACAGTGAAGCACAATGCAGACGGTTCTATTGATAGATACAAGGCACGTCTTATTGCACGTGGCTTTACACAGACATACGGGGTGGATTACCTTGACACATTCTCGCCTGTATCCCGTCATTCCACTCTCCGGATCTTGTTGTCAGTTGCAGTTACTAGAGACTGGCCACTCTATCAGCTGGATGTGAAGAACGCATTCTTATATGGCGATTTGCAGGAGGAAGTCTATATGCAACAGCCACCTGGCTTTGCTGTTGAGGGGGAGTGTTCCAAGGTATGCAGACTTCATAAGGCTATCTATGGCCTTAAGCAGCCCCAGAGCATGGTTTCAGAAGCTCTCAGACCTCTTTGAAAAACAAGGATACAAACGCTCCAATGCTGATCATTCCTTGTTTGTACAGAGGACTCCTAGAGGTATTATTGCAATTATGGTTTATGTAAATGACATCTTGATCACAGGAGATGATGAGCAGGGCATAAAGCAGACGAAAGAAAAGTTGGGAAGCGAATTTGTCACTAAGGACCTTGGTGTTCTTAGATATTTTCTGGGACTGGAATTTGCTAGAAATCCATATGGATTAGTAATGTCGCAAAGGAAATATGTTACAGATTTGTTGAGTGAAACAGGTATGCTTGGGTGTCGACCTGCTACGACACCAATGGACCCCAGCATGAAGCTCTATGATGATGACACAGAGGAGGTGGACAGGAGAAGATACAGAGAACTGGTAGGCAAACTGTTGTATGTCACGATCACTAGACAAGATATATTATTTGCAGTGAGTCGTGTGAGCCAGTTCATGGAGCAACCACGTCAGGTTCATATGGATGCAATACATATGATTCTTAGATATCTCAAATCATCTCCAGGTACAGGTCTGCTATTCAAGAAAGGAAAGGGGATTTCTATCTCAGCATGTGCGGATGCAGACTATGCAGGATGTCCCAGGGACAGGAAGTCCACCTCAGGGTATGCAGTCTATGCTGGAGATGCCCTAGTCTCATGGAGAAGCAAGAAACAGACGGTGGTAGCTAGATCTAGCGCTGAATCCGAATATAGGGCTATGGCCAGGCTACTACAGAAATGATGTGGGTGAAAGCTGTACTTACAGACCTATGTCAAAATGTACTACTTCCTATGAACTTGGAATGTGATAATCAGGCAGCCTTGTTCATTGCAAACAACCCAGCATCCCATGAGCGGACCAAGCACATTGAGGTTGACTGTCACTTCATACGTGACATGATTCAGAAGGGGTTCATTGATACATCTCATGATGCCTCAGAGAATCAAACTGCAGATATATTCACCAAGGCATTACTACGAGGCCCATTCCAGAAGTGCGCATCCAAGCTGAGCATGATCGATATCTATGCTCCATCTTGAGGGGGAGTGTTAACGCATATAGTTGTTTCTATATCTTTCTTCTATTTCTATTTCTAGTTACGTGCTTTATGTAATTTACCCATAGGCTACTCTCCTATATAAGAGAGCATAGGGCTTATGGAATAAACAACTTGCTCATTTTTCCCAACAGGATCATCAGTGGTGACTTGAATGTCACATTGTTCCCGGACGACAGGCCCGGGGGGGGGGGGGGGGGGGGTTCTGATCCGGGATCTGCAGATTTTAGGCAGGTGGTTCGTTTTCTGGGTTTGTCTGTTGTGAACGCGGTCGGTTGCAAGTACACTTGGAGGAATACGAGATCGAAGTCCATACTTGACAGGTTCCTGATGTCGGTTGAGGCGGAGGAGGCTTTCCCGCTAGCGAGGGCTTGGGCTCTTCCGAAGACGCTCTCTGATCACACTCTTGTTTTTTAGTTCTTTGGGGAGGAACGCTTGGCTCGATTCTCCTTTCGATTTGAGAAGAAGTGAGAAGAAGTGGTTGTTAGAGGAGGGCTTCCGGGACCTGGTGATTGACCATTGGCGGGAGTTTGCGGTGACAGATTCGGCGGTGTCGCGTTTTGCGGCTAAACTAGACTCCCTAAGGCAGTTGCTGTTGACATTCGGGAAGGATGTCGCCAGGAGGCGGAGGGCCGTCAAGACCGAGGCAAAAGCTGGGATAAGCAGGTTAGATGGGCTAGACGATGACCGGGGGCTGACTCCAGAGGAGGTTGAGGAGAGGACAACATGGTTAGATGCAGTGTTTCAGGAGGACAAGAAAGAAGAGGTTCATTAGCGACAGAGATCGAGGCAAAAGTGGCTAAGGGAAGGCGACGCAAACACGCATTTCTTCCATATTGTGGCGTCCAGAAGGAGGAGAAGGAGCTTCTTACATGAGGTGGAGGTGGGGGGCCAAAGGGTATCGGCGAGAGGAACATTGGCGTCGCCTTACGGGAGCACTTTGTGAGGGCTTCGAGGAGAGTGAGGGAGGAGAACGACTGGGGCTAGACGGCCCAGGGGGCGGATCTTTGAGTGGACCCCATGCTGATTCGTTAGTGGCCGAATTTACGGAGGAAGAGGTGCGCAAGGCGGTTTGGGATCTGAATGTGGACGGGGCTCCTGGCCCGGATGGCTTCTCTATATCATTCTACCGGGAGTTCTGGGACCTGCTGAAAAGTGACACTTTGGAGGTTCTGAATGAACTCAGGGGCGGCAACAAGGGCTTTGAGAAAGTTAACAGAGCCTTGATATTTTTACTGCCGAAGAAAGAGACCCCAGTAGAGGTTGGGGATTATAAGCCTATTTCTATTTCAAATGACATTTATCTCATTGTCGCCAAGGTGCTGGCGAGCAGACTTAGAGTTGTCTTGTCCTCCGTGGTCTTACCAGCACAATCTGCGTTCATTCCTAGACGGTGTATGGCGGATGGTATCGTGACCGCTTCGGAAGTCTGTTGTGAGTGGAAGAGGTCTAGAAAGAAAGGTGCTATTTGGAAGATTGACTATGCCCAAGCCTACGATTGTGTCAGCTGGAAATTCCTGTGGACAGCGCTGCAGAAAAGGGGATTTCCGGAAGAATGGATTGCTTGGGTTAAGAGATGCGTCACTACTAGCTCCTACTCTGTGTTGGTCAACGGAAGACCTGAGGGAGGATGGTTCCAACCGCAGCGGGGGGCACGTCAAGGCTGCCCTCTAGCTCCCCTGCTATTTGTGTTGGTGACGGACTGTCTTGCGGTCTTGTTTCAACGGGCGGTTCAAGAGAATTGGTGCGAGGGTTTTAGTTTGGGGGACATCTCCGTTCCGGTGTTGCAGTATGCGAATGACACGCTGATCTTCCTGGGGGGGACGGAGGAGCAGAACCACAATGCGGCTATTTTGGTGGATATGTTAGGCTACCTCTCTGGTTTGCAGATTAGGCAGAATTCGGTCCTGGTTCCACTGGGGATGGTTGACGAGGAGAGTAACAGGTTAGCGGTGTGGGCAGGATGCCCTCTGGGGGGCTTACCGATAACCTATCTGGGGTTGCCTCTGGTTGATGGCAGGCTAAGGAAGTTTGATTGGGACTGTGTTCTTCGGAGAATGGAGGAGCAGTTGGAGGGGTGGAAGGCTACCACTCTGTCCAAGGGTGAGAAGCTTACCTTACTGAAGCACGTTCTTTCAGCCATTCTAATTTTTTTCTTCTCGACAAGATTAATGCCTATTGGTGTTAGAAGGAAGGTGGAGGCTTTGATGAGATCTTTTTTCTGGTCAGATGGGAGGCAGGCAACGAGGGGGTTGCACTTGGTGGCTTGGAATGATCTTGTTGTACCTGTTTCGAAGGGGGGTCTAGGAGTCAGGGATGTGGAATCAATGAACAAAGCCTTGTTAACAAAATGGGTGGTGCGCATTTAGGGTTCATCCGACTCGCTGGTTTTACGGTTGCTGAGGGAGATTTATGGTGTCACAGGGGAGTTGGTGGCTGCAAGGAAGCGTCATGAGTCTTCGTTGTGGAGTGGGATCCGTGCCGTCATTCCGGGGCTCAGGCCTTTCCTTCGGCCGAGGTTGGAGAATGGTCTCCGTTTTCGATTTTGGCAAGATGACTGGACGTGGAAGGGGGCGTTGGCCTACCACTTCCCTAGGTTGATGGCGTTAGCCGTTGATATGGGGCGCGGGTGGCGGAGGTGGCCGACTCTGGGTCGTGGGCTCCGAGGTTCCTTGCGATTCTCTTGGATCAGAGGCTGGAGGAATTTTTGCGGTTACTATCGGAGATTCTCCCTGTCGGGGAGTTGTCGGGCGAGCCAGATCATTTTGAGTGGGCAGATGGTAAGTTCTCGGTAAAGATTGCATATCGGAAGTTGAGTGGTGGTATGGTGGAGCGCGACGAAGATCTATGTGCTGACTTGAAGGTGATTTGGGCGGCTAAGATTCCTACTCGGGATAAGGTGTTCCTTTGGTGTCTTAGGAGAGACCGTATATGTGACAAAGTGAGAAGGGGTAGACTGCTGGGTGTGATGGATTTGAAGTGCGATAGATGTGAGGATTACGTTGAGGATGCAGACCATATTTTCTTCGGATGCAGGTCTTCGGCAAAGGTGTGGGATTCTTTGGGGCTGCCGTGGGTTCGGGCATCCAGTACGGAACATTTTTGGAGATCTATTCGTGCGGTGGGACTTGGGTCCTCCGGTGATGTCTCCAGGCCCTTTGCCGCGCTCTGGGCTATTTAGCTTGGCAGGAATGATACCACTTTCAAGGGACAGCGGTTTTACTTTGAAAATGTACTTGCGCATTGTAATGCTTTGTGCAATTTCTGAATATCCAACTGATTTACCTTCTCGTTAATTAACGAATACTTTGGTGTGGTGACTCCCGCCTTGGGAGGGCTCCCCCTTTTTCCTATTAAAAAAAAAAGAAAATTCCTTTGAAAATCAAAGGAAAGTTTTACAAAGCAGTCGTAAGACCTCTATGCTCTATGGATCTGAATGTTGGCCTGTGAATCATAGACATGTGCAGAGAATGACCGTAGCAGAAATGAAAATGCTAAGGTGGATGTGTGGACATACACATAAAGATCAGATTCAAAATGATGCAATCAGAAAGAAAGTTGGTATAGCTCCGATCGAGGGTGAGATGCGAGAAAACTGCTTAAAGTGATTTGGCCATTTGCAAAGCAGTCGTAAGACCTCTATGCTCTATGGATCTGAATGTTGGCCTGTGAATCATAGACATGTGCAGAGAATGACCGTAGCAGAAATGAAAATGCTAAGGTGGATGTGTGGACATACACATAAAGATCAGATTCAAAATGATGCAATCAGAAAGAAAGTTGGTATAGCTCCGATCGAGGGTGAGATGCGAGAAAACTGCTTAAAGTGATTTGGCCATTTGCAAAGGAGGTCGGCTGATGCAACAGCTAGGAGATGTGATTTTCGGGATGTTGAGCCAACTAAGAGAACGCGAGGAAGGCTCAAGAAGTGTTGGAATGAAACTATCCAAAGGGAACTTAGTTTTTTGGATCTAAGCCCAAGAATGATCCAAGATAGATTTGAATGGGGGGTAAAGAATCCATACAGCCAACCCTACTTAATGTGGGAAAAGGCTTTGTTGTTGTATATAGCTTTGTAGTGACAATTAGAATGAAGCAACATCAACAACAGCCAAGACTTAACCCATTTTACGTGGGATCAACTACATAGCTTTTTGCCTCCAAAAATATCTACTTTATGCAGTTGAGGTGAAATTGGGTTTAATTTAAGTGTGCTCCCTTAAAAAAAGCTCAGTAAGGTTCATGGGCAAAAAAATGATAAATGATCAGCGAGGTTGATGGGCAAAAGGAAATGATCTATCTTTCAAGGTTCATGTTCTCGTACGCTGATATAGGAGAGTGCCGAATAGGATTGACAGAGTTCTCTTCCCAAGAATATCAGCCTTATAGCGGGGTGTAATGTAAATAACCCCCCTCGATTAGAAATTTTTTAGGGTAAATTACAATTTGGGTCTCCGTCTATGGGTCCGATCCCATAATGGGTCCTGATCTTTAAATTGTAACGATTCGGGTCCTGAGGTCAATAATGTAATGAACTTTTTGGGGCTAACGACGAGTATGCCCTTGTTTAGAAGTTAGAATCCAACACTCATTTCCTTCCCAACAAGGGCATATTCGTCATAAATCTCAAAATTTCCATTTCTTAAATAGTTCTGGGACCCAAATCGTTACAATTTAAAGATCGGGACTCATTCTGAGATCGGACCTATAGATGGGGACCCAAATTATAATTTACCCACTTTTTTAATTACATAATCTGGGGGTGGAATGGCCTTCGATTATGAACTGATAAGAAGGGTGGCGTCAATTCATCCCTCGATTTGAAATTTCGTAATTCCATGATCTGGGAGTGGAGTGGTGGAGTAGTAAATGACAACTAAATAACCAATCATGTAAAGCAAGTTGGAAGGTTTGTTCCCTCCCTTAGCTGCTTTCGAGTGATAAGAAGCCTGTGGCAAAACATTGGCACCACTAGGAAGAGGGTGATGGACTATGGTAGCTGGTTTTCCAATTCCCTACTCTCTAATCTAGGATTTGAAGATTTGATGTGATTTACATTATTAGGACTTGTAAACTCATATTCTTTGGACTTCTATAGTGTGAATTGTATGGCATGGAGTGATGGCATTTTTATGGTACCTTTGGCTTACAAGACTCTGTATCTCAAGATGGATGATCAATCCCTTGCTTGATCAATCCCTTGCTTGTAGCAAACCGCTTGAACATGAGGATATAAGTGGAAAACCCTTCTTAAAGGAAGTAAAAAACCACAGAAAGAGATGCTCACATACAAGTGGTTAGGATTGTCTTCTTTTCCATTTCTCAAATAGAGGTGGGTGAATACATTATTTATATGTGTGAGGGATCCATATCCAAGATCCATTCAACCACATATAATAATTCATCGCTCCCCATTGACTTGGGTATAGATATACATTATGCCCAACTTACCCACATTCATCTCATGTTGCATTTTGGAAAGGCTTTGATAAAGATATCTGCTAGCCAACCTTCAGATTTGATGAATGGAAAATGAAGTTATCCAGCAACAGTCATCCCTCGAATGAAGCAACCATTGATTTGGATGGGAGGCCCTCAGACCTTCTCCATTGATAGATTCTGACCTCTTGTTTTTTCCGATAGCACGCGTTAGGAATTCTCAACTTCAATGGTCTGTTGGTAGCGCAGTGTGCCTACCACCCAAAAGATTAGGGTTTAAATCCCCCTTTGTGGGGGTTGCGTTAGGTAGTCGACGGTCATTGTAAAAAATAGTTGAATCTATCAACATGGATTTGAGCAAGAATCCATGTAGCCTACCCTGCTTATAGTGGGAGAAGGCCTCGCCACGAGTTAGGAATTCTCAACTTTAAAGGATAGGCGCCACATAATTCCACTCCTTTTTTCCAGTTTGTTTTGGTTAACCTTTTTGTTAAGATTGGCCTACACTTCAGATCAACCCTGCTCCTGCAATTATATATCTAGAGCTCGTAGCTTGTGAATGGAATCAATGGATATGTATGATTTCGCTCTCAGCCTCTTTCCCTTCTTGGGAAGTACCTCCCTCAAACTGGATATGCAGGTTGCACCTTCCCCGAGATGAACAAGGACTACAACTAAATCAAAAATGTTATTTTCTTGCTAGTGACCAAGTCTTAATACATGCTTGGTTTTGACATGGTTTAATATATACATTTTACAATTGCGGCATGCTTCCATTAAAGAATGGTAATTTTCAATTATTTCAATGGATGTGGCTGGTTCATTTTATGAAAATCGTCAAGTGGACATTATCACACTGCTAGTCCTGAGTATAAAAGCACTTCCAAATGAAACTTTATTAGGAGTAGGGATGACACAACACTCTCTTGGGAAGAAAGGCAGCTTAACAAGTTAAAAACTGGTTTTATGTTTTGTTGATCAAGTAAAAAAATCTTACAAGGTTCCAGCTCCTAAGACAGGCATATTATGTACTTGTGGAAGAAGGTAAGGAAACTTTTGTCTCTCTAGACTCTAACTTTAATATATCTATTATTCATAAAAAAAACTTTCAAACAAAAATAGATTGATGTCATACAAGGGAAGTTATGATATATGATTTATCATTCGCGTCATGACTATCACGCATCAACACCGTATGGCTGTATGCATGACGCTTCACACAAGAGGTGACAAATCAAATATAAATTTAGTGAATAAGAAGATCAACTCCACAACTGGCAAAAGAATGCAAAAATATATCGTTCCTCGTGCCGATATATCAGCCAACAAGAAGAATGCGCAAAAAGAGCACGCAATTTTAAGAATGGAGACAACAAACCATGACTGAATCCACAGTGATAGGACCCTGGGAAAGTAATGACAAAATCTCCAGCATTCTGCACCAGTCTGGTTTCACAAAAATGATATTAGGAGCAGCAATAGGTCTTCAGTTCTAATGCAACAGAACTACTCAGAGACAACACAAGTGTCACCTGCAGCAAGGAATTCCAACTCCTACAAGCACTTCAGGAGACATGACAGTTGTCTTCTCACCTAGAAGAGCAAAAGTAGCTGCCATAACGTGAAATCGCCAATTAGCTTCCAAAAAAATTCAAAGGAACCAAGTTATCCGGGAATATTAGGGTGGAAACACTAGTTTAAACACAAGCCAATTGACAAAGAAAACATGTTCTATAGACTATAAGAAACAGCATAGATATCAACCAAGATCCTTCAATGATAGAGAATTTTCATAAAAACAGAGATTCAAATGATGCAAAGGTTCTTTACCATGTTAATAACTTTTCGACATTGATTAAATCTGCAATGGAAGGCATATATGACCAAAACTCTCATTGGTTTTAGACCAGATATGTATCCAATTTCATTTGATTTTGATAACCAACTATAACATCACTTGAATAAACGTTCAGTAACCCTGTTTTAAACAGATTATGAAATCAAAATATACCGATACATGGATATCAAAAATTCAAAAAAGGGGTTTGCATATGATACATAAGAAACTGTCCGCTTATCGCAGATGTCATCGAAATTATCAACAACAAAAGTGCAGAGGTGGAACAGCAAATGCATGCATGTATTTGGCAACTCATGAAAACTTCGATATAGGGCAAAAAAAGGAATAACGCTATACACCATAACGAAGAATTTAGCATTCAAAATATAGATTGCGTAACTTCTAGACTTCGTGCTTTTAACTTTGCGCGTGCTAAAAAGGGGCGCACACTGACTTTAAAACTTAATGTACCCAACCTAATAACATCAAGATTAGTGATGGTGTTCTGGGCTCACAGATTCATTATACAAATTTTAAGTAAATATATATGTCCTATTTTTAAAATCCAACCACAGCTTACTGATTCTTTGCTTATCAATCTAAACCAAATATATGGAGAATGGACAATTAAATGAATATGAACTAACCAAATAAATTTTAGTTTGAAAGTCCTGCCAAAGAGAAACCAGTTCGCACAAACAGGGTAATCTTAATTCAGAAAAAGTTGAGAAGCAACTGCCTGTCTCATGCATCCCCCATTTGCAAATGCACACACAAGATGTGCTCTCTGACGAAATCAACAAATTGATATGATGCAAACACACATCGCAATGAAGGAAACAGCTTGATTTTAAATTGATAAGACCAAACAGAATAGCAGAACATGCAAGAAAAAGACAGCTGATCAAATGAAATAGCTAAAACGGAATCAAACAGGATGTGCTATCTCACCCAGAGGATTCACACTCCCTCCATATCCATGCACCCTGATTACCTCCTCAAATGCGAATCTCGCATCCCGGGGAACCCCGTACCATGTCTTCCCAGCACCCATGTGCAAGTAATTCAAGCTATGCAGCTCATGATCCTCTACATGCCAAGCAAACCAGCTGAACATCATTGCAATGTACACCATTGGCGACGTAACACCAGGGATCTCCTCCTTCATGAACTTAAGCAGAGACCCCTTCTCCCGGGACACACCGCGCATATTCCATGCAGTATCGCCAACGTCGACTGCATCCTCCTCGCTCCACTTCCTCGCCCCGCTTCTTGGCCTCTGAGAGAACCCGGAACCAGGGATATCATTCGCATACTCCACCACTACAGGCTTATCAGTGGCAGCCTTCCAGAAGAGACCCTCCACCTCAAGCTCAGAGAAACCACCGGTCCCCTTCCTGCTGCAGCGCTTCAGCTGCGCCCGCTCGAATCGACGCGCCTTCGCTTCAAATTGCACAAGGCTGTACTCCTCTCCACTCTGCCACACAGGCTTCTGCACAGGGCGGGGCCTCCTTGGGCACAATCCGACCTGCTGCTGCCTCGTGGCGAAGGTGGGCGGCATACGTCTGGCGTCCTTTGCCCCCGTGAGCGCTGCAAAGGACCTGTTGAGGTTGGAGACGGCGTTCTTGCGGGGAGGGGCGGGGAGTGGGGGCACGATCTTGCAGATGCCGTAGCAAGACGCCTCCTTTTCGATCTTGAGGATGTAAGCAATGGGGTCTTGGAACTCCGCGAGAGTTGGATGGTACTCCGGAGCTACAGGGAGGGTTCTGAGCCATTGGGGCACCTCAGGGGGAGATGGGTCGGCGGACGCCATTGTTGGGGATGGGAGAAACTGAGGAAGGAGGATTTTTATGGCGTTCCAAGCTCAGTCGGGGGTACCCATTTGGTGGAATGCAAGATTGAGGGAGGGGGGAAAGTGGGTACCTCACTTGGTGGCTTCTGCTGCTGTTCTTGGTCCCCTGCTTTGAAGGGAGACCATGTTGGGATCTTCTTGGAGGTCTGTTGACGGGGAGTCGTAGGAGATGGGAGTAGTGGGAGTTCGGGTTTGGAGGGTGTGGAGGGAATGGAGAGGGGAGGTGTGGGGGTGGAGGAGATGGGGCAGAGAGGTTGGGGGCAGAGGAGGGAGGAGGGGTTTGGGGACAAAGTGAAGAGAGCCTCGTAGGGATGATCATTGGGCCCAGCCCAAAATGCTCAAGCTTGATTCAAACCCAGATGAATATTGGACCGGAGTTGGGCCAAATGTACAGTTCCCTGAGCCTGCCTAACTTGAGAGCCCGACCTGACGGAAGGTTCGGTATGTGACCCGCAACCCGGTCCGAGTACGGTCTGAACATGGCCCAATAGAGAAGAAGCACTATTCCAATTGTATCGATAACGGCCATGCCTCGAGGGCAGGACATGATCCTGCAATCAAAATTATGCTAAGCTAATAACATTCTTGCAGGAGTGTTTGGATTGATGCAACGAGTAGAAACGAATACGATTTATGAAAAGCTATTACAGAGAGATTGATGGGAGACGAGCAATAAGTTGTGTCGCCAATCCCTTTTGAATGACAAATCCAATTCTTCAAAATACAACATCTATAGATCTGGGAACCATAACATTGCTACGCATAATTCTTTGGATCCTTTTGAGGAGCCCTACTGCTTCAGTAGTGAAGAATCTGAAGGTGTCAAAAGTAAAATGAATGAATACATGTTAATTGTCAATACAAGCCTTCTCATGCATAGCAACTTTAGCTGAGGCAGCTTTCTATGCAGTGTATCCTGCAATAAAATCACTCATTATCGGACTCATCAATGGAGAAACTCCAGTCAAATCACCACATGCATGCTTCCCTCCAGCCCATCCAAATATAAAACATCTGTTGGTGAGTGTCGATCTCCCCTCTTGTGGACCCGTCAAAAAATTCACAGGTGTTTCTTTCTTTGAAGCAACCACAGCATGTCTGGGTACATCATAAAGGACATCCCTTACCAAATCATGCCTATATTTAACACCTGGGAGTTCACGACAATGAACTGCATGCTCCCTAAAAGTGTCCAAGTATGATTTGTGGCATATTGGGCAAGGCTCATCAGGTGGAAAAAGAGGAATCATAAGACGATACTTGCGGATAGTACGATACTCAATAGGTGACATGTGCATCCCAATGCCCTTAATAGGAATAGAAAGGAGGAAATCGATCGTGTTCAGCATGTAAACAATGAAAAATTGCTTTTTTCCTAATAGTCATGTCAAACTTAATTTCCATTTCTTCAACAATTTTGCTAAAAGAGAACTCGCCAAAGCATTCTGAGTTTTAGGGGGGACAGTATCTTTGTTAGCAAAACATGCAAGATCAAGAGATGGAAGTGTTGTAAAGCCTTGAACTTGGCATATCTCGGATCCTATATAATAAGATCCGGCTCGTCAAGAGGAAACCAACAGAATTTGTTTCGTGTGAATCGGACTCTGTTTCAATTTGTTATAAATTTCGGAATAAAGAGAAGGAAGGCTAAGATGTCATTAACCCTGACTGTCATTAAGACTAATTAAACATGATTAAAGAAACTAATGATCGATTAAAAACCGCTAATGCTCATTAACAAATAATAATCAATAGTTAGCAAAAGATAAGCGTAAGCCGCGAAAGTTAAATCGCGATTAGTGAAAGTTAATCATGATTAGTGTTAATTAAACGTCATTAGCGAATCTAGAATCCTCTAGAATGTTCTAACTTAAGCCCCAAGTTTGGGATAAGTTTTAGCTAAAACCATGGGCCAAAACCATGGGCCGCTAAACCATGGTTGAGGTCTAAACTATGGTTTTCTAACCATGGTTAGTGGTTTTCGGGAGCCTATAAATAGACCCCCTACCCATTCATTCTCTACGATTTCCACTACCACCACCACCCCAAGGGCTAGGGTCGAGAGGTCGGGAGGAGGAGTGGGAGGCGAGGAAGTAGCGCTACCGAAGCGCTGCCGAGAGAACGAGGAGAAGAAAGGTATGATCCTCTCTTAGTTTGCTTCGTAAGCTAGGCTTTCAATTCATACTCTTGTTCTTCCAAGTTTTGTTCTTGATTTATCTTTCTTTCCGATTTGTTTTCCTGTTGTGGTTCGAGGAGAAATCTGTGTAACACCCTACTTAGGTGCGGGCGGCTATGCACGTCAAACCCTGTGATTCGTCACACGTTCACTAATCTAAGACGCGTGGTGTCTACCGATTCTCCATCGTTTATGTTTCTATTATTCGTATTATGCTTTTATAGTTATTTTGATGGAGAAATCTCTGTAATACCCTACTTAGGTGCAGGTGGCTATGCACGTCAGTGACCCTGTGATTCGTCACACATTCACTCACTTAAGATGTGTGGTGTCTACCGGTTCTTCATCTCTTGTTCTTGAGTATATTCTTTCAGTTTTCTTTTTATTTTCTTATTGATTGATTTTATAAAGGAAACTCTTTTCGCTTTTATTTTGAAATATGTCCCGATATAAGGGGAAACTCTGCCGAAATTTTTCGAGAAATATGTCCTGTTATAAGGGGAAACTTTGTCGAAATTTTCCGAGAAATATGTCCCGATATAAGGAGAATCTCTACCAAAATTTTTTGAGAAATATGTCCCGATATAAGGGGAAACTCTGTCGAAATTTTAAGAGAAAATATATTCTTGACGTTCTTCGCGTTCTTCGCGTTCTTCGTTCATTCTTCGCATTCTTGACATGTTCTTAGTATTTTGATACGAAAATGAAATTCGATCTTTTCAGGAGCCTTAAAATATCCTTTCTAAAAACGAAAGACGATAAAGCCTTGCATACACGAGAGAGAGCTCGATTAGATAAATTCCTTCCTTTTGCTGTTGGGTTTTCATACAAAATTATTGAAATTCTTGATTATGTGTTCTTTGTAATGAAGAACCCTAATTTTGGCTATTTCTGAAAAAGTCTGAAGAATTACTTTGTGATTCCCACTAAAATAAGATTTACGCATAAAATTGATGCGTTGGCTCTGAAAGTTAGGGTTTGGGAGTTAAAATAGGCATAAATACGAGTATATTTATGGTTATGAATAGTATATATGTGAGTATACACTGAGTGTTGTTGATTATACAAATCGAAGACTTAATGAAAGAATTACATCACGGGAATTAATGTGGTTTGAGTTAGATCCTGAAAAGTATCGTGTGTCACGTTAAGGATGACTGGGAGTAGAACTACAGGTCGGGCATGCAACCTGTAGGTTTGTCGGAAGGAACACGTATTGGCGTTTTCCTACCTAGGTGGTACACGGTTACCCTGTTATGATAAGTGCGCACGAAATGAATGTTTTGCAACTCGTGGTACCGGGAGCCAATATCTTTGGGTTAAACGACGAAAGATGTGGTCGTGCCATTTGGAGGCACGGGAGGTTCAATAGCGGCTGGGTCACGATAACATATATTTTAAGCCGCTAGATTATATGATTAAATGTTAGCATGAGGTTTTAAGCAACCGAGTCCTCGAGGATGGTGTGCTAATTTGATTTTACAGGCTGAGGGTTGAGACCTTGTTTAATAAAAGAAAAGGAAATTGTCAGGTTAGTATTGGAGGATTGGTTGAGGCGACGTGCGGCGGCATAAGCTTACCAAAATTAACACAATCTCCAATCCCGAAGGGTCCACAGCTTCGGAGTCCAAGAATGGTGGAGTTCTCCTGGACTAATCTCTGATGTGGAATAGAAAAGACTAGGACTTAAATTAATGAGAAGGAATAAATTTTTTGTGATATTAAGTTTTGAAAAATTACACAATTTGTTACTTTTCTCTTCTTTGTTACTTAGTATTCGCTAATTTATATTTTATTATTTATGGAAAACCCAACAGGTATCGGTGAGCCATTGCAAGGACTTTAAAAAAATTCATCCATCTTATATACTAGATATGCAACCAGCCACAATAGCTTTACTTTTTAAGGTATTTAGTAATCTTTTATATATTTTCCTTTCAATCTTATGTACATGTAAATGGTTATAATGGAACAGTGTATCATTTGAACTTTATTTTGTGAATTGAAATGTGTTGAAATACTTTCTTCTGAGTATTTTTATTCGTAGTCTGTTTCTGAATGTTAGTTGTGATTGCTGAATAAATTATTGCTGAGTAACTAGATCTGGATATGGGAGGATCCGACGGCCCGGGAATCGGGGTCGCAACAGATTGGTATCAGAGCATGGTTACTCCATTAATTTATTTAGTAATCAATAACTATGAGCGGTATTCAGAAACTAAGGTTGTATTAAGATCCTTTGATCTTAATAAATGATTGCAGTATCATTCACAAGTCATTGTCCCTTATATACATCATGCTAAGACATATAGGATCTGACCTTTAATCTTAACTCATCCCAGGATCATGGCAGACCAAGACGTGTCTAGACAATTAGCGGCTATGATGGCAATGCTCCAAGACATGAGGCAAAGGCAACATGCATTGGAGGAGAGGCTCAATGCACAGGCTGAGAGACCCGAGGCATCTAAGCCTGCAGATGCCAGGATTGAAGGTTCTGTCCATCTTTCTGAGGAAGAATCTAGTTACCATCCTTCAACTGAGTCTGCTCCTACCCCAACTGAAGGAGAAATGGAGAAGGCCCTTCTTAGACACCAAATATAACTAGATAATTATCGAAAGGGAAAGATTCCTTTATTTAAAGGCATAGAGACACCTGCTGTGGCAGAACTATGGCTTGATAACGTCAGCAGGATGTTGAGAATAATACACGCACCAACACATACTTGGGTGCACTTTGCTGATTATTCCTTAGCAGACTATGCAAGACGATGGTGGAGAGTCATTTCCAAGAAACTAGCAGATCATGTTCCATGGGATGTTTTTGAAGAGCGGTTCCGAGCCCACTTCTGTCTCTCCCATTGGGAAGAAATGAAGAGGAGGGAGTTAGCTTCTTTGACCCAAGGATCCAAGAATGCACGAGATTATGATATTCACTTTACGGAACTACTACGTTACTCTCCAGCTTTAGAAGCTTCACCACAAGAGTATCTTACCAAATTTGTTAGCGGTCTTTAGGGAGATTTGAGATGAAGCCATGGACATCGCCTCTCGTATTGAGATGGAGAGGATGAAAACCGCCAAAGAAGAAGCTTTCACTTTACTGGTGGACCATCCAAAAGTAAAGCAAATTATAACCGAAGAGACAATCGTTATCATCCAGTAGGTTCCAATATAAGCTCACCACAGACCTTAGGTCAGGAATTATCAGGAAGAGGGGGTTTTTCGAGACCTCCACTATACCCCCGTAAGTCAGCACCATGAACTAGTACCTCTGTAGTTGGGTCTTCAGCTCAGACAGGAACACGTGCATGTTATCACTGTCATCAAGAAGGTCACATTAGGAAAGACTATCCAAGGTTTAAACCAACTACGATTAACAGTGTAACATCCACCCCGAGCAATGGAGCAACACACAGAGGAAGACATGGTAGAGTTCGTGCCTTGCAAGGAGCACCTCCTACACAGCAACCGCCACAAAGTGTTGCGGGTTCTAGCTTGTCTATTCCTAATGGCCAGCTCAATGCAATTACTGAAGAACAAGCCTACAATTCAAGAACATTCGTATGAGGTACTGTTACCATTCATGGCTTTTCAGTACATGCCTTATTTGATTCTGGTGCTTCACATTCATTTATTACTCGACGGTTAGTACCCACTTTGGGTAAGATACCAGTAGAAGTACTACAGTCCTGTCTGATCAAGGGATCGGGAGGACAAGTATTTATAATCCGAAAAATCCGGGATAATTGTATAATACTTATAGCGGGACATCAGTTACCTGTTTCACTACTACTAATAGGAATGGAGGATTTTGATCTTATACTAAGAATGGAAGAGATCGTGGATTAAACATTTGCCTCTTGCAAAATTCACCTACAATAATAGTTACCATACAAGTATTGACATGACACCATTTGAAGCACTATATGGACGAAGGTGTACTACTCTTTTGTGTTGGGAATAGGTCGGAATAAAGAACCTTTATAATTCAGATAGACTTCAAGAGATACGGGAAGCTGTAGAGCATGCTAGAAAAAGACTATTAACTGCCTAGAGTCGCCAGAAAAGTTATAGTGATACCATGCGAAGAGACCTTGAATTTGAGGTAGGTGACTTTGTATTTCTCAAAGTATCACCTATGAAGGGTGTTCAGAGGTTTGGCTTGCGTGGGAAGTTAGCACCCAGGTTCGTGGGTCCCTTTGAAACTATTCAGCGCATTAGAAAAGTGGCATATAGACTTGCACTTCCTCCACATCTTTCAGCAATACATGATGTATTTCATGTATCAAATCTGAAAAAGTACATTAGGAATCCAGAGCATAAGATAAGTTATGATGATTTACATGTTGAGCCAGACTTGACATACCAAGAGATACCTGTGCAAATACTTGAAAGGGATATCAAGAAGTTGAGAAACAAAAAGGTGCCTCTAGTTAAAATATTATGGCGGAACCAAGAGTTTGAAAAAGACACATGGGAACCTGAGGCAGAAATGAGAGAGAAATTCCCCTACTTATTTGAGTAATACCACTGTGTATTGTATATCTTCTTTATAAATGAAATGACGTTCATTCTCTTTAAGTTGTTATGGTTTCAATCCTCTTTAAGGTTGTTATGCCTGCATTTCTAGTCTCGAGGATGAGACTTCCTTTAAGGTTGTTATAATTGTAAAGGCTTGAACTTGGCATATCTCGGATCCTATATAATAAGATCCGGCTCGTCAAGAGGAAACCAACGGAATTTGTTTCGTGTGAATCAGACTCCCTTGCGATTTGCTATGAATTTCGGAAGAAAGAGAAGGAAGGCTAAGATGTTATTAACCTATAATGATTGTCATTAATACTAGTTAAACATGATTAAAGAAACTAATGTTCGATTAAAAACCGTTAATGATCATTAGCAAACACTAATCAATAGTTAGCAAAAGATAAGCGTAAACCGCGAAAGTTAAATCGCGATTAGTGAAAGTTGATCATGATTAGTGTTAATTAAGCGTCATCAGCGAATCTAGAATCCTCTAGAATGTTCTAACTTAAGCCTCAAGTTTGGGATAAGTTTTAGCTAAAACCATGGGCCAAAACCTTGGGACGCTAAAACATGGTTAAGGTCTAAACCATGGTTTTCTAACCTTGGTTAGTGGTTTTCGGGAGCATATAAATAGACCCCCTACCCATTCATTCTCTACGATTTCCACTATCACCACCATCCCAAGGGCTAGGGTCGTGAGGTCGGGAGGAGGAGTGGGAGGCGAGGAAGGAGCGCTAGCAAAGCGCTGCCGGGAGAACGAGGAGGAGAAAGGTATGATCCTCTCTTAGTTTGCTTCGTAAGCTAGGCTTTCAATTCATACTCTTGTTCTTCCAAGTTTTATTCTTGATTCATCTTTCTTTCCGATTCGTTTTCCTGTTGTGGTTCGAGGAGAAATATGTGTAACACCCTACTTAGGTGTGGACGGCTATGCACGTCAGTGATCCTGTGATTCGTCACACGTTCACTCATCTAAGACGCGTGATGTCTATCGATTCTCCATCGTTTATGTTTCTATTATTCGTATTATACTTTTATAGTTATTTTGATGGAGAAATCTGTGTAATACCATACTTAGGTGCGGGCGGCTATGCACGTCAGTGACCCTGTGATTCGTCACATGTTCACTCACCTAAGATGTGTGGTGTCTACCGGTTCTTCATCTCTTGTTGTTGAGTATATTCTTTCAGTTTCGTTGTTATTTTCCTCTCGATTGATTTTATAGAGGAAAATCTTTTCATTTTTATTTTGAAATATGTCCTGATATAAGGGGAAACTCTGCCGAAATTTTCCAAGAAATATGTCCCGATATAAGGGGAAACTCTGCCAAAATTTTCCGAGAAATATGTCCCTATATAAGGGGAAACTCTACCAAGTTTTTCCGAGAAATATGTCCCGATATAAGGGGAAACTCTGCCGAAATTTTAAGAGAAAATATGTTCTTGACGTTCTTCGCGTTCTTCGTTCGTTCTTCGCGTTCTTGACATGTTCTTAGCGTTTTGATAGGAAAATGAAATTCGATCTTTTCAGGAGCCTTAAAATAGCCTTTCTGAAAACGAAACACGATAAAGCCTTGCATACACGAGAGAGAGCTCGATTAGGTAATGAAATCCTTCCTTTTGCTGTTGGATTTTCATACGAAATTATTGAAATTCTTGATTTTGTGTTCTTTGATATGAAGAACCCTAATTTTGGTAATTTTTGAAAAAGTCTGAAGAATTGCTTTGTGATTCCCATTAAAATAAGGTTTATGCATCAAATTGATGCGTTGGCTCTGAAAGTTAGGGTTTGGGAGTTAAAATAGGCATAAATATGAGTATATATATGGTTATGAATAATATATATGCGAGTATACGCTAAGTGTTGTTGATTATGCAAATCGAAAACTTAACGAAAGAATTACATCATGGGAATTGATGTTATTTGAATTAGATCCTGAAAAGTATCGTGTGTCACGTTAAAGATGACTGGAGGTAAAACTACATGTCAGGCATGCAACCTGTAGATTTGTCGGAGGGAACTCGTATTGCCGTTTCCCTACCTAGATGGTGCACGGTTGCCCTGTTATGATAAGTGCGCACGAAATGAATGTTTTGCAATGCGTGGTAGCAGGAGCCAATATCTTCGGGTTGAACGACGGAAGATGTGATCGTGCCATGTGGAGGCACGAGTGGTTCAATAGTGGATGGGTCACGATAACATGTATTTGAAGCCGCTAGGTTATATGATTAAATGTTAGCCTGAGGTTTTAAGCAACGGTGTGCTCATTTGATTTTCCAGGCTGAGGGTTGAGACCCTGTTTAATAAAAGAAAAGGAAATTGTCAGGGTAGTATTGGAGGATTGGTTGAGGCGACGTACGGCGGCATAAGCTTACCAAGATCAACACAATCACCAATCTCGAAGGGTCCACAGCTTCAGAGTCCAAGAATGATCGGGTTCCCCTGGACTAATCCCTGATGTGGAATAGAAAGGAATATGACTTAAATTAATGAGAAGGAATAAAATTTTTGTGATATCAAGTTTTGAAAAATTACAGAATTTGTTACTTTTCTCTTCTTCGTTACTTAGCATTCACTAATTTTTCTCCTATGATTTATGCAAAATCCAACAGGTATCGGTGAGCCATCACAAGGACTTTAAAAAAATTCATTCTGCTTACATACTAGACATCCAACCAAGCACAATAGCTTTACTTTTTAAGGTAGTTAGTAATCTTTTGTATATTTTCCTTTCAAGATGATGTACATGTAAATGGTTATAGTGGGACAATGTATCATTTGAACTTTATTTTGTGAATGGAAAAGTGTTGAAATACTTTCTTTTGAGTATTTTTATTCGTAGTATGTTTCTAATGTTAGTTGTGATTGCTGAATAAATTATTGCTGAGTAAACAGATCCGGATATGGGAGGATCCGACGGTCCGGGAATCGGGGTCGCGACAAGTGTGGTATGTAGGCCCTCCAAAGCGTATAGATAGTCAGAATCCATACCATGTATCCCACTGTCTCGTAGAATGTGGTCTAGGAGCACCCACGATTGAGCTCTAGAGGCCACGAAAGCATACGAGAAGCCTCAAGAGCTTAATGAAGATCGAAACCACCAAGTCTGATGGGTAGTGATGACACCCATCATTGAAGGCCGCCAAAGAAAGGGTCTCCAAAAACCACAATATCCTCAATAGCTCCGCGAAGCCCTTTGTCAAAGCACGTAGCAGCTTGTTCCATGTATGCAGGTTGACATGTCCTTATGTCAAACATGAGCTTGGCAGTGTCCATACAAGATCGTAATAAAAGAATTTCACTTTGTGGATCTTCCAATTGAGGGAATAAATCCATTAAGTCAACAGCTTTGGTGGCCCTCTGATGAATCTGTGATTCATCACATCAAAAGTCAAAAATAGAGCCTTGTTCCCGAGAAAATAGAGGCATATTTCCTTTTATCTTGCATAAATAACACTCATGCATGCATCCATAATTCATGCATTATAGCAGCTCATCTGCATTTAAATAAGAAGCCAAAAATCCCCTGTAAAAGACATCTTCATCAAAATAACTTCTTCTCTATACTATATATATATTCATTAATAAAACAGGGAGGAATCACCCTTGTAAAATAGCCCAAGTATCCTGAGAACCCCTGTACATTAAAACACACATAAAGCCCGCATACAAACCCCTACTTAGGTCTACTCACTCTTAGAATATTACATATCAAAAGACCTTCAAAATGAGACTAATTTCATTGAAATTGGAGCTTGTATGAGAAACTTGGGTTTTTGGGTCATGTTGTATACTACATATGTATATTTATGTATCTTTGTATTTATGTACCATATTTGACCTCACCTCCGTCTTTGGTCAACATGAAACTTGTAGATCTCATCAAGATCTACAACTTTCATGTTTTGAGTTTTTCCAAATTCGGCTTCCTCTTCTCTCTACACGCATTTCTTCCTCCAACCATTCACAGCAGGCCACGTGGCGCCCTCTGATTGCGCCACGCGGCCCGCTGCCCTTTGTCTGATCCGCCTTCGCCCCCCATCGTTGGATCTCGCTTCAGATCCAACGGCCCCCATCTTCCCACGCCGCTCCTTATCCACAGCCATTGATCATCTTCCGCTCTTCATCTACACCGCACGCCCCCGCCTCGCCCTCAGCGCGCCACGCGTCGCACGCCACGCCCTTGGATGATGCACGCCGCTGTCCATCGCAACCTCTCATTCCACCTTGCATTCCGACCCTCCGATCTAAACCCTAATCTCATCCACACCGCTCGCACACGCTTCGCTCACATCACGCCACGTGGCTCGCCCATGACCCCTCATCTTGGGACCCCAGATCTAATCACACCCGCTCACCACGATCTGATCTCCACCGTTGGATCACAAGATCCAACGGTGGAGACTTCGTCTCCTACCTCCAGGCGCCCCTCTCCCCCACGTTCCTTGCCTTGCGGGAGGGGCGCCCCCTTTCCTTTTCTGGGCACACGTCAGCCATCTTCTCCGGCCGCTGACCTCGCCACGACGCTCCCCACTCGTCCCTCTCCCTCGCCAGCACCCTCAATCGCCACCACCTCCACCATATTCGCCCCACGACGACCACCAACTTCACCAATCCACCAGCTAACCCATCAACTCCACCTTATAAATACGCCGTCACCAGCGACCTTCATCCCCATCCGCCACTCCAGAGAGATCCCTCGAGCTCCAAGCTTCCTATTGGTGACAGCAATCGGCTGATTTGTCGAGCGACGACAGCGATCCAACTCCGGCGAGATCCTCGGCTCACCGCCGTGTCGCAGCCACTCCTCCGAGCAGCTGCACGAGCTCGGGACCTTACCGATCCCTCGAGCGACGACCCTGGAACTCAAATCCGAGCTCCAATCCCCAGGTAACCTCCTTCATCTCCTTCGATCTTCATCTTTATTTTCGTGTTCATCTTCTCCGATTTTATTCGCCACCCACGACCATCCTCGCGCCTTCCAATCACCTCGGCGAGCTTCGCGTCGAAGCTCCGATCCTCGCTGACCCCTCCGCACCCTCAGACGCTCCACTCCACCGTTCATCGATCTCCAGCTCCGCCATTTGGCCGGAGCAACGTCGCCTGGCCACCTCACTTCCCCGTAGGCCTCGCTGAGCACTCCACTTTCCTCCACGAACACCTGCACGCCTCGGCTATCCATCTAACCCTTCGCAGGTCCTCAATCCTTCATTGGCCGGAGCCTCGCCGGAGCTCCTTTCGAGCTTCATCGCCGCAGAGCTCCAGCACTCCTCCAGACATCCAGAGACAACCGGAGAGCTCGCCGTACACTCCCGCTTCTTCTGAGCTACGTGGGAGCTGAAGAAGCTCCTCACCGACGCCTGGTGACCGAGGCGGAGCAAACCCAGTTTCACCGGAGCGCAGCCTTCTCCTCCGCAGGCGGCGGAGGACCCGTTGAGACGACGCAGCAGCAACCGTTCGATCGTCTGATCGATCGGCCCTCGCCCCGCCACGCGTCGTCATCGACATCCCTTGGATCCATCTTGATCCAAGGGCCTTCAAGCCGCCACGTCGTCTTATCCGAGCCTCGGCCTCCCAAGCCTAGGCTCGGGTAACCCGAAGCTGCTCCGAGGCTAGCCCGAGCCTCCAGAAGACCCGAGCCTCACTCCGAGCCTCAGACGCCCTCCGAACCTAGGTCGCCCCACGTGAGGAGCACGTGCGACCTGGGTTATTTGCATCGACGCCCCTGGAGCTTTCCATATTTGCACCAAGGTCCCTGTGAAGCAGACATCACGTGAGGAGCACGTGGTTCGTGGAGAAATTGCATAGAAGTCCTGCATAGTATCGGTAATTGCATTTTAGTCCCTGTCAGCATATTTACTTATTGAATTTTTAATTTCCAGTATTGCATTTACACCCTTGTGTTTGCACGTGTCCATAGCATGCATTTTTCATCATTTTGAAATTCTAAAAATTGCAAGTTGTTGAGAATTTTGTCCTCTATCTGTTTGTACACGTGTTTGATTTTTGTTGGCTTCATTGAATTATCAATAAATTAATTGGTTCATTTGTGTCATATTTTGCCCAGTGATGCCTTTTGATTTTTAATTAAATACCAGTGCCTTCAAAAATCACCAAAAATTCACAGTAGCTTAAGGACATTATTTTCAACACTCCATAAAAATTTCATATCATTTGCACGCATAACGAGGCCTAAATAAATAGTTTAGTAATTTTCTTTAATCAATTTTAATAATTTCATTTCACAGTGAATTTTAGTTCTGTTAATTTTCCTAGGTCCCTAATCATTAGACCTTCCTAGGATAATTTTAGTTCTTGGAAAAATTGTGATTTGATATTTATTAAAAATTAAACACTGAAAATCACTCTGTCTGTTTAGTTAATTCACAGAAAATTTATTTTGAGTCGAAAAATTCCAAAAAAATTAGTGTAGGTCATTTTCATCATAAATAATCTTCCGGCCAATTTTCATTCTTTTTGGACTTCGTTTGACACATCAATTAAATTTGACTTTAAATTGGCTAAGACTTGTCTGCATATGTCTGCATAAGAAATAAAAATTACCAAAAAAATTTGACCCTCGAATATCAACACTTGAAAATTGCTGTAATCCACCTAAGGAGACAGTTGCCTCCCTGAGATCGACCTTGGACTCCACCAAGTAAAAAATATCACCGCTTAAAATTGACCAAAATCTGATTTAAGTGGTTTTTGATCAACCTTCCGTATCCGACTGCAACGAACACTTAAAAGTAATTTGGACCATTAATTTGCCCGAATTAACTAAGGGTGCGGGAGCGCTCATCAAAATGGCGCCGTTGCCGGGGAGGCATGGCTTAGGTTAATTATAGCATATTTTTGAAGTGTTTGATTTCTAATCCCCGGGTAGTCTGACCCCCGGTTTTTCTTGTAATTATCTCTCTTATTTGTTTTCTTTTTGCTTTATTTTTGTGTCACTCTCTGACCTCTATTTCATTTTTTGTGCGAGGACCGCGAGGAGTCGGCGACGCTTTAAGGACTTAGCATTTAAAGTGTGTTGAGAGAAAGAGAGGCATTGTACTTTTTATTTTATTTTTCTTTTGCATTATTTCCAGCGGTTTCCGTTTGGGAGCTCGCGCGTGTAAATATAGTGGAAACTGTGTCCCGTGTGCTGTGTGGGTGATTGGTAATTTAGCTTGCACTAGCGGCTCCTCGAGCCACTCTAGGACTTGTTGTGCTCGTAATCAATAGGACCACACAACACACTTAATAGACGCACCTAGACCACAGGACTTAGTTCAAATTAAACTGTTCTTCACGCTAATAGAACTGCCTGTCTAGGAGCGGCTTTCATCGCTTGCATTTGCATGTAGAGTAAAGTTTTCAATTCTGTATAGCATCCTGCATCAACAAACGAAGGGATCACTGTAAGTACTCTTTACTTAGCATACGCATCATTGATTTCAACCTTGCATCGGCTTTTCTCGATTTCCTCCCTCTGATTTTCTCACTTAATTTAAAAAGGAAATTGGGACTGTACGATAGGCGTGCTTTGTGGTGATTAATTACAGTGATAACCTAACTTTAAAACCGGGACTGCTAACAGTATTGACCATAAAAAGGGAATAAAAGCTAAAAATTGTTTGTGGGAGACTAATCCCCGACCTTGTTTTCAGGCTGAGTGAGGGTACCTGAGTGTGTGTGAACACCCTAAGGTAGAGCCCAAATCCCCATCTACCATATCACGTTCTAACTGATCCTAGCAAATATCACGAGCCGAATATTTTCAGATTCTTTGACTAGTACCAAGTAGCCTCCGCCTGTCTCAGGTAGATAGGGGCGAAATTGCGGTACTTCGCGACAAGTTGCCAGTAACCCTCCGGGGCGAAGTTCCGGCCTTGTCAGCCTCCGCCTGCTTGCAGGTAGATAGGGGCGTGGTCACTGAGTCCATCGGCTTGGGATAGGAGCGAAGAAAGGAAGGAGCGGCGGTATCTTAGACGACAGGATAGACAGGGAAGACGCATCCGGCTCTGAGCCGACTTCCCTCTAGGCCGCGTAATCCTTGCTAGATTTGCTTGAAAATCACACTTAAAAACTACAAGATAAATTGGACTCAACTTTGAGTCCTTCACTGTGTTGAGTGTGAATCCAGGGTCTTGGATTGATCTTGTGCTTGCTTCAGGTAGGAGTAAAATCCTATCTTCTTCTTCACCAAGATGAGTGACTGGGGAGATCTCGATGCACCGTTCACTGATCTCTCTATGAGTCCCCCAAGTAACTCGTCTTTTCCGGTCCGAGCGCACCTTGGACCACCCAGGACTCATGACCCTCTTGAGTCCTGGTTCCCTCCTGCTCAGGGTGGTTACTCTCAAACCTACCCTTCTATCTCCTCTGAGATTACCAAGGAAAATCATTGCCTCGGTAAGCCCTTCCGTGATTCAACCTCTAACACCGACCTTATTTTCCAATCCCCAGAAGTAGAGGAAGAAATGCCGCCAAAGATGCCGCCTGATGAGGACCAGATGAGACAGATTCTAAGACGCCTTGCTGAAGCTGAACAGAAAAATGCTGATCTTACTGCACGAATGGGGCGGATAATAGTAGCTGAAGGGATCGACCGACCAATGGTCGATACCTATAACCCGGCGGAGAACGAAATCCAGAATTGGCTAGCACCTGCAGTTCCCGACCAGGCATTCGAGCTGAAGCCCCACTTCCTTAGCCTGCTGCCGAAGTTCAACGGAAACCTAAGCGAAGAGCCGTACACTTTCCTCCGTGACTTCGAACTAGTATGCAATAATCTGAGCCATCCCAATGTTGGCCAAGATTATATCCGGCTGAAAGCCACCCCGTTTGCCTTAGGAGATAAGGCTGCACATTGGCTGAAAAACCTAGGGGTGGTATGTACTACCTGGATGCAGTTCAAGGACCTCTTCTTGAAGAAGTTCTACCCACTCAGTAGAACCAATCAGATGCGAACGAAGATTGCCAGCTTCGCCCAAGGACCCTGCGAACCGTTCCACGAGGCGTGGGACAAGTTCAATGACTTAGTACAGAAGTGCCCATGCCACGACATTTCTAAGGCGATCTTAGTCCAGACCTTGTTCTGCGGCCTAACCCCAGAGATGCAGGGGTTAGTCAGCGCCGCCTGCGGAGGAAGCTATCTGAACAAGAACGAGCACGCCGTATGGAAAATCCTGGAGCAGATGGCAGAAACCGGCAGGTCACAGGCCACAAGGGCCTATCAGTTGTCTCCCTCGATTCTATCCAATGAGACAACTAGAAGGACTGTTGCAGATCTGACAGAGGACCTCATCCCCAGCATGGGGATGATTGCAGACAAGCTTACTATGGTCGAGCAGATCCACAAGAGAGTCGCGGAGATGGAGTCTCTTTCGAGCCTTCCCAAGAAGGTGGAGGAACTCTCTGAAAAGGTAGCCAAGATTAAGCTACCCACCCCTTCTGCACCACCTGTACCTGTACATCGAGTCCATCTTGTACAGGAACAGGCACCGGGGTCTCAGAGCGGCTGGGATCAGACTTACACCCAGCAGAACCATCATGCACCCCCACCATTGGAGACAGAGTACGAGGAGCCTCCGCCCGTTTACGAGATCAACGGGCTCTGGTATAGCCGTGACCCACTAGTCCGGCAAATCGAGATGGGGAAGGACCAGGCACACCGCCCAACCCCAGTCTACCAGGAAACCAGGCCCGTCACAATCCCGCGATATCAGCCCAGGGCAGAACAAGGGTACCAGCCGCAGCAGCGCACCTACCAGCAGGGGCCAGCACCGCCCCAGCAGCAGTATCGGTACGGCCAGCAGGGCCAGTTCAGGACCGCATCCACTCAGCAGCCAGCCCAGCCCACCGAGTTGGAGTCCCTCACCTTGGCGATCCAGACCCTGTCTGATAGGGTCCAGCAGATGCAAAACGACTACCTGGACATGAGAACCGACATCAATCGGGTCTCTCGTGCTCAGGACCAACAAATGGCGCCAAGGACTCCAATTCCCGCACAAGTTCAGGCCAACCCAAATAGCATACAGCAGGGCCAGAACCGACCCCGAGATCAGGTATACTATTCAGATAACTATTTATCTGAACATGAGATCCTTTCGTACGATAATGTTAATCATATGTCCCTCAGGAGCGGAAGGACCGTGACCATACCTGATCGGGCACGGGCACAACAGGAAGGAACCTCCGAAATTCGACCTGAGGAGAATTCGGAGGAGGAAGAGGAGGAGCACCATCGTCACCGCCAGCGGAAGAAGAGGACATCTGAGTCCTCGAAGCACCAGCCCCGCAGTCATCCCGAGTCCAACGACACCGATGAGCCCGCACCTCCATCTGAGGAGGACCAGCCAGAAGAAGCGGAAGAAGCATCACCGGTTTCGCCCAAGCATTTTCCCTTTCGTCAGAGTCAGAGTCAGAGTCTGTATAAAAGTCCGAGTCAGAGTCTTGTTCAGAACTCAGTTTCAGCAGCTAATGAAGATATTTCAGTTCCAGAACCTGAGTTAATAATCCCTTTCCCCCAAGCTCTCAAGGGTGGGAAGAAGAAAAACAAAAAAATCCAAAAAGATGACCCTGAGATGGCTGAGTTTTGTAATAAACACATCAAGGTCACAATCCCCTTTGACAAGTTCGTGGAAATGACCCCTGCATTCCAAAAATATCTTAAGGTGAGATGCACACCTACTAGGGTTAGCAGGAAAACCAAAAGCCGTGTTGAGAAACACGTCCTATCAGTAGCCACGACTTGTGCAATAAAGAACTCGTTTCCTCGGAAACGAAGAGACATGGGTGCACACTATGTAGTGAGTCATGTTGATGACATCGCGTTTGCACGCACTCTCCTGGACAATGGTTCCTCGATCAATTTGATGCCCACAGCCCTCTATGAGCGGCTTAATCTCGGACCTCTTAGGAAATCTAGAGCTATTCTTCAGTTCGCGGACAAATCCACTAAGAGGTCCCAAGGAGAGTTAAGGAACATTGTGATCAAAGTCGAGGGGCAAGAATACATGGTGGACTTTACTGTCCTCGATATGGAGACCCCTCATAATTGGAGAGATTCCCAGATCATTTTGGGTAGGCCCTTCCTCAGAACAGCAGGGGCCTTATTCGATTATAAGAATGGGAAAATTCAGTTCCAAACTCCAGGCGGAGATGAGGAATTAGAGATGAAGCAGACGAGATGGCAGAGACCAGACTCCGAATCCAGCACCGAGTACTCTTCTCTCGAAACAGACCGTGAACATGTAGACTTAGTTGGGCCATGGAGACAGAACCCAGCCAGCACCGATGTGTCCATCTCCTTTGAAGATGATCCAGTGCATGAGTCAGTCTGTGAGATCCTCAGGAACGAGTACAGCTCGGAGCCTGCATCGCCCTACATCTTCGATGACACAGAGGCCCAAGTGGGCCTGTCAGTCCTTACATCCTTAGGACAATCGGAAGATGAGGATGACGAGTCGGACGAGGCGTTTGCCGATTGCATGGAGACCTTTGACGATCCGACTCCAGAGCCGAGCTTGGTGGCAGCCACTGCAGAACAGGATCCAGCCACTTCCAACACCAAACCAGATCGGATAGAGCCAGACTTCTTAGACGATCATACCATCCCTGAGCTCAAGCCCTTACCCACAACCCTGAAATATGCCTTCCTTGCGGGCCAAGACAAGAAATTTCCGGTCATTATCAGTTCGCAATTGACCGAGGAGCAGGAATCTCGCTTGCTAGAGATCCTGGAGAAGAACCGCAAGGCAATAGGCTGGAGCATTTCCGATCTCCACGGGATAAATCCCGCTCTGTGTTCGCACCATATATATTTGGAGAACGAAGCCAAACCCTCTCGTGAATTCCAACGTCGATTGAATCCAAATCTACGAGAGGTTGTGAAGAAAGAGATAGAAAAATGGTGCGACGCGGGTTTCATTTACCCAATCTCCGATTCTAAGTGGGTGGCCCCAATCCATGTTGTCCCGAAAAAGTCGGGAATTCAGACGACCACCAATGAGGACGGAGAGGAGATCGTGACAAGAGTACCCACGTCGTGGCGCGTCTGTGTGGATTACAGACGCCTGAATGCCGCGACGAAAAAGGATCATTTCCCCCTACCATTTATTGATCAGATTTTAGAAAGACTAGCGGGGAAAGAATTCTTTTGTTTTCTTGATGGGTTCTCGGGCTACAATCAAGTAGCCATAGCTCCACAGGACCAGGAAAAGACCACGTTCACATGCCCCTTTGGTACCTATGCTTTCAGGCGCATGCCTTTTGGGCTATGCAATGCTCCAGGTACTTTTCAAAGGTGCATGATTGCTGTATTCGCCGAAATGGTCGGCGAATTCCTGGAAGTCTTCATGGATGACTTCTCGGTCCACGGCGACTCTTTTGATTCCTGCCTTAGGAATCTGGACCGAGTCCTCAAAAGATGTTGTGAGGTTAATCTGGTGCTCTCCTGGGAGAAAAGTCACTTTATGGTGATGGAGGGCATAGTGTTGGGGCATGTCATCTCCAAGAGAGGAATGGAGGTTGACCCTGCCAAGGTGGACGTGATCAGACGACTCCAGCCACCAGCCAACGTACGGCAGTTGCGGTCGTTCCTCGGGCATGTCGGATTTTATCGGAGATTTATAAAGGATTTTTCTAAGATTGCCCGACCGCTAACTGAGCTTTTAGGCAAAGACGCGGAGTTTATTGTCGATTACAAGTGTCTTGAGGCCTTTAAGCGGTTACAAGGAATGATCATGGACGCACCCATCTTACAAGCCCCAGATTGGTCTCTCCCTTTTGAGATCATGACGGACGCCTCAGATTATGCTGTTGGGGCTGTATTGGGACAAAGAAGAGATGGCGTCCCGTTTGCAATTCACTACGCAAGCAAAGTGCTTGATTCTGCTCAGCGTAACTATACAGTTACCGAAAAGGAAATGCTTGCGGTAGTGTTTGCCTTGGACAAATTCAGATCTCATTTAATTGGATCCAAGGTAACTGTGTTCACAGACCACACGGCACTACGATATTTGATGGAGAAGAAGGACGCGAAGGCGCGTCTTCTTCGTTGGATTTTACTTCTCTAGGAGTTTGATTTGGACATCCGTGATAAACCTGGAAAGAAGAACGTAGTAGCCGATCATCTCTCTCGTCTCGAAGATCTTAATACTTTCGAGGTTTCCCCAATTCGAGACTCCTTCCCTGACGAGTCGATTTTTGTTATCGACTCACTCCCATGGTATGCCAATATCGTGAACTATCTTGTCTCCAAGAAAGGTCCCGAAGATTGGGCCAAGAGCCAAATTGACCGACTAAAGTCGGACGCTAGACACTACCATTGGGAGGATCCGATCCTTTTCTTTGAAGGACCGGATTGTGTCTGGAGACGTTGTATTCCTCAGGAGGAATACCAGAGTGTCCTTTCTTTATGCCATAGCTTAGAGGCAGGAGGACACCACTCCGGGAAGAGGACCGCATGGAAGGTACTTCAATGTGGCTTTTACTGGCCGACTCTGTTTCGCGATGCCACCGCCTTCGCGAAGTCGTGCCCAGTTTGCCAGAGGATGGGAGGAACCGTTGGTTCCAAGGATGAGATGCCAATGCAGCCAGTCATCATTTGTGATGTCTTTGACGCCTGGGGCATCGATTTCATGGGCCCATTCCCTGTCAGCCACGGGTTTGAATACATCCTTCTTGCGGTTGACTATCTGTCCAGATGGGTGGAGGCTATCCCGACCCGAGCCGCAGACAGCAAGACTGTCTGTAAATTTATCAGAGAGCACATAATCTCTAGGTTCGGGATCCCCAAAATGATGATATCAGATGGGGGTAGCCACTTTGTGAATCGGGAGGTGAAGAAACTCCTGAAGGACTACGGCATCGAACACCGTGTCGCTAGTCCTTACCACCCACAAACCAATGGTATGGCTGAGGTGTCGAATAGGGAGGTGAAAACCATATTGCAAAAGCTCGTCCGCCCAGAAAGGAAGGACTGGTCTCAGATCTTGGATCAAGTCCTCTGGGCGTATAGGACGGCTTACAAGACTCCGTTAGGCACCTCCCCATTCCGAATGGTATTCGGAAAGCCGTGCCATTTGCCCGCAGAGTTAGTGCACAAATCAGAATGGGCAATAAAGAAGGTCAACTGGAACACACACCTAGGCCAGAAACAAAGAGACATGGATCTGAATGAGCTTGTGGAAGTCAGAAACCGAGCATACGACAACAGTGTGGTGTACAAGGACAAGGTAAAGCGTTGGCACGATAGATATATCAGACGAAAGACCTTTGTTCCTGGACAGAAGGTATGGTTGTTCAATGCCAGGCTGAAGACTTTCCAAGGCAAACTAAAGTCTAAGTGGACGGGACCATTCGTTGTCCGAACGGTGCATGATAGTGGATGTGTCGAGATCTCAGATCTCGCAGATGACGCACCAACATTCCTAGTAAATGGGCAGCTGTTGAAGCACTTCGTCGAATCCAATGAACAGTTAGTCCATGTGGAGGAGATTGTATTCATATGCGAGACAGATACAGCAGATACATCTCAAGCCGCGTATGAGACCTTGCAGCAATGAACTCCAGCCATCAGCAGCATCTTCAAAAGATTCAGACCGACTCAGCTGTATATATATCATTCTTCCTGTATATCCTATCCTTACCTTCACGATTCTAGTAACCCGTCCCCACATCATCGAATCATTATCTCGGACTGTACTTAGGATGACCAGATCCTAAGTATAGGGGGAAGGGGTCACCCAAGTCGATTCACTGTACATTCTCCAGATCACATTGGTCCTTATACTCATTTCCTACCGATACTTAGGCTGACCTAAGCCTAAGTATAGGGGGGACCGATGCCCGCACTGATACTCCTTCATTTCTCCTCTTAACCTCGTCCGCCCCATTTCTGACCTTCTTCTACACTTAGGCTGCCAGAGCCTAAGTATAGGGGGGCGAGACGACTTCTATACTTCTGTTATTTTAGCTCTCCTACGCTTAGCCCGAGCTATGTCTTTTTAGTCGCTTTCGTGCTCTGAGGACATAGCACACGCTAAGTATAGGGGGGCGTGTATATATTACATATATACTTTACCCATAGCTCGTACTTTCGCGTATTTTCGCGCATTTTTGTATATATTTTACAATAATTGTGGGTGGGTAACAATCGAAAAAAAAAAACTTTTTGTATACTTGTATAATATGTGTATAATACTTAAAATTCTTGTAAAACATACTTTTGTAAAATTTGTTGTAAAAAAATTGTTGTATACCAGAAAAATAAAACAAAAAGGCTTCTTATCTACTCTTGCACATCATCTCTGCATAAAGAGTCTTGCATCTTCATAGCATGACATCTCATCTCATCTGCATATCTTTGCATATGCAAAGTGAAAAGCTAGTGGGTTCTGAATCAAGTCATGAGTAGATATTGAGGATGGACTTGATTTGACCTTAATCCACCTAATTTCAGAGGAACCTTATAGGGACTGGAGTTAAGATTTCTCAGGTCAAGTGACTTAATTCTTGGAGTCCACAAATCTATGTTCACATGTCATCTTAATTAGTCTAAGTAGAATATCTCGTGCATACGCAGGATTCTTTTAGATAATGACCTAACTTGGACAAGCACAATGCACATAGCTCTTCATTGATGAGGTGTTGAGGAAGTAGTTTCCTTTGGCTTGGGGTAGCATATGAGGGTAGTACTTCTAGGCGGAACCTCTCTTCTTCTTCTAGTGAAGGAAGTGCGTCTCAACTTGGTCTAGTGGTGATGAAGGCTAAGGACGGGATGCTGTGGGTTGCAATAATGCTTCAAAAGAGGGATAGTCTACTGGCTCAAGAGGAAAAACTCCTGATGTATATGCTGCACCTTGAATATAGTTCCAAAAAAAAAATGCAAAGAAAGAACTCCAAAAAAAAAAAAAATCAGACAGGTCCAAGAAAAAGAATAATACCTGTCGGAGTATGTATATTAGCAAGGAAAATGCAGCTGGATGACTTGGCTACACTGGTCAGGCATCCCGGGATAGGTGGCTACACTGGCCACCGTCCATTCTTTTCTCTACCCCCTCCTCTTGAGTTGGTCGCACTTGAACTTAGAAGGGAATACCCCGCTCCTCGAGGAAAGAGTTACTGGACCAGGTTATTGAGTTACCTTGTTAGAGGAGGCTGGTTCCGAGTCATTTCTGATATGGAGAGCTATATCTCACTTACACAGTACAAGTAAGAATCATAGTCATCAGAAATTTGCGTTTGAGGAATTATTCTGACCTGACTGTTAAGGCGTCTTGAATAGAAGACTTGTGGAACTTGAAGTCTGTTAGGTCTTAAGTTCAGGTCCCAATAAGGTTCCGCCACACAATTAATCCAAAGGTCGAGTCAGGCTCCATTTTCAACTTTTGTTCATGACCTTGGCATGGAACCCAAAATCATTTCACTCTTGCATTTCATTTAGTTGCTCGGGGACGAGCAAGGTTTAAGTATAGGGGGTTGATGAATCTGTGATTCATCACATCAAAAGTCAAAAATAGAGCCTTGTTCCCGAGAAAATAGAGGCATATTTCCTTTTATCTTGCATAAATAACACTCATGCATGCATCCATAATTCATGCATTATAGCAGCTCATCTGCATTTAAATAAGAAGCCAAAAATCCCCTGTAAAAGACATCTTCATCAAAATAACTTCTTCTCTATACTATATATATATTCATTAATAAAACAGGGAGGAATCACCCTTGTAAAATAGCCCAAGTATCCTGAGAACCCCTGTACATTAAAACACACATAAAGCCCGCATACAAACCCCTACTTAGGTCTACTCACTCTTAGAATATTACATATCAAAAGACCTTCAAAATGAGACTAATTTCATTGAAATTGGAGCTTGTATGAGAAACTTGGGTTTTTGGGTCATGTTGTATACTACATATGTATATTTATGTATCTTTGTATTTATGTACCATATTTGACCTCACCTCCGTCTTTGGTCAACATGAAACTTGTAGATCTCATCAAGATCTACAACTTTCATGTTTTGAGTTTTTCCAAATTCGGCTTCCTCTTCTCTCTACACGCATTTCTTCCTCCAACCATTCACAGCAGGCCACGTGGCGCCCTCTGATTGCGCCACGCGGCCCGCTGCCCTTTGTCTGATCCGCCTTCGCCCCCCACCGTTGGATCTCGCTTCAGATCCAACGACCCCCATCTTCCCACGCCGCTCCTTATCCACAGCCATTGATCATCTTCCGCTCTTCATCTACACCGCACGCCCCCGCCTCGCCCTCAGCGCGCCACGCGTCGCACGCCACGCCCTTGGATGATGCACGCCGCTGTCCATCGCAACCTCTCATTCCACCTTGCATTCCGACCCTCCGATCTAAACCCTAATCTCATCCACACCGCTCGCACACGCTTCGCTCACATCACGCCACGTGGCTCGCCCATGACCCCTCATCTTGGGACCCCAGATCTAATCACACCCGCTCACCACGATCTGATCTCCACCGTTGGATCACAAGATCCAACGGTGGAGACTTCGTCTCCTACCTCCAGGCGCCCCTCTCCCCCACGTTCCTTGCCTTGCGGGAGGGGCGCCCCCTTTCCTTTTCTGGGCACACGTCAGCCATCTTCTCCGGCCGCTGACCTCGCCACGACGCTCCCCACTCGTCCCTCTCCCTCGCCAGCACCCTCAATCGCCACCACCTCCACCATATTCGCCCCACGACGACCACCAACTTCACCAATCCACCAGCTAACCCATCAACTCCACCTTATAAATACGCCGTCACCAGCGACCTTCATCCCCATCCGCCACTCCAGAGAGATCCCTCGAGCTCCAAGCTTCCTATTGGTGACAGCAATCGGCTGATTTGTCGAGCGACGACAGCGATCCAACTCCGGCGAGATCCTCGGCTCACCGCCGTGTCGCAGCCACTCCTCCGAGCAGCTGCACGAGCTCGGGACCTTACCGATCCCTCGAGCGACGACCCTGGACCTCAAATCCGAGCTCCAATCCCCAGGTAACCTCCTTCATCTCCTCCGATCTTCATCTTTATTTTCGTGTTCATCTTCTCCGATTTTATTCGCCACCCACGACCATCCTCGCGCCTTCCAATCACCTCGGCGAGCTTCGCGTCGAAGCTTCGATCCTCGCTGACCCCTCCGCACCCTCAGACGCTCCACTCCACCGTTCATCGATCTCCAGCTCCGCCATTTGGCCGGAGCAACGTCGCCTGGCCACCTCACTTCCCCGTAGGCCTCGCTGAGCACTCCGCTTCCTCCACGAACACCTGCACGCCTCGGCTATCCATCTAACCCTTCGCAGGTCCTCAATCCTTCATTGGCCGGAGCCTCGCCGGAGCTCCTTTCGAGCTTCATCGCCGCAGAGCTCCAGCACTCCTCCAGACATCCAGAGACAACCGGAGAGCTCGCCGTACACTCCCGCTTCTTCTGAGCTACGTGGGAGCTGAAGAAGCTCCTCACCGACGCCTGGTGACCGAGGCGGAGCAAACCCAGTTTCACCGGAGCGCAGCCTTCTCCTCCGCAGGCGGCGGAGGACCCGTTGAGACGACGCAGCAGCAACCGTTCGATCGTCTGATCGATCGGCCCTCGCCCCGCCACGCGTCGTCATCGACATCCCTTGGATCCATCTTGATCCAAGGGCCTTCAAGCCGCCACGTCGTCTTATCCGAGCCTCGGCCTCCCAAGCCTAGGCTCGGGTAACCCGAAGCTGCTCCGAGGCTAGCCCGAGCCTCCAGAAGACCCGAGCCTCACTCCGAGCCTCAGACGCCCTCCGAACCTAGGTCGCCCCACGTGAGGAGCACGTGCGACCTGGGTTATTTGCATCGACGCCCCTGGAGCTTTCCATATTTGCACCAAGGTCCCTGTGAAGCAGACATCACGTGAGGAGCACGTGGTTCGTGGAGAAATTGCATAGAAGTCCTGCATAGTATCGGTAATTGCATTTTAGTCCCTGTCAGCATATTTACTTATTGAATTTTTAATTTCCAGTATTGCATTTACACCCTTGTGTTTGCACGTGTCCATAGCATGCATTTTTCATCATTTTGAAATTCTAAAAATTGCAAGTTGTTGAGAATTTTGTCCTCTATCTGTTTGTACACGTGTTTGATTTTTGTTGGCTTCATTGAATTATCAATAAATTAATTGGCTCATTTGTGTCATATTTTGCCCAGTGATGCCTTTTGATTTTTAATTAAATACCAGTGCCTTCAAAAATCACCAAAAATTCACAGTAGCTTAAGGACATTATTTTCAACACTCCATAAAAATTTCATATCATTTGCACGCATAACGAGGCCTAAATAAATAGTTTAGTAATTTTCTTTAATCAATTTTAATTAATTCATTTCACAGTGAATTTTAGTTCTGTTAATTTTCCTAGGTCCCTAATCATTAGACCTTCCTAGGATAATTTTAGTTCTTGGAAAAATTGTGATTTGATATTTATTAAAAATTAAACACTGAAAATCACTCTGTCTGTTTAGTTAATTCACAGAAAATTTATTTTGAGTCGAAAAATTCCAAAAAAATTAGTGTAGGTCATTTTCATCATAAATAATCTTCCGGCCAATTTTCATTCTTTTTGGACTTCGTTTGACACATCAATTAAATTTGACTTTAAATTGGCTAAGACTTGTCTGCATATGTCTGCATAAGAAATAAAAATTACCAAAAAATTTTGACCCTCGAATATCAACACTTGAAAATTGCTGTAATCCACCTAAGGAGACAGTTGCCTCCCTGAGATCGACCTTGGACTCCACCAAGTAAAAAATATCACCGCTTAAAATTGACCAAAATCTGATTTAAGTGGTTTTTGATCAACCTTCCGTATCCGACTGCAACGAACACTTAAAAGTAATTTGGACCATTAATTTGCCCGAATTAACTAAGGGTGCGGGAGCGCTCATCACCCTCATCATAGTCAGGTCTTCAACAAAGTCTTTGTCCCTGCTCATTGTACCTCCCAGTAACCTCACTCCCAACACATGCCTCCCAATATCCATGGGAAATAACCCTTCGTGGATCTTCTGCCCATCACATGAAGGCCAAAAAAGTACGTTTTTTTTATATTCGGCATAAGCCCCATCCCTGGACCCTTTGTGTTGTATAATATCAAGCACCTTGGCTACCTCCAAAGTACCCCCGATGATAGTCTCATCATCAAGATACCACGCATGAAGAAGGAGCTTACAATTATCTCGTATCTCATGAATAAGTGGATGCAATGCAGGAGAAAAAAAAAGTGGACCTAAAGGATCACCATGCTACACTCTGGTGTTTGACCATAAATGATTGTCTCCGATATATAATCTGGCGGTTGAGCATATATAAACTCCACCCATGAAGAAATAGATGGGCATCTCCTCCTGATGAATCTCTATTTCATTATCTTTATTCTATCATTTTGGCCTTAAAAACCCTAGTAAATGCGTGTAAATAGCCTTAGTTCTTGCATTTTATCATTCACACATCATTGTGTAAATACTGTATAAAATACAGTTTTTAAAGCCAAAACTATAGATAAAGAAAAGAAAAGAAAAATAATAAAATATTGAAAATATTTTATGACCCTCAACACAAAGACCTAGACATCTTGATGACTAAGTCGACAAGGAATAAAGTAGGGGGAGATAAATGCCAAAATACAAATAAAAATTCATTTTCTTTATTTCATTTTTATTCATTTTGGGAACTATTTTTAGTTCTACTTTTTATACTTCTAATAAAGAAATTTTGAACATGAAATATGTAGATAATTAAATATAGAAAAATACAAAATTTATTTCATACAAATAATATAAAGATAAAAAGATATACTCAGAATAAGTTTTCAAAATCTTAACTTCCTAGATCTATATCTCTCAAATAAAAACTCAAAATAATCAAAATACTCTTTAATTTTATATAACTTTTAATAAACTATTTAATGAAGATGGTTTCTTATTTTTTGGAGTTACGATTTGAAAGTTAAATTTTGAAACCCTATTGTATACTTTACCCGATTAAAATATTAATTTTCTTTATTATTCATTATTTTTATAATTATGTATTTTTATTATTTTGTAAATATTATTTTTAATATATGTGCATCTCAAAATAGGAATAAAAATGTAAAGAAAAACATAAAATAAAATACTTGTACAAAATACATAGATGAATTGCCTAAAACTATACCTATATAGATAATACTTATTTATTTAATTGTATATATTACATCAGAAAAATAAAAAAATATATTTAAGTGTATAAAATTAAGTTATAAATTTATAAAATAATAAAATTAATTAATAAAATTAAATATACAAAATAAAAGTAAACCATTAAAATATATAGACAACTATACCTATATATAGCCCTTAGAAGGTAACTTGTAATTCTAAAGCTAAAAAAATAAATAAAAATCATACTAAAATATTTATAAAATAATAAACAATTCTTATTTTATAACCTAAAATTAATAATTTTGTTTATTATTTTTAATCGAATTTACAATTTTTTTGCAGGATTTATTCTGTGGACTAACCAGATCATACCGTTCGTTGACCTCGGTCAACTCTCTGACCGAGGTTTGTACTTTGTCAGAACCGAGTTTATGCCCATTTTTACCATCTTTCTAGGTTGTGTCTTGCATCCTTTCGTGTTGTGATCTTCGACTTTTTCTCCTTGGTTATCCACCTTACATGCCCAGGGATTGTATCGATTATTGCATCACTGAATCGTGAGATATGCCTTGATCTTTGGAGTCGCTCTGTCACCTGTACAAAACCCTGATGAATCCCCGTTCATCACTCTTTATTCTTTTATTTTAGCTAGATATCTTGGCAAAATACCATGCATATAGTTGTAAATACAATAAGTTACCAAAAGGCATGCATTTGTTAATATTCAATAATTAGCATGTATCTGTGCAAAAATAAAAGAATAAAGAAATAAATAAAAAGAAGGAGATATTTAGAATAAATATCGAGTAACCCTAATCCCAAGGGAGGGCCAACCAGTGGTCTGATCGCAAAATAAAATAAGTAGAAAGAGATAGGTCCATTCATCCATGTGTGTATTCTCATTACTTGTATATATTTTATTTTCACAAAAATAAATAAAAGTATGTTTATATTATTTTGTATATATTTATAAAAATAAAATAAAAATAAGAAAAATAAAATTAAAAAAAACAAAATAATTTCTCTCTCTACCTTGTACATATACCATGTATATATGTAGCATATACCTATTTATTTCACCCTTGTAAATAAACAATAAAAATAAAATAAAAAATGATTTATACTCTAAATTTTATGTTGTAAATAAATAAAATATAAAATTAGAGTGATTTTACAACAAAATAAAAATTAAAATAAAAACAAATAAATATTTTATACATGCATATAATGTAATATAATGTATATACCTTTATTTATTTTTCAAAAAAAATAAAAATCACTAAAAAATAGTTTGAAAATAAATAAATAATTTTAATTTTGTGAATATTTTAAAAGAACATTATTTTCGATTTTTAATGTATTTTGTAACTAATTTTGACTCTGGATTATTCTAATTGGTCCACAGGGGCACGTTGACCCCGGTCAACTGCCCCCCTGGACCGGTCTGCTTCGCAGATCTGGTTCTCGCCCGATTTCGCCAAATTATCCCAAACTGATCCTTCTGCCATTCGCATTGATCCGAGGCTCCGATTGTTGAGGAATGATCCGTGATCCACGCCCGCTGATTCTCTTAGGGATTCGTTCCTTAATCCGCGTGCTCAAGCTCCATCTTTCTCGGACCTCGTCGAGTATATAACCTTCGCGAGCCGTACCTTTCATCGCATTTTTGGCCATCCCTCTCGTCTCCAATGAGCTACTCCTCTTCATCTGAGTGACAACTGATATGAGAGTGAATTGGTGTGAGGTAGCGAGCTGCGGAGCCTCACATCTGGCGAGTTCCTCGCCGTGCTCCGCCACAAGGTGAGCCTGAGCCTCTGGATCGTCGATCCATCGAGGCGACGACCCCCGAAGGTCCGCGACCTTCAGCCCAAACGCTAGCATCTATCAGGTAGCTTAGATAACTCTTAGATGCGTTAGATTTTCGCTTTTTCGATTTCCGGCCATCAAGCTTTCATTGGACCACCTAGCGTAATCCGACCACCCATCTTCCATTCCGACGATCCCATCATCTTCACCGGTCTTCTCTCCACCTTCTTCGCACATTCATTCCCCATCATTCATCTCGGAATAGGATTTCGACCCTCCTCCGTCGTCGCTTTGCCGGAGGGTCCCGCTCGCCTCGCCCCTTCGCCCATTCCGCCTGCTAACGGGTCGAGGCATTTTGCCCTCGACCTAGCTTTCGTCATGTGCAGATTCGACCGAGAAGGAGCCTCATCTCGAGGTCCAAATGCTGAAGCACAGGAGCTCCAGGTCGTTCACTTCGCCGGAGCCTTCCAGGACCTTCCGTCCTCATCTGAGCCCACCAGCCGCTGCGAAACTTCGTCAGCTTCATTTCCCCAATCAGAGCAGCTTTGGACGACCTTCCAGTAGCGCGTATTGGCCGACCGAAGCTCGTTGGAGGCGAGTTCATCGGCGTTCTTCCAGGGAGTGTCTTCGTCGTCCGATCGAGCTCTCCGCTAGTATTAATCTCCACCGTTTGTCTACGGAGGACTCTCATCCGTTGGATCCATCTGAGGATCAGATCTGGTGCGTCCATCGCCGAAGGAGTATCGCCCATTCTCCACCGTCTGATCATAAGTGAAACCCCCTTGACCGTTGGATCTGTAATAAGAAGGGTAAATTACACTTAGGCCCTCTTTACTTTCTACATTTATTTTATAGTCCTGTAAATATTTTTAGCCGTTGTTTTTAGTTTGGACATTTTGCACTTAGGACCTCAAGTTTTTAAAAATTTCAATTAAGTCCTTCTGTTAGAGCATCACGTGGTCTGTCACGTGTCTTGTGGGTTAATTGCATATCTTTGCCTGGACTTTATGGTTGTTACTGTTTGAATTTTTAGAAATTAGATTTGCAGTTATACCCATGTTTGTGTGTTTCACGTGCCAACCTCATGCTATTCTGGGCTTTTTGCATAATCACCCCTACACTTCTTCCACATGTTATTATTTGACTGATTACTTTTTTATAATTACACTTAGGTCCCAGTGTGTTGTAGGCTTTTGATTGGTTGAAATAAATATCAAATCACATCCAAAATTCATGAAATTTGGATGTAAAAATTTCCTTGAATTTTTGGGCTCGTTTTATTTCCGTTTTATGTTTTTAAAAATTCAAAAAAACCCAAAATTTTGCTTCTATTCAGTTTTAAAAATCAACTAAAAATATTAAAAACCCTCTAAAAATCCAAAGAAATTATTATGTGTTTGTTTTTATGTGCTTTTACTCCTATCCAAGTTTTATTTGATTTGGATTTATAAAAACCCTAATAATTGAAAAACACTAAAAAAGTCATAAAAATCATTAAAAATTCTTAAAAACAAAAAAATGCCATTTCAGTTTATGTAGTTAGTGTTTTATCTATAGTTTTTGTTGCTTGAATTTTATAGGCTATTTAGATATTTTTAAATAGCCTTTTGATTCTGGTTGCACAGTATCTTTCATTTTTCACCTTGTTTCTTTTTTATAAAATCAACTAAAAATTAGAAAGATCCAAGAAAAATATCACAAACATCTGAATATATCTAAAATCCAAAAATATTTTTATTTGAATTTTCTGAGTATTTTTGAGGTACTTAATAATTGCTTGATTGAGGTTTTCTTAGCATTTTCAGCCTTTTTCTTAATATTGTAAAAATCCAAAAAAAATTAAAAACTTTAAAATCCACCCAAAATCCATATTTTTGAATCCCGACTACTTCGTTGGTTTTTTCCATCTCATGCTCCTTGTGTTCGACCCTGGTATCTATACCAGGTAAAATAAAATAGCGAGACCGCTGTTTTTGACCTGATTGTTTGATTTCATATCTGGTGGTCTTGATCTTTTCTTGATTGACTTAGCCTCGCGGTTCGGGTCGCAACAACCCTGATTTACACCTTAACCCGGACTACGGGATTTTTGCGGTCATCAAACCCCACCTTCTCTTTCCATTCAATTTCGAACCTCCTTTGACCACTTTCTTTTCTTCCTAGGGTGTGCAATGAAGAGGGAATGGGGAATGGTGACAGCATTCAATCAGAGCCCTTTAGATTGATCGAGGGGGCACTTTGAGGAGCGCTCCACCACCTTTGCCGACTATCAGTGTCGAGGTTCCATCTCTTAGTTTCCCAACCAGTTGAGGTCGTTTCTATATGATTTTCTTCATTCTTTAGCTAGATGTAGGACTTACCTTTAATTCTATGATTTTTATTCCATGTTTTATTGGATGCTTTAGCCTCGATTAGATCCTAATCCTTCGCTGGGGCTCTTGAGCTCTGGCCACCTTCCTTTTTAGTCGCCATACCATATCGCTGCTAATAATAGCCTCGCCCTGCTTTCTAGAGCATTGTTGTGCCTTCTAGTTTTTTCTGCAGATCGAGAAGGGGGCATCTGAGACCCAATTCTACCAAGTAAGAACCTTCCAGGTTTGTCGGAGCCATTGTGACCTACAGGGACTTTTTTTGGTCCCCGGAGCACTTTGAGGCATCGGGAGACTCACCGAAGGTGCAGGAGCACAAAACACCATCAATGAAGCTTGGGATAGTCAGAGGCAAGAGTTGCCTCGATTTCAAACTCGCTACCGATGGGTTCATCAGCTGTTCTTCCACCATCGACGAGCATCGTTGGATAAAGATCTTCCGCCCAGATTCGCTAGGAGCCATCTGATCATCGCCTACTTTGATCGTCGATCTCTTTCACAAGATCTAATCCTGTCCGTACATCCGCGAAGGGACATCATCGTGCGAAAGGAGGACACGTGGATAAGTGCAGCAAATCCATCTGTCCGCACATGCGTGAGGGTTGGGCATTTTGTAATTTCAGCCCAGCCATTTTCGGTAATTTGTTATTGCTATTTAAACTTTCATTTGCAATGTAAATGGTTTTGTAATAATTGCACAAAGGACCCCACAGTTATTTTATTGGCATTTAGATCCTTAGTCTAGTCAGCCGACAAACTTAGGATATATTGCAACCGAGCCCTTGCAGGTTTTGGTTATTTGTGTTTGATCAGAATTTTGAAGTAGACATTATATATTTCTGTAAAATTTCCACTTTGGCCCCTAATCTTTCTGTTATTTACATTTGAGCCCTTGTAACTAGTGTAGTTTCTATTTGTTGTCTCTATTTATTTCATGCATCTATATAACTCTAAAAAATCCCAAAAAATAGACGTAGCTTTCTGTTGCATTTATCTTTCACGTTGTTTTTTTATTTTGCATTTTGAAGCTATTTATTATTTATAAAATAATAAAAAACATCTATTTTGACCCTGTTTGCATTAGAAAATACATAAAAATTATAAAACCTTTTTGAAAACATCAAAAAATATTTCGTATTTATTTAAGTATTTTACAACTTCAGACCAAAAATCACTAAAAAATATAAAAGAGAACTCAAAAAATGAAAAACGCCTAAAACCTTTTTAAAAATATATAAAATTCTTAAAAATAAAAAAAAATATACTTTCTATTTCTTAATTTTCTCTATACTATTATCTATATATTAAAATTAATTTGGAGAATTTTTGACTCTGTTTGATATTTTTCATCTCCATCTTAATGTCGGCTATTTATTTTAACCTTGATTTTGGGTATTTTTATTTTTAAAATCTATAAAAACTAGAAAAAATTTTGGGAAAAATCACAAAAGAGTAAAAAAATTATCGAAAACATAAAAATATTTTATTTTCTTATTTTTGATTGTTTTTATTCACTTTTATATCTATTATAACCTATATTGTATATATATCTTCTATATAGCTTTATATTTGTATTCAAAAGGAAAATAAAACTTAAAAATATAAAATATAGAAAATCAAATATAAAAATATAAAATCAAAAAAATTAAAAAATTATAATTTAAAAACCTACAAAAATAACACTTATATAGACAAATACATCACAGTAACTTGTGTGTATTTTTGCCTCGATCTACCAGCGTGTTCCCTGTGTTCGACACTCTACACATACTTGCACCTATACACATCTTTGTTGTAAAATTATAATAAAATTTAACTCTGCACATTTACTTTCATTATTTGATTCGTTTGTTGTGGATTAATTGTTGTATGAAGTCGGGTTTTGTGTGAGGTCAACGCATCGACTGGAATTCTCGCCTTGTGAGATTTCTAGACCTCCGCAAAATCCGCTTCAACACCTCCTAATTTCATAAAGCATCAACGATCTATCCATCATGTTGAAAGCATTAGAGAAATCAACTGTAAGTATGGAGGGAGACCCATCACCGTGAAGCTTGCTCAAAAGTCTATTGGAGCTATGTAAGATGGCTTCTGCTCCTCCAGATTCAACAACTCGAAATTGAAAGTCACTGAGATACTTAGACATCTCTTTTCCCACCCTCGTCATGACAAATTTGGATATAAGATGCCTCTCGATAGTACCTACAACAATAGGATGTATGCCGTTGTCTGGTTTGATCGGCAGAGTAAGAGGTGTAGAGGCTACAAACTCAGCCAAACTCAATGAGCGTCTCCCACCTAGCCATAGATTAACTACCATGGAGATAATACGTAATAGATCAGTGGCAACTACCGACCCCCCTCACAAAGGGCATCTAAAATGTGTTGAGCTCTCAGCCCATCTCTGCCACATGATGTCCCTTTGGGAAAGGATTTGATAGACCGCAAAATAGCATCTGCATCAGCTATAAGAGGAGTCTGTGAGTAGAATGCAGTATTAGAGGGATAAATGAAACAAACATGCATGTTGCAGTAAGATCCGTTTGGCATCATAGAATGGTGTCAATATCAATATTCAAATATATATAGTCAGTTACATTTTGAGGCAGAATAAATCTAAGCCTCGATCTTGTATTTCATAGCAATTTAATTTGTATATGCATTTCCTAATGTGAAGCAGAAGTGTATATAACATATCGTAATTAGCGTATACACCTTAATCTTGCACTGCAATACACTGAGCTACTGTTAATCCTCATGTAGTAGAAAGCTCACAGTTATGTTGATAACAATCCTTTTTTCCTTCTATTATACTGAATGTTCCTCGTATTTTGCATTTTTATTATCGAGCATGAGCCCAAGCTCAGATCAAGAACATGAGCATTTGCAGATCCTATTAATGCTCCCTGATATTTTGGATAATCATGTGCAACATTATTTTACCAAACTCCAAAATGTTTTATACTAGGATAGCTGCAGGTACAGGAGAAGGAACCTTGTTATCTGCTGGAATGTCGACGAACTCGGATAGAATAGCGTGGAATTCATCTCTAGGGAGAGTTTCCTTATAGATGAGTGCTTCGATAATCTTATTGGGCTCGACCAAGCTAACCACATCTATTTTCTTAGGCGATAGAATACACAAACACGCGTTGCAATATAATAATAAACTGAATAGATATAACTGTCACGTTTCCTTTCCCAAAATCTACTTAGTGTATTCGTGTTAAATGAGTCAGCCCTGTGGATATAGAGCGATCAGTAGTAGAATCATTTGTAAAGATCTCAAGCTTAAATTTGAGTTGTTGCGAAGAAGAGTGGCTTAAATCTGGATACAAAGGATATCGTATTTATTGCATACACCAATACCATTTTTTATGATCTCGTTATTAAGGAGAGTAACTTTATAGTTTATCAGATTTTGATTCAAATAGGTACAATGGGAACCACCCAAAAAGCTACTGTCATAGTTGTACCTATTATAGGAGGAGGCATATAAAGTTGGAGAAGGAAAAAATATTGAGTTGGAAAAAAGCAAAGGATAAAGAGACGAAAAATACGGAGAAAATGTAAAAGATATATTTTTTTAGAAAAGTAAAATTATTTTGCAATTATTCGAGGATGTAAATAATTATGGTTCAAAACATATATACGTATATGATTGACTACACAGAAAATATAAGAAAGATTTATGTCCTTAAATATTTTTTATTTATTTGTAAAATCGTGATCAGAAAATATATGTAGTAACAAGTTAGATCTTTTTGTTGGAGAAATTTTTTTACCATCATGATTGATATGTTTATGGTTGAATTTCATCTTAATTTCAAATTTGGTTCTTCGTATAATGAGGTCAGATGTATACTATAACATTTCATGATGTTAACAAGTCCAATTAAATAGGTTCAAACTCAATGAGATAAAAATTGACTTGATTGACTGAGATATAAATTCATTAGGCTAGGTCTTCTTCCTCCAACAATATACTACATACTGAGGCGAGTACTTAATTCCTCTATTGATTGGATTATTGGAAATGATTGGTAGCTGATGATGATCTAATGGAAAGGTTTCCTTCAGTGCTTATTGTAGATAGTAGATGTGATAAGGGTCCATGAATTGTTTATGTTTAGTTAGGTATGAGTCGTATGACCAGACCTTTGATGGAGTGCTTTTTCTTGGGACTCGCTCGTCACAGGTTAGGAAAGTATGAGACAAGTCGAGTCCTACTATATATCTAAATATCTACAGCATCATTCACGTCAGGTGAGGTGATTGACTGAGGCATGGGAAAGACTTCCCTTGTGTTTAGGGTCCCCAGCGTGTGAGGGAAAATGTATACTAGCCATATAGCCCCGTCTCATGCTCAATCCAAACGCTAGGACTCGCACGCTCTACCAGGGACTCGCTCCTTCTCATTCTCAGAGAAAGGGATAGACCTAAAAGAGATATGGGTCGGCATTATCAATGGGGCAAACAATAAATAAATAGGCTAGTGTGAACTTCGTTGATACGAGCTAAGCTTTGAGTTTTGAGAAGCCGAGGCACGATTGATATCTTTCGCAAGGGCCCCAAAATCAAGCTTTTAACCAAATCCTGACTCAACTCGCCTGCACCGCAACCACTAATTATCCCTTACCAACCCTGCTGAACTAGTTAAGAATCCTAATATGAATGAAATATCCAGTCTAAAGTAATTACTATTGTGGAGAATTAACCGATGGAAATTGATTTTGTATATAGATTAATTATGTATTGCAATGTTTTCACAAATGTGTTCTAAATTTTGAATTAACCTTCGATTTTATGAGTATATTTAAGCCTAGATTCCTAAATTCTATATAAAGAGAGGCAGACATAGCTAGGGATGCACACATATATCGATATCCTTATCCGATCCACCCTCATATCAATTTTGTATAAATTTTAAAATTCATATGCTTATAATTTTAAAATGGATACAGATATAGAGACTTTAATAATCATAAATATATGTGTTCATTATTTATTTTCATACATAAATATATTTATGGATTTATTTTTACCAATATACAACATATTTTTATATCTTCTTTCACTAGAGTTAATGCAATAATTGTGAAATAAATACATTTTCTATAATTATATTAGGTGCAAGTCATCTAATACATGAATATTTAAACTAATCTATAAAATAATTTTGATATTATTCATATCTATTTTATGTCGGAATCTTTTTTATGGATATGGTAATTTACTTTTCATGTCTGTCAATATTCGTATGTGCAGCTGTATTCATATTTAAAAATAGATAATGGTATGGTAACACATATATCTATATTCATGTTTGACTCTATGTTTCCTTAGAAATAACTTTTTTTTATATTTTTCGTCATCAATGCTTCTTTACTCCCACCAAATATGCTAATTCCTCTATTTCTGGCATGTTTTGTTTCTCTTGATCCACCCTGTATGTGATGATTACATCTATATGATTTTAGAAGGACCAATATATTAGTTAATATAAATTCTAGCTTGATTTTATAGATATATGCCTCGTGTTGATATTTCGAGATTTTATTATAGCTTTTGATATATGTGCGTGTGTATGAAGATGGGGATTATGCACCCAGATGCATGTAATTTTACATATACTGGAGATCTATATTTTCTACATTTTTTACTTTTTTGGAAAATATCACTATGTATATTCATTTATATATCTATCCAATATGACATTCAAATTTCGTCAGAAACAAAGACTCCTATATCCTCCATCTAGAACATGTCGATTACAACAATTCTAAGACCGTTAAAATCACTTGTTCTACATGGAGGGCTGATGAAACCCAGTTTCATCATCTTAATTGACCATTATTAACCCCCTTGCTTAAACATGTGTCAATAAAATCTAGATAATGTCCTGTAATTATCAGAGTCTTGAATAAATTAAAAATCACAAAAAGTTGGCAAAACAAAAATCCGTGGTATTTTTAGCCTTAATAATACCATCAAAAATATTTGGTGTCTTCAGATGATCTCATCTCCAGTTTTAGTCAACATGGAACTTGTAGATCTTATCAAGATCTACAACTTTCATGTTTTGAGTTTTCTCAAATTCGGCCATCTAACCCTTCAAAAATAAATATTTCTTCTCGAATAATTTGATTGGGCCACGTGGTCCGTTCTGGGTGAGCCACGTGGCCCGATCTTCTTTGTCTTATCCGTTGTCTCCCTGGGCCGTTGGATCTTCATTTCTATCCAACGATTGTGCCCACTCCACGTGCGCCATTACCCTCAACCGTCTGATCATCCCCGCTTCTAATCCTCGCCGCTCGTTGCCGCCTCTCTCTTCTCACGCCACGTGGCGCATTGAGAGCCATCCGATTGCACATTCATCCATCCATCCCAGCCGCTGCTTCCAACATCGCACCTGAACCCTTCAATCAGAGCCTTCTTCACATCACATCCGTCCGCCAGCGCGCAATACCTCACCACGACACGTTGCGACGTCTTGACGCTTCGATCACTTCACCTCAGATTCGATCCACGCCATTCTTTAAAGCCCTTGATTTGGACCATCCGATCATTCTTCATAGGGGATCCGGACCGCCCGCTAGCGCTGCGCTCGCAGCGTGACACGTGGGCAAATTTGAATCCTCCGATCCAGCGCCTTAGACTTAATCTCGATCACTCGTTAGCGCTCGTCTTACATCCATTGGATCTCCAGATCCAACGGCTGACCTTCGTCGTCAACCTCCCGCAGCTCCTCTCTCACACGTTCCCCATCTCGCGCATCACCTTCCCCTTCCCATTTTCTCCATCTCCACCGATGACTAGCTCGTCCGCTAACAGCCTCACAATCCTCCCCAATCATCCATCACCCTCGTGAGTCATCCCACGAACCCCGTCGTCATTCCACTCGCTCCACGTTCCTCATGCAAACCTCGACCATCGTGACCAAAACTACCATCGTCACCCTTTAAAAACACCGCCTCCCCCACCGAATTTCTTCGTCCATCTTTACGCGGGGCATGGCCCAGCCCTCCTCCTCCTCCCTGTGACAGGGGGAGGAGCGAGGATAGAGCGAAGATGACTGTGCCCCCGGTGAGACCCATCGCCTATCACGGCGGTGCTGCGGAGGCTCAAAGCCCCACCCGAGCTTGCTGGCATGGCCGTCCAGCACGTGCGGACCCCGAGGTCCTCAGATGACCTCGAGCCCAGGCCATTTCCTCCGCCCATCCTCAGGTAAGCTTCCGATCTCTTTTGTATTTTTCTTCTTGCTTTGCTTAATTATGTAGGACAATACACCCAATTTCGCCCTCCATTAGTCCTCTTAAAAGCTCCATCACGCTCCCCCCTTTTACGCGATGCTCTCAGACCACTCTCTTCTTCCTCCAGTTCCCCAGACCGCGTCCGACCCATCTCCTCCGCCCTCGCGGCGGAGGAGACCTGAGCTTCCATCCTCTTCATGCCCTGAGCTCCCATTCCATTCACATACGCGCCCCATTTTTTTGTGCTTCGGCTATGCTACTAACTACGCAGGTCCTTGAAGCTCGCAATGGCCGGAGCTCTGTCGGAGCCCACTTCGTCAACGTCGCCGCATTGATCTGAGCTCCGATGACTGAAGCCAGAAGCTCCTGGACCTTCCCTGAGCTCTCAGCTTCCTCGACGAACATTTATGGAGCTCCGGGGAGGTCCAAGTCGACCAAGAACGAGAGGCGCAGGAGGAGCCTTATCGTCGGAGCCCTGATCCCGCCTCCAGTCTTCGGCTGAGGAAGGAAGAGCAGTGGCCGTTGGATGCTCCTCCTTGGAGCTCATCCAACGGTCACGATTCAACCACGTCGCCAGGGAGCACCTTCTTCAGTAACCGTTGGATCCTCTCGATCCTACGACCTTCATAAAACCACGTCATCACTCAGGGAGCGTACATCAGCCATTCGATCATCAGGATCGAATTTCCCACAATCATCCACGTGGCGACTCCATAGCCTCTCCGAGCCTCAATGTCCGAAACAGTAGGCTTGGAGGGCCGAACCGATCCGAACCAGCGTCCGAGCCAAGCCGAAGCACACCGAGCCTCTGCCGCGCCCAAGCCTTCGACCGAACCTGGATGGCGTGTGCATAGCACGTGCCATATGGGTAATTTACAAAGACGCCCCGCCGACTTCTTCAAATGGCAAACAGGTCCTCGTCACGAGTAGACCTCATGCGCAGGGGGTAATTTGCATTGAAACTCTCGCGGATTTTCAAAATTGCAAAAATACCCCTGTGCGTTTGGGTATTTTACAGGGAAGGCCCCGCATCTTATTTTTATTGCATTTTAATCCTTTCTAGGGACCTGTTTGTAGTTATCTTTTCATGTTTTCTTTCATTTATGCCCTTCTCTTCTTCATTGCATATCTTGAGCATCGTGTTCCCGTTTGAGTTGATTTCAGTTTCATTTTAAAGCTTATTTGATGATCTTTCTAATGGCATGCTCAATTGTTAGTTTAGACACAAAAATTTTGATGTAATATTTTAGAAGCCATGTGTCTCTTAGAGCTTAAGCTTTTGCCTTGTTTCAAATTGTTCATCAAATCTGTCTCCTTAATTAAACTTGAAATTGACTCTTGTTTAAATTTGCTCATCATTGTGTACTAGGGCATATTATTTGTGATGCATTTCATTGCATTTATCTGGATAATTAAAGTATAAAAAAATGCATGTTTACTTTTTAATGCATTGTCTCATTCTTTTGCATACTTTGACCTATTGAATTTCAATTCAACACTTAGTTAAATAGATGAAAATCTGGATAATTAGAGAAAGGCTCGTGTCCCTGAGTTTGACCTTGGTTTCTTGCCAAGTAAAATAACAAAATTCGACCATCTGATTCTTATTGACATATCAATTGGATGGTCTTTGATAGACCAAATTCGGCCTGACTGCGATGGCATCTCAAGTGTTAATCCCACGATATTAAAGGGCCGAATTTCAGGTTCATCAAATGGCGTCGTTGCCGGGGACACGGCTCATTTCTTTTATTATTTGGATTTTTCATTTATTTAATTAAGTGTTTCTTTTTATAGGTCAAGTTATCCATTTATCTGCATTATAAAATTCTCTTCTCGATTGATCTCTAACCATTGCTTTTGTGGCAGGGCCCTTGATGATTCAAGGAGGCGAGGAGTAGGAGCTACCCGCTGCAAGGAGTCGCAGAAGCATGCTTGGAGCACATCGAGAAGAAAAGAAAAATGTCATTTTCTGCATATCATTGTCGCATGTAATAACTGTCTTTTACAGCGGTCTTCGATCGAAGGCTCGCGGTTGTAAAAGAACGAATATATGTGGTTGTGTGGGGATCGTCCCCACTTGAGTGTCGACTTAGGACCAGGAACGCGGCTCTTTGAGCGTATTTCATTCTTTATCTTTTACGTGCTTGCTCGTAGGTAGGACACACATTAATCGAAGACGCACCTAGCCTCGCTTCACCTAGCCAATTTTAAAAGATATTTCTCCTCACTAATAGAAGCATAATAGGTGCGGCTTTTATCGACTTGCATACACATTGATTTCGGTTTTTAAAACAGTCCTAGTTTTCACGTGTTTTCGCCAAGTCACTGCATGTTTTATCGCTTAACGTAGATCGCGGTTTTTTATCGAATACATGGTTTTTCTCGGTTTCCCCTCCTAGCTTGATCACCTAGGTTAATGGAAAATGGGAATGAACGGTGGACGATGAATGCTTGGTTTATGTGCTCACCTTAATCAGTGACAACCTTAAGAATAATTGGGACTGTTAATTGCAAGTCAACCTAAAATGGAGTAAATTTTTGGTTTTGGGAGAGCAACACCCTCGTTTACGTATTGAATTTTTACTCAACATTTTTTACTCCGCATAAACATCAAATGTTTTATCACCAATAAAATCGACAAGATAATAAACCAACCTCGGTTGGTTTCATGTGTGAGTTGGTGAATTTGAGGGTCTTGCTTGCTTGATTGAGCCATGTTTGCTTCGATACACTCCCTAGAGCCTTAGTTACTCCATCCATCTCCGTAGAATCATCCGGTCACTTGTAAATCCATCCTTCTTCTTCGTTCATCTTGGGTCTCTCCAACATCAAATTCCATCTTTATACTTAGGCTACTCTCAACCTAAGTATAGGGGGGATCCGAGTCCCAGTGATTTTCTCTACTCTCCTTTCCTTGCCTTTATACTTAGGTTATTTCAAACCTAAGTATAGGGGAAAGCCCCTCTTAGCTCCCGTATATTTCTCTATACTTAAATAGACCTATGGACTTGTATCATCTAGTGCTATGAGGACATATCAAGGTTTAAGGATAGGGGGTATACCGTATATACAATATACTTACTTTAGCTATAATCTGAAAAATCTAAAAAATTTAAAACTTTTTGGTTAAAGTGAAATTCTTTGGACTAAGAGGACTCAAATGTTTTTCACGGCTTTTCTATACTATGTTATGCTATTTTTGATAAAAATATTTTCGAAAATAATTTGAAAAATGAGTTTTCCTTGTTTTGAAAAATCTTTTGAAAATGTTTGAAAATTTTTATTTGTGTGACATGGTTTGGAAAATTTTCTCTCTTTTCAAGGAAAGTTGAGTCTAGCCATTGTTTTAACCTTTAAATTAAAACCCATAAAAATGAGAAAAATCCAAAAATCCTTTACGAGCCATACTAAGCCCAATTAAATAGCCGCGTTCAGTGAGGGTTCACCCTTAGCAGATTGGATGGTTTAGAGGACATCGCGTAAGGCCCCGTCCTCAAGCAACGGGCTCTGGCTCGTACTTACATCCATACTGGCTGAATGCATATGCATCTATTTAATTGAGATTAGGCAGTCCTAATATCTTTTGAAAAAAAGTGTTTTCGAATGAAGAAGTTGGATTAATCCTCTACTTTCACACTTCCACCTAGGATCTGAAATGATCAAGGAAACTTAGTTTTATGAGGTCTTTGAGATTTTAGGTTGACCAGCCTTAGCCATCAGGGTCATAGACTTAATCATCCACATTTCCCTAGATTTCTAGATTTGCATACTATATTCCATGCTTAGCCTCAGACAAAAAGAATAAGATCAGCACATCAGATGTACGATTGCGGTTTTGATGAGATGAGTTGATTTTTCACTTGAGGAATTGGGATGAGGAAGTCGAGTTTGGATTTGATCTAATGATGCTCGAGGATGGGATAAAATCTTTGGAGGCTTCATGAAACCTGAGTGTCAACAAATATTAGCCAGTATGAGAACTTGGTTCTTATACTAATCTCTTGATATAGACCTAAGTACCAGGGTGTGAATAAATAAAAAAATGTTGATCAGTGTGCGCCAACTCTTGGTAAAAGCAATGGAGCTAGCCACACATTATACAAGTCAATGAAATGTCAAAGAAAAGCTCTCATTCCAGAAAGTCAAATATCAAAGAGCTTCCACCAAAGACGAGCGCTCCCAAACTTTTCAAAGTGTCCACTTGGACCACCGCTATTAGGACCAGGAGTCGCGCTTGCACCAAAAAAGGGTCGTAAATGCTACAAGTCTGGGAGTAGAAGGTACGATAGGTACTCAAAAAAGGCACACCCCGGTGTACTCCCAGGAAAACAAGTGCAGACGGCTCCAACTTCTCTTGATGGACGCACTGATCAACACCAAAAAAAAGTGTTGCGTAAAAGGCACTAGAGAGAATCCTTATTCCAATGAGAGGGAGAGAAGAAATGACACAATTCCATGCCCTCCATTACTGGCCTTCCATCGACATTTTCTAAGTATGACAACTAAAGAGACGGTGGATCGAACGCAAGATTTGATTTATTCCCTAGTGTTGAGGATTGGGTCCTTAGGAGATTTTCTCGGACCAAGACTTTGGGTGACGATTTGACTCCACTCTCAGAATTGCAGTCAGCACTAAATTTCATACCCTTTAGATTATACGTATATCAGAGAGAGTATGGAGAATTAGAGGAATTGGGTGCCTCTTGATTAAGGCTGGGTTGAACTCTAGAATTTTGGACCTCTAAAATTGAGTGGACTTGAACAAATTGGATCCTGTACTCACATTCACAAGGGGGTTAATCCAGCTTATTCATTCTTCTTTGATGCTCGAGGACGAGCATAATGCTCGAGCACGAGCATAGTTTAAGTATGGTGGGGGGGGTGATGAAACCCAGTTTCATCATCTTAATTGTCCATTATTAACTCCCTTGCTTAAACATATGTCAATAAAATCCAGATAATGTCTTGTAATTATCAGAGTCTTGAATAAATTAAAAATCACAAAAAATGGCAAAACAAAAATCTGTGTTATTTTTAGCCTTAAAAATATAAAAATATTTGGTGTCTTCAGATGATCTCATCTCCAGTTTTAATCAACATGGAACTTGTAGATCTCATCAATATCTACAACTTTCATGTTCTGAGTTTTTCAAATTCGGCCATCTAGCCCTTCAAAAATAAATATTTCTTCCCGAATAATCTGATTGGGCCACGTGGCCCGTTCTAGGTGAGCCACGTGGCCCGGTCTCCTTTGTCTTATCCGCTGTCGCCCTGGGCCGTTGGATCTTCATCTCGATCCAACGTTTGAGCCCACTCCACGTGCGCCATTACCCTCAACTGTCTGATCATCCCCGCTTCTAATCCTCGCCGCTCGTTGCCGCCTCTCTCTCCTCACACCACGTGGCGCATTGAGCGCCATCCGATTACACTTTCATCCATCCAACCCAGCCATTGCTTCCAACATCGCACCTGAGCCCTTCGATCAGAGCCTTCTTCGCATCACATCCGTCCGCCAGCGCGCAATACCTCACCACGACACGTGGCGACGTCTTGACGCTTCGATCACTTCACCTCAGATTCGATCCACACCATTCTTTAAAGCCCTTGATTTGGACCATCCGATCATCCTTCAGAGGGGATCCGGACCGCCCGCTAGCGTTGCGCCCACAGCATGACACGTGGCCGAATTTGAATCCTCCGATCCAGCGCCTTAGACTTAATCTCGATCACTCGTTAGCGCTCGTCTTACAGCCATTGGATCTCCAGATCCAACGGCTGACCTTCGTCGTCAACCTCCCGCAGCTCCCTCTCTCACACATTCCCCATCTCGCGCATCACCTTCCCCCTTCCCATTTTCTCCATCTCCACCGATGACCACCTCGTCCGCTAACAGCCTCACGTTCCTCCCCAATCATCCACCACCCTCGCGAGTCATCCCACGAACCCCGTCGTCATTCCACTCGCTCCACGTTCCTCATGCAAACCTCGACCATCGTAACCGAAACCGCCGTTGTCGCCCTTTAAAAATGTCGCCTCCCCCTCCGATTTTCTTCGTCCATCTTTACGCGGGGCATGGCCCAGTCCTCCTCCTCCTCCTCCTCCTCCCTGTGATAGGGGGAGGAGCGAGGATAGAGAGAAGACGATTGCGCCCCCGGTGAGACCCACCGCCTATCACGGCGGTGCTGCGGAGGCTCAAAGCCCTGCCCGAGCTCGCTGGCTTGGCCGTCCAGCATGTGCCAAGATCCCGAGGTCCTCAGATGACCTCGAGCCCTGGCCATTTCCTCCGCCCATCCTCAGGTAAGCTTCCGATCTCTTTTGTATTTTTCTTCTTGCTTTGCTTAATTATGTAGGACAATACACCCAATTTCGCCCTCCATTAGTCCTCGTAAAAGCTCCACCACGCTCCCCCCTTTCACGCGATGCTCTCAGACCACTCTCTTCTTCCTCCAGTTCCCCAGACCGTGTCCGACCCATCTCCTCTGCCCTCGCGGCAGAGGAGACCTGAGCTCCCATCCTCTTCGCGCCCTGAGCTCCCATTCCATTCACATACGCGTCCCATTTTTTGTGTGCTTCGGCTATGATACTAACTACGCAGGTCCTCAAAGCTCGCAATGGCCGGAGCTCCATCGGAGCCCACTTCATCAACATCGCCGCATTGATCTGAGCTCCGATTGACTGAAGCCAGAAGCTCCTGGACCTTCCCTGAGCTCCCAGCTTCCTCGACGAACATTTATGGAGCTCCGGGGAGGTCCAAGTCGACCAAGAACGAGAGGCGGAGGAGGAGCCCCATCGCCGGAGCCCTGATCCCGCCGCCAGTCTTCGGCTGAGGAAGGAAGAGTAGTGGCCGTTGGATGCTCCTCCTTGGAGCTCATCCAACGGTCACGATTCAGCCATGTCTCCCAGGAGCACCTTCTTCAGTAACCGTTGGATCCTCTCGATCCAACGGCCTTCATGCAGCCACGTCATCACTCAGGGAGCATACAACAGCCATCCGATCATCAGGATCGAATGTCCCACAATCATCCACATGGTGACTCCATAGCCTCTCCGAGCCTCAGTGTCCGAACCAGTAGGCTTGGAGGGCCGAACCGATCCGAACCAGCGTCCGAGCCAAGCCGAAGCACACCGAGCCTCTGCCGCGCCCAAGCCTTCGACCGGACCTGGATGGCGCGTGCATAGCACGTGCCATCTGGGTAATTTACGCAGACGCCCCGCCGACTTCTTCAAATGGCAAACAGGTCCTCATCACGTGCAAACCTCATGCGCAGGGGGTAATTTGCATTGAAACCCTCACGGATTTTCAAAATTGCAAAAATACCCCTGTGCGTTTGGGTATTTTACAGGGAAGGCCCCGAATCTTATTTTTATTGCATTCTAATCCTTCTCATGGACCTGTTTGTAGTTATCTTTTCATGTTTTCTTTCATTTGTGCCCTTGTCTTCTTCATTGCATATCTTGAGCACCGTGTTCCCGTTTGAGTTGATTTCAGTTTCATTTTAAAGCTTATTTGATGGTCTTTCTAATGGCATGTTCAATTGTTAGTTTAGACACAAAAATTTTGATGTGATATTTTAGAAGCCATGTGTCTCTTAGAGCTTAAGATTTTGCCTTGTTTCAAATTGTTCATCAAATCGGTCTCCTTAATTAAACTTGAAATTGACTCTTGTTTAAATTTGCTCATGATTGTGTACTAGGGCATATTATTTGTGATGCATTTCATTGCATTTATCTACATAATAAAAATGTAAAAAATGCATGTTTACTTTTTAATGCATTGTCTTTGCATACTTTGACCTATTGAATTTCAATTCAACACTTAGTTAAATAGATGAAAATCTGGATAATTAGAGAAAGGCCCGTGTCTCTGAGTTCGACCTTGGTTTCTTGCCAAGTAAAATAACAAAATTCGACCATCTGATTCTTATTGACATATTAATTGGATGGTCTTTGATAGACCAAATTCGGCCCGACTGCGATGACATCTCAAGTGCTAATCCCACGATATTAAAGGGCCGAGTTTCAGGTTCATCAAGGGCATAGAAGTCTTTGTTTCTAATGAAATTCGAATGGCATATTAGAGGGATATATATAGATGAATATACATGGTGATATTTTCCAAAAAAGTAAAAAAATGTGGAAGATACAGGCCCCAGTGCATGTAAAATTACATACACATGAGTGCATACTCCCCATCCTCTCTCTGTGTGTGTGCGTGCATGCATGCTCATATCAAGGATTTAGTAAATTTGAATCACGATGGGATATCATATGTGATTGAATGTGGAATGAGGTAGACAAGATTGATTGTGTTTCGAATCAATAATTCTCTTATAGATCATGATTCAGATGAGATCTTAAAAATTCAGGTTGTTGATTTGTACCCATGCATGTAGATAATAAGTCATTAGATATGGAAGACATGGGTTGAAGTCGGCAAAATTCGATGAATGGGGATCATCGAGAAGTGTTTTGGATTGATGATGCTCGGAAATCTATTTAAGAGTTTATACTATTTAATCACTATTTTTTCCTTTTTCAGATGATAGAATCGTTGATATGCCTTGAATTCCAACCATCTATTCTGCTAAATCCAGTTGAAGAACAATTTCTCTACACCATCCATAAGAAGGACATACGAAGCCAGCTGCCATATCATACCATATTAGCACGGGGTCCCCTACAGGTGCGCCCCTTATAGGTGAACCTTGTAAATTCGTGGGTATGTGTTTTGCTTTGTCTATATTTGTGTGTGTTTGCTTCGGTTACTCGCAACAAGAATACTATGTATAGTTTATGTATTTAAAATTTCATTACGATGAGAATTGTATTATGGTCTACAATTTGGATTGAAACTCTTTTCAAAAATCTAGCGTTCATTATTCATATCAAGCGTAGTTGGATCACGTTCAGATTGTCAGGGGCAAACATGCATACCTTCTTGTCATCTGAGGTACATAGAGGATGTAAAGTGTGCCTCAAAGGCTATTAACTACTCATCAATTTGATCATCATCTTTATGCAAGTTTTTGATGTTTTTGATACCTTTAATGGACTAATTATCCTAATATCGAGCATATATTAACTGCTTTATGACACTGGTCATATTTTGGATTACTGCATTATTGTATTTGATTTCATGGGTTATGGATGGTTATCAAGTGCATTTCGACTGTTAGGACAATGTGTGCTATAGATTGTGGCTTTGAGCGTTTCTTGTGCATATCAATTTAATAGATAAAAAAATAGAAGTCGTGTTGTCAGTCGTATCTGTAGTAAAAGATTTTCTAAATGTATTTCCAGAAGATTTCATGAGGCATCCACCAAGGTGTGGGATCAAGTACAAGATCTAATTATAATCATAGACACGGGTCCTACATCCATTTCTCTATATACCATATGACATTGGTGGGATTGCATGAGATAAAGATACATCTTAAAGAGCCTTTTGAGAATGATTATTTTTTAGCTCAACTTGAATGTTAAGGAAATAAGAGCTACAAGTTCTAGGTGTAAGGTGACATCATTTATCAAGAAAATCTATAAATATCATTAATCATATACCCAAACATCACATGTCTTTATAAAGCTTTGTGTATAGTTATTTATAGAGTTTTTTTTGTACAGTAGTGACATATGGTCAAACTCATTCAATAGCCCATGTTAAGGATTTAACACACTATTTTCATGAGGCGTAGCTACATATTCTATATAACATCTTACATTACTTATGCAATCTTATATGCCATTTTACAATCATTTTTAGAGATTATTAAGTCACTACAAGAAACATGGTTATTGACATATACAAGATGGCTCGTTAGGGGCATGTCATGCTAGTGGGTGAGAACTTGTGCTTGCCAAGCATGTGTTTGCTTATCGCGTAAATGCTAGGTCAGGTTGTTGAGCACAAGTGACCGTCACATGCCCACTTGCTCTAGTGGACAAGCACATTGTGGTCATCCAAGGCCTCACCCATGTCTTTTAAGGCGGGAAATTGCATGGCACTACACGAGCACATGTACTCGCTAAGTCTGTAGAACAAGAAAAAGTATAGAGGTCCAGCAAGGTTTTAAGCATACTTTGGAACTACATGTGTTTATTAGAGTTGAAATTCATACATGTAATAGGACATCCTATAATGATCTAGCATCATGTAATACTTGTAAAACCTGCTTTGAACACAATATAGATATGACATGTATACAAAATATAATTATATAAATAAGAGAACAAATACAATAAACTTACAACTATGAATATATATGTTATATATTCTAATAGTTCATACAGATTAAAAAACGTCATCTATACTTAACAAACATAAAATTTCCTACAAAATTAAAAACATGATAAATTCTAAAAGTAATCACCCATTTAGTGAGGTTCATTTCTTCTTGGATCTAAATATAATTGGAATCAAACTTTATTTTGATTTCTTCTCCTCCTTTTCCCTCTCATTAAACCTGGTGTAAATGTGTGCGTCTTCTTTTAAATCATTTCCCTCCCCCTTCTCATTAGATTCAATCTCTTCATGCTGTGAAGTAAGCCTTTGTTATCTATAAGTAAATGATACATTAAATATTTATGTGAAATTAAACAACTATGAATATATTGCGCGTTAGGAGAATTCATACATATAACTCGTGAAATCTTCATACAGCTTCATAACCTTCTATACCATCATCGCCATCTGAGACTACATAGAAAGAGTTGGTTGTTGCGATGACTAGGGTTGTGAATATGATGGCTAGCCATAATCAAAATAGGAATGACAGTTTTCCTCTGCATAACATGGAGGAAGACCGCCAAACGTATGTTTTCAAGTGAAACCAACATCCCTCTCCTCCAAAATCTATAATCAAATTTATTCCAAAAAAATTATATTTAAAAATAAAGTAATCAAATATAGAAATATGCAACATACATGTTTCCAAAGAGCTTTATCAAAGAGTGTTCATCTGTTTCAGGAGTCCTAACCTATTTCTCTACACTAAGACCCAAATACCTATCTTGAAACACTAGAAAAAAATTGTAACATATATTTTTTAAATTGACTGTTAACTTGCATTATTTTAAAATACTAACCATTATTTCTTCCCATCTCAAAAGTCGACCATCAAGACTATCCATCCTTCCCAATTCCCACTCAAGTGGATCATGGACCACCACTCTTGAACAGATGGCTCTCTTTCCAACTTAACAGGTTGAAAAGGAAATTTAATTTATTAGAAAAAAGTACATCTATCATAATTTAGAGATAGAAATATAGGATCAAAATTTTTAAAAATACCAGCTCGGCTCTAATTTGATTATGGCTTTTTGAAACCATTGGCCGATCTAATTTTTTACTTTTGGTAGTTTACCTTTGCAATAATTGACCTTCTTCGAAACCCAATATTAGAAATTAAATCATCATAAAAACATGAATATAGAATATCCATCTGCAACAAATATAACATGAATATAGAATAATAAAAATATATATATATATATTATTAATGAAAATAAGCAACTTATTACCTTTTCTTAGTGCAATGGGTGGGAGGCTATCTCTTCATCTCCTCAAAGTCAATCTCCTCACAACCCATCTTTTTATGCGGGTCCCTTCTTACCATAAAGAAAGTGTCGCTCATTCTTTTTTCCATCAAACGATTAAAGGTTCGACAATAAGACTCATTCCAGAAACCAGACGCAAAATGGTACCTACTCTGAAAATTACAATAATAAAGTTAGTTAATGAAATTGTAAAAATTATAGTCTAATTTTTTAAAGTACAATTCTTACCAGTCTACTTCATGGAGGGAATGCGACCACCAGAATTGAGTGCTGGTCAAATGCATTTTGATAATCTTTGTTATCTCCGTAGCAACCATGTTGCTATTCAGAAAATCCCTGCAAACTATACAATTATATTTTTAATGGGAGAATAATTAAACAGATATAATGGTAAATTACATATGATATTTACCTCCCATCTGCAAAAAGCTCTAAAATCGAGAAGGAAGTTTGTCCACCTCCAGACTGTACATGCATGTGACGTCCAGATGTGAAGAAGAAGGAGAAGCCGAGTCCACAGACGGATGCGCTTAAATTGGGGTATGGTAGGGCTCGGATATGGTTGAGGAAGACGGCTCACTGTATACACCTCCGTATAATGGATGAGTAGGATAACTAAGAGACTCATAGTAAGCCATGATCTGGTATGCCTCCTCTGAAGAAGGTCTTGAAAAAACAGGAGGGATCGACTGCCTATTAGAAGATGGGGATTATTTTATTATTTCATTGTTTGATTTCATACTTGTCTATTTTGAGTAGAATAGATGTTAAGATTACATCATTTTGGATGAGAAGACTATATTAAGCCCAAAACTTAAGAGCGATGATTTGAACGACCTTGTAATAGCCTACAAAACAAACAACCTAGTCAATCGTGCATGGCTCCTAGTAAGTGGAGAAGGATCCCCATGGATGCATATCAAGGTTGACAAGGCAAAGACAACATCAATTTTCAAAGGGCATTTGTCGTACTTTCATCTAGGTTGATTTGTATCCTAAGTATTCTCGATGGGGTATCAACCTCTTGCAATCGTGATTGCAACCATCTAAAGTCAAGTATGATACAATCACAAGAAGGATTCATAACCAATTTCACAAATATTATACTATATTTTTATTTAACAAGAAAGAACAGATAACAATATCTCAAACATAAAGTAGAAGCAAAGATATGTACTTTTATAATACACTAGTTATGAAATTGAAAAGACATGAAGTTTCCTCAAGATAATATGGGTCAATACTCAAGACATTGTGGATTTCTTACTAATTGAATCATATAGTTAGGATCACTACAATCACAAATTGTCAAACAAGCAAAATTGTTACATCACACTTATCAATCACAAGATAATAAATCATCAACCAAACCACAAATGGCACAAGGACTTGATGTGGAAAGTCTCACCTAAACCACAATCAAAGTCATATGGGCTCATGCTTTAAACTTGATCGAACCTCGATCTTTCATCAAACCTGGATTGCTTACACGAGTAATCCAATCATATTACAACGAGTTGTCTCACAAGGACAACGCCAACCATGAGTACAAAAGCTATATATCCACAAATGCAAAACAAATATGTAATATAGAACAAGGTAAAAAAGTGGGCAACCTTACAAACTAGAGTACGTATGTAAGATGAGTGATGAACTGGTGGAGCTTTTAGCATGTAACACTAGGCGGAATATAGCTCCAAAATGTTCTCTTAAGATTTTAATGATGATTGTAGAGTGTATAGAGATTCATTTACTTGGTGTTTATGCTAAGGTACTATAGTTTCCCGTATATAGGCTTTAGAGTGTTTATAGATATTAGAGCTTAATAAAACCACTAGGGGACCAAATCAACAATAATATCAACTTTAAAAATATTTTTGAAAAAAATCAGGGCTTAACCAGGTCCAAAAAGTTGATTGATAAGATTCTAAAAAGTGATTGATCAATTTTTAATTAGTGATAAGAAGTGATCGATCAGGTTATAACACGATCGATCAAAATTTAAAAAGTGACCGATTAGGTCACAAAAGTCGATCGATCAGAATTCAAAAAGTGATTGATGAGGTCAAAAAAATGATCGCTTAATTTTTAATCAATAATGAAAAGTGATCGATCAGGTCACAAGAGTTGATTGATCAAAATTTAAAAGGTGATTGAGCTAATCATAAAAGTGATCAATCATAAATTAGGCAACGATAAAAAAAATTGATCATGTTAAAAAACGATCGATCAAGTCACCAAATAATAATGTTTATCGACTGAAAAAGTTGTTGAATCTAATTTTATATGAGGTACGCATGATCCAAGATATCTTTGAGGTCCTTTGTACCGCGATAAGAGAATTACAACATCATGAAGAACTCAATAAAAGAAAAGTCTTCAACTTTATCTTGAGATCATATCCTTTTACTTGAGATTGAGTTCCTTAGCCTTGAATGCACATGATTCATTTTCCTCTAAATTTGCATTCCATATGATTAAGCTTCTTCGTGATCATATAGCTCCCTTATTTTTAAACTAGCTACAGGAAAAGTAAACAAGTTTTATTATCATCATCAAAATATACATGCTCGTGCATGACCTAACAATATCTCCTTTTTTATGATGACAAAACAGTTCATGTGTTTGCAAAAAAAAATGTTTGTGCATGTAACCTCCTAGGGCTTAGTCCTAGTCTGTTATCGAAGACTACTAATATAGACAACTTGTTGGGCCTAGCCCAACTAGAGACTTGACAACTTCCTAAAATATTCAAGCATAAGTTGTCTAGTAGTAGCCCCACTACTTATGAGCTACTATCACAGTTCGTGACTACTCTATTTGGTACTATTTTTGTGGTTTTGTTGTGTGTGAAAATATTTTTCTCTCCTCCATGAAAATATTTTGTAGAAACTTTTTTCTCTCCTCCTTTTTGACGTTATCAAAAATATCTAAAAATAACAAAAAATACTAAAGATACCAAAAGAAAAGCAAATTAAAACATTTTCCTACATTTCTTTGAAAATAATTTATTTAAGGAGAGCTCTTCCTAAGTTAGATCTCCCCCTAAACTTTTGAATAAAAGCTCCCTCTAATGATATGAGTATAGGTTCATAGCCAACACATTATGCTATATGCACGACCAATTAAATAAAAAAGTTACAAAGTCACCTAAGGTCCTTAGAGGTGAACTTCTCCAACATTGATAACTTACACGATGGTGGTGGTACATATCCTTGATTTTGCATTCGATATGCATTTTTCCTTAGTGAGATCTATCTCAGAATGTTGATGTTGATATAGTCTTATCCAATTGTTATTTTTTATCCTTTTGATTTTTTATTTATGTACATTTTCTTTTAGTACATGTTGATATTTGGGTCCTTCACGATTGGGTTTCAATCTATATTTCCATAACCAAATCCATTTACTTTTTTTATTAGTAGAGCTAGAATTAGAATCATGATTATCTAATTACCTTTTTTTCCCAATATTGGACAAAAAGGTCGTTTTTCATTTTGATTCACCAAATTCCTTTCTAGATATTAATCTAATTTTGAAACCATGTATATCATTTGTTAGTAATTCATTCTCTTTCCTTAAACCATCTATATCATTTCTCAGAAAGACTTAGCTTTTTCTCAGGATACTATTTTCTTCTCATACTTCACAACTTTCTTAAATAACTTTTGAGACACATTATAAAGTTCACAAGAAAATTTGCTTGCCTCTTCACTATCAGAGTTAGATGAATAGGATAGATTAGTGATAAAAAGCAATCAATCAATGTTTAACCAATAATGAAAGTGATCGCGATTAATTTACAATAATTGTTCAATTATAATTCAAAATCTTTCCCAATTCGTAAAAAGTGATCGATCAGAATTTAGGCAACAACAAAAAATGATCTATTAGGTTAGAAAAAGTGATCGACCAGGTCACCAAAAAATAATATTTGTCAATTGAAAAAGTTGTTAAACGTATTTTATACGAGACATGCATGATCCGAGATATCTTTGAGGTTTTTGACAATGTAAGATAATTACAAGATGTAAGAATCGATAAAGAAAAATCTACAACTTTGTCATGAGCTTGAGTTCACGTCCTTAAGCTTGAGCTTGTGTTCCTTAGCCATGAAATCCTCTTAGCTTTGCTTCTTCTTTTTCCATTAAGCGTGAGCTTCTTATCGATCCTATAGCTTTCTTTCATTAACCTATAGCTCTAAGCCAAATGAGTTTGTCTATCGTCAAAACACGCATGCTTAAGCATAACCTCACATATAGTGCATGAGTGTCTCCCTGTGTTATCTGGATCATAAAATAAAGAGTAAACGAGAACTTACTCAACAGAGATAATTAAATAAAATATATCAATGTGGTTTCATAAGGAAATATTTATATCAATGATGTAACTTATGAGATTTAGTTAATAATTATTCAACTAATTAAACACAGAGGACTCGCTTTTAATCTGTTGTTTTATAACTAGAGAGAGAGATGATAACATCATGCTATAAATATTTAACTAAGAAAATATTGGCATCAAATAGAAGCATTAACTATTAGCTAAGCATATGCCTTTATTTACACAAGGCTCATTAGTGTAACAAAAAGTTTAAGTAGTTGAAATATAGAAGTTTGCTACATTAAATATCTTTCCAATAATAAGAAGTTAATAGCATTACCTTGAATATTAAGTATAAGGAAATAAAATACAACTATGGTTTCATTTCAATAAGCATACAAGGATAATCTTTTTCTTTAAACTGCAAGTGATCGAGTGACTATGCTTAACTTATTATATACATTAAAACTATCTCGCTATGATGTATAGAACAAATCAGTACTTGTCATATGAACATTCCATTAGTATGACAGAGTGTATGTATAAAACAATCCTTTCCACAAGAAAGGTTATGCAAATATGAGCTATGTATTAATGCTAGGTCAGTGACTCAGTGTAGTATGACTTGTGTGTACTTTCTTCCTCCTTATAAGTTGAAGTTGAGCCATCACTCAATCTACCTAAAACCGCTCAAGGGAGTTGAAGCGTGGCACTATCGTTGTAGTGCTAATATGGGATATTGGCAGCTTTGAATTGTCAGCTATCACAACAACTCTACCTCCTTTGTACTCAGACATGTTGTTGAGCTTGCTTTTATATCCAGTCATATGATTAGAGCAACCAGAATCCACAGTCCAATCATTGTCATAAATCAACTCCTTTGGTCATGGTTGTTGCCAACTCCATTTCTTCTTATTCGATAATCGCCATCGAAGCTTGTTGCTCCCAATCTTCTTCACTAAGATCTTCTATGTGATAGTTTGACACTACAACATTGCTTTGTATTGTCTTTTTCTTGATTCTACAGTTTCGCGCAAAATGTCCCTTTCGTCTGCAATTGAAGCATTCTCCATTTTTCTTTTTCTGCAAAGAATCATTTGACCTTTGTGATCGGCCATATGAAGCTCCCCCTATCTTGAAGCTCCTCTGAGAATGCTTCTTCCACTGAGGAGCTGAGTTTTTTTGATGCAACTCCTTCAGCTTCCACCGTTTATGTGCACTAAACAGTTCTTCTTCACTACTTTTTACTGACAGACTAGCCATTTGATTAGCTAAAGTCTCTTGATTTGGTAAGAGACTTTCAAACTCCAAGAGAGTTGGTTGTTTAGACCAACCAAATATGACTATTACGAGAGCACCATATTCTGACCGTAATCAATGATTGAAGACCCCTCGCATTCATGACTCACTAATCTTTGATTCTGGATCTAATTGGGAGATTTCACGACATAGAGAGCGTATCTTGTTGAAATATTGATTGATTGTCATCTCTCCTTGTTTGAGAGACATCAGGTCATTCTCCAAGAATTGAAGTCAAGCATCATTCTTGCGTGAGAACAATGTAACATATGTGTCCCATGCTTCCCTTGTGTATTGACCTCTCGGATATGCTCGATCAGCTCCTCCTCGATCGTGGTATTTAATACGAACATCGTCTTACCGACCTTGATCTTCCATTTCCTCAAGGCATCGGCATTCTCCTTTGGTGGTAGCATTGTATCATGTCCTCCAACAATCTCCCAGAGATCCTGTCCTTGTGATAAGATTCGACGCATGTCCTCCAATAATTGTAATTGTTCCCATCCAGCTTCTTGATCACAAAACCAGAGTTGAAAAGATCCGTCATAATTTTTGAGGAAACTATATTTTCCTTCGCCCATCGAAGTTGGTCCTAGATCTATCCCGGCTACAGTCCCTTACTGTACACAAACAGAATTTCTCCTTACCAAAACTTAGGGCTTGATCGGACACACAAACAGATGCTCCCCTAATTTATTTAGAGACCTCTACTACAACTGGATGGACTTAATTTTCTACAATGTTTGGACTGTACCCTTACCAATTAGGACCTAACAAGGCTCTGATGCTAATTGTTGGAATCTGACTACAAGGACAATATAATGATTCACTAACAACATACATTAACAATATACCATTATACAATACAACACCCAAAGGGTATACCACTTCACATACACTCACTCACTTAGACTCTCTAACTATACAACCCTCAAGCTCTCTATGATTTCCTATCCAATATACTCGGTGGCTCTCTAACTCTCTTGATTCTTCTCTTGATTCCTTCTCTTGGGTTGATTACACTTCAACCTCATGGGTCCTATTTATAGAGGCCAATGGAGTACACTAGAACAATTCTCAAGGAAGCCAACAATAGCTTCTCAAGTAAGCCAATAATAGCTTCTCAAAGAAGCCAACTTAGAAGTGACTTCTCAAGGAAGCCAACATAAGGATTTCTCTAGGAGCTTGCTTAATTATAGGAGATGTTAACAATTATTCTATTACTTGTGCCCCTTCGTTACTTCAGCCGTCAATAAGTTGAAATTAACCATGATTTTTTTAAATCATGATGAGGTTAAGAGGGGAATAACTGTCCAAATATTCACCCCACCCATCCTCCTCCTTCGACTCATCCTCCTCTGCTGCATGCGGTCTCTGACCTCCTTCTTAGTCCCCCTCATCGATGCACGAAACCTCGTCGACTTCAGCTGCAGATGGGGGTCGAATTCTCACTGGTGGGTTGGTAGCGTACGGTGGACTGGCGAGGGGGTCTTTATGTCTTCGATGTCGGGGGGGGAGGGCATTCATATCTAATCCTCTTCCTCATGATGTCCCTCTTCCTTGAGGGCATCCTCTAACACCAACTGGTCATGTGCTCCAGAAAACTCTAACCTCCCTGAGGCCCTCCACCTCTATGACAATGCCCTTTCCCACTTCATTCCCATCTCCCTTTACGACTACAACTCCCTCCTCTGCCTCTGCTCCTTCGAACTACCTCCAACCTCCTCTGTAGTTTTGACAGCTTCCTCCACAAGGCATCCCATGGCATCGCTCCTAATGAGGTGACCTTCACCAGCATCACCATGGTCGCTGCCACCAAGACCAATCTTGACCTCACCTTCCAACTTATCAAGTAGATGAAGGACATCGGTATCAACAACTAATTGTGCATCTATGTTCATGCCCTCTTCGGTTTCTAAGACGGGATGATGCCGAGGGAGCGTACACCATTAAGGCGTACATGGATGAGTGCAACATTGCTCCAAAGGACACATAACTCACGACGCTTGTAGAAGTGAACTCTCACATGAGCAGGGGGACAAGTGCACATGTTGGAGAGATTGAGGTTGTTGGTGAGGCATGTGACCGAGGAGGTCGCTATTGTGGTGGAGTGGTGGTTCGATATATTCACCGGTTAACGAGGAGAGATGAAGAAGGAGGATGGGGCGGAGGAGGAGGAGGCTGGGCGGAGGAGGGGGAGGAAGAGGAGAATGAGGCTGGGGGCAGAGAAGGGGGAGGAGGCTAGGGGCGGAGTAGGAGGGGGAGGAGGAGGTTGGGAAAGAGAAGGAGGAAGAAACTAGGGTGGAGGAGGAGGATGGGGCGGAGGAGGGAGAGAAAAACCTTTCAACCCTTTCTAATTTAATTCCCTTTGTGTCCCCAAAGTTAACATCTAATTGCGTTGGAGATGGACAACAACTAACTCGATGGCACAAGTGATAGAACAACAAGAAGTTGGGGGCACAAATGATATTCTAAAAATTGAAGTAAAACTGATTTTGTAATATCTCAGAAAGGCACAATTGATAAAAACTCTAAACATATTCATCAATATATCACAAATTACCCATTTGAGGTTTCAGAATATTTTTTAAAGAACCTTAATGGCCAAATAGTGAAGTAAAGCCCTGAAAAGTTTCTCAAGATTATGGGAGCTTCACATATTTTATTTTTAGAAATTAAGGAAGTCAAAAGAAGTTTATAAAGACAAAGCATTGAAAATGAGATTTCCGTGAAGGTGAGGAGAAAATATCAATTTATTATATTTAAAATATCATTAAAAACGATGCTTCGAAATTGACATGAGTTGCCTAGAATATTTGCCTTTTGAATTAAAATAATGATGCTCGAGCGAATGCCTTAATTAATTAGATCTACACGTGGATATGTTAGTCGGATTATGTAGACCGATTAATAGCCTAGAATGCTCTTCTTATATTTGCACCATGTTGGGGTTGCTAGGTCTGTCTGTCCCAGTTTCCTTGGCAGGTCGCATTGAGTTAGAGCAGATGGACTGTAGTTTCCTTTTTTTGCGATTTCGATTCTAAAATCCCACCTTATAGATTGAATCTTAGATTAATGCTCTACATATCATTCAAATTTTACTCAAATCCGACATTATTTGCTATTATATCATAATGACCAAAGATGCCGTCAATATCTAAGCAACTTAATTTCCATTTAAAAAAAAAGGACCCGGATTGGGTTAACATCTAAGCAACTCAATTGCCATTTTAAAAAGATTCGGATCTTTGATTATTAATATAAATTAACAAATAACCTTAGATTTGATCGAAATTTGACATATATGTAGAACATCAATCTAAGATTCAATCTATACAGTTGGATTTTGAAATTGAAATCGTAAAATAATAATAACAAGGATTACATGGGAGTTACAACAGAGGACGTGGGCCCGTCGCATTGTATCCACACCCCGTGGTTCATATACTTGGTAGACCCTTTTCGCACATGCTAAGGGCCTGTTTGGTAACTGGGCTGGGTTGGGATATCCCCCTGTGAATAGTAGGGACCTGTTTGGTTGTTAGGGTACACTGGGGTACCCTGGCATACCCCTAGCTCCAACCCTGCATTCCTGAGTTGGGATTGCTTGTATTGACCATACAATTTCTTAGGTATAATATTTTTTAACCTTGTTCAAATAAACTTATTGACATAAAAAATATACTATAATCATTAAAAAAGTTAATATAACACATAATAAATGCCACATCACATCACAATTATCATTCAACCCTCCCAACCCTCCAAACATCCAAATGATGCATGTTTGGTTACTGGGTTGGGGTGGGATGGGGTATCCTCATTTGGATGTTTGGAGGGTTGGGAGGGTTGGAATGATAATTTTGATGAGATGTGACATTGATTATGTGTTATATTAACTTTTTAATTATTATAATATATTTTTCATGTTAATAATTTTATTTGAACATAGTTAAAAAACAACATTCAAAGAAATTGTATGATCAATACAAGTAATCCCAACTCAGAATAGGAGATTGGAACCAAAGGTATGCGGGTGTATCCGGTGTTCACCAGCAACATGAATGCTTCAATACGCAATGTTATTAAATATTGAAGCCATATTCTCATTAGGTTTGGGAGTCCGACTCAGGACTTGATCATTTACAAAAATTGACATATATAATTGTTACTTAATTATCTAAAGAAGAAGAATATAAACTCTAATAGTATAATCTTCATAAGCACTGATAACTGCTTTCTGCGTTGTAGTACATCTGTACATGCAAAAGACATTTAATAACATAAATTATTCCAACAGTAAAGATTAACCGGGTAAGTGTTTCCTGGATCGAATTCAAATAACAAGTTTTAGGAAGATACGATTAATTGGTTTTTGTTTTCTTATGTCTATTTTACTCAAACTAAACAAACATATAGATAACATAAGAAAATAAATAGACAGATCTAAGTATACGAGGAAAGGGGACCTACTTTGTGAAGTAGGTAACCTTACCTACTCCACATCTATTTTTAGTATTTTTTTATTTTTTTTGAAAAATACCATCGTGGATTTTTATAATTATATTCCTCTAATATGTCACTCAAATTTCGTCAGAAATAGAGATTCCTATATCTTCCATCTAGAACATGTAATTTTAACGGTTTTAGATTTGTTGTAATCGACATGTTCTGGATGAAGGATATAAGAGTCACTGTTTCTGACGGAATTTGAATGACATATTAGACGGATATAGCTACGAAAATCCACGGTGATATTTTCAAAGAAATAAAAAATGCTAAAATAGATGTGAAGTAGGTAAGATTACCTACTTCACAAAGTAAGCTCCATTTCCTCTAACTATGTATACAACACATTATAGTAGAATAGTCAAGAGAGAGAAATACATGAGAAAGAAAACATAATACAAGACGTGAAAGACAAGCAAACCATCAAGAAAATAAGAAAAATAAATAATAAAGAAAATGTGTTTTTGTATTTTTTGGGGATTTTGTTAATAACGAAACACAAGAAAGAAATACAAGGAGGTAATTCTGCACAAAGGAGAAATACGTAGAATAGACACTCAGGAAAATGCTAACTGAGGCTCAAAATATGGTCCTAATTATAAACCTATATTTTTTCTATATAGATAATATTACAAAGAATAAAATACGACTTTGTTTTTAAATTTTTGACGTCACATAAATTGTTAGGGATTTTTGGAAGTTTTGCAATGGTTTTGTAATTTTAGGCATTAACCACAGTATTTTTATTGATTTTGAATGTTATAAACGCATAAAAAACCATTGTGTTGTTATTTTTGGGCAATCTTTTAATGTGTGTTAATTTTTTTATGAATTTCTCTTGAAAATGGGATGAAACGAAAATTTGTTTTTAGAAAATAGTAAATGACGTCCAAAAATTCTCAAATATTTGTGAGATGTGCTTCCCCATTTTATCATAACCGACGATATACTTTTCTTTTTAAAGTGATGAATTAGTACCCTGAATAATTGAAGGAGCCCAAATATTGTAAAATTATTACAAGACAGAAAATGCAATATATAAGAAAAACCTTTGGCCACTAATTAGAGTATGATTCAAAGTATCATCATGCCAAATTTCATCATAAGAATCAATATCCACAAATGACTAGAATTTAAGTAAGCAAAATGGGTGATTTCACTCAAATAATTCTAAATAATTCAATACAATTCCAAACAAACTCGATACGACATTGTAGGGCATTAGTAAAATTAGAGTCATAATTTTTAAGGCAAGGCTGTGAGATATATAAGCATGTACACACAAAGGTCTAAATGCAATTTGCCCAATATAGTTCAGTACAAAAACACGTGCACAAGGGTTGAAGCAGAAATACCAAAAAAGAACGAGGTGTCTTCGCAAAATTCTCATTCGGGTACGACACACGTTCCACTAATGTCAACTTGTCTAGAGCTGCTTGTAAATAGGACACTGCTTGAGGTCTGCTTCGCAAGTTTTTCAGCATTGTGCAGTAGGCACGTGACTAGAAAGTTGCTCAAAGTTCAAACGACTGGATGCTCCTTTGTGCTTCTGATCTAGTGGTCCTAATGGGACCACGTCGAGCACTCTTGACGCTTGATTCTTGATCATGATCGACGACGGAGAATGAATATTGTTCAACGGCTCTGGTCGTCACTCCATCTTCGATTAGACAACTCTTTGTACATTGTGAATAAAGGTTTGAAAAATCCGACCAGATATTGAACCGGCCAATCGTCGGTTTCGTCCAATCGGGTCAGACCGTCATTCCAAATTGATCGAACCAGTGATGATGTCAGCACGACATCATCATTCCTATCGATTCGGAAAAAATCGGACCGAGCTCAATTTACTGGTCCGATCGCTCGAACTGATTTTTTGAACCGATAAAATCGGATATATATATATATATATATATATATATATATATATATAGGGAAAAGGGAGCCTACACCCATGTGTAGGTAACTTTCCTACACCCACATCTATTTTTCCTCAAATTTTTTATTTTTTTGAATTAATTCCTTGGGGAATTTAGATCACAATATAGCACCATGTTGTCATTCAAATTTCAACTTATTTCGAGACTTCTAACTTATCCATCATGATAGTCAAATTTTAACGGTCTCAGATTTGCTGAAATCGGCCCCTTCCGATGGAGCTGTTAGGAATATCGGTTTTACATGAAATTTGAAACACATATTTCATTTAATATTCTAAGTAAATCCCCTAAAGATCTCTTTTAAAAAAATTCAAAAAATTGAGGGAATAAGAGGTGGGTGTAGGAAAGTTACCTACACATGGGTGTAGGCTCCCCAATCCCATATATATATGTATGTATGTATTTATATATCAATGAAATAATCGTTTAAAATATCAAATATACCAATAGAATAACGTGATGGTCTATTTCGAATAAAACTCTACAAAAAGGTAGTTATATTTTCTAGCATTATGTATGAATATAATATTGTAATAATTTATTGGGATATTTACACCTATAACCCTGAGTAACTTCGTAATTACCCCGGATACCCTTTATTTATAATCACGAATTACACTCAGGACCCTGAATAGTACTTAATTCTTACATTCATAACCTCGTGTTAACTTCCATCTAATTTTCCGTTAACTATAACGGTATCCGTCAAGTATTTTGCATTTTATACCATTTAACTTTCAATTATTTACAAATAAGCTCATTATCCTCTTCCTCCTCCTCCTTGCCCCCTTAGTCCTCCAACCAACACCTACCTCCTCCTCCCCTTCCTCATCCAAGCAACAACTAGCTCCTCCAACCACCTCCTTCTCCCCTTCGTCCTCCAAGCATCACCTCCCATCCCACGTCGGAGCCCCCCTCCTACAGCCCACCACGCCTACGTGCCTTCGCCTGCAGGCCCCCTCCCCCCGGTGCGCTCCCCCCACCCCCTGCATCTCTGCATACAGCCCCCCCGATCCAGGGCGTGCTCTCCACCCCGGGTCCAGGTCGTGCCCCCCCTCCTTCCTGCGAATCTCCATCCTACGCGCACCTCCGTCCGCCTACCTCCGTCGCTGTCCGCCGTGAAAGACCCCATTGCTTGCAGCAAGCTCCAGGATGGAACCCACCTCCTCCTTCCTTTCTTTTTTTGATTAATCTCAACCGTTACATCATGAATTGGGTTAGATTAACTCTAATATCTGGTTGAGTTAATGAACTAAACTAATGGAAGGTTATAGGTGTAAAACGGAGTGATTATTCAGGGTCTTGGGTGTAATTCATGATTATAGAGGGTATCCGAGTTAATTACAAAGTTACTCAGGGTTATGGGTGTAAATATCCCTAATTTTTTTATAGTTGCTTCTAGAAAATTACTCTAAGAAAGTAGTCGCACAAGTTATATCAAAAAAGAGAGGGACATAACTAAAATTGCAGAAGTTAAGAAGGACAAAAGTGATAAAAATCTTATTATTTCATTATTTAAACCTTTATTTTTTTGAAAATGTACTAAACCATCAAAACTGAGTGAATCCGGGTTAACCTAGTCCGACCATCGGACCTAATTTTTTAATTTCTTTTTTCTTTTTTTTAAAATTAATTACGTAAAATCGACCAAATCGATCGGATCGAGGCTGATTCCCGATCCAACAGTCCAATCGGCCGGTCCGAGGTTTTTTAATCCATGGTGTGAATCACCCCTTCCTTATTCTTCCTTCAAGCAACATAAGACGAAGGGGAGATGGCTGAGCTCTATTGGATCTCCGTTAAAGCTCCAATGAAGAATCTCAACGATGCAAGATTTAACGTTGGTGACCTGCAAAGGAGATCAGGGGCTTTAGCTACTCGTGTTCGGCCAAATTGTGAGTGGGTCGTTGCTTTGTCGGGTGGAGGATGAATCTAAGATGAGGGATTGTGGAAGCGAGAAGGGAAAGCGGGAGAAGGGAAGGTGAGAGGATGATCTGATCGAGGAAGATGAAGCCAGAAAGAGGTAAAGAACACATTGAAGACCGCATGGAATGAATCGAGAAAGAGGTAGAAGTTGAACTCGAAGTTCGGTTTTGGCCTCTTCCTCCAGGGAAGAGCAGAAGCTACACCGCTGGAGTGAACGTGTGTGGTACTTGAGATGATGGGTGATGGGTTAGTTATGGTGTAGTAGTCGAGTTTTTAGGGATTTTTAGGGAGATATGGAGGTTTTTGGTGGTGGAGCGTTGCAAAGGGTGTATAGGCGATGGTAGTGATGGGTAGGTGCCGAGGATCGGAGGCTTTTTGGTGTACATCGGTGGCTTGAGTCTGGGGTTGTGACGAAGGACTAGGATGATGGAAGAAGGGTGCAGGGTTGTGGAGTGGAGGTTTGGTATGGTTTTAGCAGGCGCTGGAAAGAGGGTTGGGTCAAAGGAAGTGATAGGTCACTTGCATGGGTTTACAAGCGATGCACGAGGAAGAGGAGATGGCCGGAAATGGGTTGTTGGAGCTAAGTGTTGCAGATGAAGAGGGGACGTAAGATAGAGGGCAGTATTGACCTGTGGTCAACGGGTCTTGGTCGAGGTGGACTAGCTCCAGCCAATCAGCAGGAGCACTGACTAGAGTTGGACTCCTCAAGAGTGGGTCAAAGAAGTGTGGGCGAGGGCCAATGAAGGCATACCGTGTGGCAATAAGGGTCAAGAGGCTTGAAGCTGCTTGCCATGCCACTAAAAATCACAAAAAAGAGAAAATTTAGAGAAAATGCATAATAATAATAAGTGGTCTCAAAGTAAAAAGTCAAAGTATGAAGCTGTAGATATCAAAGAAATCTACAATTTTCGTTAATCAAAGCGAAATCAAAATAGGTCATTTTAGCTAGTTCTATTTTTATAGGTATTTTATGTTAGTTCATGCCTAAGTGGGGAGATTGTTGAGGCATGAGCATGCATATTTTGATAATAACAAAATCTATATGAAGCTTGCAGCTTAGTCAAGAGTAACAAAGTTGTTGGACCAGAAAGAAGATCAAGTTGAGGAGCTCAAGCTTAATTAAAGAAGAAGAAGCTAAGAAGCTCGAGTCAAGCTCAAGGAAGGGTCTCAACCTGAAGAAGAAGAAGAAGAAGAAGAAGACACAGTCTTTTCTTTTATTAAGTCATGCATCATATAATTGTCCTAAAATGTAAAAGACCTCAAGCATAATACATATTGCATTCTAGCCTTTTGACTTTGACTTTCAAGTCAAAGAGTTAAGTTGATTGATAAACCATTCTGACCTAATAGATTACACCTGATCGATCTATCTTGTTTCCTAATCGATCAAATTTTGAATTGTAGCACTTATATTCTGACCAATCAATTTTGATCTTTTGATTCTGAACGATCATCTAAATCCACATGATCGTTCACTTCTATCTGATCGATCAAACTTTGTATCATGAATGATCATACTCCATTTTAGGAAGAATTTTGAAGGTGTATTCTGATTTGTTTATAATGGCCATGGGGACTCTAGACCTATAGATATGATCACATACCTCATTCTACAATATACAACAAGAGTAGCAAGTTCTCTTCTTTCTGAATTCCTCTATATACTATGAGAGAAAGAACGAAGAGCTATTTTTTGTTTCGTTCTTCAGGTCTACATTTCTAGTATTATGCGATCAATTCTTACGAGCATGCTCCTCGCTCTCTAAGATTGTTTTAATTTTTACCGCATATTCTGTATTACATATTTACTTTGATATTGAGGTAATTGTGATTGTTCAATCTTTATACAGTTGACTTGATCGTGTAATCAACTCGGGTTGTAATACGGTTGGGTTGTTCGCATAAGCAACTGAGTTTATTGAAAAATCTGTTTATGCCAGGTTGAAAACCCGAGTCGAGAGACTCTTATCGTGATTTTTACCCAAGAGAGTTTCCACATTAAATACATGTGTACTTGTGGATCGATTGCTTATCATGCGATTGAAAGTGCTCAATAACGCTACAGTTGTTTGAGTTTATTATTTGTAGCAATCCATGTCATATTGTTTTCTTTACCCGTACACATCCAGAAAAACCAACATTTTGCAGAGAAAAAAATATATCAGGATTTTATATTTTATACTTTGTCTTCGTAATATGTAATGTACATATTACACTATACTATATAAAGTATATTACTTAACATATATTCCTTCATTTATTTTTAAACATATATAATTAGATATATGTATATGATATTAATTCCTTTTTTCTCATTTTTTCTGCTTTTTTTCTATTTTTTGGTTTTTGATTCTTTTATAATTAGATTATGCACATAATATATTTATAAATGCAAAAGGAAATAAATTATAGTTATTTTTGCATAGAAAATATAAACTTCCTTATTTCTTGTAAGGTCCCAAATTTACCTTCTCGAATCTTAACCTACATATTGTCCTTGAAACCGGCCCAACAAGACGAATCCAACAGAATCCGATTCATTTGAATTGGAGGTTGTTTCAAATTGTTATGAATTTTATAAGCAATAAAGGTTGATGATGATTGAAGATATCATTTACCCTTAATCATTGTCATTAAGACTAATTAATCATGATTAAGAATAGTATGTCAATTAAGGTTACTAATCATAAGTAAGGAATGCTATTAGTGGATTAGTAGATGCTAATCATAATAAAAGATAAATAATCTTGATTACCATTAATTAATCGTAGTTAGTGTTGATTAAGTATCATAAGAAAAACACGAGATTTTGGATAGATACGGGAAAACATGGATTGGATAGCCCATTACACCATTTTTCAACAAGCGAATGATGATTCGTCAATCACGTTGGCTAGGTGTTAGACTGAATGACACATAGGAGAGGTGGAGACCCATAATTACCCCCCATTGTGCCCCTTCATTCTCTATGCATGCATTCCATACGCTAACCCCCCCCCCCACACACACACACACGACTAGGGTTGAGAAACTGAGCAAAGGAGAGCGAGGTGGGGGAGAAGTGCAAGCATGACGCTTTCGAGAAGAAGAGGAGGTGAAAAGGGGTGGTCCTCTCCTCACCAGCTTCGAGTAGGAGGTAGGTACACATCTTATTTCTTTGTCTGATTCACTCTTCTGGAGATCTCATTGTTTTCCTTTCAAGTTTCACTTTTATAAGGGATAACTCTATCGAACATTCATTTGAGATATCACTCCATATAATGGGAAATTCTTCTGAAATATTTCTTGATGTATAACTTGGTATATGGAGAAGCTCTATTGAAATTTGGATACAAATCATGTTCTTTGTGTTCTTCATTCTTTGTGTTCTTTGCATATTTTAGTCGTTCTTCATGTGCTAATGTTCTTACTCATAAATGGAATTCAATTGTCTCGGAACATGTTATCCATCTTGTTTGAATACAATTCAAAGTAAATTGGCACTATGGTGAGGAGTATCATGATCAGGTAACGAGATTCTACCGTTTGCTGTTGGATTTTAAGGTTAGTTCGAATTCATTTCTTGATTATCATGTTTTTTGTGTTACAAAGAATGTCCAATTTCTTTTTTTGGAATGTATGGATTATTGATTCACGTTTACACCAAAACACTGCTAAAATTAAATTGGTGTAGTGATGGATATTTGTAATTGCTGAAATTCATGCAAGGTACAAAATTTTAAATTATGGAAAGTTATATCTTTTGAAACAATAAATATTCACATATGTACTAAACAAACTATCCATCTATACTTGGAGAGAAGCAAGCTATATATATTATAGACCGAATTGTCTCATGTAAATTCAACATAGTTTAAAAGGGATTCAGTGACAGATTATGTCACATCTATAACAATAAGGATGACTTGGAGCAGGTACTACAGGTCGGTCATGCAACCTTTAGGTTTGTCAGAATAAATTCATATGACATGTCAAACTTAGGTGGTACACAGTTGCCCTAATATGTTGAGTTCATGAAATAAATTACTTGCATTATGTGGTACTCGACTCCCATCAGACAAATTGTCAGATTGAAGATGTGGTCATATCATGTAGAGGCAAGATATCATTTAAGTAGCGGATGTGTCATGATAACATGTATGTTAAGCTTAAGCAAAGAGGATTTACTATTTACTAGCATGTAGATTTAAGGAACCAAGTCCTCATGGACGGTGTGCTTTCTTCTTAGACATGGCAAGGGCTTAAAGACTCCGATTAAGAAAAATAAAGCATAACTTTTCATGGTATCATTGGAGGATTGGTTGAGGCTACATGTGACGGTGTAAGCTCATCAGATCAACGCAACCTCCAATCATGGAGTATCCACAACTCCAAAGACCATGATTGGTGAGTGATATCAACTAGATTAATCCCTACAATGGAATAGAAGAAATAGTAATTGTGATGACTGTCCCTCGAGGATCTCAGATATTCAGTAATAGACAATTTATACATCAGGATGATCATTCAGAATATAAAAATAGGAAAGAAACAATTGAAATCAAATGCCTCAACAAGACATTGCATTCATGGTTCCCAATAGTTTATACATAAACAATCATAAACAAAGTCCCCAAATTTAATTTATTTATATGATTGAAAATTTCTAGAAATATGGAAGCTATAAAAGTAATCTACAAGTACAACATTGTACAATTCTACCGGTAAACACACAATCTGTTCAGTGCAGCAACCACAAACCAAGTCTAATACCAAAGCCATTTATTACCACATCAGCATTAGCAACACCTATTGGATCCAATGCAAATGGTACATTATGAGCAAAGTTGCCATTACGGTGATAGAAAACTAAATAAAGTAAGGTAAAGACTGTAAAGTGTGCCAAGAAGTGACAAAGGTAACCTCCCCGCAATGGTCGAACATTCTCACCAGGGGTCACACCAAATCACAACATTGATAGACGAAAACTATGTATCTTATTTTCGAGTGGAGAGAGCTACTCCCTAAGACAAATTCGAGCTCTGTAACCCTTGGTCAAAGCTCACACTAGCACAAGATCCTAAAAGATCTGGCACATTCCATGAACAACAGGAGAATGGTTACACTTATTTATTCTCAACAGCTAATATTATTTACTAAAACATCTATCCTTTAAGTAGAGCCAACCATTAATAAAGATTAATAGTTCAATGTTCTATAACACTTCCCACATGTATTCTCCAAGTGTTTCCCTTATAATTGATTTCACTGCTAGCTCCCTCCTTTTATGGTTATCTAAGTATTCTAAGGAGATTGTTATCATACATGTATGTATACATAAGAGTACCGTATATTCAACAACCACAATCACATATCGGGAAAAAGGAGAAGCCAACTCTTTCAAATCAGAGTTCAACACCTCAAACCATTTACCCTAGCTTACTTTCCACATGGAGAATATTGATGAATCTCAGTAACATCATTATAAAATCGGTTTATTATTCTCTTAAGTTAAACAATTCAATAAAAACCGCAATTAAATCACTAATATTAACTTGTATTATATTGTAAATACTTTGTATATAATTAACACTAATTTTCTAACCCTAATTATTGTGTTTAATTACTAAATCTTATTCCTTATTTTCTATTTTATTAAAAATCCCTAAAACTTAGACTAAATATTATTTTGGCTTTTAAAAGAAAGTAAAAATAAAAAATATCAAAACCACAAAATACAGTGTTTTTACCCATTAAAAATGTTTGTGAAAATTCTTCTTTGTGCAAATGACCTCTTTTGACTTTTTGACCAACACGAATCATGTAGAATAATCGAGATCTACAACTTTCATGTTTTGACCATTTTCTAATTCAACCTCCTACTATTTCTTTTTGAATTTTCTTTATTTTTGTTATTTTTGGATTTTTTGGAGCGACCACATGGCGCCCTCTAGATTGCCCATGTGGTCGCACCTCTCTCTGCCACCCTACCTCAGCCTCCGCCCTTGGATCATCTTCCACCCACTCCCATCTCATCCGTTCATCTCCAGATCACACTCAACCATCCTATCTTCCCTAAAGCTTTGTTCCCAACCACTCTCTTCAGCCTCACCCTGAGTTGTTGGATGCCCTATCATCCAACGCCTCCTCTGCCTCCATGTCACCTAAACCACCGACACCGTTGGATGACAACCCCAACTGCATCTGGACCATACACCCGGCCTACTCCTTAGCCGTTCGATCAGATCTGAAGATCTGATCAGATCCCTCCGCACACACCCTAATCAGGGCCATTGGATATGGAGATCCAACGACCATCACTCCATCTCCTACCTCCAGTGCCTCCTTCCCCTAGCATTACACCATTCGACACCCCCGCCCCGTCCAATTATAGCTCCCATCTCAGATCACCAATGCAAAACCTAACGTTCCCACTCCATAGTTGTTACCTCTACTACCTTTGTGCAACCCTCATAGCCCCCTCTCCTCGCCATCACTACATCCATACCTCTCCTGAAACAACCATTGCCACCTACAAATACCCCCTCCTCCGTCGCATTTCTCCTTCGTCCACAAATCCCGACAGACCCTCCTAGCTATCCTCCTCCTCCTCCTCCTGTGACATAGGAGGAGTTAATCGGCGATAATGGAGGCCCCTCGCCCAGGTGTAGACATATAGCGTTGATCGATGTGTCATGGCACCTCCGACGCTCGTTGAGCACCTCGCCTTGGCTGAGAGAGTAGTGCGATGACCCGGATGCCCAATGGAATCTCATCCCAAGCCCCTCCTTCATCCAATTACACTCTTTGATCAGGTATACCATATCCTCCTTTCGCTTGACTTTTCTCCATTTTCTCTGTCGCAATGAGCACCTTCTACCTCCATCAGGCTATCTATGAAGCTCTGTCACCCATCCTTCACTCACGTGCCTCACTCCGATCACCTTCCATCCTCCTCTATAACCCTCTCCGCCTCACTCCATTCTCTTCGACAACACGATGAAGGACCCATCAAGGTCTTCACGTTCCATGCCTCCGATGCCCTCTATTCATTCCATTTCACAATACACACGCTTCAATTATGTCCACTAACCATTGTAGGTCAATGCCTGGAACTACACACCTTGCTCCGGTCTCCCACTCCATCTTTGACGACCCTCCATCGACAGCACGTCCCTACATATGTCGCATCTCCATATCCTCACAGACTTCATTGTGGACCCTCTAGGAGGCTCCTAGGATCATCACATGAAGAGGGGGAGCACAGAGGAGGAGAGAGGCCCTTGTCGGAGCTCCAAAAATACTGCCTGGATGACACCTCTCGGCGACCCTCCAACGGTTGTGATCAAGCCACTGACCCGCACGACCCTCCAGGCTCGGGTCACCCAAGCCATTCTCTAAGCCGCATAAAGCAACCACATGTTTCGAGCCTGGGCCTCCTCCCAAGCCTAGCCCCCTCGTGTGCGAAGCACGGGAGGGGCTAGGTAAATTGCAGAAAGGACACGACGTTCTTCAGAAACGCATTTAGGTCCAAGCATGTGTGTCTCACATGAGTGCCTAGAAAAATTACAGAGAAGCCTTGTCGGTTATTTGAAATTGAAAAAAGGCCCTCGCGTATTTGGAAAATTTACATTTGGGTCCCTCTGGGTTTTGGTTATTGCAAATGGGTCCCTCCTAGGGATGAAAACAATCGGATACATATACGAATATATGTATAATCATATCCTTATCCATTTTTAAAATACGAATACGAATGTGGATATGAATATTGATGAATATGAAAAATGTAATACCATATCCGTAAAAACAAATATGAATGTAAAGTGAATACGAATCTGATACGAATAATAACATAAATAATTTACTAATATACATGTTTAGGATGGCTTAAACATAAAATAGATATACTAGATATTGTAATTTCGTAACAATTATATTAACAATGATCAATGCAGTCATAAAATATTGTTACGCATATTTATAAATAAATATATTACTATACTAATGTTCGAAAACGAATATACAAATACAAATGTGAATATTAACGAATGTCAAAGTGATATCCATATCCACATCCATTTTAAAATGAATACAAATATCAATATATATATATATATATATAAAACGAATACGATAGCGGATCAAATACGAATATTTCACATTCGTTGGGACCTATTGTAATATATATCTTAATTTTTCATGCATTTTTATTACATTTATGCCCTAACACTGTTTTATTCATATATTGAACATTTTAACTCTAAATCACATGATTTCAGTTTCTTTTTTATGCCTGTTTTATCCTCTATCTAGTGGCACTGGCAATTTTGTGTTTTGACACTTTATTAAGAAGGCTATATTTTCGTATGCTCAATGTCTCCTACTCTTTTATTTAAATGCCATGGATTATCTTTAATACTCAATCCCTCTATGAAATTGAACCTTAATTTGTTGCTCACCGATTTGACAATTTTAGGGCATACTTGATAATTGTAAATAATTGACTGCATTACATAGCATTTGCTGCATATTCTTCACCATGAATTTATTTTAATTGCAATTTAAAATCAAACAAAAAAATCAAATGCATCATTTCTTGTGATTTCATCTGTGTTACTTATATCATTCTGTTCATCACTTTATCTGCATATCATTTTTGCATATCATATCTGCATGAAGACCTAGGATCAGAGAATAATCACGCATTAATTAAGCAATAAAATTCGATAAATAGACTAAGAGGCTCGTGTCCTTGTATTCAACCTTGGTATCTTGCCAAGTAAAAATAACTTCTACGTATTTATAAATGTGGTTTTTACTGAACCATTTTCATCACCTATACTACGATAAAATAGGAACATTAATGTGGTGAAAATACGCTCATCAAATGGCGTCGTTGCTGGGGACACGACTCATCTTTATTTGTTTATTGAATTTTATTGATGTATTTTTCATTTTCAGGTCTTCTCCTTGTGTTTTTTCTGCATCATGCATTGGTTATTTTTCGAGATTTTTTTCGACAATCTCTTTTGTACCAGGGCCCATGGAGGTCGAGGACACGAGACCCATGGAGGCATGGAGAAAATCAAGGAGGATTCAAGGAACTTTAGTCAGCTCTTCATTCATGCATTTTGTTGTAAAAAATGTATCATGTGAATTTCTAATGGTCCTCCTTCTAGGGCTCGCCTGTATAAAAAGAAGAAGAAGAAAAGAGTAGACCACTCGATGATCTACCCACCCCCCCCCTCCCGCACACACACAAACATCCATCTATGTATATTCATACTCCCCCCACCCCCAACATCTTCAGCTTCATCTATAAAAATTCATCACTCCCCATCTCCAAGCGATAGACATCTATATAAATGCACCCTCTAACCCTAACCAATCATGGGTCCTCCAGCCCAAATTCTGCATCCAATACTTAGGCTATTTTCAGCCTAAGTATAGGAGAGACTCGACTAAATTAACCTTCCCTCCATCTGTCTTCTTATACTTAGGTCATTTTTGACCTAAGTATAGGGGGATCTCTGAGTCAGCTCTGATATACCATCTTGTATTTAATTGGAGCTAGGCTTCATATCACTTGTGCCACGAGGACATAGCAAAAGTTAAGTATATGGAGGTATATCGTACATTACTGTATTTATACTTTAGACATAGCTCGTATTTTAAAATTTTTGAAAACTTTTTAAGATAGGGTTAGGTATGCCAACGAACTGATTTCTGAAAAATTTTTGTAAAATATTTTTAAAAGTTGAGGGAGTAACTTTTTGTAAATAAAAGATTAACTTCAAAAACTCTATAAAAATATGAAAAATAAAAAAATTTCTTTGATAGAGACTCTGACTACTAGGCGTAAAAATGAGTGGCTACTCTTCAATGAGGAACTACGGTTTCCCTTAGCAGAGTGGCTGGTTTAGAGGGCATTGTCTATGGCTCCATCCTCAAGTAACACGGGAAGCTGTCTAATGGTCCATACTTACACCCATACTGGTTGGAAGTAGATGCAATTATTCATATTAGCTTGGACTAGTCATTATCTCTCTTAAAATAAAAAATTAAAATTCATAAAAACGTGCAAAAACTAAAAAATTTCACAAAAAAATCACTAACTCTTGAGTTGGTGTTTTCCTGACACATTCACTATCAGCAAGGCTTGAGGATTTAAGACACTTGATTTTTGAGATCTTGAAAGACTGCGTTAGCCAACCTTAGTCATTAGGGTTTTAGCTTAATAATACACACTTCCCTAGTTTGAAAGATTTGAGCAATATATTGCACTCTTCATCGCTACCTTCTAAAAGAATATGATCAGCACAACACTTCCACAACTGCATGATTGATGAGATGAGTTATCACTTGAGGAACTAGGACTAGGGATTTGAGTTTAGACCCATTTTAATGATGCTCGAGGATGGGAAAAGTTAATGAAGGATTCAATAGACCTGAGTGTCAGCAAAACCCTAGCCAGTATGTGAACAAATTCGCATGCTATTGTTTGATATTTACTTACGTACCAGGGTGTGATGAAACCTAATTAAATTTTTGATCAGTGTGCGCCAACTCTTGGTAAAAGCAGTGGAGCTAGCCAAACAACAAAATGAAATTTGAGAGAAGTTCTCTCATACAAGAAAAAGCTCTATCATTACAATTACAAATTCAAAAGAGCTTCCACCCAAAGGCGAGCGCTCACAACCATTTCAAAGTGTCCACTTGGACCAAACACTATTAGGATCAACGAGTCAAGCTAGCACCAAAAAAGGGCTCTGCATTGTATAATGATACTAGTCTAGGTGTCGAAGGTATCTTAGATACTCAAAAGAGACACACCCCGGTGTATTCCAAGAAAAACAAGTGCAGACGACTCCGAATTCTCTTGATGGACTAATTGATTAACAACAAAAATATACATGTGTAGAGTAATAAGGCACTCGAGAGGCCCCTTGTTCCAATGTGAGGGAGAGAAAAATAGACACAATCCTATGCCCTCCATCATATGGTCGTCCATCTATAATTTCAAGTCTGATAAATTAATGAGACAGTTAATTGAAGTAAGAACTGACTTATTCCTTAGTGTTGAGGATTACGTCTAAAGGAGAGTCTCTTAGACTGGAATTTTGGGTGACATCTCGACTTGACTCTCATAAATGTAGTATACTAAAAGTCATATCCTTATATCTTATGTACAAATAGAGAGTCTGATAAGAGAATTGGGATTTCTTTTGACTAGAGCATAGTTGAGCCAAGAACTTTACGATAACTCAAATTAAGGGTCTTCGAGAAATTGAGCCTTGAAAATTCACATGCACTGTCAGGAATTGATCCGGCTCCTTCGTTCTTTAGAAGCTCGAGGATGAGCATAGTTTAAGTATAGAGGTATGATGAATCTCAGATACCTCATTATAAAATCTATTTATTATTCTCCTAACTCAAACAATTCAATAAAAACCACAATTAAATAACTAATATTAACTTGTATTATATTATACTGTGTACAATTAACACTAATTTTTAACCCTAATTATTGTATTTAATTATTAACCCTCATTTCTTATGTCATATTTATTAAAATCCCTAAAAATTAGAATAAATATTATTTTGGCTTTTAAAAGAAAGTAAAAATACAAAAAATATCAAAACCACAAAACACAGTGTTTTGTCACATTAAAAATGTTTGCAAAAATCCCTCTCTGTGCAATGACCACTTTTGACTTTTTGACCAACAAGAAACTTGTAGATTTCATCGAGATCTACAACTTTCATGTTGTGATCTTTTTCTAATTCAGCTTCCTACTATTTCTTTTTGAATTTTCATGATTTTTTATTTTTTGAATTTTCTGGAGCAGCCACATGGCGACCTCTGGGCCGCCCATGTGACCGCACCTCTCTCTACCACCGACCTCACTCTCTGCCATTGGATCACCTTCTACCCGCTCTCATCTCATCCGTTCATCTCCAGATCACCCTCATCCATCTGATCTTCCCTAAAGAGAAGATCCCAGCCACTCTCTTCCGCCTCACCCTGAGTCGATGGATGCCCCATCATCCAACGCCTCCTCTGCCTCCACACCACCTAAACTACCGACACCGTTAGATGACAACCCTAGCTGCATCTGGACCACACATCCTCGCCTACTCCTTAGCCGCTTGATCAGATCTGAAGATCTAATCTAAGCATGTTGCACGTGCCCTAATCAGGGCTGTTAGATATGGAGATCCAACGACCATCACTCCATCTCCTACCTCCAGTGCCTCCTTCCCCTGGCGTTACGCCTTGCGACATCCCCGCCCCCTTCCAATTATAGCTCCCAGTTGAGAAAACCTAACGCCCCTCCTCCATAGACGTTACATATGACATCTTCGTGCAGCCATCATAGTCCCCTCTGTCACTCCTCACCATCACTACATCTGTTTCAAACCACGCTCCACCTCTCCTGAAACAACCATCGTCACCTACAAATAACCCCCCATCTGTCACACTTCTCCTTCGTCCACCAATACCGGAAGACCCTCCTAGATATCCTCCTCCTCTTGTGACAGAGGAGGAGGAGTTGATCGATGATAATGGTAGCACCTCGCCCAGGTGTCGACCCACGACATTGACCTATGTGATGTGACACCTCTGGCGTCTGCTGAGCACCTCGCCTTGGCTGAGCAAGTAGTCCGACGACCCGAGGTCAAATGGAACCTCATCCCAAGCCCCTCCTTCATCCAATTATACTCCATGATCAGGTATACCATACCCTCCTTTCGCTTGACTTTTCTCCATTTTCTTCGCCGCAAAGAGCACCTCGTACCTCCATCTGACCATCTATGAAGTTCCATCGTTTATCCTTTACTCACGTGCCTCACTCCGATCACCTTCCCTCCTCCTCCATAACCCTCTCCACCTCACTCCATTCTCTCTGACAACACGTCGGAGGACCCATTAAAGCCTTCACATCCTATGCCTCTGATGCCCTCCGTTCATTCCATTTCACAGTACACACACTTGGTTATGTCCACTAACCATTGCAGGTCAATGCCTGGAACTACGCACCTCGCTCTGATCTCCCGCTCCATCTCCGACAACCCTCCATCAACAGCATGTCCCTCCAGGTGTCGCGTCTCCATCTCCTCACAGTCTTCATTATGGACCCTCCAGGAGGCTCCTAGGGTCATCACTAGAGGTGGAGCATGGAGGAGGAGAGGGGCCCTCATCAAAGCTCCAAAAATGTCGCCTCTCTTTTGGTTGAGGGAGATGTAGATGCGTAGTTGGATGAAGCCTCTCGGCGGCCATCCAACGACTGTGATCAAGCCACGTTGCCCGCACGACCCTACTGGCTCAGGTCACCTGAGCCATACATCAAGACATTCTATGAGCTGCATAAAGCAGCCACGTGGTTCGAGCTTGGGCTTCCTCCCGAGCCTAGCCTACTCGCGTGCAAAGCACGGGAGGGGCTGGGTAAATTTAAAAAAGGATCCAGCGTTCTCCAGAATCACACTTAGGTCCAGGCGCGCGTGTCTCACATGTGCGCTTGGACAAATTGCAGAGAAGCCCTACCGGTTATTTGAAATTGCAAAAAGGCCCTTGCATGTTTAGAAAATTTACATGTGGGCTCCTCTAGTATAGCAAATGGGTCCCTCTAGGGACCAATTTGTAATATATCTTTATTTTTCATGCATTTTTATTACATTTGTGCCCCTAGCATTGTTTTGTTCATATCTTAAGTATTTCAACTCCAAATCGCAAGATTTCAGTTTCATTTTGATGCATGTTATATCCTCTATCTAATTGCATTGACAATTTCGTGTTTTGATACTTTATTAAGAAGGCTATATTTTCATATGCTCAATGTCTCCTATTATTTTATTTAAATGACATGGATTATCTTTAGTGCTCAATTCAACTTTGAAATTGAACCATAGTTTATTTCTCGCTGATTTGATAATTTTGGGGTATATTTACAATTGTAAATAATTTACTTCATTACATAGCATTTATTGCATATTCTTCCCCTTGCATTTATTTTAATTGCACTTTAAAATCAAACAAAAAAAATTTAGATGCATCATTTCTTGTGATTTTATCTACATTACTTGTATCATTTTGTTCATCATTTTATCTGCATATCATATTTGCATATCACATTTGCATGAAGACCTAGGATCAGAGAATAATCACGCATTAAGCAATAAAATTTGATAAATAGACTAAGAGATACATGTTCCTTTGTTCGACCATGGTATCTTGCAAAGTAAAAATAACTTCCACATATTCGAAAATGTACTCGAGAACGAGTACACGTAATCAAACGAGACCGCACCGGATACACACTTGTGATGAATTACAAATCTTCAATGAGTGAGTACCAGGGATGCGGCACACCAACAATACCCATAGCACTACGCTTTCTGTCAGGGTCATGGCACATCGATAGACCTGCGGCTAGAGCTAACATTCTATCTGGGACTCACTGGGACTACGAGAGTTGCACCACACTCTTGGGTTTGCTAACTCATCTAAGCATAAAATGCAAATTCAAACATACATATTACCAATTATTCATTATACGCATCCCATCGGGATGGCCCCGATGGATTAGACACTTTTACTAACCTTGCATCACCTGTTATATGTGCATCCTCTCACCTGGATAAGTCTGACATGTGAGGCAACAACCACTCACATGAACAACATCGCGGAACCACCAACGTCTACTACCCATCGATGAAGGTCCACGAAGGTGTATGGTATGGGTCAAGGAATAAGAGCATGCATGCTAATCATTTTGAATCACAATCCCAAGTAGCAGTGAGAAGTACGATTTCCTCTGTTTTTTCAGAATATCGAATCAAGTATCGAGTCTCCCAATCATTTCAATCAACATTTAATCACCATACATCTCATCTTATCTCATCATGTACGTGGACAATTATAGTGTAAATATCCATATGGTCCATCTTAGTCCCTTTTAGTCAACTCATCTGTTATCAATGTACTTTACAAACCTGTCAGTTGGTCCATCTCGGACACTGGCACATGACCTCTTATGGTGCATCCATTTAGTTATTTAACTTTAGCAACATGGATAGTTTGAGATCTTACCCCATACCGGACCTCACGCTATGTTTCCAAGGTACTAGGTACCTTAGGGATTGGGTGCCTCCATAGGCATGCATTGGGGTACGTACATCCTAACTAAGTTTCCAATACTCCATATGCTTCATTGGTCCATTTTACTCTTGTGGTAAGTCTACGGTCTTGACTCATGCTGGTCTCACTTTATGACTCTACAATATTTATCTCTTTAAGGTTGGGGTGCTTCCGTATGTATGCAGTTGAAGTACGTGCATCCTAACTAAGTTCTCAATTGTGGCGACCATTCCCATGGGATTCGAGTACTTGACAAACTGATTCCACGCACATACAATTCCACGTTCGAAATACCAAAATATTACAAAGCATGACAAATTTAGACAAAAAGATCAGAATTAAAATTTTCTTTCCATTCTCTCCATATCCATCATTCATTTCATTACAGTCCCTATCCACAAAAATAATACATGTATGTATTAAAAAGTGTGTTCATATATACATGGTATATCTCATGTCTCTCAAAATGCTACAGATAAAGTAAGAACAATAAAGCTAGTATTATACCACAGAAAATCAGTTAGCTACAAAAGAAGTAACTCCAAGCAAACAATGGCCGCTCATTGCTGCAGCTTTTTCTGAGAACCTACAGATACACACATAGGTATGTTATGAGAAAAGTTACCTAGTAGATATAAAATTACTATAAGCAAGGTAAAATTAAAAGTGTGCAAATGAAATAATTGGGTAGATTGTCCTCATAAGAAAATACAACTTTAATCATTTTCATTATATACGAATAACCCGAGCTTCGTGGAAGTCTGTAGTCTTGATCCATATGAGACCTCACACTATAACTCTAAGGCAAGAAGGCCTTAGGGTTGAGGTGCCTACGTAGGAATGCGGTGGGGTACAATGCATCCTAACTAAGTTCTCAACACGTCCACTTATCTCTACTTCACAAACTGTAGTCATGACTCCTAGTTTAGATTACAACACACAGATCATTGCTAACCATCCAAGTACACTGGCTACATGTACGAGTCCACGATGGCGCAGGGTACAAGTCAGTGCACCAATTACCAATATCATTTGTATCATAGTCGAAGTCACCTTAACCATCCTAATTCTCCTTATGCACGGGAAATTCATATTTCATTCCCAACTTCGTTGACTACATTTCCCGAAACTCCCCTCTTAGTGTTCCCACTCGGAATGCAAACCAATGTGACCTACACCAGCCAGTACATGTGTGTTAACTCTAAGTGAAAAAGCGAAACACTAGACTACTAACCATGACTACCTAGCTCGCTCTCAAAGGACTGGGCCAAAGGCATGCAAGTGTTGAGGCTAAACACCGTGTGGTGACTACTCAATGTGCCAAGTAACATGTCCCCCAACCAAGCAATTGGTGGGTTTGTGGTGTCTAAGTTTCTATCCGGGACCCCAATGGTACATGCCCAATCCCATGAAACTCCTACTCCACTACCCGATCACGATGAAATCCAACAATGCCAAACCCAGATCCTGCCTGCCAACAAAGCAAGAGAAGAGACAACCCAGACGCTTTTTAGAATGCATGGAGAGGATGCATTGCATTTTCGTGTCTAAGAAATGGCAAACAAAAAATATTTGTTTCCAAAATGGTTATCCTTTGTTAATATAGATTTCTTAAATTCAAGGCATTTCAAAAATTCCCAAACGTACAGCTCATAATTGTATGGCATTTTCTTGAGATACTTATCCCACAAGGCAGCTAAGATATGAGGCAATAATACAAATATGCATGCACCTCATTCACATTTAAGTTGTTAATTTTGACTATTCTCATATGCCTTCACATTTTTGCCATTGTCCCTTATCAGAATTTAAGAGGAGCATCGTAAGTAGGGAAGCAAAACGGACGGATACAGATATAAGTATTATACCCATTTTTGAATACGAATACGAATGTGGATACAGATACTGGCAGATATTAAAATCACCTTACCATATCTTTAAAAAACCGATACGGATGTAAAACTTATACTGATCGCATACGAGTAATGTTAGAAATACTACATATAATCGACTTAAATATATACGAATTGGATGGAAAACACATGATATAAATTTACTAAATGTATTTGTATCATAAAAATTATACAAATACGGTAAAAGAAGGTATAGAATTATGTTATATAGGGTTAAAAATAAATCCATGACTATATTTGTATACGAAAACGGATATACATATACGAATACGGATGTTTGAGGATATCAAAATGATATCCATATCCATTTTAAAACGGATACAGCTACGAATGTCAAAATATGAATAAAATGGATACGGTGACGGATCGGATACGGATATATTCATAACCGTTTGCATCCCTAATCTTAAGTAATGCGTTCATCAAGCATGTTTTGTACGATATCTGCTGCATTATCCCACAAATCGACCTTGGAACAACCATCAATAAGACTTTTATACGTATGTGCCTCCAGACAAACACTAGTAGCTCTCATTTCATCAAAAAACCTTCGAGCCTCGACAATAGATCCTTGCCTGCAAAGGCTTCTAATAACTAGTGTATGTAACAACATTAGCCTTGAATTTGCTGCTGGAGATGATTCAACTCAAGATTTTTGAATCAAACTGGACACGAATCGGAAAATTTGTTGAAATGGTCAGATCGGGTCAAACCATAAAATCAAACCGGTTCAACCGTATGATGCGTCATCATTATTTAAAATCGGATTAAATCGGACTGATGAAAAAAAAGTGGTTGAACCAGCTAATCAAACATAAATGAAATAATATATATATAATATACACTTAATATACTTGAAATATATATATAATACATAGATAATGTATATATTTCACACTGTACATAAAGTATTTTTCTTATACACCATCAAATATCATACATATCATATATATATATATTAGTCGGATTAGATGCTCTATAATATGATAATAGTTTAATTATATTTAAAACCCAATACATGTAAAAAGTTGTGTTTGTGTAGTTGATTGGAAGTGTGAAATAGGTAACCAAAGATCAAGCGTTCAACTCCCAATACTATTAACATTTTTAAATAATTTAAAAATTAAATGTGGCTCAACTTCGGTTGAATCTAGCTAAACCGGGTCAAAAAATAGGTTGAACTGGAAGGATTAATTAAAATTTGAATAACTGAACCGAACCGGCATAAACCGGTTAACCGGACCGATCCAGGCCCAGTTCACCGGTCGGACCGGTTGAACCGGCCCGTCCGGTCCGATTTCAAAAACATTGATTCAACTTCTGATCTTGCAGCTGTTGTATCTGGTCTTGAAGAGAACATTGGTCCTACTGCAGTTGTGTCTCCTCCAACAATGGAAGTTTCTTACACTTTTGATCTGTCTCCATCTCCCATGTCTTTTTGCTGTCACCTTTTTTAACTATATTTTTACCTTCTATTAGACCATCATCCAACGTGTGTCCTGCAACAAAGCATTCAATACAGAACTTTGAGATTCTTTCATAGATAGCTTTCTGCTTGAATAGCTGACCTCCATTGCAAATTGCAACATGATCTACCCAAAGATGAAGTAGATCAAAGTGCATAAGAACACACAAAATCCTTCTCTTCATTAGATCTAATTAAGACGTATTTCGCATCTAATGCATTCAGATAGAATTCGCCACAATGTGCCGTTCTATTTTTCAAAAATGTCAGAATAACTTCAATCTACTTTAGACTTTTGAAAATTTTGCAACCAAACAGGTTTTCAATGGCACTTGTAGCAGCTGCACTTCTGCATTGGAGAATTCCACAATCGGAGTCGCATTCTCCACAATTGGTTTTCTAACTGGAACCGATTCCTCCAGAAACAGAACTGAAAGTCTCATTGCATCAGCATAAGATTTTTTTTTACTAATAGCGTCTTCGTTCTTTCCAACATTCTCATCTTTCCAAGATCCTTGAGTGCCACTGGGAATATAATAATATCCATATTGTAATAGATTCGATCCACCATTCAGATTCATGTAAGTTGGTTGGATGCACAATGGTATCTTGCAGCAACATCAGCATTCGAAAAAAATAGAACCACATTTAACTAACTGCATAGTTAACTACATGAGATATCTTGCTTCTAAATAGAAAGGCTGGGATTTGGGCCAACTACACAGTTAATTCACGTGCAAGGATGCCTCAAAAGTTAAGCAACCAGGCAAAAGCTTGCTGAAACAAGTTAAAATCTGATATGATCTTTGAAATAAGATTCGGAGGTGCGTATAAGGATAATAGCCACAAGAATTGGGGGAATCTTGTTTCTCCTTACATCCTTTGGTTGAATCTATCATATCTATAGGTTGAGAAACAGTGCGTCAACAACTCCCTCTCCCCACCAACCCATACCATGAAAACTATCAAGGATCTAATGGTAAAAAGAAGAAATCTCGGATAAATGAATCGTGTGGAATCCGCAGTAAGAGGGAAGGGCACATCATACCCAACAAAATCGTGACCTCGGTTTCTTCATTCGTGGAGAACGGCTCGCTAGATGATCCATTAGCGACGAGAACTTACGTACGCGGGTGACCTAGCTCCGACAGTTCTCCGACGAGGGGGAGGTAGGAGGAATAGGGATGCTCTTGAGATAGGACTTTTTGGAAAAGAGGGGTGGCTTTTAGGGGTTTTTATGGCAGTTAAAATTCGAATCTGGATCTTGGTTCAGATCTGAATTTGGTCTAAACCTCGATTCGTTAAAATGACCATAGCTCGGGCTCCCAATCTCGGATTTTTGCATTCTTGGACTCATTGGAAAGGTCTCGACGAGCGTTGTGCGATGGAGTTCTCATTCATATTTCTGGATAATGGATAAGAGCAGTTTTTCAGAATAAGTTTGGATCCAATTAGGAAGGGTTTCACACCAACACTCCCACAGTCCCTTACATATACATATTTATAATTATCTTAAGGCTTATACTTCTTGACTCCTCCAACCTCAAATAGGCTTAGTTACATTCTAACTTATCATTACTAAATTTACGTTTAAGTCTATCATCAAATCAACTATCTTTATGCACACACTTATTGGATTTAGCCATAACTATAGACCATGATACACAGCCTAACTCACAGAGGAAATCATGACACATCATTTCATCATCACATCACAATACACGCATGTCATTTAAGATCAGTTCACCGCTGCACAGACAAGAACCCGATGGGAAAGGCGTCTACCGGATACATATGTAAATATACAGATCTGGGGATCCCCCATAACCATTCATTTGACGTCCAATATGTTCTCACTCGTTAAGGCTCGCCGCATCTTTTTTAACTCAATTTAGTTCATAATAGACCTATTTCAATCGTTTATAAACCATAATAGTTAATCCAGACATTTATAATATATCATAATGTTTAACTTGGGTCTACATCTTTTTAGAGTCAATTTCCATCATTTTTAGGGTCAATTTAGTTGACAATTTCTAGAATGACCGATCATCTAACTTTGATGATCGATCACTACTGATCAATCAACAAAGAAACTATGATCGATCATCCAAATAGCATGATCGATCATGCATGATTGGTCATCTAATTGGAATGATCGATCCTACATGGACAATGGCCAAATTTTTCTCTAGCGACGTCCACAAAGATCCTCCGATCGTAAAACTAATTACACCCCCTTAATCATGTTATCATACACATTACGAATATGTATTTATCTCTTCCATGCACCTAGTCATTCAACGGGAAATCGCGGAAATGCCACGCAATAAAATCCGACTTTTGGTGTAAAACTTGTCCAAACGTGAAACTGACATCTCCTACAGGTAGTACACCCTACCCACATCCCATGGTGCAAAAAACACTTGAATCCGACAACAAGAGGCTAAAATCGTATCTACAAGAATGGTCTTTTGTGAACTTCCTTCACCCGGGACGAGAGTTCCATGACATTTCATGGAATACCAACATGTCCACGACGATCCTTGTGTCGAGCTCTTCGAGTTGATGTACTTAGATCCTCTATCAGTGAATAGAAATCATCTCCAACGGTGGAGCTTCGACGAAGGGGAGGAGCTCCAATGAAGGGTGGAGCGGTCTTACTGACCAGGCCCGGTTGGCTCCCCCTTTATATAGGGTCGAGTCTAATCAGATCCGGATCTGAACCCACTAACCACAACATGTTCATATTTCATGCATAACTCTCGCATACGAACTCCGATTTCGATGTTCTTGGGATCGTTTGAAAGATCTCGACGAGCATTTTCTATTGTGTCCGTTTCTAAATATAGCTATTATTATTAAGTTAAGATATTGCTCAGTAATACTATCTGGTAAATGGGGGGATCCATGAAGGAAGCTATGAATTTCATATCATGGAAATGCATAAAATAGCAAACATTTTGCATAAAATATTACATGTTCATTGTATGAGCACTCAATTTCTGCATAACTTTGTACTTTACGAAATCATTAATTTAGGAAAACAGTTTTCCTAGTGTGGTTTATAATATTCTAATGAATATTGAGATGAGAATTGGTTACCTCTTGAATTGTAAGTTTCTAATGCAAGAAACATCCCGAATCAAGTCCGATCCACGCTGCTTCTCTCATGGGTACGATGATGAGTCGCATAGCTTCCTACGAACTTCGATATCGAGTGCTTGAACTTGTCCACGCAAGGATGATCAAGCTCTTGAAAGCAACAAAATCAACACCATAAATAGGACTATATTGGTCTATGTTTCTCCAAGCATGAGCTTCCACCTTGTCCTAAATATTGGTATTTGAGTTGTTGTTTAATTATCATCACGATAATTTAATCATCATAATTGGTAATTTTATGAGAGAATCCTCACAACTTACGAATCTTATTTATAAATCCTAACAAAAAAGTAAATCCAATTAACATTAAAATTTCAATGTGAATCATATTCACACAAATACCTTTAAATAATTATATGAATCCAATTAATAAAATTATTAATTGTTATATATAATTATTCATATTACTAATTATATTTGTGAATCATATATACAAAAATACTCTTATAGAAAATTGATAACAACAATTATTATCTCAAGATTTACATCACATAGTACGAGTCATAATCCAATTAGGACTAGTGAGATACAAATGCAGATACTTGGAGATATTGTCGACGAGATCATACTATCCACGTATAGTGGCTTGAAATTTAGATAACTATCCAATTTCAGGATTTATACACATTTAGTGAAACTGTGTCACTTACAAATGTTAAGCTCGAGCTGAAAAGACACACTCCGTGTGAGCTCAACGAAGCACATCATCATTCTCCATGAGCTGGAGAATGTATCAATAACCTGAACCTACCTTCCTTGACCATTTCTTCATTAGTTCAAATCATTTGGTATTTAGAAATGAGCTCAAGGAGTGTGTTCATTTCCATTTCCATCACCGTTTCACTTTTTAATATTTGGACATTGAAATTGTAATATGAGTTGGACATTGGATTCAAAAGAGATGAGACTCAATCCAATTAATTTGCAAAGCATTAAGCTAATAAGTGGAGCCACTAAATCCATCCGTCCCTCGAAATGGAAGTGTCAGGTAGATTATCTATTAAGATATATGTAACGCTGAGTATTCCCAATACTCATTCATCCTTCATATTGGAAGATTTGATGTATCCGAAGTTCAAACCCTAGTTTGTTTGTCTTCTTCAGAACATATCGATAGATTTCTTATTCGATAATTGGACGAAAATATTAATCATACATTTATTTGTCTTATTCCTTATTCGATAGTTGGACGACAATATTAATCATATACGACCATGCATGGAATTCATTATGATCTCAAATTAGCTCATGTGTGAACTCGTGCTCCTTGTTCATCAAGTATGAACCTATAGGATTCCATTGAGAGATTATACTTCTCATATGACTTCATATGCATACCAACTCGTCGGTATATGAACCTTGGTTAGGCCTTCAACCTATTGGTTTGTCTAATGTGCATATTCAGGCACACAGATGCCTATCTGTCTCTGTTCAAAGGATGTGTGCCTGATCTTGACAGTTACGATTCAGATCTTACTTTATCTCGACCTCATCAAGTTAACTCTTTGATTTATTATGACACCTACAAATCAATATTCCTTTGCAGAGGACCTGCATCAAGAAATCGGTCAGAAATCAATCTTTAAAGAAAGATTGACATCTCTTTCTCAGACTGGAGATCTTCATTGAATATCACGTGTTAATGTCAAATGTGTCCTCCCAACTGCATGGTATTCAATATGGTCGCGGTACATAACCCTAATTGTAGAAAGGGACCTTAATATTAAGTGCATTCACAAACATTAATTTTAGATGGACAAGATAAAATAATAACTTCAATAGGTCATCAAGGACTTACAAGTCCAACAATCTGATGACGTGAAATCTGGGTTGTGACAGAGTGGCACTATAGACTAGTTACTCTAATAACTTATTAGGTAATTGGTCCAACGCACATCATGCAAAGCCGAAGAAGAACTAATCAACTGCATTGATTCACCTCAGGATTATGGAAATCATGACTTGGCTAGGCAAATGGCTGCAATAATGGCAATGCTCTAAGAGATGGGTCAAAGGCAGCAACCATTAGATCAGAGACTCAATGCCCATGTTGAGAGACCCAAGGCATCAACACTTGTGGATTCTAGAGTTGAGGGTTTTATATACCGCTCTGAAGAAGAGTCTAGATAATATCACTCCAATGAATATGCTCCTACCCCAGCTGGAGAAGCAATGGAGGTCTTCTTATGCACCAAAAACTACTTGACTCTTACCGCAAGAGAAATATTCCATGATTTAAGTGTCGCATGCCAGTTCACGACGAATGCCCTCATATCTTGATTTTCCAAAAAGCAAACATGTGCTACATTATTGACTACTGAAGCTAAATACATAGCCCACATCATTAGCATATTCCCAGCTTTTATGAATGAAAATACTCTCCGAGTTTGGTCTATCTTTTAGCCAAAATCATATCCTTTGTGATAACAGTAGCTTGATCAATCAAGCTAAGAACTCAATCACGCTGGGACGAAGCATATTGATGTTAGACATCATTTTTTTCGAGAAAATATTCTGAAAGCTGAAATCTGTTTGAAATACAATCCTACATATCGGCAGCTGGCGGACATTTTAACTAATCCCCTACTTGCACCTCAGTTTGAGAAGAACGGAAAGGATTATGCAAATTGAGTGATATTTGCTGAATAATTATTCTTAAAAAGGAAACTCAATTGCGGCACAGTTGATCAATCATCAACATCACTTAATCAACCACCTTTAGGGATGCAAATGGGCGGATATAGATACAAATATAGGTGTTACCATGTACTTATCTGTTTTTAAATACGAATACGGATGCAGATACGAATAGTGACGAATATTAAAACTATGTTACCATATCCCTAAAACGAATACGTATGTAAAACAAACACTGATCACATACGAGTAATATAGAAATACTCTATAGATTTGCTTAAATAAACAAGTATCATATATAATACATACGATATAAACATAGTAATTATGCTTATATTGGAAAAGTTATACAAAATATTGTGAAAGAAGGTATAAAACTATGTTAAACAAAAATACACAACTATATTTATATATCAAATTGTATATATGGATATGAATACAGATGTATGCGGATATCAAAGTAATACTCGTATATGTATCCATTTTAAAACGGATGCAGATACATATGTCAAATTCTATATAAAACAGAAACATTGGCAGATCGGGTACGAATATATCCTTATTCATTTGCATCCCTAATCACTTTTGATCGATCATCAAGACAAGCTTGATCGATCACCCATGATGGATAATGCATAGGGTATTGTTCGATCATTCTGGATAGTTGAATTAAGTGATACTTGACTTATTAGGTTCTCTCTGAGACTAGAATCTCTTCCTTTCTGATTTTGACAAATCAATTCTAATCTTTACATTGGAAACTTGTCTTATTCCTCCCACCTATAAATTCAAGAATAGACCTTATCACCGACCTCCCTCGTCTCTTTAAATGGAAGCATGGTCGACTATGTCAAAGCACACCTTCAAGCATCAAAAGAACACAAAAATTGCCTCTTTCCTAAGCAACATCAAATCCTTGATTGATCACTCCTCCCTAGCTTATCGACATACCTGATCGTCACCAGCATCGTCTGATCAATCATCTGCATCTCTGGGTTACTATTTTTTGATTTTTTATTGCAAACCTTGTTTTAATTCTAGTAACTTACCATCAATAAACTCTTACATGACATCCTACTTGATATTTATGCTCCCCATGCGCTCAAAGAATACCCTTCCTCCTCCAACACTACATTAAGCCTAGACCATCTTTATGCCTACTCTCATCTTACCTTGATGACAAATGGACATATTCTGTGGAACGTATTCAAAGAATATGCCTTTCACCATGATTTTTGAACTGAACAGTTTGATGGACTTATTTAATCCTACCTTTTTCTTGAGTTTTCCAGACTCTCTCATAGACTCCATCTCACCATCCATTGTCCACTGCTTATTTTGATATCGACTGCTTGAACTTGTCCACACAAGGATGATCAAGCTCTTGATTTCATTGCACGAAATCGATCCTTCTTCACGCACGAAGAGCACATAGAAGGAGACAATCTTTTTCTCCACAAGGCCACGCTAATGCAGAGAAGAGAAGAGGCTGACAAGGTGGACGTGTAGGGACTTGAAGAGTAGATGTGTATGAGAAAAAAATTCTCAAGACTCTTCTCTTCTTCAATTCTCAAGGAAAGAGAACAATAAGGGGAACAAGTATGCCTTGAAAGAGAGGCATTGCTCTCTCTTTTATAGTCAAAGGGGACATTTATGAGGAGCCTTCTCCTCTTGGTAGACGTCGACCATGATGTCCCATGGATTGTAGATCAATGTCTATGATTTAATCCTTATTCAACAACCATTAGGACTTGAATTATCTCTTTTAATTACCATTTAATTAAGCAACAAAATCAACAACTTAAATAGGACTATGGCGGTCTACGTTTCTCCAAGCATGAGCATCCACCTTGTCCTAAATATTGGTATTGGAGTTGTTTAATTATCATCACGATAATCTATTTATCATACCTAGTAATTTTATGAGAGAACCCTCACAAATTATGAATATTATTCATAAATCCTAAGGAAAAAATGTAAATCCAATTTACATTAAAATTTCAATGTGAATCATATTCACACAAATACCTTTAAATAATTATATGAATCCAATTAATAAAATTATTAATTATTATAAATAGTTATCCATATTATTAATTATATTTGTGAATCATCTTTACAAAAATACTCTTATGTAAAATTGATAACAATAGCAATTGTTATCTCAATATTTACATCACATAGTACGAGTCATAATCCAATTAGGACTCGTGAGATACAAATGCAGATACTTGGAGATACTATCAACGAGATCATACTATCCACGTATAGTGACTTGAAATTTAGATAACTATCTAATTTCAGGGTTTATACACATTTAGCAAAACTATGTCACTTAAAAATGTTAAGCTCGAGTTGAAAAGACACACTCAGTGTGAGCTCAACGAAACACATTACACTCTCCATGAGCTAGAGAATGTATCAATAAGCTGAACCTACCTTCCTTGACCATTTCTTCATAGTCCAAACCATTTGGTGCTTAGAAATGAGCTCAAGGAGTGTGTTCATTTCCATTTCCATCGTTGTTTCACTTTCCAACATTTGGACATTGAAATTGGAATAAGAGTTGAACATTGGATTCGAATGAGATGAGACTTAATCCAATTAATTTGCAAAGCATTAAGCTAAGAAGTAGAGCCAATAAAATCCATCTGTCCCTCAAAATGGAAGTGTCAGGTAGATTATCTATTAAGATATATTTAACCCTGAGTATTCCCAATACTTGTTCATCCTTCATATTGGAAGATTTTGATATATCCGAAGTTCAAACCTTAGTTTGCTTATCTTCTTCAGAACATATCGATAGATTTCTTATTCAATAATTGGGTGACAATATTAATCATATACTTTCCAAAAGCATATATTAATATATGAATTCGTGTCTTATTTCATAAACAACGACCATGCATGGAATTCATTATGATCTCAAATTATCTCATGAGTGAGCTCCCGCTCTTCCTTCATCAAGTATGAACATATAAGATTCCATCGAGATATCATACTTCTCATAAGACTTCATATGCTACCAACTCGACGGTATATGGACCTTGCTTAGGCCTTCAACTTATTGGTCTATCTAATGTGCATATTTAGGCATATAGATACCTATCTGTCTTTGTTCAAAGGATGTGTCTCTGATCGTGGCAGTTACGATTCAGATCTTAGTTTATCTCAACCTCATCAAGTCAACTCTTTGATTTGCCTATTCTGACACCTACAAATCATTATTCTTTTGCAGATGACCCGCATCAAGAAGTCGGTCGACAATCAATCTTTAGAGAAAGATTAGCATCTCTTTCTCAGACTGGAGATCTTAATTGAATACTACATGTTTTGTGTCCTCCCAATTGCATAGTATTCAATATGGTCGCGGTGCATAACCCTAATTGTATAAAGGGAACTTAATATTAAGTGCATTTACAAACGTTCATTTGAGATGGACAAGATAAAATAATAACTTCTATTGCATTAATGGGTCGTCAAGGACTTACAAGTCCAACAATTTGACAACACGAAATCTGGATCGTGATAGAGTGGCACTATAGCCTAGTTGCTCTAATAACTTATTTGGTAATTGGTCCAATACATATCATGTAAAGACGAAGAACTAATCAATTGCATTGACTCACCTCAAGATTATGGAAATCATGACTTGGCAAGGCAAATGGTTACAATAATGGCAATGCTCAAAGAGATGGGTCAAAGGCAGCAACCATTAGATCAGAGACTCAATGCCCACGATGAGAGACCCAAGGCATCAACACTTGTGGATTCTAGAGTTGAGGGTTTTATGTAACGCTCTGAAGAAGAGTCTAGATACTATCACTCCAATGAATATGCTCGTACCCCAGCTGGAGAAGCAATGGAGGCCTTCTTACGCGCCAAAAACTACTTGACTCTTACCGCAAGAGAAATATTCCATGATTTAAGTGGCACATGCCAGTTCACGACAAATGCCCTCATATCTTGATTTTCCAAAAAGCAAACATGTGTAGCATTATCGATTACTGACGCTAAATACATAGCCCACATCATTAGCATATTCCCAGCTTTTATGAATGAAAGTACTCTCTCCGCGTTTGATCTATCTTTTAGCCAAAATCATATCCTTTGTGATAACAATATCTTGATCAATCAAGCTAAGAACTTAATCACGCTAGGATGAAGTATATCGATGTTAGACATCATTTTTTTCGAGAAAATGTTCTGAAAGGTGAAATCTGTTTGAAATACAATCCTACAGACCAGCAGCTGGCGGACATGTTGACTAATCCCTTAGTTGCACCTCAGTTTGAGAAGAACAGAAAGGATTATGCAAATTGAGTGATATTTATTGAATAATTATTCTAAAAAAGGAAACTCAATTGGGGCACAGTAATCAGTCACCAACATCACTTGATCCACCATCTTTAGGGATGCATATGGACGGATATAGATACAGATATATGTGTTACCATATACTTATCTGTTTTTAAATACGAATATGGATGCAGATATGAATATTGACAGATATTAAAACTATGCTACCATATCCATAAAAATGGATACGTATGTAAAACGAACAATGATCGCATACGAGTAATATTAGAAATACTCTATAAAGTAGCTTAAATATAAAAGTATTGGATATAATACACATGATATAAAAATAGTAATTATGCTTATATGGGAAAAGTTATACAAAAAATTGTGAAAGAAGGTTTAAAATTATGTTAAATATGGAAAACATAAATATACAACTATATTTATATATGAAAATGTATATACGGATATGAATACAAATGTTCGCGGATATCAAAGTAATATTCGTATGTGTATCCATTTTAAAAAGGATGCAGATACAGATGTCAAATTCTGTATAAAGCAGTTACAATGGCAGATCGGATACGGATATATCCCTATTCATTTGCATCCCTGATCACCTCTGATCAATCATTAAGACAAGCTTGATCGATCAACCATGATGGATAATGCATAGGGTATTGTTCGATCATTCTGGATAGTTGAATTAAGTGATACTTGACTTTCATTTCTGGTTTTGACAAATCAATTCTAATCTTTACTTTGGAAACTTGTCTTATTCCTCCAACCTATAAATTCGAGAATAGATCTTATCACCGGCCTCTCTCGTCTCTTTAAATGGAACCTCTGGTCGACTATGTCAAAGCACACTTTCAAGCATCAAAAGAACACAAAAATTGCCTCTTTCCTAAGCAACATCAGAGCCCTGATTGATCACTTCTCCCTAGCTTATCGACTAACATGATCGCCACCTGCATCATCTGATCAATCATCTGCATCTCTGGGTTACAATTTTTTTATTACAAACCTTGCTTTGATTCTAGTAACTTACCATCAATAAACTCTTACATGACATCCTACTTGATATTTATGCTCCCCAGGAGCTCAAAGAATACCCTTCCTCCACTAACACTACATTTAGCCTAAACCATCTTTATGCCTACTCTCACCTTACCTCGATGACTAATCGACCTATTCGGTGGAACGTATTCAAAGAATATGCCTACACCATGATTTTTGAATTGAACAGTTTGATGAACTTATTTAATCCTACCTTTTTCTTGAGTTTTCCAGACTCTCTCATAGACTCCATCTCACCATCCATTGTAGTATAGTTTTATGCTTATCTTCAGGACATTGATGACACGTCTACTTATCGCTAATGAACCATCGTCAACAGCCAGACTTTTGTCATTGGTACCTCTGTGATTTCTTACATCTTAGGATGCCCAAATTCCGGACCAACGATCTTAGAAGTGATTGAGTCTCTTGATCATGATGAGGTACAGGAAATCTTGATGCCAGTACACTATCTTTTTACACAAGCCTCTAGCTGCAACTCATCTTAGATCCCTACATCAAATTCTATCTAGTTGCACCCCGTCTTTTCTTGTTGTTTTAGAAATAAAACAACCAACTTAACATATGTGACCACCGAAATCCACGCCTTAGTTTTTTGTTTTTGTTAGGATTCGACCTTTCAACTAGTCTCACTACATCCATTATCTACTCTCTTAGATTCCAATCAACTATCACTTTCTTGGTTTGTTGGTCCCTCACATCCTTTCAAACTTCTCTGTGACTATACCCCTTGACCTCGCTCGTATTTGCTTTAGACATTGAAGCAATGAACTTCACCATTGATTCTGAGGAAAATCCTCCTCAATCCCCTACCTCTAGACCTAGCTCTGTACTTGTTCGTCCTCCGTCATTCTTTGACACAACGTGGGGTTTTCTTGACTATCAGCTTGCCCTTGGAGAGCAGATTTCGTTACGAGAAACGGTTGATGTACACTTTTTGGAGCTCCACCAGATCAGAGATATTGTGGAAGCAATGACACGCCATCACAGGATCATGGCTACTTGGGCGAACGATTACGTTCAATTTGTGAATGACCAATCCCTATCTACAAGTTTGAGGATGAAGTTCATCATATGCATGTCTCGAAGAATCTTCCGCCGTCCATACTAGCTCGTGCTCTATCAGTCGCTTGTCGCATTGCTCCTACCAAGCTCCTTGTCTTTCTTGGGTAACCCGAGGGCACACTTGTCAATAGCCCGAAAAGGTAGGGGTACAACCAATATTGCAAAAAAGGGAACGACATAACTGATATTGCAAAATCTAAAAGGAGCACAATTGTTAAAAAAACCCTACATATTATGCAGCCTTACGCAACAACAAATAGTTCTGTACTATCTGGAGATAAGATCAGAATGAATACGGGCATCACTGTGAATCGAATAAAAACTACATAGACGAAATGTTAGTACATGGCAACAATGAAACTGTAATTTTCCACAAAAAGGAACTGTAGTGATTTATTAAATTGTGACTTCTACAACTTCCATGATGCCCATTTAGTGCAAAACGAGGTTTCCACAGGCTTGAAAATCAATGTGTGATGATAACAACTTCCGACAGATTAGAACTGCACACATGACTGGAAAAAAACAGAATCTGTATCTAGTTTTCAGAAAATTAAGCAAAAGCTCAATCTCCAGCTTTCTACAAATCACTTAGTTTAACATCCTCCCGTTTTGGTGGATCGAGTTCCAGATAATAGAAAGGTTCTGTTGGTTCCTCCCTGCATAGTGCAGAACCATGAAACAAGATGAAATAAAATGCAAGTAGACTCTCACAATAAGATAAACGTTATGATGTTTAATGAGTGGGAAAATAAAGAACAAAGGATCTTCCAAAGGAGGTATATGAGTTTTGATGATGGAAGAACCATTCTTCTACAAATGGATCAGCAGATAATGAATGGGACTAAATAACTTATACTACATCAAGCCAATTCAATTGTCACGGGCATGTTTGAACTGTAAATGATGGCGTCTAGAGAAACATCTACCTTCTTAAAGGTGAAAATAATGGCCAAGCCTAATTTTCCCTTCTAATTTGAAGAGCTGCCCAATTTTGCCCATAGCAAGGTACATTTAAAGACATCCGGTGGAGGGTGTTCTTATTAGCACTATAAGTAGACTCATTTTGGCGGTCGTGCTGGGATCTCTTCGTTCTCTTTGACCTTAAAAATCTCTTAGATTCTAAATGGGCTTAATGCCACTATCTAGCTTGTTAGGACCATGGTTTTAAAAAGCAGCACCTCGAGGTGCAAAGGCGTATGAATCAAGGCGAGGTGCGCCAAAAGCGCCCCGATGCGCACGCCTCAGGTCTAGATTGGGGGGGAGGGGGGCGTACCGCCTCAGCTTCGTCTGAGGTGCTCGAGGCGAGGTTGAGACGTAAGCCTCAACAATACTGTCTTTTTTTATTTTTTTTCTATTTCCCAAAACAGAGAGATGTCAAGGGTTTCTTTATGTTCGAAAGAAAAAAAACGAAACCCCTAGCCTCGCATGGAGCTTTGAAGCATGCAGGAACTCAAGGAACCTAGGGCCATCATCACCCAGCCAGAAGCGTCGCGTCGCCGCAGCCTCCACCGTTGAACTACATTCAAGCGTCATCGAGAAGCGTCGCGCCGCCGTCACCTCCAATGCAAGTATTTTTATTTTTTTCTTTAATTTTTTTGATGTTTTCCTTGATGTGTTCTTCTTTATGGGTCTTTCTATTGCAGGGTTTCGTTGTGTTGGAGGGTTTCATTATGTTTTTCAAGGGTTTTTTTATGTGTTCTTTATGAGTTTTCCTATTTTTTGGGTTAAATTCTGATCCAAGGTGAAAGATTAGATGTGTGTTTATCTTATAATGTAAGTACATATGTATGTCATTGTATAACTTGTATATACGGGAAGGAAAGGCCAAAGTGGGGGGCGATCGGATCCCGGATGGAGATATTGTCGAAAACTTGAAATGGACGAGCATCACAAAGGGAAAGATTGTGTATATGTTGAAAGTAATTTTTGTTTGATGAAGATCACCGGTGGGGTGAAGCGACTAAAAGACCATCTTGCAAAGATACATAAGAATGTGAGAGTTTGTCCAAGCGTTCCCATTGAGGTTCAACAAGAGATGACGATGTTCCTGGAAAGCAAGGGTAATGAGAAGAGTAGAAGATTTGAAGAAATGGAAGAGGTTTGTCGAGTTGGGATGCAAGGGTCATCGAGAGGTGATGAAATCAACCGTCACAAAGAGCACCGATAGATTCTAGCAATGTCAAGCAAGCTCGAGGATCGATGGATTTTTTTTATTGCACAAAAAGGTAGGGGTGCAGGTACTTCGGATCCTCCCATACAAAAACTCACTTTAAATGCAAGCTGGAAAAAAGATGAGAGAAGGATTTGCGGGAGCATTAGGAGATTTGTTTTTGAGAACTTAGTGTCATTCAACATAGCCAATAGTCCTTATCTGACGATGATGATCGATGTATGTGGGTATGGAAGGGGTTTCAAACCACCAACCATTCATGAACTACGAACTTGAATTTTGAAAGAAGAGAAGCATGCCATAACCACTCTTGTTAATGAGGCAAAGGCTTCTGGGATTGCCACCGATTGTAGCATCATGTCTGACGGTTGGACTGACATGAAAGGACACACATTGATTAATTTTTTGATGAATAATCCCAAAGGTACTTACTTCTTGAAGTAAATTGATGCACAATATCAAGTTAAAGATGTCAGGATGCTTTTTAAAGTGTCAGATGAAGTTGTTGAGGTTGGAGAGAAGAATGTTGTCCAAATGATAACAGATAATGCATCAGCTTATAAAGCAACTGAGCAAATGTTGATGGAAAAAAGGAAGAATCTTTATTGGACACCTTGTGCAGCGCATTGCACATATTTGATGTTGGGGGATATCCTCAAATTACCTCTTCATGCATCAGTGTTTCAAAAAAGAAAAGAAAATAATTAATTTTGTGTATGCTCATGCTTGGGTGATGGTGAGAAAAATTGCAGGTTGTGATTTGGTGAAACCTGTCGTTACTCGATTTGCCACTGCATTTTATACATTGCAAAGCTTAATTAGAGCCAAGGATTCACTTGAATCTTTCTTCGCTTCAAAATCATGGAAGAACAATTCTTATGTGAATCGACCCTTGGGGCAAAGTGTGTTGAACATAGTTGTGAAGAGCAAGTCTTTTTGACCTCGATTCTCAACACCAAGAAACCACTGGTCACCGTTTTGAGATCGGTGGATTCTGAAAAATATCCATCGGTGGGATTTATTTATGAAGGCATGGACATGGCCAAAGAAGAGATAGCTCGAAATCTAGAAAACGATGAGATCAAATATAAGATTATTTGGGATATTGTGGATAGTCGTTGGGATCATCGACTACACAGTCTACCTCGATGTGCTTGGTTCTTCCATGGAAGGCTGGATTATTGGCTGTGAAAAGGATGTCCTCATTAGCGCACTGAAGGTGCATAAGAAGTGGTACATCAATAGTCAGTTCGGTCAGGACAGATCTAACCCACATAATCTATGTGCTCCTTTCAGTCATTTGTTTCTTACTCTTCCATGAAACAAGTGAACTCCCTACAAAGACAGTGAAGCCTGAGGTAGATTTGTCTTTGGGGCATCCTGCATAATTTGCATCAACGCATGCTGTAACTGCAAGGGATGTGTCTCTACTGAACAAGAGTCATGCATCTGGAGAAGTTTTCAAATATCTCAAAATCATGTGAACAACAACCATATGTACCTACAAAGACAGTAAAGCCTAAGGTAGATTTCTTGTCTTTGGGGCATCCTACATAATTTGCATCAACACATGTTATAACTACAAGGGATGTGTCTCTACTGAACTAGAGTACTGCACCTGAAGTTTTCAAATATCTCAAAATCATGTGAATAGAAACCATATGCACCTGCATGGGCTGCTCCATAAACTGACTACATATCAGGTCTGGTAATGATGACAAATAAAAGTTTCCCTACAAGCTCTCTATATCGTCTCTTATCAACCTCCTTGGTGTCATCATCATGGAGTTTCATATCGAATCCATAAGAGTAGTAGCAAGCCTACATCTTGTCATGCTTGTCTCAGCTATGAGATCAGTAACATACTTCCTTTGTGTCATCACCATGCTACGTTGGTTCCTTGTAAATTCGAGACCAAGAAAATAATGAAGATTGCCAAGATCCTTGGCCACAAACTGTTGTCCAAGGAAATCCTTAGCTGCCTATCCCATGTAACAATGACGTCATCCACATAAACCAAAACAGCAATAGTACCTCTTTGTAGGGATGGAAATGGGTCGGACCGAGCCCTGAAGGGCCCAGGCCCAAGCCCGCGTAAATATTTCGAGCCTTGGGCTGGGCTTAGACCCGCAAATTCTGCTATTTATTTGGTCCAAGTCCAGGCCCCCCATTTCCTTTGGGCCGAGCTTAGGCCGAGTCGGCCGAAGCCTCGGTTCATTTCCTGGTCATGGAAACCACAACACGAGAAATGTGGAAATGATGCAGCATGCTATACATTCAAGAGAATGATTACACATCCTTAAATCAAGCGCAAAAACAGAAGTTACAAGCATAACAATGTCTATGTTAAAGTAGCGATTTAACCACGCATAAGAATCTAAGATGTCTACAAAACAACTAAGTTTGCACATATCTTGAATCTATAACTTGTTAGGCATCGTATCCAAATTAGAAGAATGGACCTCATCCTTTAAAACTCTACTTCTGAGCATCGTCTGCATTTTGCAAATCACCTCATGCTTCTCACCTCAAGATCACAAGCTTCAATTTCCATGTAGAATCTCTAGTGATTTATAACAAGTCATTTTTATATCTATCGGGCCAGGTACTTGGGCTTTACCCCTCGAGCCAACTTTGAGCCATTCCTCAGGCTCCCGAACGGGTCAGGCCTCGGATCGGGTTGAGTTGGGTCAAGCCAAGCCCGAGCCCAACTCGAAGTATTTTTAGGCTAACATTTTAGGCCCAGACCCGGCCCAAGCTCTATTGGGCTTGGGTTGGGCTTTGAAATGGGTTGGCGGACCCAACCCAATGCCCATCCCTACCTCTCTGGGATCTCTGAATGAAAAGAGAGTGATCTGCAGTCGATCTGATAAATCCATGTTGCTCAATCAACTAAGAGAGCTTCTGGAACCAATCCCTCAGACTATGCTTAACGTCATAAATAGCCTTGTGCAATCTACAATCAATACGAGACTCTCCCTCAGCAATAAAACCTGGTGGTTGTTGCATGTAGACTTCCTCATGTAAGTCACCATATAAGAATGCATTCTTGAAATCAAGTTGAAAGAGAGGCTAATCACGTACTACAATAACAGAAAGAAGAATCCTCATTGTAGAATGTCGAGCAATAGGAGAAAATGTAATGCCGAGCAATAAGAGAAAATGTATCATGATAGTCCACCCCATATGTTTTGGGTGAACCCACGAGCAACAAGCATGACCTTGAATCTATCCACACTACCATCCACGGTGTTTCATCATAAACACCCACTTGCTCCGCACAACAGATACACCAAGTGGAGCAGGAACAATAATCCACATTCCACGAGACTATAACGTGGTCATCTCTTCCTCCATAGTAAAGCGCCATTGACTAATCCGTAACGTTTCCTAGTATGCATGTGGTATCTCCATGACAGATAGTCTTATAAAAAACATCTGAAACTCATCTGAGAGATGTGCAAGAGAAACATGGGAAGCAAGAGAGTGCGTAGTACATATATGCCTATGCTTATGTAAATCAATACGCATGTCAAGGTCAGCAACCTCCTCAGTAATTGAGGCATGAACATCTATAGATACCTTCTCATCTTGTTGTAAACGCAACTCATCAGTGCATTCAGTAAAAACCAAATGCTCAGAACATACATGGGGCATGTTGGATGATGGAGGAGGCTCATGAGCACGAGGTCAATGAGTATAGACATGTGGCAAAAAGATGGAGGCTACTGGTGGAGGTGGTGGAGGGGAAGGTGGTGATGATGATGGTGGAGGTAGTGGAGATGAAGGGACCGATGGAACATGAGAGGGGGTGAGAGGCATAGTAGTCATAGGCATGGTAGAAGAAACCATGCCTCTTTTCTAGAATCCAAAGGAATCAACTTATCACATGTAGGAGATAAAAACATAATAGACTCAAAGAAAGTGACATCCGCACTAACATAATATTTTCCTCAAACATGATCAAAAAACAATATCCTTTTTGAGTTCTGGAATACCCCACAAGATACACTTGGCAGCTCTAGGAGAGAGCTTGTCATGGTCAGGAGACATATGATGATCAAAGGCATCGGACCCAAACAGGATGCGGAGAAAATATCCTTCTCGGAAAATGTAATCAAGAACGGAATCTTTTCTCCCAACACAGATGAGGGCATACGATTCACCAAACAGCAAGCAATTAGGACCGCATCCCCCCAATAGGAATGAGGAGCACGACTCTAAATTAATAGGGTTCTGGTGACATCCAAAAGGTGATGATGTTTGTGTTTGGCTAATTCGTTTTGTTGGAATGTAGAGGCATATGAAGTCCGATGTATAATACCAAGGGTCTTGAAGAACTGCGAAAGTTTTAAACTACATAATTCTAATGCATTGTCAGACTGAATATACTTGGCATTTGCAGAAAAGACATTTTTTATTTCATTAGTAAAATACTTAATGACAGGAACAGCATCAAACTTATTTTTAAAGTAGAAATACCAACAACCTAAAAAATCATCAACAGTAACGAGATAAAATTTGTGTCCCTTATAGTCCGGGACATGACTCAAACCCCAAATGTCAAGATGAATCAATTCGAAAATACTATAACTACTACGACCCTAATGACTCTGAAACCTGATGACTCAAAAATGTAGACCGATTGTGCTTTTCAAGCTGGCAAGTCTCGTACGGAGGGTAGAACGAGGAGAGTCTTAGGAAGCACGTAACACAGCTTCTGCAGAGGAAGGTGACCAAACTAAAGATGACACACATAAGGACAGATTGATCCAAGACGAAACACCATGGCACGACAATGAAGTCTTTGGTGACTTGACTAATAGACAATAAATTTATAAAAAAATCAGGAGCATGGAGAACATTTTGTAGGCTCATTGTTGAAGTCAACTACACCCTCCCATCCAGTAACGGGAGACTGGGCCCAATCTTCCTGATGGAATCGATATATATGCACTAAACTACCCTCTATCACCACAGAGATGGTGAAGATCCTGAATCCAAAATCCATTTTGACAAATCGGTTATAACAGTTAGTAAAAGCTTATGAAGGGCATGATGTGGTGGCGGATGTTGATGCAGCTACCTCTGAAGATCCTGATGGAGCAGTAGATGACTCAGGTGCGAGCATGATCTCTCTCGGTCTTGCCACAAACTCATCGAACCTCTAATCAGATACCGGAAGAGGAGCACCAAATGGCTGATTTTGTTCTGCAACACGAGCCGAAATAGGAAAACCATGCTTGGAGTAGCATGTACCCTCATAATGACATGGTATGTGGCAGTAAGTACACGGCTAACGGGGTCAACTACTCCCTCCCTTGCAATAGGTACTACGCCCTCTAAACTGTGTAGAACCTCCTCTACCACGAGATGCAACCATAGCTAAGGAGGTATGTGACTGATAAGTAGCACCACCAGGTGCTATAGAAAGCCTACTCAATCTACAGTATATCTCCTCCATTGGAGGTATAGTGGCATCAATAAGAATTTGTGACCAAGCTGTATCATATTCAGGATCAGGAGTTGCTAAAAGAACTCCGGTCATCACTGAATCTATGTATGCCTTGAGTTGTTCTGGCAAAGCAATCAAGCGAATGAAACCATGGAGCTTCTCAAACATACCCCTGAGCGAAGTGTAAAGGGTATGAAAAGGACATTTGTTCTGCTTTGATGTGAAGATTTCATTTTGTAGTTGCAGTATCTTCGACTCATTCTTCGCATGTGAATAAGTAGCAGCGAGGATGTCTTACATCGTCTTTGCAGTAAACTGACTCAGAATATCATTGGCTATCTCCACATACATCGTCCCAGACAAACATGATATGCGCATATGTGTCATTTGCCTCCCACGAGGCATCGACCCCAGTCTTGTCGATTGGTTCGTCCTACGTCAGAATATACTTCTTATCATTGCATTGCATTAGGCTCATGAATTGCATAGCCTAGAACTAATAATTACTCGCATCCATCTTGATAATGGGTGCAAGACCTTTTAAGGCACCAGATGATGAGACGTCGACCTTGGAGTTGACCCTGTTATTTGACATGATGATGACTGCTACGAAGACCGGGATAGTAGACATGGATGAACGCGTCTACACGGACATACAAGAAGATGGTTGTGGGTGTAAACTCATACCATAACCTCTTCCATCCGTTAAGGGCTTCTCCGGGTAACTAGGGCGGTTTAGATGATCAAAATCACTCGAAAACCCTCAAAATCAGACTAAAATGTGGATCAAATCGCTCTTGTTAAAAAATAGGGATGCGGAAACGATTTGATAAACATAGCACTAAATAAAGAAATATGAAACATGAAGAACAAGATTTTACGCGGAACCCTACTTCATAAGGAGCGAGATAAAACCACGGGAGAGGGCCTCAAAGGACCATATGCTTCATTGATTTTTCTCAATGGACACAAGAGGTCTGGGGCTCCTTATATAGCCTCCACAAAGCCTCCAAGTTCCACCACTGGTAGATGTGGGACTAAACACATGGATATGGTAAATGGATCCTGGAGTGATCCATTTACCCATCTACAACTCAAGTGGCACACAACACATATACTCCAACACTCCTCCTCAAGCTGGAGTATGCAATGCTCAGCTCGGACAAATAGAAAGAGATCTCAAACTCATGTTACAAGACACTACGGACAATATCAACTCAATGCGCACAATTGTCGACATTTGACGACGACGTTGCTTCTCATGCCATGCAGGTGAGGAGGACAAACGGGCTGGAGTGTGAGTCAACTGAGTGTACTCTGAACTATTTGTCAGAGCCACTGAAACTGGATGAGTCTCCACCTAGAGAACTCTGGTCCGCAACAACATGTGAACAACTGCTCCATCTCTGAAAGAGCCCAACTAAAAAGCCGTGGAGTGCAATCCTTCTTAGAGTCCACGATCACTGGAGAATGGAGTCTGAAAGTCTAGTCGTCGAAGAACTAGGTCTCTCCCATCTGGCTCAGAGAATGGTACTCTACTCTGGAGTCCCTAGGATACCACATGAAAACCTTTACCCACATGGCATGGGGAATGGTCCTCTACTCTGGAGTTCCTATGGCTCACATGAAAAGTCTGGCAAACAAAACAAGAATGATGGGGACCACGACAAATGATGGCATACATGTGCACATTTGAAAAAAAACGCATCCATGTGCGTGTCTGAACCGAAGACTCGGGATCTGATCGTTGAGTCTGAACGGCTGTAGAGTATGAATATCTGACTGGTCTGAAATCTATCATCTAAATCTGCAACAGACATGTGACTCTACACAAATACTCCCCCTTTCTCTAATACTAGTCGGAATACATGACATTGACTATGTTGGAAGAAGACAATAAAGTGAGGGAAAAAATATGAATCATGCATTTATTTATTTATTTGCAATTTTTTTGCAAAATTTTTCCTTTGCGTATGTCTTTTTATTATACGCGCCCTATTTTTTTCAAACTACATTTTCTTTTTCCTTTTTTCCAAACATATCCTCCCTTTTCTTTTCTTTTTAAACTAGCGGCCTCTTTTTCTCTTTTTTTGGAACAGACGGCCCACTTGGGTTTCTTTTCTTTCTTTTTTTTACTTCGGTCCACGTCAGGCCTAACCCTATTTAGGGTTTCTGATAGGGAACTCCTCACAGGAGTCGCCATGCACCTGCGCAAGTGTCGTCGATAGAGGCTAGGGCTGGAGGTCCATGGAAGCGGCCTTGAGGAGAGAAGCTCGGGCTTCTTTACGCACGGAAAGGAGGAGGTCCAGGAGGGGAGCGACATACGGGAGGAGGTGGCATCACCACCAAGCTGGAGAAGGAAGCTCACGTGGAGAGAGCACGGTTGGGGAGGGTTGTTATCGTGTCATCTGTGCGTGCAAGAGAAGAGGAGGTCCGAGAAAAGAGGTGTGATCGCTCGGTGCGCACATGTTGTGCCGCTTACGGTTGTGGCTAGACTGGGAGTTCGCTTGTGGCTTGGGTACAATGGGGAGATGAGACCACCCTCTTGGAGTGAAGGAAGGCACTGGAGCGTGTTTGGATGATGTCGAGACATCGTGTGAGGGAGGTGTGCAACCGCTTAGGAGATTCTGCACCGCGAGAGAATACGTACATGAGAGGGAGGCTGGAGCTGTGCGTGATGAAGGAGAAGAGCCCGTCGCTACTCTGGAGCTTACGCGATGTTGCTGCAATCTTGAGTATCGTGCGGCCTGTGAAAGATGGATATGCACGAGGTTTGTGATGATACACCCAGGGATAACTCGTACAAAAGCGGTGCTTCACAACTTCGCTGCTACAACCTAGAGACGGAAACCTAGATGTGTGCAAAGGATCGCGATACCGTGATGCTGGAGAAGATGCGATCTGCGGCTGAAGATGCCACCTGGAGATGATGGATCTTCACGAATAAATCTAGGGTTTCAGAAAACCTGGGCCCCCCCTAGCCCCCCCTAGCCCCCCCAGGCTCGCTGACCGGGCAGCGAAACCCCCGTTCTGGTAGGGTATGGTGCAACAGGGGGGATGCATACAACCGTTCTTCATCTGGGTATAGTAGAACATATAGTTAGGATTCAAATCATATGATCCATATCAACAACTTGGATATTTATAATGACAACTATAGCCAATCACTTTTAGATAGTTTTTTAGTGATAGTTATAAGTTATAAACAATGATTTTCTTTTGATTAGATAGAAATTTAGAAAGGTTTATGGCATTGAGTCATTGACATATCCTTTTTTCATGTTCTTATCTTCATAATATCATCATATATTACATTGTTATATACTATATGTTTGTCAGATTATATTATTTCATCAATAAATATATGTATTATATATTTTATAATTATTTTTCTATACAAAACTGAGGCTTACGCCTCGACCGCCTCGAGGCTACGCCTCGCCTCGCTTCCAGGGAAAACGCCTCGTTCCGCCTTTCGTTTTTTCAAACATTGCCTAGAACAGGAACTTGGTCTTGACCAACAATAATCTTCAATAAAATTTCAAGAACATAACTAGGGTTTCAATAGAAACCCTATAATTGAATCTTGAATCTCGAACAAAACAAAGAACATAATCAAATTCTCGAAATCGAACCCGCTCTGATACCATGTTAGAAAATAGGAATTCGGAAGCGGTTTGATAAATAAAGCACTAAATCAAGAAATATGAACATGAAGAACAAGATTTTACGTGGAACCCTACTCCCTAAGGAGCGGGATGAAATCACAGGAGAAGGCCTCAAAGGGCCATATGCTACATTGTTTTTTCTCAATGAATACAGAAGGTCTGGGGCTCCTTATATAGCCTCCACAGAGCCTCCAAATCCCACCACTGGTAGATGTGGGACTAAACACATGACATAGATGTGGTAAATGGATCTTGGAGTGATCCATTTACCCGTCTACAACTCAAGTGGCACACAACACATATACTCCAACAGCTCTTGGCAGCGATTTCGGAAAAATGGATCAAATCGCTCCTAGCAACAATTTCTAAGCTTCAACGGACGAGAATGGTAATGTCTAGGGTGCCACGAGTGTCGGGATAACCCTCACGACCTGGGCGGAGATAGAGGTCCCCCTTGTGTGGCACCGGCAACAGCGGTGGCTGTTGTGATTGCTACAACGGCGGCACCAACAGTGGTGGTTGTTGCGGCTGCTACAATGGCAACGACGGCTGCCGCAGGTGGTTGCGGTTGTTGTAGCGGTGGCGTCGGTGGTTGCAGGTGGCCAGGCTTAAGTGGGGAAGGGGCGGCAAGGGCACATGCTCCAGTCTAGGACAGTCACTCCAATACCATGTGGAAAGGGAAAAGAGTTGATTTTATTCCATTGAGATCTTAGAGCTCCCTTATATAAGAGAAAAGCCTAAGGAAAAATTACATAAAGTAGACAAAAAAATAATTAAATATAAATAAAGGATTAATAAAAACATCTATCTCAACAAGAGACCTTCTCCCGTGGTTTCATTCTGCTCCTTACGGTGTAGGGTTCCGCGCAACTCTCGGTGTTCTTCCATTGTTCTTTATTTCTTTATCTCTTATACGCTTCTGCACTATTATTTTCTACAAGTAGGAGCATAGCACAATCCACTAAATCCAAGTTTGATCATGTCAGGAGAAATTGACATTGTAAAAATTCACTTGCTTGAGAAGAGGAATTGCAACATCCACTTGACTGGAAGTGAAGTGTTCCACAAACTGAAATTCTCCCCAAAAAGACCACCCTCCTCAACAGCCCTACACACCACACTCCAATTCACTAAAGACCCCCATCCCATCCCCAAATAATCTTTTGCGCAAACTGTCCACTCTCTCAGCAATACACACAGACAGTGCAACGATAAAGAGAGAAAATCAGCAATGATGACAAAACAGATCTCAGGAGCACCAATCTACCTATCTAGGCTAGCAACTTGTATTTGTTCAACCTTCTAACTATTTTTTCATTCTCCAAAATAGGCCCCCATACCAAAACTCTACCCACAACACTACTCATCAGAGGTAGGCCCAGGTAGGAGTCTGGGAGATTCCCAACCCTCCCACTTAATGTAGTAGCCAGTACCACATGAACAAGACAAGATAGTATACTAATGCATGTTGGATGGAATGGAAACATGAATTATGATGATTGACCCATGACTCCGGAGCATTGCCAAAAATGTCAAGGATCATTCTAGCTGCCCACACACCATCTCGAGTCCCCATAGCCCTCGGCCCGCAGTCTTTCCCATGCAGTGTTAACCTTGTTGTCTCAAGTAACTCCTCATAATGGGGCACCTTTTAATGAAAGTTGATTACATATACAAAGAACCTCACCAAAACTATCCAGAAAAAATAAAAAGAATATCGAAGTCTCATCACGATCAATATAATCCTCCAACCTTAACAACTTCATAGCAGTGAGAGCTTCCTCAACAGAGACATCTCTCATAAGATAACCACGCTCTAGGGTTGGCCAACTAGCATGCCACTATCTATCCACTTTCGAGAGCTTGTGGACTCGTAAATCTCAAGAAATGATATGCCAAAGCGGACCCAATACAGCAACTACCCTCCACGTCCTCTGAACCAGAAGGCAATCGGTCAATCTTTTCGTATGCATTATGTTACTAGCATACAAATACAAAAATCGATGGTCAACTTCATACTCCATGAAGCAAGTGTGTTTCGATCGTTGTCTTCATTCAACATCTACATTCAGGTCCTCCCTGATAACTCATGTCTCTCTAGCTCAAGCCTTTGTCTCAAGCACAGAGTTCACAACATCCTTCCGTTGAGCATGTTGGTGATTTCCACCAAATTATTAGTCTGATGGTGTGCTCTCCCCTCATTCAACGTACATCTTAAATCAAACAAGAAAAATCAGAGAAGCTGCAATGCAGCAACCAAGGTGCGAGTGGGAGGTAACCTAGTCAGGATCCTTTTCCAACAAATGGGCAAACATCTCTCTAAAGCCAAGTTCATGTAACCAAGATCTGTCCGACTTAAAACCGGTGTCCGTGGGGGCTCTGCTGCCATCAGCCCAGAGGTGATATGATGGGAGAGAGGCATGTGCGTAGCACACACTAGGAAATACAAAAAAACCTATCAAAGCTGGATGCAAAAAAATGATCAAGCCTTGATCCGTCATAGTGTTATTGCAGGCATCGTCCCCTCTATATAAGGGCATGTATTATAGTCCCTAGCAAAAAAGAGGCCGGGGATGGTGATGCAATCGGATACGGATGATTATCCGTCTCCAACCGCCATCATATCGATTTTATGTACATATGATTTTCAATTTTTTTAGGATATGGAATGGTTATAATTTTTCTAACGAGTACGGATATAGATATACGTGTTACTAAATCTATGTGTGCATATCATAGGCATATCAATGTGTATATAAACATATATTGTTGAGAGATATATTTATCTTTCATGTATTTATGTGTTTTCTATGTAATTACGGATGTCAGCAGGTCGGGTTTCGTGCGGTATCAATATTCCCAAACACATACCCATTTATAAAATCGATACCCATACCCGCTCATTTATTAAACGGGTAATTTCTAGCGGGTACCCATATAACCATCGGATACTCGTATACTCAATGGGTACCCATATATTCGACATGCAAAATCTTAAGTTGTTTATAAATGTAGAAAAGATTTTCGAAGATAGACGAAATAGAGTGAGATCGTGTAATATAGTGATACATATAAATGTGCAATATGTAGGAAATATTAAAGATTTATATACATTAAGCGTTTGACTCTTTTAGGTTGATAGTTTTTATTTATTAAAGATATAAAAAGTTAGTTGAATATGAATAAAAGGATGAATAGGAGAAAATTGAGTCAGATGTTATACATGTAGATTAATACCTATTAGATATGAAATGGATTTCGCTAGCTTGACTAAAATGCAACACGCACATCTATATTTATTTTTTTTTATTCGGGTTTGGGGCAGATTCGGGTACCCACAAGGCAATCCCAAACCCATACCCATACCCGCATGGGTAGTCAATTCAAAACCCAAACCCGTCCAAAAGTAAATGGGACAGGTTTCAGGTCCTTAAATGGGGCGAGTTTGGGTCGGGTACCCAACGGGTAGAGCCAGATTGACGTCCCTATATTTAATTTACCCACCATGGTTTTCCCTCCCAAATAAGAGAACCTAGGACCTCAAGAATATGTAATTCATTATTTTGTTTTCACGAGGTATCAGAGCGACGATCCTAGACCAGCATGGTGCCCTAATCCTCTCCCTCTACCCATCGGCCACCTCTTGCCCACCACTGTCACTGTCGAGCACCTCTCAGCCAACAACGCATGCCCCCACCACCAACCCGAGGTCCTAGCGGCCACTTTGCATCATCATGGGCCTCCAACGATGCGCACCAGTACCACCGTTGCTACCTAGGCCCTCCCCCCACCGACCTTGCCTCGCCGCCTAGGGCCCTCCTGCGACCACTTCGCTCACTGTTGGTGGTCAACATGGTCGCCTAGGGTTCCGCAAACCACCTCTCGTCTCCCCTCAGTGCTTTTTTTCATGTCCAAGGATTGTTTACGGACTGATTTTGGTAGGAAAATGGTGATTTCAGAATAATAAATCACCCCTCTAGTCCTATTGTGGACCCAGATTAGAGGGGGATGGTTATGCTTTGAGTCTACACTCACAATGAATTCCCACATGATTATGTAGACACCTTCGGATTAGTACAAGATTCAAGAAAGTTGTATGCATATGCATTCAAACATACTACTAAATAATGATTAAGCGGTATGCAGGGTTATATGTGATTCTACGTGGTTTCCTTTTTTTTTGAAAAAATATCTACAAAAGCGACTGCATATAAATTGAATTACGATTAAATGTGGTTGAACAGAAGATCTAAGAAAAATGATTTTCATGTAGAGCTCAAAGCAATCTCTATCAATCAAATATCAATATTGCAATGGAAAAGTTGGCATACATAATAATTGACAACAATCATCAAAATATGCAAGTATCTGAAAGAAAATTGAATCGAACACAAATAATATTAGTAATGTACTAATTAAAATAGCATAAGAAAACTAAAATAATAAGTCAACAGACCTAATCATATCTTAAATTCTTTCAAAAGAAAAAACATTCGGCATATCTAAGCTGAATGTTAGCACAAACATTTTATACTGAGAAACAATACAGTACATACCTAATCATATCTTAACTTCTTTAAAAAAAAATAATCATTCAACAGACCTATATTGAATGTTAGCGTAAACATTTTATACTTGGAAAAAATACAAACAGTAAGCATTTTATATGCCTAAACATTGTTAGTAAACAATACAAGACTAAGTTAAAAATAATCATCTAGGAGTAATCATTTTATATGCCTAAACATTGTTAGTAAACAATGTGATACAGTTCATACTTGGAATAAGTTAGCATGCAAACCTAAGTTGGCAAATCAATCATCAAAAATAGCATGAAATAAGAGAAAAACAAGGATATAGGGTTACATAACGGAGCTTCGCATGCTCACGACAGAGCTGGGAGGTGGAGGAGCTTCGTACGAAGGAGCTGAAGGCGGAGAAGCTTCGCACGGAGAAGCTGGAGGTGGAAAAACTTCACATGAAGGAGCAGGAGGTGGAGGAGCTTCGCACGGAGGCGGAGAGCTTCCGGGCGGTGGTGGAGGCGCAGGTTGGAGGAGGCGGTGGAGAGGATAGCCATTTCTGGGGCACGAGATCAAGAGCTTGCGGTCTTATCTGGGATTTTGGAGGAGAAATGCGATTAGGGTTGCTAATTGAATTGAATCATTTGAATTCGATTCGGATTCATTCGATAAAAATTCGAAAAAAGTTCGATTCGAAATCAAATGAACTGAATTTGAATTTAACTTGTGGATTCGATTCCCAAATGAATCGAATCTGAATTCACTTGGATTCGTTCGATAACAATCCAATTCGATTTGATACACACATATATAATATGGTATGAAGCATTATACATACGTAAATATATGTAGTATATATTTTGTAAAATTCTCACAAATGATACACAACTTAATATAATAAATAAAAATTTTCATCATCTTATTCTAAACATCCAAATTTTGGGATGCTTATTACATAACCATACCCCCTCTTTACTCCCCCAAATTCTCACTCTCCCCTCATCACTCATGAAAAAAACCCTAACATTTGCTTCTGCTCTCCAACGCCACCAGCTCCAACCTCCCGCTCCTGCTCGTTCTCTAACGTTGCTAGCTCCAGTCTCCCGCTACCGCTCGCTCTCTCCAACGTCGTCGGCTCTGGCCTCCCGCGTCTTCTCGCTCTCTCCAATGTCGTCGGCTCTAGTCTCCCGCTCATGCTTGCTCCCACCATTGACAACGCCACCCTCCCAATAGCCAACCATACCCCCGCAACTACTAGTATTACCACACACACACCCTTTTACCCTAAAAATTAAGATTTAGATTCTATCCAAATAATTTATGTTATTTTAAAATACATCATCTACAAACAAACACATACTAAATTTTTTAAAACCATTCCGATGTCATAGGTTTCAAATTTCTAATAATATTTTCCTTAATGACACTCTTAATCTTGCCATTTATCATAATATCCAGATCTTATGATAAGGACAACCAAGCATTTGAATACAAATAATATCTTATAGACAATTAAGGTATGAACAAATTTCATGGATTTTAAGCTCTGCCTAAATGACTAAATGTGCAAAAATAGATTCAACTAAATTCCATTTCTCATCAAGATTACAAGGAGACTAAGTTATCAAGAAGGAAATATCATCATAATCTTTAATAATCTCAACTATGCCCCCATAAGAATGCATTGAAATGAGGTAAGCATGAACTGTTCATGACTGATGTAGAAAAAAATATTGTATAATAGAAAATTGAATATTAGAGCCATACCAACTGAGTTCTTAGTCAGATCTGCCGGTTTTTATACACCTCAAATGTGGGATTCAACTCCATAAGTCAGTTCAAGTTGACCTTTTATGATTCTGATGGAATTTAGTGATTCTTTTTTCTTATATATCATGGAGATAGGTCACAATGGGGGGCAATATATGAAAGATTCTCAGAGAAACGTGGAACACAATCTTCTAGTTATTGTTTTGGACATGTATATCTATTAATCTATATTTTGTATTTCTATATTGGTATGGAATTTAAAATATAGGTGATTATATGTTTTCATTTTGTTTTTAGAAGTCTAATTCAAACATATCATCTTCTCAAGATAGTATCCATGAGAGGGTTATTGGGCATGATGATGATATTAATGAAAAAGTGGAAGAAGAAGGTGAAGAAATAGAAAAATTGAATCCTGAAATAATTAACAAGATTGATAGAAAGAAAAGATAAATAGTTTGTGAATAATTTACCAAAGAGAATGAGAAAGTTGGTGGAGTGTTTGTTAAAAGGTGGAGATGCAATGATTGAATTTCCATCATTGGTACAAAAAGAAAAGATCAATGGTTTATCGAGGTGTCAATAATTATTTTTTCTTTATATATTCAATTTATCATAGGTACAAAAAAAGTAAATGAGGATTGCAAGAGACATATACGAAGGACAAAAGTTAGGTACTTTAATGCAATTATATCATTTATTGAATTTCACCATTTATGTTAAAAGTGTTTTACTTATCTTAATTATTTTTTTACAAATTAGTATCACAAAGTCTATTCAATTCTTTGAAACTTAGAATATTATTAATATAATTTTTTTATTATTAGTTACATTATTAAATAAAATTCTAATTCGATATAAAATGAATCGAATTTGAATATTCGAAACTCCAAATGAATTGAATTTGAATCTAGATTAGAAATTCGTTTAATGTTTGATTCGGATTCGAATTCGAAAATTTTATAATGAATTGAATCTGAATCTAGGTGGATTCGAATGTATTCGATTCGATTAGCACCCCTAAATGCGATGGAATCGGGTCATCTAAACCATATCATATCCTGATCTTAATATCTGGATCCGATTACCCGATGATGCACTCTAGAGATGGAAGCATGCACATGATGTGCATATGCGACCGCACTACCCGCACATGTGACCTCATATGCACAATGGGTGCATAGTAAGGGGCTTCAGGTATGTGGGACGCTGAGGATCTCACACGCGCATATGTGGTCGCTCCGTCCAATTTCGTGAACATTGGATTAGTCTACAACCGCAGTTACATTCAATCCTGGGCTCTTTGTCACCATGTCAGAAAATAAGGTCGACATCCCATCTCCGAGCGCCTTCAAAGGTCCGACGCTCATAGTCAAGATGGATGGGATCAACTATGAGTGGAGCGACATGCAGTTCATGAGCCTTGTGCAATTAAATGGAAAGAAGCGTATTCTGACACAGGATGAGCTGATTGACAAGACGACGATTAATGCCTCGTGGGAGACAGATGACGTGTATATGCGCGTATGGCTATCCTGTACTCTGATCGTGGAGATAGACAATGATATCCTAAATCAACATACTACCAAGGCGATGTGGGACACCCTCGCTGTCACCTACTCTCAGACGGGGAATGAGACGAAGATACTGCAATTCAAGCATGGAATCTTCACGGTCAAGCAGAATTAGACATCCTCTTTATACCTTATATACTATATACGTCTCTCAGAGGCATGTTTGAGAAGCTTACAGCTTCATGCCTCTGGCAGCATCTCCATAGCAACAGAACGCATACAGGAATGCCACCATGGTTGGAGTCTTCTTGGTAGGTCTTGATCCTGAGTATGATGCTGCAAAGTCATAATTACTTGTGGATGCTACCAAACCTCCCATGGAGGAAGCATACCGCAAACTCACTATTCGAAATATGGTTATCTAGCCTTTGCTCGTGTCGTTAAGCAGGTTGAGACACATGCTGCTACTATCATCGCTATTGTTCAGAGGTCAAGGAGTTTGTCTCCCATCTGGGGAAGATCAAACCTCCCACCTCTCGATCTACTACTGCTTTGTCAGGCTCATCTAGCATCATTGCCTCAGCATTTTCCAGTATTTCTAGTATTTCCTATGCCCTTACCATTTATCACAAGGGAGACATAATATAGTAAATAATGGATTCTGGTGCATCTCATCATTTGTAAGGGGATAGAGCTCAGTTTGCATCATATAGATCTATACCTCCAGACAAGTTAATTATCATTGCATCTACAAAATATGCTTCATGCACCTTAGCTCGGGAGATCAGACAACATACGTGTTCACCAAGGCCCTAGCCAGAGGACCATTCCAGATTTCTCCTCTATATAAGAGAACTTTATGGCCTCATGAATAAGCAACTCATTAATATCTTTTCACAATTTACATTGGTCTCAAATTGAAATCTATTTACATGGAACCTATGCCAACTATTTGCTCATGAAAAGCTACACAATATATCCAAGATTCATAATTTATCTAAATTTCCATAATTTAATAAGGTATTAATAAGTCTTAAATCAAGGTTTCCTTTAATAAATGATTTGTAATCCATGTAGTTCAGAATGGTCACTAATAGCATAAATGAAAAGGAATTAAAGTGATTTTCCAAAAAAAAATAAGCATGCATAAAAAAATTTTGAGCACTCATTTTCTACTTATGACATTGGTGATTTGTCCCTACAGTAGTATACTATACGGGACGATCATGTGCCTCCTCAGGAGGCTATTTAATGCCGTAGACGATGCAGATGACATTGATGTGCCCACTGCTTTCCAAAAGCGGAGGTGTACATGTAGAACATATTCTCTCGCTGCTTGAGTTTCTTTGGGGCATCTTTCATCGAATTTACGAAGGTTTGTCATATGTCTATCATCCGTGGAAATCCCACGAACAATTCAAGAGACTATACGAGACAGCCAGTGGCATCTTGCCATGAAGGAGGAGATGGACCCGTTACAGTCATGTGGCACATGGAGCTTTGTCGCCAATCCTACGGGGGCTTCTGTGTTGGCTGCAAAAGGATGCTTACAGTGAAACATCGTACAAATGGCAACGTTGATCCTACAAAGCTAGGCGTGTACCTCATGGGTTCACCCAGACTTATGGAGTAGACTATCGGAAAATGTTCTCTCGTGCGCATGTCATTCTATCCTTCGAATCATTAACTATGTTGCTATGGTAGAGGACTTGTCCTTGTCCTAGCTTGTTGTGAAGAATGCATTTCTATATGGTGATCTGCAGGAGTAAGTCTACACGCAGTTGAAGGGGAGTATCAGATGGTTTGTAGACTTCATAAAGATATCTATGACCTTGAGCAAAGTCCCAGGACATGGTTTCAGAAACTCTCGGACCTGATAAAGCAACATGGATTCATGAGATAGACAACAGATCAAAAGACTCAAAGATGTATCGTTGTTATACTGGTTTATGTCGATGATGTCATTATTATAGGAGATGATATGCATGGTTTTAATGTGGGTAAGGAGTTCCTTTGACAGTAGCTTGTCACCAAGGACCTTAGCGATTTATTATACATCCTAGGGCTTGAGCTCATCAAGAACCAGCAGGGTCTTATGATGACCTAGAGGAAGTGTGTTATAGATCTCCTCTCAGAGACAAGCATGGCAGATTGTAGACCTACCATTACTCCTTTGGATCCCAGCATCAAGCTATATGACGATGATATAGAGGAGATGGTCGACATAAGATATAGGAGGCTTGTTGGGAAGCTCCTCTATGTGACCATGATTCTGAGGAATCTAAAGCCCTCCCCGAGTATTGGATAACTTTTTAGAAGAGGGACATCCTTTGCCATCATTGCATGTGGAGATATGGACTATGCAGGATGCCCTAAGGACAGAAAAGTATCTCCAGCTATGCAGTGTTCATAGAGAGCTATTTGGTGTTATGGAAGAGCAAGAAGCGGATTCTGGTTGCCAGATCTAATGTAGAGTCGGAGTACATAGCCATGGAGACGTGTGGACAATTGCTCCATCTCTGAAGGGTCGAACTGAAAAGATCGTGGAGACAACCTCATCAGAGTCCAAGGTCGCTCGAAAATGGAGCCTGAAAAGTCTCCTTGTCGGAGAATTGGATCTCTCACATACTAGCTCAGAGTATGGGATATCTACTCTGGAGTCCCTATGAAACCACATGAAAACCCTAGCCCGCATGACATAGGGAATGGGATCTCTATGCTGGAGTCCCTATGGATCACATGAAAACTCTAAGACCAAAAAAACAAAGATGGGGGCCACATAAATGATGGCAAACATGTGCACAACAAGCTGAAGACTCGGAATCCGATCGTCAGGTCTGAAATCTAAACTATAGAGTCTAACATCTGGCTGGTCTGAAATATAAAGAATCTGATATCTGAATCTGATATGTAACTCTACATAATACTCCCCCTTTCTCCCATACTTGTCGGAAAATAATGGCATCTACAAAGTTGGGAGAAGAAAAGAAAATGGGGAAAATAAAAAACCACAAGTCGATAATATTTTTCCAGCTTTTCTTTTCATTTTTTAAAAATCATTTTTTCAAATAAATTGTTTGTTTTTATCTTGGCTTTTCTTTTCGCAAAAGTTCTCCCCGTGTACGGTTTTTCTTTTATACGCATCTTTTTTCCAAACAAATCTTTTTTAAAAGAAATTCTTTGCCTACTTGGGCCGAACTGTAGAAGGAGGCTCTTTTCGCCTCTTCTCCCTGGGCTAGGCTTATTGGGCCCAAACAAAAGAATATAATTTTTTTAAACACAACCCACTTGGGCTGACCTTATTTAGGGTTCCCATATGGGAACCCCTTTCTCAAAGGTTGTTCCCTCGATAAGGGCTCCTGCTTTATAGGGTGTCGCCATCCCTCGAAAGGGGGCTTCTTCATCGGAGTTGCGCTGCCTAGAGAAGATGCTTGTGCTAGAGGAGTAGCGGCATCGCTGCCTTGGAGGATGAGGGTAGAGATGCACCGTCGTTAATCGCATGGCGCTCGATTCAAGAGATGGAGCTGGGCGACGCCGTCTGTAGCCTGATATAGGCTCATCGTCTAAAGAAGGGGCTTTGTCTGGGCAGCGAAGGAGCGGTGCATTGGGGTTGATGCATCGCCATCTTCGCAATCTGGAGGGGCCTCTGCCTAGAGAGGAAGCATTGCAGGGGTGGCGATGGGTTGCGCCTGGAGATCTTGTGTGGAAAAAAGGAACACCGCCTAGGATGCGGCGATTGCCACCCTTTTTTAATTCCCATGCAGATCTGAATATTTTTTTACAAATTATGGCCGGAGTTACGATCAGAATCACGTGTCATCATCTTCATGACGATCATCAGAATATGCAGGTTTAGGGTTTCAAGAAAGAAACCCTATAACTTGATCTTGAACAACCAGGATCATGAACTTGAATCAAATAATAATAAATCTGCATAAATAGATCTTTCAAAAATCTACGATGATATAAAATTAGGGTTTCATAAGAAAAGCCCTAGAATTTGATCTTGAATCTCGAACATAAATAACGAATATAAAAAAATCCTCAAGAATCGAACCCGCTCCGATACCATGTTAGAAATATGAAATGAGAAAATGTAATCAGAGATAAAGAATAAACAAGGACGAGCATCGAGATTTTGTACACGGAACCCTACTCCATAAAGAGCGAGATGAAACCATGGGAGAACGCCTCAACGGGTTGATGTGTTTATTACACTTTCTCATCTGATACAGGAGGTCTGGGGCTTCTTATATAGCCTCCACAGACCCTCCAAGACCCACCATTAGTAGATGTGGGACTAAACATAAGTGGGTATGGTAACTGGACCCTGAAGGGATCCACTTACCCATCTACACAAGTGACGCATACTCCAACATAGTCCAACAATATCTAAATATATTAAAGGTTTACATATGTAAAATAATATCTTCTTGAGCAAGGTTTGAAAAAATAGAAAGGTGGATCGAGGTGTTTTCCTCGGAATCAAGTGAGGTGTAGCCTCAAGGGGGTTGAGGCGTAAGCCTTGGTTTATAGAGAGAAATATGCATAAAAGTATAATTATATATATAACAATATAATTATATGTTTTCTGACCAACCTATAATACTTGATATTGTAAAATATGATCAAATAATAAAGATAATGTGAAAACCCCGAAAACCGAACAGGGACTAGAAAGCAAAATCTAGCTAGATCTGAGATTAATTATAAATCTGCTTTTATTCCAATCTTCAAAAAATTTACTTGCATAGTCCATTATGTAGAGCTCGTCGATAGACGAGTCCAAGAACACAAAAATCCAACTTCGGGAGCCCGAGTTATGACTATTTTAGCTAGGAGGGGTTCAAGTCCTTTTCCGATCCGAACTGGATCCGAATCCAGGTCCAAACCAATAAAACCCTTCGTGCACCTCACCCAACACGCCCATGCCTTCCTTCCTTCAACCTCCAGCAGTTCCCGTCTCCATTCCTCTTCCCTCTCCTTCACCAAGGGCCGCCGGAGCACCTTGGATCGGCGATCCGAAGCCGTGCTCGTGTAGAGAAGGTACGATGTCCCCTCCTCTTGCTGCGATTTCCACACGATCTTTAAACCATGCACCATACCATCTAGAGCCATCCCCTATTTTTTTGGTAAAGGGGATTATGTACGGTTTTTTACCTCCTTGCTGCTTGGATTCGCACACACGCACATGCATAGATGCCGGGGTCGATTCACGATCACACTCGCATATCTCCTTTGTGATTTGGCATGAATGGAGGGGATTTTGTTCTTGATTTCATTGGGTTGATACTGCTGCTACCTAGACAATAAGATAATGAATGGTAGGGAAACCTTGTCGGAATAGAAGCATCATGGCGTTGATGCTAATTGATATTCTTTTGTTGTGGATTCATATCAAATCCAATGGGCATGTTCTGGTTCGTTGATGTGTGTGTCCTTTTGTTGGCTCCTTGTGCCTTGATCGGTGATTACCGTTGCCATATCAATTGAGGGTTAGAAGGGAGCTACAGTGTGCTTTGATTTGTGATAGGTGATTCTCATTTGCCAATAAATTTAGGGTGTCCAATCCTTGTTATGATGACTAGTACTTGATTTGCGACTGTCGGATCTAAACAGAATCATATCAGAAGCTTGGAGAAATAGTCAGACTTGCTTTTGCTGCTCATATGTGCTTTTATATGCACCTCTTACAAAATAGCCAGGAACCTCTTACGTTGGTTGGATTGCTGGTAAATTTCTTTTTGTTTGCTTGAACAATTATGCAAGGCATGTGAAATATATGGAACTCTGTAAGGATAACCAAGTTGTCTTACACTTGCCCTGCTATTTGCATCGATATGGGGATCTTAGAATTAACTACTCATATCAGGGAGTGAATCACTATATTTATGCCTTCCTCTTTTTCTTTAGTGCCATCGAAGGGCTTGCTCGTTTTATGCTGGATGTGGAAACTGGGTGTTAGTTCCAAGCTTGGGAATTTTCCTTGCGCATAGTCATGAGCTGAGTGGGAGAAAACCTCACACTTCCCAAGAAAAAAAAAGTTGGTTTCATGGAAACCAACCTTTTTTGAGTGTCTTGATAATCCCGCAGCAAATATCAATTCATGTCTCATCTAGATAAAAGTATTTTTCCTGAAGATAATTTTTTTTAAATATTTTTCCAAGCATATGATCAGTGTAGGAACCAATCAACCTGAAGGGAGTCTATTATTTTCAAAGAAGATCCACACCTCATCTTAGATACTCAAGTCAAACTTAGCAAGTGACGAGCTTCAACTCTTGAAGTAGACCTCTTTAGTGAGCTCTAAGTAATAGTGTTCAAAAGAAAAATATCCAAATTTTATTGCTCATTTCATGATGAATGGGTAGATGGAGTTAGATGCCGCCAAGGGAGGGGCATGCAACCTTGGGGCCTCGGGTAGAAGCATAGGTGACCGCGATCCCAACTGCTACTGTAGCTGCGATGGTTGGGGACATGTTGCTTGGCACACTGAGGTGCTAATCTGACGGTGTTGGCCTCGGCACTTGCGTGCTTTAGCCTGGTGCTCGAGCGCGGGCCAAGTAGTCATGGTTGGTCGGCTAGTGCCTTCGCTTGTCACTTAGAGTTAACACTTGTGTACGGGTCAATTTAGGCCACATTGGTCGGTATTCTGAGTGGGACTGCTAAGAGAGAAGTTCCGGAAAATGTGGTTAATGAAGTTGGAGATGGGACGTGAATCTCCTGTGCATAAGATTGGATTAGCGCGATGATTCTCAGGTTGGAATTTAATTTGTGAATCGGAAGTACAATTGTGTAGTGAGGCTAAGTGCACGTGTTGGGAACTTAGTTAGGATGCATTGTACCCCATCGCATGCCTATTGAGGCACCCCAACCCTAAGGTATTTTCTTTTACCTTAGAGTCATAGTGTGAGGTCTCATCCAGACCAAGACCACAGACTATTCACGAAGCTTGGTTACTTATATCCATATCTAATAACAATAATTAAAAAAATATAATTCTTGTGAGATAAGTTATCCAGTTCATTTCTCTTTGCACACATTTAAATTATGTGTTGCTTGTTATTGTATAGTTGTTTAAATCGTATTGAGCAACTTTGCTCATAACGTACCTACGTGTGGATCCGCAGGTTCGCAACAGTGACTAGTTGGAGGTACCATCCTTTTATGCAACTTCACGACACTTTTTGCAGCACAGTTGTTGGTAGTAGTTTTGCTATCCTTCTTCACTTGTAGAATTTTATTGAGAGACATGGCATGTATAATGTACGTGTGGACATCTTTATTATGCATACATGTATATATTTGTTGACATAGATGGAAGATGGAAAATGGAAAATGGAAATTTGAAATGCATGCAATGTGAGTATGTTTAATGAGAAGCAAAAGTTTCAAAATTCCAATGCATGTTGTTATTTTCTCCTTCTTTTGTGAATGTCAAATGTTCGAATGTGGAATGTATGTGAGTGGATTGGTTTGCCGAGTACCCGGATCTTAGGGGCGTCACAGAATGGTATCAGAGCTGTGGTACTCCATTCCATTCCAAACATATCATTCTTTATTTGTGTTCGAATACCGGATAGTGTGAAAGTCTTCTGACCAAACACAAGTCCACTGGAGAATAGCATATTTACATCCATGTCCATATGTCTCTCTTAAGTCAAGCAACACATCTGATGATGGGATCGAGTGTATCTCCACCTTGAGGGCACACCAATTTCTTAGTTTAGGGTTGTGTTGGCTACCTCGCCTATGTAGTAGACTCAACGGTACTTGACCATATGATAGATGATGTTAGAGTTGTGCGTGAGTTCCCTGATGTATTTCTAGACGAACTGCCTGGATCACCGCCAGTACGAGAGATAGAGTTTGAGATCACGCTATTGTCAGATACACAACTGATTTCTATCCCTCCATACAGGTTGGCACCAGCTGAGCTCAAGGTAGATTTGCAGAAGCTATTGGAGAAGGGATTCATCCGCCCCAGTACGTCACCATGGGGACCCCAGTCCTCTTCGTGAGGAAGAAGGATGGATCCCTAAGGCTATGCTATGCATTGACTATAGGCAGTTGAACAACAGAACGGTCAAGAACCATTACCCATTTCCCAGGATAGATGATCTATTTGACCAGTTGCAGGGAGCAGCAGTGTTCTCTAAGATTGATCTACGGTCGGGATATCATCAGTTGAGGATCAAGGAAGCTGATGTAATGAAGTATGCATTCCGCACTAGATATGGCCACTATGAGTTCTTGATGATTCCTTGTGGACTCACGAATGCACCTGCCACATTCATGGATTTAATGAACCGAGTTTTCCTTCTGTATGTGGAAACGTTCGTGATCATATTCATTGATGATGTTCTAGTCTACTCCCATGATGAATAGGAGCACGAGTCCATCTTTGCACCGTGCTAGAGACACCTCAAGAGCTTATATGCCAAGTATAGCAAGTGCGAGTTTTGACTATCTCTGAGGATGGCATTTCTTTGGCCATTGTGATTACAAGGGGGGCGGGGGTGTCAGTTGACTTTGCCAAGAAGAGGCAGTGGTGTCTTGGGAGCGGCCCAAGACGGGTATAAAGATCCGCAGTTTCCTTGACCTCGTCGAGTACTATAAGAGATTTGTTAGAGGGTTCTCCCAGTTTGCCAACCCGTCACCCGGCTGACGTAGAAGGAGATGCCATTTGTCTAGAGTGACAAATGTAAGTTGAGCTTCCGTAAGCTCAAGGAGCGGTTATCTTCTGCACCTATCCTCACCCTTCCTTCTGGTACGCTAGACTTTACTGTGTAAACATATGCTTCCATGGAGGGCTTGGGTGCAATGTTGATGCAATGTGGGCATGTTGTGACATACCCGTCACGACAGCTGAAGAACCATGAACGCAACTACCCTCACTCATAACTTGGAGTTGGCAGCCATAGTCTTTGCATTAAAGATATGGCGTCATTATTTGTATGGCGGGACATTGAGATCTTCACAAGCCTTATGAGCCTTAAATTCATTTTTTTTATAAGATGGAATTGAATATGAGGGCAAAGGTGGTGGATGGAACTACAGAAAGATTATGATTGTACCATCTCCTCCCATCATGGTAAGGGGAATGTGGTAGCATGCACCTTGAGTAGATGACCATATATTGAAGGTTCGACAACATGGTTGCAGACTTGGGATGTACTCACTACGCTTTGTGAGTGGCATTGATTTGAGACTATATCTGATGTAGTGACTATGCCAACAAAGTATAGTAGCTTATGGGACAAGATCGTCCAAGGGTAACATATATATGGGAGGATCCAGAACTTGTACTATAGATGTTTGAAGGATAAATTCGACGGGTTTCGAGTCCGTGGACCCATTGTATGGAATGGAGACCGTGTGTGTGTTTCGGATGATGAGGTGTTGAGGAGAGATATCTTAGATGAGGCGCATAGTGCAAGACCTTCAATACACCCCTAGGAGGCGCTAAGATATACATGGACCTCCGCCAACACCTTTGGTGGGAGAGCATGATGAAGGACATAACCGAGATGCTAGCTGATGCCTTACTTGTCAAATGGTGAAGGTAGAGCACCATAGACCCCCTTGCTTCCCAGTGTGGAAATGGGAGAGCATTTTCATGGATTTTGTCACATCATTGCCGTGCACCCCTGAAGGGCAAGATGCGATATGGGTCATCGTTGATCGGTCGATCAAGTCTACCCATTTTATTTCGGTCAACATGACAAATATACCAGTACAGTTAGCCAAGTTATACGTTCAACACATCATTCAGTTGCATGGGATACCCAAGGAAGTAGTGTCAGATAGAGTTTCTTGTTTCACATCACACTACTGGGGAGAATTTATGAGCCTTGAGACCAAACTACGCATGAGTTCAGCATACCATCCACAGACAGATAGGCAGTCCTAGAGGACCATTCACACCTTGGAGAACTTGTTGTGGGCTTGTGCGGTTGAGTAGAAGGGATCCTGGAGGGATCACCTTCTGCTAGTTGAGTTCACGTACAATAATAGCTACCGCACCCAATATAGGCATGCCACCATTTGAGGCATTTGTACGGGAGGCGGTGCACCATTCCTTTGTGTTGGCAGCAGGTGGATGACAACACCATATTCACTTCGCAGTTCATTGAGGAGACCTTCAGGGTGGTAGAGTCTGCTATGAGGAAATTGCTGACCGCAAAGAACCGTCAGAAGAGTTACACCGACCAGCAGCGTAAAGACATTGAGTTTCAGGTCGGGGACTTCATGTTCTTACGTGTCTCCCCAATGAGGAGCGTACAATGTTTCGGTGCAAAGGGAAGCTAGCACCGCATTTGTGGGACCATTCGAGATTTTGGTCCGTGTTGGGAAAGTGGCCTACAGGGTGGCCCTTCCCCACACCTGAGGGCGCCCAATGATGTATTTTACGTTTCGAATCTGCGAAAGTACATCCGAAATCCCCGACACATGATCAGACGAGGACATGATTGTGGATCCAAACTTCTCCTTCCCAGAAAGAGCCTACGTACATATTAGATCACACGGTCAAGAGGCTGGGGCGAAAGGAGATCCAATTAGTAAAAGTCCCATGGAGAAGTCAAGACATCGAGGAAGCAACGTGGAACCGGAGGCGGGCATTAGGGAGAAATACCTCAATTGTTCTCAGGTATGCAATCGAAACTGTAGTCAGGTTTCCTTTTAAGATTTTATGGATTGTGCTCTCTTTGAGATTTTTATGGGTCATTTCTCTATAAGATCGGGATTCGTGGGCTTCGAGTGTTAAAATTGAATAGGATCATCTTAAGTCCGGGGACGAGACTTCCTTTGAGATTTTTATGATGTGAAAACCCCGAAAACCGAACAGGGACTAGAAAGCAAAATCTTAGCTAGATCTGGGATTAATTATAAATCTGCTTTTATTCCAATCTTCAAAAAATTTATTTGCATAGTCCATTATGTAGAGCTCGTCGATAGCTTTCCAACAAGTCCAAGAACACAAATATCCGACTTCGAAAGCCCGAGTTTGACTATTTTTTGCTAGGAGGGGTTCAAGTCCTTTTCGGATTCCGAACTGGATCTGAATCCGGGTCAAACCAATAAAACCCTTCGTGCACCTCGCCCAAAACGCCCATGCCTTCCTTCCTTCAACCTCCAGCAGTTCCCGTCCCATTCCCTTTCCCTCTCCTTCACCAAGGGCCGCCGGAGCACCTTGGATCGGCGATCTGAAGCCGTGCTCGTGTAGAGAAGGAACGATATCCCCTCCTCTTGCTGTGATTTCCACACGATCCTTTAAACCATGCACCATACCATCTAGAGCCATCCCCTATTTTTTGGTAAAGGGGATTATGTACGGTTTTTGACCTCCTTGCTGCTTGGATTCGTACCACACGCACATGCATAGATGCCGGGGTCGATTCACGATCACACTCGCATATCTCCTTTGTGATTTGGCATGAATGGAGGGGATTTTGTTCTTGATTTCATTGGGTTGATACTGCTGCTACCTAGACAATAAGATAATGAATGGTAGGGAAACCTTGTCGGAATGGAAGCATCATGGCGTTGATGCTAATTGATATTCTATTGTTGTGGATTCATATCAAATCCAATGGGCATGTTCTTGTTCGTTGATGTGTGTGTCCTTTTGTTGGCTCCTTGTGCCTTGATCGGTGATTACCGTTGCCATATCAATTGAGGGTTAGAAGGGAGCTACAGTGTGCTTTGATTTGTGATAGGTGATTCTCATTTGCCAATAAATTTAGGGCGTCTGATCGTTGTTATGATGACTAGTACTTGATTTGCGACTGTCGGATCTAAACAGAATCATATCAGAAGCTTGGAGAAATAGTCAGACTTGCTTTTGCTGCTCATATGTGCTTTTATATGCACCTCTTACAAAATAGCCAGGAACCTCTTACGTTGGTTGGATTGCTGGTAAATTTCTTTTTGTTTGCTTGAACAATTATGCAAGGCATGTGAAATATATGGAACTCTTTAAGGATAACCAAGTTGTCTTACACTTGCCCTGCTATTTGCATCGATATGGGGATCTTAGAATTAACTACTCATATCAGGGAGTGAATCACTATATTTATGCCTTACTCTTTTTCTTTAGTGTCATCGAAGGGCTTGCTCGTTTTATGCTGGATGTGGAAACTGGGTGTTAGTTCCAAGCTTGGGAATTTTCCTTGCGCATAGTCATGAGCTGAGTGGGAGAAAACCTCACACTTCCGAAGAAAAAAAAAGTTGGTTTCATGGAAACCAACCTTTTTTGAGTGTCTTGATAATCCCGCAGCAAATATCAATTCATGTCTCATCTAGATGAAAGTATTTTTCCTGAAGATAATTTTTTTAAAATATTTTTCCAAGCATATGATCAGTGTAGGAACCAATCCACCTGAAGGGAGTCTATTATTTTCAAAGAAGATCCACACCTCATCTTAGATACTCAAGTCAAACTTAGCAAGTGACGAGATTCAACTCTTGAAGTAGACCTCTTTAGTGAGCTCTAAGTAATAGTGTTCAAAAGAAAAATATCCAAATTTTATTGCTCATTTCATGATGAATGGGTAGATGGAGTTAGATGCCGCCAAGGGAGGGGCATGCAACCTTGGGGCCCCGGGTAGAAGCATAGGTGACCGCAATCCCAACTGCTACTGTAGCTGCGATGGTTGGGGGACATGTTGCTTGGCACACTGAGGTGCTAATCTGACGGTGTTGGCCTCGGCACTTGCGTGCTTTAGCCTGGTGCTCGAGCGCGGGCCAAGTAGTCATGGTTGGTCGGCTAGTGCTTCGCTTGTCACTTAGAGTTAACACTTGTGTACGGGTCAATGTAGGCTACATTGGTCGGTATTCTGAGTGGGAGTGCTAAGAGAAAAGTTCCGGAAAATGTGGTTAATGAAGTTGGAGATGGGACGTGAATCTCCTGCGCATAAGGAAGATTGGATTAGTGCGATGATTCTCGGGTTGGAATTTAATTTGTGAATCGGAAGTACAATTGTGTAGTGAGGCTAAGTGCACGTGTTGGGAACTTAGTTAGGATGCATTGTACACCATCGCATGCCTATTGAGGCACCCCAACCCTATGGTATTTTCTTTTACCTTAGAGTCATAGTGTGAGGTCTCATCCAGACCAAGACCACAGACTATCCATGAAGCATGGTTCCTCATATCCATATCTAATAACAATAATTAAAAAAATATAATTCTTGTGAGATTAGTTATCCAGTTCATTTCTCTTTTGCACACATTTAAATTATATGTTGCTTGTTATTGTATAGTTGTTTAAATCGTATTGAGCAACTTTGCTCATAACGTACCTAAGTGTAGATCCGCAGGTTCGCAACAGTGACTAGTTGGGGGGTACCATCCTTTTATGCAACTTCACGACACTTTTTGCAGCACAGTTGTTGGTAGTAGTTTTGCTATCCTTCTTCACTTGTAGAATTTTATTGAGAGACATGGCATGTATAATGTACGTGTGGACATCTTTATTATGCATACATGTATATATTTGTTGACATAGATGGAAGATGGAAAATGGAAAATGGAAATTTGAAATGTATGCAATGTGAGTATGTTTAATGAAGATGCAAAAGTTTCTAAATTCCAATGCATGTTGTTATTTTCTCCTTCTTTTGTGAATGTCAAATGTTCGAATGTGGAATGTATGTGAGTGGATTGGTTTGCCGAGTACCCGGATCTTAGGGGCGTCACAGAATGGTATCAGAGCTGTGGTACTCCATTCCATTCCAAACATATCATTCTTTATTTGTGTTCGAATACCGAATAGTGTGAAAGTCTTCTGACCAAACACGAGTCCACCGGAGAATAGCATATTTACATCCATGTCCATATGTCTCTCTTAAGTCAAGCAACACATCTGATGATGGGATCGAGTGTATCTCCACCTTGAGGGCACACCAATTTCTTAGTTTAGGGTTGTGTTGGCTACCTCGCCTATGTAGTAGACTCAACGGTACTTGACCATATGATAGATGATGTTAGAGTTGTGCGTGAGTTCCCCGATGTATTTCTAGACGAACTGCCTGGATCACCGCCAGTACGAGAGATAGAGTTTGAGATCACGCTATTGCCAGATACACAACTGATTTCTATCCCTCTATATACAGGTTGGCACCAGCAGAGCTCAAGGTACATTTGCAGGAGCTATTGGAGAAGGGATTCATCCGCCCCAGTACGTCACCATGGGGACCCTAGTCCTCTTCGTGAGGAAGAAGGATGGATCCCTAAGGCTATGCTATGCATTGACTATAGGCAGTTGAACAATAGAACGGTCAAGAACCGTTACCCATTTCCCAGGATAGATGGTCTATTTGACCAATTGCAGGGAGCAGCAGTGTTCTCTAAGATTGATCTACGGTCGTGATATCATCAGTTGAGGATCAAGGAAGCTGATGTAATGAAGTATGCATTCCGCACTAGATATGGCCACTATGAGTTCTTGATGATTCCATGTGGACTCACGAATGCACCTGCCACATTCATGGATTTAATGAACCGAGTTTTCCTTCTGTATGTGGAAACGTTCGTGATCATATTCATTGATGATGTTCTAGTCTACTCCCATGATGAATAGGAGCACGAGTCCCATCTTTGCACCGTGCTAGAGACACCTCAAGAGCACCATTACTTATATGCCAAGTATAGCAAGTGCGGGTTTTGACTTTCTGAGGTGGCATTTCTTGGCCATGTGATTACAGGGGCGGGGGTGTCAGTTGACTTTGCCAAGAAGAGACAGTGGTGTCTTGGGAGCGGCCCAAGACGGTTATAAAGATCCGCAGTTTCCTTGACCTCGTCGAGTACTATAGGAGATTTGTTAGAGGGTTCTCCCAGTTTGCCAACCCGTCACCCGGCTGACGTAGAAGGAGATGCCATTTGTCTAGAGTGACAAATGTAAGTTGAGCTTCCGTACGCTCAAGGAGCGGTTATCTTCTGCACCTATCCTCACCCTTCCTTCTGGTACGCTGGACTTTACTGTGTAAACATATGCTTCCATGGAGGGCTTGGGTGCAAATGCAATGTGGGCATGTTGTGACATACCCGTCACGACAGCTGAAGAACCATGAACGCAACTACCCTCACTCATAACTTGGAGTTGGCAGCCATAGTCTTTGCATTAAAGATATGGCGTCATTATTTGTATGGCGTGACATTGAGATCTTCACAAGCCTTATGAGCCTTAAATTCATTTTTTTATAAGATGGAATTGAATATGAGGCAATGGCGGTGGATGGAACTACAAAAAGATTATGATTCTACCATCTCCTACCATCATGGTAAGGGGAATGTGGTAGCATGCACCTTGAGTAGATGACCATATACTGAAGGTTCGACAACATGGTTGCAGACTTGGGATGTACTCACTACGCTTTTTGAGTGGCATTGATTTGAGACTATATCTGATGTAGTGACTATGCCAACAAAGTATAGTAGCTTATGGGACAAGATCGTCCAAGGGTAACATATATATGGGAGGATCCAGAACTTGTACTATAGATGTTTGAAGGATAAATTCGACGGGTTTCGAGTCCGTGGACCATTGTATGGAATGGAGACCGTGTGTGTGTTTCGGATGATGAGGTGTTGAGGAGAGATATCTTGGATGAGGCGCATAGTGCAAGACTTTCTATACAGCCCTAGGAGGCGCTAAGATATACATGGACCTCCGCTAACACCTTTGGTGGGAGAGCATGATGAAGGACATAACCGAGATGCTAGCTGATGCCTTACTTGTCAAATGGTGAAGGCAGAGCACCATAGACCCCCTTGCTTCCCAGTGTGGAAATGGGAGAGCATTTTCATTGATTTTGTCACATCATTGCCGTGCACCCTTGAAGGGCATGATGTAATATGGGTCATCGTTGATCGGTCGATCAAGTCTACCCATTTTATTTCGGTCAACATGACAAATATACCAGTACAGTTAGCCAAGTTATACGTTCAACACATCATTCGGTTGCATGGGATACCCAAGGAAGTAGTGTCAGATAGAGTTTCTTGTTTCACATCACACTACTGGGGAGAATTTATGAGAGCCTTGAGGACCAAACTACGCATGAGTTCAGCATACCATCCACAGACAGATAGGCAGTCCTAGAGGACCATTCACACCTTGGAGAACTTGTTGTGGGCTTGTGCGGTTGAGTAGAAGGGATCCTGGAGGGATCACCTTCCGCTAGTTGAGTTCACGTACAATAATAGCTACCGCACCAATATAGGCATGCCACCATTTGAGGCATTTGTACGGGAGGCGGTGCACCATTCCTTTGTGTTGGCAGCAGGTGGATGACAACACCATATTCACTTCGCAGATCATTGAGGAGACCTTCAGGGTGGTAGAGTCTACTATGAGGATATTGCTGACCGCAAAGAACCGTCAGAAGAGTTACACTGACCAGCAGCGTAAAGACATTGAGTTTCAGGTCGGGGACTTCATGTTCTTACGTGTCTCCCCAATGAGGAGCGTACAATGTTTCGGTGCAAAGGGAAAGCTAGCACCGCATTTGTGGGACCATTCGAGATTTTGGTCCGTGTGGGGGAAAGTGGCCTACAAGGTGGCCCTTCCCCCACACCTTGAGGGCGCCCATGACGTATTTTACGTTTCGAATCTGCGAAAGTACATCCGAGATCTCCGACACGTGATCAGCTACGAGGACATGACTGTGGATCCAAACTTCTCCTTCCCAGAAGAGCCTACGCACATATTATATCACACGGTCAAGAGGCTGGGGCGAAAGGAGATCCAATTAGTAAAAGTCCCATGGAGAAGTCAAGACATCGAGGAAGCAACGTGGGAACCGGAGGCGGGCATGAGGGAGAAATACCCTCAATTGTCCTCAGGTATGCAATCGAAACTGTAGTCAGGTTTCCTTTAAGATTTTTATGGATTGTGCTCTCTTTGAGATTTTTATGGGTCATTTCTCTATAAGATCGGGATTCCGTGGGCTTCGAGTGTTAAAATCGAATAGGATCATCTTAAGTCTCGGGGACGAGACTTCCTTTGAGATTTAATGATGTGAAAACCCCGAAAACCGAACAGGGACTAGAAAGTAAAATCTAGCTAGATCTGGGATTAATTATAAATCTGCTTTTATTCCAATCTTTAAAAAATTTATTTGCATAGTCCATTATGTAGAGCTCGTCGATAGCTTTCCAACGAGTCCAAGAACACAAAAATCTGACGTAGGGAGCCCGAGTTATGACTATTTTAGCTAGGAGGGGTTCAAGTCCTTTTCGGGTCCGAACTGGATCCGAATCCGGGTCCAAACCAATAAAACCCTTCGTGCACCTCGCCCAAAACGCCCATGCCTTCCTTCCTTCAACCTCCAGCAGTTCCCGTCTCCATTCCTCTTCCCTCTCCTTCACCAAGGGCCGCCGGAGCACCTTGGATCGGCGATCCGAAGCCGTGCTCGTGTAGAGAAGGTACGATGTCCCCTCCTCTTGCTGCGATTTCCACACGATCTTTAAACCATGCACATACCATCTAGAGCCATCCCCTATTTTTTGGTAAAGGGGATTATGTACGGTTTTTCACCTCCTTGCTGCTTGGATTCGCACACACGCACATGCATAGATGCCGGGGTCGATTCACGATCACACTCGCATATCTCCTTTGTGATTTGGCATGAATGGAGGGGATTTTGTTCTTGATTTCATTGGGTTGATACTGCTGCTACCTAGACAATAAGATAATGAATGGTAGGGAAACCTTGTCGGAACAGAGGCGTTGATGCTAATTGATATTCTTTTCTTGTGGATTCATATCAAATCCAATGGGCATGTTCTGGTTCGTTGATGTGTGTGTCTTTTTGTTGGCTCCTTGTGCCTTGATCGGTGATTACCGTTGCCATATCAATTGAGGGTTAGAAGGGAGCTACAGTGTGCTTTGATTTGTGATAGGTGATTCTCATTTGCCAATAAATTTAGGGCGTCCGATCCTTGTTATGATGACTAGTACTTGATTTGCGACTGTCGGATCTAAACAGAATCATATCAGAAGCTTGGAGAAATAGTCAGACTTGCTTTTGCTGCTCATATGTGCTTTTATATGCACCTCTTACAAAATAGCCAGGAACCTCTTACGTTGGTTGGATTGCTGGTAAATTTCTTTTTGTTTGCTTGAACAATTATGCAAGGCATGTGAAATATATGGAACTCTTTAAGGATAACCAAGTTGTCTTACACTTGCCCTGCTATTTGCATCGATATGGGGATCTTAGAATTAACTACTCATATCAGGGAGTGAATCACTATATTTATGCCTTACTCTTTTTCTTTAGTGCCATCGAAGGGCTTGCTCGTTTTATGCTGGATGTGGAAACTGGGTGTTAGTTCCAAGCTTGGGAATTTTCCTTGCGCATAGTCATGAGCTGAGTGGGAGAAAACCTCACACTTCCGAAGAAAAAAAAAGTTGGTTTCATGGAAACCAACCTTTTTTGAGTGTCTTGATAATCCCGCAGCAAATATCAATTCATGTCTCATCTAGATGAAAGTATTTTTCCTGAAGATAATTTTTTTAAAATATTTTTCCAAGCATATGATCAGTGTAGGAACCAATCCACCTGAAGGGAGTCTATTATTTTCAAAGAAGATCCACATCTCATCTTAGATACTCAAGTCAAACTTAGCAAGTGACGAGCTTCAACTCTTGAAGTAGACCTCTTTAGTGAGCTCTAAGTAATAGTGTTCAAAAGAAAAATATCCAAATTTTATTGCTCATTTCATGATGAATGGGTAGATGGAGTTAGATGCCGCCAAGGGAGGGGCATGCAACCTTGGGGCCCCGGGTAGAAGCATAGGTGACCGCGATCCCAACTGCTACTGTAGCTGCGATGGTTGGGGGACATGTTGCTTGGCACACTGAGGTGCTAATCTGACGGTGTTGGCCTCGGCACTTGCGTGCTTTAGCCTGGTGCTCGAGCGCGGGCCAAGTAGTCATGGTTGGTCGGCTAGTGCTTCGCTTGTCACTTATAGTTAACACTTGTGTACGGGTCAATGTAGGCCACATTGGTCGGTATTCTGAGTGGGAGTGCTAAGAGAGAAGTTCCGGAAAATGTGGTTAATGAAGTTGGAGATGGGACGTGAATCTCCTGTGCATAAGGAAGATTGGATTAGCGCGATGATTCTCGGGTTGGAATTTAATTTGTGAATCGGAAGTACAATTGTGTAGTGAGGCTAAGTGAACGTGTTGGGAACTTAGTTAGGATGCATTGTACCCCATCGCATGCCTATTGAGGCACCCCAACCCTAAGGTATTTTCTTTTACCTTAGAGTCATAGTGTGAGGTCTCATCCAGACCAAGACCACAGACTATCCACGAAGCTTGGTTACTCATATCCATATCTAATAACAATAATTAAAAAAATATAATTCTTGTGAGATCAGTTATCCAGTTCATTTCTCTTTTGCACACATTTAAATTATATGTTGCTTGTTATTGTATAGTTGTTTAAATCGTATTGAGCAACTTTGCTCATAACGTACCTACGTGTGGATCCGCAGGTTCGCAACAGTGACTAGTTGGAGGTACCATCCTTTTATGCAACTTCACGACACTTTTTGCAGCACAGTTGTTGGTAGTAGTTTTGCTATCCTTCTTCACTTGTAGAATTTTATTGAGAGACATGGCATGTATAATGTACGTGTGGACATCTTTATTATGCATACATGTATATATTTGTTGACATAGATGGAAGATGGAAAATGGAAAATGGAAATTTGAAATGTATGCAATGTGAGTATGTTTAATGAGAAGCAAAAGTTTCTAAATTCCAATGCATGTTGTTATTTTCTCCTTCTTTTGTGAATGTCAAATGTTCGAATGTGGAATGTATGTGAGTGGATTGGTTTGCCGAGTACCCGGATCTTAGGGGCGTCACAGATAAGAACACAAAAAGAGATGATAGAATAACTTAATATCCCTTTCCACACATTCTCATTAATTCAGTGAGGAATTCGTTGTCTATAAATGTTACGAAAGAATTAAACAATACATATATGTTTTTGCAATATTGTTGCAATTAAAAGTACGATAAAATACATGTCGAAGAAATTTATGTTATGTCAAACATGCAATATATTGCAGCATGAGAAATCGTGAATCCTATCCATTTCGTTTCGCTTGATACATTGCAAAGCTCATTAAGTTTATAAGTATTGTTGGATTTGATATATATGAAATCATTCGTTAAGAGTGCAATGGTAAGAGTTTACCAAAATAGTTGGGACACAATTAATTGTAAATAAGAAGTTACGGACACGAAACAAACATCAAATTTAGGCATTCATTGTGTATAATCATTATCCTAGACAAGAAGAACATTTGTATGGTTCTTAAACTACCCAGTAAACCACATCGAAAAAATGTTTTAAAAAAGCTGACAGAACGTCTCGATCTCCTCAAGGCGTTCCACCTTAGTGGATTGGACCGAGGTACACGCCTCGAGGCTAAATGAGACCGCCTCACCTTGAGGTGTAAGCCTCGGCCGTGTCGACGGTAAATCATAATGTTGAAAATTTTGTACTCACTTTCCAATATTTAAAAAAGAGGCCATTAATTGGTAACTAAGTCAGACCCTTTTTTAACTTACCCAAATATATATCTTATACCATTTAAAATTTTGTTATAAAAGTAAGTTTATTATTTATTTTTGTAAAAGTTTATTTTATTTGTCGCTTATTTAATTTTGGTTTAATTAACTACTAATTTCAACTTTATAAAAATATGTATATCGAATTTAAGTGTTGGGAGTAATTTGCTATATGTAAGATAATATGTATCTGATTGTAAAATGCTCGTATCCAAAATGTGATTATAGGTTTTGTATTTTTTGTCTATATTTAATGATATGGATTGCGATTTTCAATATCCACAAGAAATTTATTTCTGTATCAATGTCCATACTTTAAAAGAATAAGGATATGGTAACGCTTATATTCGTATCGGTATCCGTCAATTTGTATCTCTAATTGGGGATCCTCCCTTCCGCCACCAATCATGCAAATTCCAATAAGTCGGCCACCAGTGATTCAACTTCAATAATAAGAGAACTTCGATCACTATCAACTCTTGCAAGTCGTCAATGCTTTGGGACATCCTAATAAAAGGTCGCGGAGATATTGGTGATGCGCACAACTCCTCTAATCAATCGTCAACAAGGTAGGCAATCCATGATGTGACATCAGATTCAACAGTACTTCCAAGACCACAAAAACCTCTCTAGAAACCCATGGAGAAAACCCAGTAGGTTCACCCACCACCACTCTTTCCCTAAGTGGTCGAATGAATCCCTTTCGATGACCTCTAATCATGGGAGAAAAGAGGTACATGAAGCAAACGACATCACTAAACCACAAGGCCTTCAAAACCTTATTTCTAATGTGTACGCATCACCATGTGCACAAAGCCTCTATCACCAAGTGTAGTATTGCACCTAGGAGGTGCCCAATCTTGTGAAGATGACTCTAAGCCAAGACAAAGGAAGATGTCAATAAAGAATGTCTCCTTTTAATGTTCTACCACGGCCAAAGATGATACACGCAAGAATCAAACCATCATGTAGATTCAATTCAAAGATATCACCCACTAAAAACCTACAACCTCTGTCAAAGCAACTTTTCGATCGTTCTCCGGCCTCGACACACAAGATGGTTGGCCAAACTCCCGATGTGCCTTTAAGGACTATATAGTTGAACATAAATCACCTATTTCTAAAACAAGGACAAAAGATAGTTGCCAAAGACCAAATATCATCCCTTATTTTCTTGTTCTACAGAAACTTGGACTGTTTGGCAAGAAAGATTATCTGGATCAGTGTTCAAGTTAGAAATCATATATACCATATTCAGCAACATTGCATTCCCAAAATGAACTGCACGCCTGAAGTGAAGTTATATACACCTAGTGCGTGTAAATAATTCGTATAAGAACTATATGTACTCTACCTGATCAAACCTTCAATTGGATCCTTTTAGCAATAAATCCCACCACATCTATAATACTACTAATAGTGGGTTTCTTCCCCACCTGTGCCACGTGTCACTCCCCTCCCCATCCCCCTTACACCCCCGCACCCGATCTCTCTCTCTCCAATAACTCGTTCTCTCTCTTCCCCTCTTATCTCTCCCACTTTCTCTCTATCCTCTTACTCTCTCTCATTCCATTCTCTCTTTCTCCCTTTCTTCTCTCCATCCCTCTCTCTATACTTCTCTCCTTCTCTCTCTTCGTATTGTTCACACCCCACTAACTCTCTCTCTCTCCTCATATTCTCTCTCCATCCCACTCTCTCTCTCTCCAACCTCGATTTCTCTCCCTCTCTCTTCATATTCTCTCCCCCACACTCACTCTCTCTTCATATTCTCTCTCCCTCCCTTTCTCTCTCCATGAATTTCACATTTTGCCTCTAACTTCCTCCTCCTAAATTTAAAAATATATTAATATTGATTAAATAAAAGTAGACTCATGTATATCTATATCATTTACAAAATTTGAAGTATATATTATAAAAAAATTTAAAACTATTATTCTCCTTTTAAATTTACTACTTCGAGAAAAATAATTGTAATTTTTTGAAACTACTCTTGACATCATTGTCAACATCATGTATATTAACTTCTCCCTCATAGATTTTAAATAGGATCATTACTAAAGGATACCCAAAACCCATCCTTAATTAATTTATATACAAGCGATCAAGGATGCAAAAAACGGCTTAAACGGCCGTTTAAACGCATGCGGTCACCAACCGAACCGACTAACAAAAGTCGGTTCATATGCGGTCTGACCGATTAAGCGATATCAAACGGCCGTTTAAGCGGCTGTTTAATTCACTTATTGGAAAAATTGGATTCGTAACCCTAGACAGCCCCCGCGCCAGAACCCCGACCCCCATTCGTAAACCCTCGACTCCCGACCCTGGCCTCTTGCGAAATTCTCCGCCTCCATAGCCCTCTCGCCGTCTCGTGAAACCCTCTGCCTCCTGCCGTTTGGAGCTCCGCCGCCTCCTACCGTTTGGAGCTCCTCCTCTTGCCGCGTGCACAGCCCCGCCACTTCTTGCGGTTTGGAGCTTCGTGCGCACAGCCCTGCCGCCAAGCGCACAGGCACAACCTCGCCTTCTCGCTATTTGAAGCCCCGCACGTTGGAGCACCGTGTTCTTGAGGCCGGTACCTTCGCTGCTTTGAAACTCGTTGCCTTGGAGCCCCTTGCTCTGTTGTAGCTCTTGTCTTGCTACTGTCAGGAGGTTTGACCTTTTCATTCTAAATATTGCTATTTTATTCCAACGCAAATGCATCTTGTACAGCAATAGATTTTCGCAAATGCATTTTGTACAGCACTAGATTTTCGTATGCTCGTGATCTAAATATTGCCATTTCATTCTAAATATTGTTATTTTGTAAATGATTTGTAATTTTTCCTCCACTAAAATATAATAGCACATCTTATTTGTGATTTCTCATTCATTAGCATCTTATTAGTACTCATTGAATAACATTATTTGTGATTTCTTCAAATGCATTGAGATTTGTCATTAAGTGGTTTCTTTATTCTTATAATGTTATTTGTGTTGATATGTAATTTATAACATTGGTGAATAGGTGTAGTCCCTGAGTAATAGATGGACACTTTGTCTTCTGATCCTGTCACAAGTAGTGGAATGAGGACGGATGCCATGCGTTTTGTTCCACAAGGATCTACAGATCCAGGATGGAAGTTTGGTTATATGCTTACAAAGGATGATCAGAATACAATTGTTTGTAAACTTTGCAGCAAAACCATCAAAAGTGGAATTTACAGACTCAAGCAACATTTGGCTCATATTCGTGGACAAGTCTCTTCTTGTCCCAAGGTTGATGAAGAGATCAAGAAAGAAATGAAAGAATATTTGGGTGGAATTTTAAAGAGAAAAGCTAAAAAGATGAAGGAAATCGATGATCTGAGGAATGATGTCCATATCATGGGAGGTGATGTACCAACAATGGGCTCAGCAAAAGAGCCTCACATGCTTCAGTCAATGAATGAGACAGTTGCTCAACGACAAACAACAATCAAGGATGCATTTGTAAAGATCAAAGGGAAAAGGCCATAGCATATGTATGTTGTTGGGCTTACAAAGCAAACATTCCATTCAATGTATTTCAAATGAAAGATTGCCATAAAGCATTTGAAGCAATTGGGCAATATGGCCCAGGACTCAAACCTCCAACTCGTTATGAGATGTCCGTTCCTCAATTGAACAAGGCGGTTAAGGATGTCAATGATGCCTTAGCACCACATAGAGAAATGTAGATAAGTATGGGATGCTCTATCATGACTGATTCATGGACTGATATCCGTGGTAGAAGTATTATGAACTTGTGCGTGAATTGTTCACTAGGTACAAGTTTTTTGAGATCTGTAGACTCTTCTGATGAGCCACACACCGTTGAATACATTTTCAACTTGGTAGATGAATGCATCCAACAGGTTTTGAATTGAAAATGTTGTCCAAGTTGTTACAAATAATGCATCTGCAAATATGGCTGCAGGGAGGATAATGGGGGAAAAGTATCCCAAAATTTTTTGGAGCTCATGTGCTGCCCATTGTCTTGATTTGGGGTTAGAGGAGATGGGGAAAGAATCAAAGGTGAAAAGTGCCATCTCTAAGGCAAGAACGCTTACGGTCTTCATTTATAACAACACGAAGACTTTAAGCATGATACGTAAATTTACACAAAAAAAAGACATCGTCAGGCCTGGGCAAACTAGATTTGCTGCCGCATTTCTTACATTACAGAGTGTTCTAGAGAAGAAAGATAAGTTGAGGCTCATTATCATGTTCAAATCAGATGAGTGGAGAGATTGTAGATGGTTGAAAACTAGGAAAGGAGAGGCGGCAACATCCATTGTCTTGAGTCCCACATTTTGGAATCAAGTTACTCTAGTATTGAGGGTTTTTTCTCCATTGGTTCATCTTCTACGTGTTGTTGATTCTGAGGTGAAACCATCTATGGGATTTGTGTACGGAGGATTAGTGGATGTGAAAAAAGAATTAATTGATTCCTTCAATGGAAACAAATTGTCCTATAAGCATTTCATTGATGCCATCAATTTAAGACTAAAGGACGGCTTGATTCTCCCCTCCATCTTGCAGCGTACTATTTGAACCCATACTTCTATTATAAAGATCATGTTGAGAATGATGTTGCGAAAAAAGGTCTTCTTGACTGCATTGAGAAGTTGTATCCAGATTTAGATCAACAAGACATCATTACAAGAAAGGAGTTGGTGATTTACAAACATTGTCAAGGATCATTTGGGAAGCCATTAGCAATAAAGCAAAGATCAACAAATGATGACCATTTTGATCCAGGTGAATCCCTATCAAGTTTTCAATATGATTTTATAGTCCATATTGATGACATCTAATTAATATTGAAAATGAAACAGCTCATTGGTGGTCGTTACATGGAGGTGAAACCCCTAATTTGCAAGCAATGGCGATGAGAATTCTGAGTTTGACCTCGTCATCATCTGGATGCGAGAGAAACTGAAGTGCTTTTGGAGCGGTAATAAATTTTATATTTGAACATTAACATTCATTATAAAATGACTTTTTAGTGTATAACATATGTACATGTGTTTATTTTAGGTTCATACGCAGAATAGAGCTAAATTGAATCCCAAGAGGGTGAATGATTTAGTATTTGTTAGATTCAATTCATTGATTAAGAATCGCAGTGAAAGTAAGAGGAGGGATCCTCTTTTATCAAAGGACCACCGGTATGCAAGGGCATGGATTTCAAATGTACCTTATGAAGAAGATGAAGTATTTCCTGGCACAGGATTTACATGGGGTTCAGTTGCCGAGGCATGCGGAGATGAAAACATACTTGAGCCAAGGAGAAGTGAACGTGCACATTTGAGAGCTTCAAGTTCATCTGGGCAAACTTTGCATGAGGAAGCAGATAATGAGGGAATATTTGAGGAAGAGGATGAGGATGATGATGGAGATGAAGAGCAATGTTGCTTGATGACGAGTCTGATGAAGAATGACATTGGTTTCATTATATTTTTGGATGAATGCAGGCCTTTTGTGCTATCCATGACTCTTTTGGAACCATGCTATGAATTGTAGACAATTATTTATGTTGTTTATTTTGACATTTGGCTATGGACTCTGCATGTTTATGCTGTCTATTTTGACATATGGCTATGAATTCTGCTTGTTTATGCTGTCTATTTTCACATTTGGCTATTGATTCGATTCTACTTGTTTATGCTGTCTATTTTCACATTTTGCTATGGATTGGATTCTATTTTTTATGCTGTCTATTTTCACATTTGGCTATGGATTCTACTTGTTTATGTCGTCTACTTTCACATTTGGCTATGCATTCTACTTGTTTATAGTCTATTTTTACATTTGGCTATGGATTTTATTTATGCTATTTATTTTAACATTTGGATGATAAAATCTTTGAAGTTGACAATATTTGGTCTATATTGTGAATATGTGATTACTATTTTTATAATTTGTTTATACTTTTCTTATTAATTATATATATGTAATAATTTTTTATTAATTAAATATGCCAAACCGCATAACCCGTTTAATTTCCGTTTAAACTCCCGCATACCGTTTAATCAGTAATCAGTGACCCTACCGACTGAATACCGCATACCGTTTTTTGCAACCTTACAAGCGATGGTATCAATCTAATAATGATGAAAAAATAGATGCAAAAGTATCCCAGGTAATCCTCCCAAGCATTACTCCATTCTATATCTGAGGTTTCACAACTATGAGCTAATTACTTTGATCTATTTATTTAAAGATTTTTTAATCGTATTATGCAATCATATTTGTAAGTACTTCATTGTTATAATTTAAATAGAAAAACTTAAAAGAAATTATATTTAGTAACTAACTGTGTAAAGAGGGATACAATTCCATGATCGAGGCATATTATACAAGTATAAAGTAAGCATTAACTTTTCTCGTATTAAGCTTTGAATCACATGTTAATTCAAGGCCTAACATTTATAATTTTGTTGATTTTTCTTTAATTATGACAACTAATTGGAATTTATAGTATTCCTTTCATTATAATCCCACGGTAACACACTTTTTAAAATATATAACAAATCCATTAATCTCCATGTTCGAAATAAGAAAGGTATGCGCTAAAAGAGATAAATACCTTTAGATGTTAGTCGTAATTGCTAGGGAAGAGGGAACTTACATTTATTGAAATTATTTTAATATTATATTATACAAGGTTTCGATAAAGATAGAGCATGGTAAATAATGATACATACTAAAGTCTTTTCCACCACCATCATCACTAAATTGATTTTTGAGGTTGTTTGCATGATCATGGTAGATCGATAATAAAATTATTAATATTAATTTTTTTATATAACAATGATAATAATAATGAAGTTAAATATGTCATTATATATGAATTAGTAATTTTTCGATTATTTATTTTATGTGCAATATTCCCTTTTATATTTAGATTAATCTTATACAAAAAAGGGATAAATTACTAATTGTTGCTTCACATATTTTATTACTATTATTATGAATACAAACAGCCCGCCGCGGAGCGCGGGTATGCTCCCTAGTTTCCTCCCATTACTCTACCTAAACTGAAACCCCATGCGCCCCCCACCCCCCCAACCCCAAAAACTCCTCCCCATCAGTCCTTGACTGCCACCTCTAGAATCAACTCGAAAGGTTAGTGTCGTGCACATTCTCATCAACTCCCCTTGACTCCTCCTTCGGACCCAACTACCACCTCCACTAGAATCATCACAGTCTACCACTGACACCCACAGCGATTCTGCTGCCCTATCTTCATCCCCCCCCCCCCCCATAATGCGACAGTAGGAGACAGATCAAATAAATATTTACTGCTAGAATTTGAGAAACAGTATAAAATTAATCGTGGCCAGCCCATTCAAAGATGTAGGATGTCAATAAGTTAGAATTTCTCGATGTAAGATCCGTCTAATTATCTTAAGAAAGGATGGCACTTTTCTCGTTAGAAAAATTGAGAAACCTATATTGCAAAACTGACCAACTAATTATCAAAACAGATGCTGATAAGATCTAACAGCTAAAGAAAAGTTATACAATTCGTGTGTATCAATTTATTCTAGAACCTGTGAAAATGAAGGAGCGTAATAGCATCAACATTGTCTAGAATTGGACCTTGATGCAACGGAGGAAGACATACCCAGGTTTCGATCTCATACACCGCCAAAACAGTTTGAATGGTCCAGGCACCGTCCTAAATGGATTTCCTTCAAAACACGCCTACGCCAAAAACATTGAATACAATCATCGGCTACGGTTATTAAAAAAAAGTGACGGAATCTTTTTTTTTTGAAACCAGAAAGGGGGGAGACGCTCATAGACGTTCACCCCATAAAAAGTGACGGAATCTTGTGTGAGTATTGTCCCTATATAGTGTAGCATGTAGGACAAGAACAACCAAATGCAAACGGGGAAATTCAGTAAAAGATTCAAGGAAAAAAAATAAAACTTACATATTAGAAGTCCATTGGAATAAAGCAGACATCAAAGACATTGAAGGTGGGATAACCCAACTACGATTGCGAGATTTATCAGTGAGAGATATATAGTCCACTTAACTAGTTGACTATTACATTGTTTACAACAAAGGTTCGTTTACGATAAAGGTTCCTCTTGCAAGGGGAAATGATTCGAGAAATGATAAAAACACACAAAAAAATGGATTTTTCTCTCTTCTTGAAAGCCAAATGATCTCTACTCTAAAATAGTAATCATCAAGAGCAATAGTCAATCCAATAGTAGCACTCCCAACCGTTTCCCCAGGCTGAGATGGATCGTGCCAATTACCACAGGGATCAACCTAGTAACCCGTATCATGAACATCAAAGCTATGGGTGGCAGCATGTCCCTTTCCAGAGATCTAAGGTTTTGATGCAAATCGAAGACATCAGATGGTGGACAAAATATTTGACGGTGGAAAATTAATCGGTGGAAGAAAATTGGAGTGTGAGGAAGAGAAGACGTGTCGGTTGTGCAAGATTTGGGGAGAGAAGCGTGGAGAAAGCGTGGAGGGAAAGAAGAGAAGGGAAGAGATAAATCTCAAATTTTATAAACTCTATCACGACTGTTACAATGCCTACCATCCCTTTTATTTAGGAGGGTGGAATTACAAAATTAGAAGGTGAATAAAATCTCAAATCAAAATAAAATCTTAATTAACTCCTAAATTGACTCTAACCCACTAACTAATTGATTTAGTGGACTAATTAATTAATTGAATATTACAGACGGTCTTATTTAAACTGAAATCAAAATTTCAACGGACTCGATTAACGGTAAATAAAATTGACCTACTCTAATTAATTTATTGGCTATAATTCAATGGATGGAAAATAAAACCATAATTTAAAATCCTAAATGGAAAAATTGAACGGACAAAGGGAGAGAAGAGAAGGGGAGAGATAAATCTCAAATTTTATAAATTCTAGCACAACTATTACATTGCCTAATGCCTACCATCCCCTGTAGGAGGGGTGGAATTACAAAATTAGAAAATGAATAAAGTTTTAAATCAAAATAAAATCTTCATTAACTCCTAAATTGACTCTAACCGTCTAATTAATTGATTTAGTTGACTAACTAATTAATTGAATATTAAAGACGATTTTCTTATTTAAAATGAAATCAAAATTTCAATGACTCAATTAACGATAAATAAAATTGACCTACTCTAATTAATTTATTGTCTCTAATTTAATGGATGGAAAATAAAACCCTAATTTAAAATCCTAAATGGAAAAAATGAACGGACGAAGACAACTAATTAAGCCACAATTTATCGTTCCACGTTGCATCAGCTCTTCACCGTTTAGAAAAACTCATCTCTTGATGATTGGTTTTGTCTTGGTGTACAACATGGAAGAATTTATTCGGATTTGCCAGATCAATCTTTTCCATTTTGAACTATTTCTCCTTCATTTCGGGATTATCTTTGTTTTTTTTTCGACTGGAGGGTGTATATGCATTTTTCCTACCAATCACTTCAATAAACTCTCCATGTTACTTTCCGACCAACTTTAGCCATTATTCAAAGACCTTTCGGTGAGGAGTTTCTCTATAGTTCCCCCATGACAACTCATTATCCCTAAAAGTAGAGGATCGGGATTTCACAAGCTATAGAGCACCTTGGGCTTCTTTCATCCACCACATTTGGCCGCACCGTGACTGGAAGAGGTGACACCTCCAACGATGAGCACGATGGCGGCTAGTCTTGAAGCATACAAGGGGTAGGCAGTGATGTCGTTCATGATCGAGATGGTGAAGGCTCCACTGTTTCGAGAGCAGGTGATCGTGGTAGGGAGAAACGAGGGTGATGGCGCTAGCTTTAATGGGCGAAGATAGAAGGGGTGTTGGCAAGGCCATCGAAATGGTGGGTTGTTGTCTTAGCAATGGAGGTGGTGTGCGTGGCGATGTTGAGAGGGGACCGATTACCAGCAGGGTTTGCTACAATGATGGGGGAGGGTTTGGCTTGGGTGGGGACGATGGTGGGGGTGGCAGGAGTGGGGGTCGAAGGGAGTTAATGGCAGGATCGTAGGGTGGATGGAGGAGGTGGGCGATTGCGGTGGTGGGACTGGGACCACGAGTTGGAAGAAAGGTAACGGGACTGGTGTGTCCATTTGGTTTTTGTTAAGCATGCATGGACATCCGTGCTTTGTTAATCATGTGGTTGAATGTCAATTTAAATAATTACCATTATTAGCGATAAAATTGTGTTGTCATAACCACTTCCCGCATCCTACTCGATAATTTAATTCCTTTTTTTGACTCGCAATTACATATTTATTCATTGTCGCATTGTTCTTCCCAAAAAAGCCTTGAGGTCTCCTTCTTCCTCCTGTGGCGATAAAAAAACTCGAACATCAGGGCTTCAATTTGTAAGTTTTCTTCTTACTTTTAGCTGTAATAGTATTTGAGAATACGCTTTGTAGTTTTTCGATGTGATATACGAATTGTAAATATTTTGTAACAATCGATTTTTAAGATTAATCAATATGTAAAATTAAATAGTAATTGGTAGAAAATAGGAATACGGATTTGTATCAGAGAAATAAATAATAAAATATGAAGAACTCGGGATTTTAACGTGTAACCCTACTCCTAAGGAACGGAACGAAACCACGGGAGAACGCCTCAAAGGGTTGATGTATGCATTGCACTTTCTCACTGGATACAGAGGGTGAGGGGCTCCTTATATAGCCCTTACTGAGTCTCCACATCTCACAATTGGTAGATGTGGGACTAAACAACTGGATGTGGTAAATGGATCCTGGAGAGATCCATTCACCCATCTATATGGATGATGCATACTCCAATACTCCCCCTCAAGTTAAAGCATGCAATGCTCCAGCCACAATAATGTGGACAAACTGCTCCATCTCTGAAAGGGTCGAACTGAAAATGTTGTGGAGGCAATCCTCGTCAGAGTCCACGATCGCCGAAGAATGGAGTCTGAAGAAGTCTCTTCGTTGGAGAAATGGGTCTCTCCCACATTGGCTCAGAGGATGAGATCTCTACTCTGGAGTCTCTATGAAATCACATGAAAATCCTAGCCCATATGGCATAGGGAATGGGATCTCTACTCTGAAGACCCTATGGATCACATGAAAACCATGGCCGAAACACAAAAGATGGCAAACATGTGCACATCGAACTGAAGATCGCATACATGTGCGTATCTGAAACTGAAGACTCGGAGCTAATCGAATGTCGAGTCTGAATATCTGAACATCTCCGTAAAGTCTGAAATCTGGTTGATTTGGAGAATCTGACATCAGAATCTCGAACAGACCTGTGACTCTGCATAATACTCCCCCTTTCTCCCATACTTGTCAGAAAATAGTGACATCGACAAAGTTGGGAGAAGACAAGAGAAATGGGGGGAGACATGAATCATTTTTTAAGGCTATTTCATTCATCATCTTTTTTGTAATAGCCGTCAATTTTTTTAATAAGCCATATCATCATTTTTTAGCTTTTCTTCTCACATTTTTTCAAACATTTTCTTAAAAGTCATTTCATTTTTTTTCAATTTTTCCTTCTCTTTTTTTAGCATTTTTCCCACGTACGATTTTTTTGTACGCACCTTTTTTTTGAACAAAACATGCTGGCCCAAAAAGGACCCAATGATACGTAGTTTGTTTACGCAGCAGCGAGGCTTCTTTTTTTCGAACAACCCCCCTCCATTTTTTTAACACAGACTGACTCACAGTTGGGCCCAAAAGCAAGGGACTCCTTTTTTTACTCGGGTGCACCCAACAAACAACAATTTTTTTAACGATGGACCCTTATTTTAGAACCCTCTCTCAAACGAACCGTTGCCCCCGATGGGGTTTCAAGCAGCGAAGGGGTCAAGAGGATGTGGTTCACCGTCACTTGTAGCATGCTTGTCGCCGCCTTGATCGACGACGCCAGCGTGAGATGAGGTTCCTGGCTATTCACCGCTAATAGGAGGATTCACCTGGAGTAGTTGTGTCTGGATTCGCGCCATGAGAAGGTGTTGCGCCTCGGTGGTTGCGGTACTGCCAACACCACGGAACATGGCTCACAACGCCGCCACTGGAGTTTGGAGATGTTGCTAAAAGGTGCGCCACGACGGGCGCCTCCAGATCATGCCGGAGGTGCACAACCGAGCACACGGGGTGCACCGTCAAGCACCTGGGGATAGGTGCTACGAACAAGGGCCTGGAGCGGCTTCTCAAGATGTGCCTGGAGATTTCCACGAGGGAGGACTTAGGGGTTGCCGCTGGATGTGACCTGCAGGTCGGGAAGAATGTTGAGCCACCTAGAGGGGTAGAACCCAAGCACTGAACAGTCCTGGGAGTATCGTGTCGATATGGAAGTATCGCATCGTCAATCTGGAAGTTTGCGGGTTGGCGGGCCTTTGTGGGGCCGCCATCATCGCAGGATAGTGAGGCCTCCACTTTGCGGGCTGCCGTCATCGCAGGATGGTGCGATGTTGCGCTGGCGAGGCTTTGCGGGATATGCAGCCTTGTTGCAGCTTCTTTGAATCTAGGGTTCCCTAACAAGGCTGACCGCGATGCCGCTTGAGCTTGAGGGCGGCATTTGGAAAAGTTACGCTTGGAGAAATAGATTATGAAATCTCCAGGAATGCATAAATTAGAGTTTCGAAAAAACCCAAAATTTTCTTAAAACTTAGACGGATATCAAATCTTCAACGAATAAATCTCCAAGAACATAGAACCAAAAAATGAATCTCAAACAATAATATAAAATACATCATCGAGAATTGAACCCGCTCTGAGACCATGTTAGAAAATAGGAATGTGGAAGCGTATCAGAAAAATAAAGAATAAAAATATGAAGAACTCAGATTTTAATGTAGAACCCTCCTCCCTAATAAGCAAAATGAAACCACGAGAGAACACCTCTGTAAAGCCTTGAACTTGGCATATCTCGGTTCCTATATAATAAGATCCAGCTCGTCAAGAGAAAACCAACGGAATTGTTTCGTGTGAATCGGACTTCGTTTTGATTTATTATGATTTTCGGAAGAAAGAGAAGTAAGGAGGTTTAAAATGTCATTAACCCGTAATGATTGTCATTAAGACTAATTAAGCACGATTAAAGAAACTAATGATCGATTGAAAATCGCTAATGACCATTAACGAATACTAATCAATAATTAGCAAAAGATAAGCGTAAGCCATGAAAGTTAAATCGTGATTAGTGAAAGTTAATCACGATTAGCGTTAATTAAGTGTCATTAGTGAATCTAGAATCCTCTGAATGTTCTAACTTAAGCACTAAGTTTCGGATAAGTTTTGGCCAAAATCATGGACCAAAAACATGGGCCGCTAACCGCAGTTAAGGTCTAAACCATGGTTTTCTAACCATGGTTAGCAATATTTTGGAGCTTATAAATACCCCCTATTCATTCATTCTCTACGATTTCCACTACCACCACCACCCCAAGGGCTAGGGTCGAGAGGTCGGGAGGTGGAGTGGGAGGCGAGGAAGGAGTGCTAACGAAGCATTGTCGAGAGAACGAGGCGGAGGAAGATACGATCCTCTCTTAGTTTGCTTCGTGAGCTAGGTTTTCAATGCTTGTTCTTCTTCCAGTTTGGTTTTCGATTCATCTTCTTTTTCGTCACACTTTCACTCATCTAAGACGCGTCGTGTCTAGCGATTCTCCATTGCTAATGGTTATGTTCTTTCTTTCCGCTTTTATAGTTATTTTGATGGAGAAATATGTGTAATAACCTACTTAGGTGCGGGCGGCTATGTACGTCAGTGAACCATGTGATTCGTCACACATTCACTCACCTAAGACACGTGGTGTCTACTGATTCTCCATCTCTTGTTGACTGATTATATTCTTTTAGTTTCATTGTTGTTTTCCTCTCAATGATTTTATAGAAGAAACTCTTTTCGCTTTTTCTTTTAAAAATACCCCGATATAAGGGGAAACTCTGCCGAAATTTTTCATAGAAATATATCCCAATATAAGGGGAAACTCTGCTAAAATTTTCCTAGAAATATCATCCCGTATAAGGGAAAGCCCTGCCGAAATTTCAAGAGAAAATATGTTCTTCGTGTTCTTCTTGTGTTATTCGTATTCTTCGTGTTTTTTGTTCGTTCTTCGCGTCCTTGGCACGTTCTTAGCGTTTTTGATACGAAAAGGAATTCGATCGTTTCAGGAGCCTTAAATCATCCTTTCTGAAAATGAAACACGATAAAACATTGTATATGCGAGAGAAAGCTCGATTAGGTAACGGAATCTTTCTTTTTGCTGTTGGATTTTCATACGAGATTTTGAAATTCCTGATTTTATTTTCTTCGCTATGAAGAACCCTTAGTTTAGCTATTTTTGAGATAATATGAAAAGTTGCTTTGTGATTCCCACTAAAATAAGGGTTAAGCATCGAATTGATGCAGTGGCTTGGAAAGAAAGGGTTTGGGAGTTATCATAAGCATAAATATGAGTATATATAGATATGAATTAATATATATGAGGATCTATACTCAATATTGAGGAATTACATCATAGGAATTGATGTATATTAAGTTGGATCCTGAAAAGGATCGCGTGTCATTTTAAGAATGACTGGGAGTAGAACTATAGGTCAGGCATGCAACCTGCAGGTTTGTCAGAAGGAACTCGTATTAGCATGGCCCTACCTAGGTGGTACACGGTTGCCCGTAGTTGTGCCATGTGAAGGCACGGGTGGTTAGATAGTGGTTGGGTCGTGATAACATGTATTTAAAGCCGTTAGGTTATATGATTAAATGTTAACTGAGATTTTAAACAACCGAGTCCTCGAGGACGGTGTGCTCCTTTGTTTGCCAGACTGAGGGCTTGAGACCCTGATTAATAAAAGAAAAGGAAATAATCATGTTAGTATTGGAGTATTGGTTGAGGCGACGTGCGGCGGCATAAGCTTACCAGATCAACGCAATCTCCAATCCCGAAGTGTCCACAGCTTCGGAGTCCATATAGTGGTGAGGTAACTCCCTGGACTAATCCCTGACGTGGAATAGAAAGGAATAAGACTTAAATTAATGAGAATGAATGAAATTTTTTGTAATAACAAGTTTTAAAAAATTACACAATTTGTTTGTTTTTCTCTTCTTCGTTACTTAGCATTCGCTAATTGTTATCATATGATTTATGGAAAACCCAACAGATGTCGGTGAGTCATCGCAAGGACATTAATAATCCAGCCAGCTAACATAGTCATCCGGTCAGACACAGTATCTTTATTTCGTAAGGTAGTTAGTAATCTTTTTGTGTGTTTCCTTTCAGTTGTTGTACATGTAAATGATTATAATGGGATAATGTATCATGTGAACTTTATTTTGTGAATGGAAAAGTGTTGATATACTTCCTTCTGAGTATTTTAATTATAGCATGTTTCTGAATGTTAGTTGTGATTGCTGAATAAATTATAGTTGAGTAACCAGATCCGGATATGGGAGGATCCGACGGCCTGAAAATTGGGGTCGTGATAACCTCAAAGGGTTGATGTATGCATTGCACTTTCAAACTGAACACAAAGGGTGAGGGGCTTCTTATATAGCCCTCACTGAGTCTCCACATCTCAGAATTGGTAAATGTGGGACTAAACAACTGGATGTGGTAAATGGATCCTGAAGAGATCCATTTACCCAACTATATGAATGACGCATACTCCAACAGTGATTGCTCTGTAATTGCATAATATGGGCTAGTTAATCAATGGATTATTTCAGTAAATGATGCAGAATTACTAAAGAAAAGTTCGTTATATCACCTAAATTCTTATATAACTTTATAATTTACTTATACTTCGCAATGTATTACCAAGGTTTTTGAAACCGAATCGAAGACTGAACCGAAAATTCCAACAAAAGGGTTGGATTGGGTTAAACCATGGAATCAAACTTGTTCAACTGGATGATGATGTTCTTATTTTTTAAAATCAGATTTAAACGAAATGGTAAGGAAAAAATGATTGAACTGGGTAATTTAATCGAAATGGGTAGAACATTTATAGAATATACACTTAAACTCACATAAATAAATATAAAATATATAAATAATTAAAGTATATTAATTATATATATAAAATATTTTCTTGAATATGCAACACTAAATGGTATTAATATAATATAAATAATATTAGAACTAAATACTTAGCATAATGTTAGGTTAATTATATATATTATCTAATCCTTTCAAAGAGTTAATTGGAGTAGTTGGTTAGTACTCATTAATGGGTTAGAAGAGGTCGTGAGTTCAGCATTCATCATTGACATTATTATTTTAATATAAATTCAAATTTGAATTGTAGTTCAATTTCGATTGAACCAGGTTAAACCAAGTTGCAAATAGTCGAATGGACTGGTGGTCGAACTAAAATCATGCTAATCTGACCCCAAACCATGAGAACTGATTAACCGAACCGATCTAGGGTCGGTTCACCGTCTAACTGGTTGAACTGGCCGGTCCGGTCTTGTTTCAATAAACATTTAACATTGGAATAAACAGAAAAGTTACTTTTCATATTTTTTATTTGCACAATATTAATGATAATATATGACTATGTTGCCTACTATTTATTGCGAGTTACTTGTCTCTCAATCCTACTTATTGATACAATTATATTTATAAACTTATTTAAGCAGCTTAACAAATTACTTGTGTACTTCACATAGAGTTACTATTATAAATACATGGTTACTTATTCCGTTTGCAAACGTTACAGGCAATGTATTCGACGTTGCTTGTCTTTGAAATTTTCTTACAATTATATTCTCTACGTTAGTGAAGTAAGAAATAAAAGTTACTTATTTTTATTTATACATAGTTACTGATTCCATTTGCATGCTTTACAGATAATATATTAAATGTTGCTTGTCTTTTAATCATTGATACTGATACATTTTCTATCCTCGAAGAAAAGTTACTTGTCATATAATTTTTTTATATGTACAATGTTACAGATAATATGTGACTATGTTACCTACTATTTATTACGAGTTATTTGTCTCCCAATCCTTCTTACTGATATAATTATATTCATTAACTTACTTAAGCAACTCAACAACTTACTTGTATTTCGCAGAGAGTTACTATTATAAATACATGGTTACTGATTCCATTTACAAACGTTACTGACAATGTATTAGATGTTACTTGTCTTTGAATATTCCTTACAATTATATTCTCTACGTAGTTAAGAAATAAAATTTACTTTTAACCAGTGTATTTTTATTTATACATATTTACCGATTCTATTTGGAAACTTTAATGATAATATATTGAATGTTAATTGACTTTTAATCCTTGATACCGATACATTCCTATTTCTACAAGTTATATAAGAAATTTGAGTAATTATTTATCCTATGCACTTAGTTACAGACATTAGAAAAAAGTTATTATTCATGAATGTATTTTTATTTATACACAGTTAGTGATTGTATTTGCAAACTTTAGTGATAATATATATTAAATGTTGCTTGACTTTTTTCCTAATTACCTATATATTCATGTTTTATAAGTTACTAAATAAATTTGAGTAACTACTTATCATATACACTAGGTTTCTCATATAGAAAAAAATTACTATTTTCGAATGCATTTTTATTTATACATAGTTTTGCAAACTTTAATGATAATATATAAATGTTACTTGACTTTTAATCAGTGTTACCCATACATTGATGATCTATAAGTTACTAAAGAAATTTGAGTAATTACTTATCCTATGTGTTGGGTTACTGCTATAAATAAAAAATTTACTTAATATAATTATGGATTGGTAAAATATTAACTTATATAAATAGAAACGTTACTTGTCAATTAGTAATTTTTTATTAAACCAAATTACTTATACTTTATTTTAGAGTTACTTGATTATCTCTCATACTTATTATTCTCTCTATTCATATATCTTTCATCACGGAGTTCCTTCTTAAACTTACTACAGAGAGAGGTTGGACGGCATACTCAAGATTTTCATTTCATCACAAAGACTTAGATATCACCAACTCTCTACAAGAATTCAACTCCTCCAAAAACTCAACTCTCTATCACTACAAAACCCTCCATCGCAAACGTGATAGGTTCGTTTCTAAAACGTCTATGCATATCGAATGGACCCTAATCAAAGTAGGGTTTCCGTTTCGATGCATATTTTAAAGCCCCGATCCATTTTTGCAAGATTCAACGTATTTCTGAAGTTTAAATACATTTTCGTAACAAATATGAAAGCATCAGTAAGAAATACAAAAGCTTCATTAATTCAAAAATAATTCGCAATTAGAATGTTTTTTGTGTTAAATGAAATTACAATTTGATGCCTATAGTTTAGCATTTTCAATACCTTATTTATCATCAAGTTTATAATCGAATATTCTTTTGAAGAATCAAAGAATTATGAGATGTCGTATAAAAGATGAGGTCGATCGCCTTTGAAACGAACTATAGTTGATTGCATGATTGATACAAATTTGATGAACTATAAATTCTTTTGGTAGTAGTGATTGAAGATTTTATGAATTGAGAAATAAAACTGATTTATTTCATAGAAACAAACATGGTGGCTCAGAGAAATGTTTAAGTTTCCAAAGGTAAATGTATTGATCATTTCTCATTCTGATTTCCATAAGACTAATTGCCTTGTTTACTTATGCAATACTACTGAATTATTTTCAGAAAGTTGATTCGTTATCGATAGCATTGCCGAAATTAGTGGACATGATTGTTTTTAAAATTTATCTTCGCTATAAGAATTAATTATGTTTTAATACAGATGATAAATCATTTATGAATGTTGTAACCACTCTTCTATCAATGAATAAGAAAGCCAACATTAAAATTGCTACAAGTAAAATATTACTATTACTAAATTTAATTAACGAAAAAGTTTCATATCATGGAATAATTGGAGGTCCTAGTAAATTACTTATTTTTAAGCTAAAGTTTTTATATTATTCCATAAAGATATTGCGTTCAACATAGATGCTACAATAAGCAATTTGTGGCATAGCTTAGGAAGAACAAGCTGGTCGAAAAGCAGGAGTTGATGGATAAATCTGCATATTCTAGGGTGATTTCAATTACAAAACTTGATATCAACTACCATGTGTTGGACCTCATAGTTCAAAATTTCAAGGAAACAGAATATTCAAATTTGATGAAAGAGATATTACATTTTCAGACCATGACATTAGGCTCTTTTTAGGATTACCATCATCCGGGTTCCCCATTCACCTTCGAGGTCATTATTTTGAGTAGTCCAATTCTACTAAAAATTTAATTTTTCAGTCTAATGTATCATTGAATCATCATAATATTTGTGACATTCTCGAGTCCTTACATAACCAAGATGATGAACAATCTATAAAGATATGCATCACTTGTTTGATTTCATCGATGTTTTATAAATTCATGTTCCTGGAAATAAATTTTGCTTCCCAAGAATTTTATTAAACCACAAAGAGTAGATTGAAGATACTCGTTTCTTCAATTGGTCTAATGCTGTTGGAAATATGATAATGCAATGGATGAATGACATCGTTGAAAAGATGAAGAAGCATGCTACAACTGATGGGAAATGTACCGTTGGCTACCTGACTTGTAAGTATTACTTGCATGTATATATGTAAGTTTCCAAGTAGTATTACTTGTAATTGATTGTGTAAACTAATGTGAACTACTTACTTCTTACAAGTTTATTCTGATTTAGGCATGGGCACTTAAACATTGCTTCTCATTGCATGTTTTAAATCAAAATCTCTTGTCGTGAATCAGAAAATGGGCAACTCCATGTAAAAGTATTCTTGATTAATTCACTAGCTTGGATGATAGTCAGGCACGATGGTCTATATTTTTAAGAAGCTCAAAATTTGGATCTTAGTCATGCGTGATTTTTAATTGTAAAAATAAGACTGTAGTTAGATTATTATGTAGCTTTAAAAATTACATATGCTTCGCAATGTATTATTAGAATAAACTCAAAAGTTGCTTGTCATTTTTTTTATTTGTACAATGTTATTGATAATATATATCTATGTTACATGCTATTTGTTGTTAGTTACTTTTCTTTCAATCCTTCTTACTGATACAATTCTATTCATTAAGTTACTTAAGTAGCTCAATAAATTGTTTATACTTTGCAAAGAGTTATTGTTATATTAATTTACCAATCCATAATTATATCAAGTAAAATTTGTATTTATATCAGTAACCCAATGCGTACATAGGATAAGTAATTACTCAAATTCCTTTAGTAACTTATAAAACATGAATGTCTCGATAACAAGGAATAAAAGTCAAGTAACATTTAATACATTATCAGTAAAGTTTGCAAACAGAATTAGTAACTATGTATAAATAAAAATACATTCGAGAATAGTAACTTTTTTCTATAGCAGTAACCCGGTACATAGGAAATGTAATTACTCAAATTTCTTTAGTAACTTATAGAAATGAATGCATCGGTAACAAGAAAAAAAAGTCAAGTAACATTTAATATATTATCAGTAAAGTTTGCAAATAGAATTAATAACTATGTATAAATAAAAATACATTCATGAATAGTAACTTGTTTCCTATATCAGTAACTTAGCGCATAGGATAAGTAATTACTCAAATTTCTTAAGTAACTTACAGAAACATGAATGTATTAGTATCAAGGATTAAAAGTCAAGTAACGTTTAATATATTATCAGTAAAGTTTGTAAATAGAATCAATAACTATTTATAAAGCTTTTCCTTATGCTTACGGAAGGCAGCTTTTCCTAGGGCTCTCTTCCTTATTTTCTTTCCTTTTCCTTTTTTCTCTCTTCTATCAACTCTTTCTTCCGCAGGTGCAAAACTACAGCTTACCTTTGAAAGTTTGCTAGGTCCGCCTAACCTCCCCAAAATGCCTACCTCACTCAGCTGGCGGGAACCGCTCTCGGTCTTCTACTATATATTTCAAATCGCTTGATTCGCATTGTTTGCTCCGCCTTGCACCTTTCGTTCATCACCCTAAGCAGCAATCGACTACACAAAGGAAAATTCATTATTAATAGTCCAAGATCATAGATATTGATAGATAAAACTCCATTTATTTGCCGAATAGCTAAATTGATGGAAAAAAACCAAAGTTGTACTTAGAAATAAAATGCTATAAAGCCCGTATACGATGAAGATGAGGAAAGAAGCTAGGAATGGCCTCCCCTCCCTGAGGAGTGGCGATGTAGGGCCTTTCCCTGGCTCCCCTGACGGGTGCGCATCTACGCCTCGACAGGTCCTGAAATCATGCCTCTTTCACTAGCTTTCTCTCGATGATCCGCTCGATCAGCAAAGCATCGCAGCTAATGACACAAAAAGCCGGATCTGAGTCTCAACCCTTTCTGGAGCCCACAGCGCGCCAGTGCAAGGGAGAGATGAGACAGATGACTCAGAGAGAGAGGAGTCAAAGTGTGGGAGTGTGGGACTCAGCAGGCCTCAATTAGCCCTCGACCATCAGGACTAGTTATGGACGAGTCAAAAAGAGTGGAAGCAGGACAAGGACCGGCACATCTCGGCACAGTGGAACGTGTAACCCGCATGTTGTCCAAGTCAACCACTGAATTTCCTAGGAGACGATAACCTCTGAAGATGGTGGAGGGCGTTGTTCATTCATCTTCGCTTGCCCCCTTTGAATTGAGCACGCCCGACGTCAATCTAAAAAAGCTCATTTCCCGCCCATTCTGAGGGGTTCTCTTTCTCTTTTCCCTAGACCGCCTGTAGGTTCCTTTTAGCGAAGTTGCAGGAGTGGCATTGGAAGCGGGTAGGTGATTAGTCAAACTATTTGAATTAGAAACCTCATTCCCCCAGCAGTTGGCACGCGCACTCTAATTCCGTCCGCCGAAAACAACCTCTTTATTTGCTTTCCTCTCCTATCGCGGTTGTCGACTACCTTTGATTCGTCCAGTATCAGGTAAAAGCTCTACGGCTGATTATAGGATTTTTTGTCAAAGGTGGATGCCCGCGTCCCCATAATCTAGTCCTCTTGCCCCGAGGTTTCGAGCTTATTATATGAAAGTATAGTGGCGGGGTTGGGAAGAGGCAAAGGGGCTTGGGGGGGTGTATGTCGTAGCGAGTAGGCTCAAAGCTGCAACGATGCGGGTGCAGCGCCTCGTGGGCCTTTCCTGACTCAGTTGGTTCTATCTAGTGTCTTGGTCTGATTGGCCGGGAACTGATAAGAGGTAGTTAATCATAGGACTAGGTGACTAATGGTTTGGCGAAGAGGTCCGATATATAACTCAAAGAGAGCCATAAGCCATCATAGAGAATCCGATAGGCTTAGCTTCATTTCATAGCTCAAAAAAGAAATCCTCCTTCCTGCTACCTTAGGTGCCTCCCTCACTGTATATTCAGCTCCATAGACTGGGAAATTGACTTTTTCCTTGTTGTAAACTGATCACTGACCTTTCCGACATCATCCTTGCAGGATTCTTGCTCCCCCGATATGTCTGAGACCGCTCATAGTTCCCATGTTGCTTGCTTGAATCCTCGAAAGGGATGAGTCCTAGGTAGACCTTCTTGCTTTGTCTCTTGCTCCGCTATTAACTCACTCAACTTTCTCACTCATCTACGTCGAGAAGACCCCTTGACAACTATAATCTTATTTGAAGCAACATAATATTATTCAAACTTTGAACAGATTGAAATTGGAAGGTCCATAAGTGCCAGCAAGCTTCGAGGCATGCATGGTCTTCTGCTCCATCCGAGAAAATTAGCCTCTTTGGCAGGCCCAGGGCTGGAGTCCTTTCCCATGGCTGATTCCTGTCCCATCTATATATAATTCGGTCTCGCTATCTACATCCGCCAGGTCTTTGACTGCTAGAGAAACCACAGAAAAGCAATCGGCCAGGGGTCTTCCGCAAATCCTAAACATGCAAAGGCCTTTGGTCCCGCTTGACTCCTAACCTAAGCTATCCCATTCCTGACGCAATCAGTCGACATCTCGAAGGCTCAGGTGGACAGATTCTGGAGCTCATAGTCCCGGTCCTCTGAGGAATCCCGAGCGCCTCTCCTTAGGGCAACTGGAAAGCGGTTGTTCAAGAGTTCCCCATAGTCTAATATTGGGTTCGAAGCATTGCGTCACTTAGCGAAGACTGCCCGAGGAGGTGAGCTCGGACGCTCTGAAAACTAGAATTCGATGAGGTGAGCTCGGACGCTTTGAAACTAGAATCCGAGGAGGCGAGCGAGTCGCAACTCTTCTCCCGCTCATTGAGGAGACTCCTTCGTCTCCCCGTTGTTCCCAAGGACTAGCAGAATCGAAATAGCGAGATTCTTGGGTCATCTCAATGGGTTCAGAAACCACACATTTCTCTGGATCATCATAGCTGTGTCTAGCTCTCCATAACGTTGGGTCTAGGCCCATCCTGTGTCTACTACACACGTCAGGGAAGATTTTTTGATTCGCAACGAGGTCAGAGGTAGGCTTGGACGACATACATCGTCGGTTGGTTCCATTGTTGGTCTTGCTCTTTCTTATCATCCTCTTCTTGCTTGAGGACGTTGAACCCTCCTGGGCGAGAAGATAAGAAAATTGACTAGGTACGATTGATCTATCCCTATCTAACATCTCAATTCAGAGGGTCCAAAGTAAGAAAATCTCAATGCTTAGTTATTAGTTGGTTCCGTCCTAGTTCTTCCCGAGAAAGAATGACTAAAGAAGTCTCATCCGGCCAACTGGAAGGAGACCCACCTTAGGGGGGCTCCCAAGTGAAGGAACTAGAGTGTGTGTGCCAGCTACCGGGGGAATGTCGAGGGCCTCGATGATCTTCTTCGTCGAGGGGGAGGGTCCTGACAGCTCAGCCTACGGCTTTCATGGTAGAACTGGAAACTCGTCCATACACCCGGAGTCGAGTGTTCGTGACCTCTCACTTGCAATCTTGGGCTTCTGTTCTCACCCCATCCCCCTTCCATTCCTCACCTGGAACCATGATCACACCCCTTGCACCCTTGTTTCCTATCTTGTCCTAGGGGATGGAAGCGTGTAACCAGACTCCCTTCCCTCTTCTAGTCCCCGCCTCCCTAATCTTGTCGCCCACTTTCCTTCTCTTCTCGTTTAGGAAGCGTGCAAGCATATTTTTGTGTCTCAGCAGAGCGAGTTTCGAAAAAAAGTCAATCGTCATCAAAATACTCCTGATATCTTTTCCTTTTGACCTTTGTCGCAGCCATCAGTCTTAGATCCATTCCCGTCTTCTACCTATGTCGCAGTGGAAGCTTAGACTCAGTGGTTGAACTTTTCTGACAAATACATATAAAAAAACGACAAGATTCTATATTATGGAAAGGAAGGATTAGCACCCCTTTGATTTAAGCACGCCTGACCGAACCTGTGTCAATAAAAATACATTAGTGAAAAGTAACTTTATTTCTTACTTAACCAATAAAAATACATTAGTGAAAAGTAACTTTATTTCTTACTTAACTAACTTAGAGAATAGAATTGTGAGAAATATTCAAAGACAAGTAACATCTAGTATATTGTCAGAACCGTTTGCAAATAGAATAAGTAACCATTTATTTATAATAGTAACTATTTACGAAGCACAAGTAATTTGTTGAGCTACTTAAGTAAGTTAATGAATATAATTGTATGAGTGAAAAGGATTGAGAGACAAGTAACTCACAACAAATAGTAAGTAACATAGTTGTATATTATCAATAAGATTGTATAAATAAAAAAAATATGACAAGCAACTTTCGTGTTTATTATAGTAATACATTGTGAAGCATAAGTAAGTTATCAAGTTACATAAGAATCTAAGTGATATTAAGAACTTTTGTTTAGTAATTATGCATCATTTACTGAAATAGTCCATTGATCAACTAACCCATATTATGCGATTACAGTGCAATCGATATTTAATTTACATATTTATTGAATTTAAAAATCGATTGTAACGAAGGATTTACGGTTCGTATATCACAACGGAAAACTACAAAGTGTATTCTCAAATACAATTACTGCTAAAACTAAGAAGAAAACTTACAAATTGAAGCCCTAGCGTTTAAGTTTTTTATCGCCATAAGAGGAAGAACTCAAGGCATTTTTGGGAAGAACAATGTGGCAATGAATAAGTACATAATTGTGAGTCAAAAAAGGAATTAAACTATCGACTAAGATGCAGGAAGCGGTTATGGCGACATATTTTATCTCTAATAATGGCAATTATCTAAATTACATTCAACCACGGGATTAATATCGCACGGATGTCCATGTATGCTTAACAAAACCCAAATGGACACGGATCCCATTGGATATGGGCCCTGTGACGTTTAGAGTTGAGATGAGCATGAATGATCAGCCACCCATCCAACAAGATGAATTGCGAAAAAATAGGAATCCGTTTTGAGAAAAACTAAAGGCAATATTCGTTATGAAAATAACACAAAATCGTAATTAAATGTGCTACTAAAAATAGAAATACGATTTTGGAAAGAGGATAATGCTATTGTACGATTGATATAAAATCAAGTACGAGATCTATTACTTAACGAAATTGCTATTAAATTAATTTAAGATGGTGCCGATGAAATTGCATATATTACTTGAAATAGTATTAAACGTTAGTGAAATAATGTTAAAGGATTGTAACTGAAATAATGTTAAAGGAGTGTTGCTGAAATAATTTAAGATGTTATTGGTATAATTGCAAAAAAATACTTGTAATAGTACCAATGTTACTGAATCAATAAAAAGAGAGATAATTAATATAAGATGTTAATAATATAATTGCAAATGTTACTTGAAATAGTATCAAATGTTACTGAAAAATGTAAACGAGTGTTCCTAAATTTAATATGAAAACATAAGTAAGAATTTAAGAATAAGCAGTAACATAAAGAAATGATTCTAATATATACCGTTGAAACGTAAGTAACATAATATAATATTGAGAGTTACTTAAATAATATAAGATGTTACTGACATAGTTGCAAATGTTACTTGAAATAATATCAAATATTACTGAAAAATGGAAAAAGAGTGTTGTTGAATTTGATACGAAAACATAAGTAAGAATTTAAGAATAAACAGTAATATAAAAAACAATTCTAGAATATACCGTTGAAACGTAAGTAACACAATGCTCAATAATACTTCCATAATCATAAGTAAAACTATAAACCTTGTCAGTAAAAAAGAAAATTGCATCAGTGACTCGGTACATTTACAAGAAAACACATGAGTAGTAACTTTTTGTATTAGTAATTATAATATATAACATAAATAACTAAGAAGCGCAATGATAATAATAGTGGAATAGGCTATAGTAATAAATAAGGAATTATTGGTAAAAAAATAAATCTGAAATAAGTAACAAAGAAATACATAACAATAATTTTAAGTTGATTAAAAGGTTTTGCATCTAGAGGAAGATAGAGATGATCTTGCCCATTTTGGAAATAATTACGATGCAATGAGAGTAGAGGTAATTGTGATTCAAAAAAAGGAAACAAAACTGAGAGAGAAGAATATGGGTGATTGTTTTGGCGGTAGATTCTTATCGCTAAAAAAGGAATTGTACGATGTGAATTATGATTGTTGAATTAACATCCAATGGCTGACCATGCGTGCACATTTCAACTCTAAACGGCACATGAGCTATTGGAAAAATTCATGCATATATGAATATATATATATATATATTCAAAGTCCGTGTCCGAGATAAGTGAACCTTATTTCAAGATAAGTGTATTTTGTCCCGTGATAACTGATAAGTGGACTTTGTCTGTAGATAAGCGAATATTTACGGGGTAAGTGGACAGTTATCTCGGTGTAAACTATCCCAAGACAAAGGGACACATTATGATTACAACATCCATTGTGTCTATGTCTAGTATCTTCCTTTCCTTATCCCTCAAATCAATTGAACAAGTATAGACCACATTTATCCCTTATCCATACTCCTCCTTAGTTCTCATTTAAACGGATATAAAAATATATACAATTATATTTTTTCAAAGAGAAGAATCACTTTAAATCTTTTTTCAAAAGATGAAAACAAGTTAGATAAACAAAAATGAATGAATATTTATGCTAAGTTCGATATTCACTTAGATTCAATTTAACTAAATAGATGTACGATTTAGATTTGGTCCGAAAATAAACGAACTGCACATATTTAGACTCAATTTATTAAACGAACCAAACATAAAATTTGTAAGAACGCTCAAGTTCGATTCGTTTACATCCATACATGAAATGAATCTCATCCGCGCAGGATCAATAATAAAGCCTAGCACCTCAAAAAGTATGTTGGCCAATACCTTAACCACAATCAAGTAAACAATGTTAGACTATGCAATATGATGCAAATTGATGCAGCGTGACCCCAAATTAGGGGGCCACATTTATTTAATTAAATAATTATCAATTTTATTTACGTTTTTAGCGGTCGTATTGGTCTAATTGAATGATTGAGATCGCCTGTGATCTCAACATTGATTTCGTAGATTTTAATTATAATTGTTGGTCAATTAGATAATTAGAGTCTAATTAAGGTAGTTAGAGGTCAATTAGGATTAAATTAGTTGTTAATTTGATTTGTTTACTATTTTTGTAAACCCTCTCTCCTATATAAAGAGAGGGTAGTCCATTGTTCTAGTCAGTCAATTATGAAGTAAAATTTGAGTTTATCTCATTGTATCCCTCTCTCTCCCTCCTCCCTCCACGCGATCTCCGCGGTCTTCTCCTTCAACCTCTCGTAATCCCGGCGAGTTCTCTCCTCAACCCCTCTATTTTCTTCCTCTCAACCCTCTGTCTTCTTCTCCACCAAAATTCACCGTTAAAAAATTATTTTTTCGCCGTGCGGATTTTCCGTTTGCATCAATTGGTATCAGAGCATGGCATTTAGATCGTCCTCACGATCTAACGATCCGCCCCGGCGTCCGCACCGACACCATCATTCATCCGAACGAAGACGGCAAGCCAATGAAGCCTACGACAAGGAGACGAAGCGCATGTTATGTGATTTGCAGAACAACTTCCGAGCCATGTCTTCAATGTTTCGGGACTTCACGGCCAACCTTGAGGCCTACCGCGACGCCCAATCAAAGCCGCCATCCGTTGAAGCCGCTACCGCGAGATTTGACGAAGAAAACATCGCGAACGAAGATCAAGCGGTTGCTGTCCAGATCGATTTAGAAGAGAAAACCGACGAAAAGACTGCTGTCCAGGAGGTTTCAGACCTACCGTCGCCGCCGAAATCAACCCCGGTGAGCTCCACCCTTCCAACGACTCCTTCGCAGGGCTCCCTAGGCCATTCCTCAACCCCGACGGCCCCAATCCAGAACCCAGACCCGCTGGTGACCCCTCCCGCAGCGCCATACGCCCTCCCGAGCGTGATTCTACCCACCCCCGCCGCCTCCAAACCCCTCCTCCCACGCATCAGCCCTCTCCCCAGCCCTCCCCTCCTCCTCCGGCTACCCCACAACTCCTCCCTCCCCATCACCCTCTCCCACCCCGCGGCCACCACCACCCAACCCAGCTGGCGCCTCCTCTTCCCTTACACCAACGCGCCACCGCCCCTCCCTTTTCATCTGCGCCAAAACACCCCCCGCCTGTCCCCTTCCCGCACACACCCCTCCCTGTCCCCACCGCGCGCCCCTCCCTTACGCGCCATCCACCACGCCGCAACCCCCCCCACAGTGCCGCGCCTCCTGCGCAAAGATCCGCCCGACTCCAGCCGCTCAAAGGCGCCGCACCTCCTGCGAGTGGGCCCAGTTGAACCCCACCTCCCCTCCGAGTCGCGGAAGCCCCTGCCGCGGCTGAGTAGGCGTCGGCCCCACCTGCGAAACTGCCGTCCCAGCCTGCGCCAGCGAGAAGCGGCCATCCCAGGCCGTACCATCGAGGATCCAGCACACCGGCGCCGCCTCTTATCATGGGGTCATGGAGCCCTAACGGGGAAGGCGGAAGACCCTCCCACCGAATCCCCTCAATTAAGGGGAGGAATATTTAGGAAAAATTGCAAAATAAAAGTTCTTCAAATCCATATTTACAGAAAGGTCCAAGGCCATAAGAATACAAAGAAAATTGAAAGGGTACGAAAATTGCAGTGGTACCCTCCAATTGGAAAAAATTATAAACGTAATGTTGAAGATGATCTCATGGGAGGAAATTGAAGCCCAATTCAAGGATGATCTCTCCAACTATCCACCTACATCACGCAATTCGTCAGGAGCCGAATTTTGAAAGCGGTGGAGAGTTGATGCAGCGTGACCCCAAATTAGGGGGCCACATTTATTTAATTAAATAATTATCAATTTTATTTACGTTTTTAGCGGTCGTATTGGTCTAATTGAATGATTGAGATCGCCTGTGATCTCAACATTGATTTCATAGATTTTAATTATAATTGTTGGTCAATTAGATAATTAGAGTCTAATTAAGGTAGTTAGAGGTCAATTAGGATTAAATTAGTTGTTAATTTGATTTGTTTACTATTTTTGTAAACCCTCTCTCCTATATAAAGAGAGGGTAGTCCATTGTTCTAGTCAGTCAATTATGAAGTAAAATTTGAGTTTATCTCATTGTATCCCTCTCTCTCCCTCCTCCCTCCACGCGATCTCTGCGGTGTTCTCCTTCAACCTCTCGTAATCCCGGCGAGTTCTCTCCTCAACCCCTCTATTTTCTTCCTCTCAACCCTCTGTCTTCTTCTCCACCAAAATTCACCGTTAAAAAATTATTTTTTCGCCGTGCGGATTTTCCGTTTGCATCACAAATCTTATGTACGTCTCACCACATAATGTTGGTCAATACCTTAACTACAATCAAGTAAACAACGTTAGACAATGCAATAGGACGCAAATCTTCTGTGCGTCTCACTGCATCTTTCCTGGCAGAAGGAACAACATAAAACGATTCAGTTGTTCGAACCCACCATTATTATGTTGCAACTCCTACATCACTTTCAACATCTTCTTACCTACCGTCCAAAAACTCTCAAAAGAAAAGAACCAAGAAACCATCCTCCCAAGGCGATCCGTCCTCATTCAGGTCCATAACCGCATGCTTGACCTCAGACAACAAGAAAAGTATCAACAACTCCTCAGAATGCAGGTCAGACAAGCGCGGATATTACCTCCCAACCATCTCGCGTCATTGCTATACACACATCTACTGATCTTCATATAATGTCCCCTTACTGCATAACAGATCAATCTCCAACAAACTCTTCCCCATCCACCTTGCTCGAGTGAATCGGGTTCCGCCTCCGATGATCATTAGCCATGCATGAAAAAACATGGTATTCGCATACCCCTCCTGCAACCACTTCTGCCTCGAATGTTGCCTCCATTCGATTTTGTGCATCTTGTTCTCCTCCAAAAGAACGCAGCTAAACTCGCACCTCGCGACCACTTCCTCCTCATGCATCTCCATGGTGTCCCCAACTTGATCAAGTCGTACAACCTCAGCATATACGGCATGCCTTTACTTCACGCGAAGTGTATGAGACTCCCTTCTATATTGAATAAGCACGTCGTGTAAGGCCCTTAGCTTCTCAGCCATCCTCTGAGATGCAAAACAGCTACCTCGATTTCATGCAACCACTTATGCCTTGAATATAGCCTCCATTCAATCTTGTGCACCTAGTCCTCCTCCAAAAGAACGCAGCTAAACTCGCTCCTCGTGGGTCGCAGCCACTTCATCCTCCTACAGCTCCATGGGATCCCCAACTTGATCAAGTCGTACAACCTCAACATGTATGGTGTCTTTCTTCTGCCCACGAAGCGTATAAGACTCCCTTTTATATTGAATAAGCATGTCGTATAAGGCCCTTAGCTTCTAAGCCATCGTCTAAGATGCAAAACCAGCTACCTCGATTTCCAGCCAGCATCTCATAACCTTCTAACAGAACCCCCCTCCTACAGCTCCATGGAGTCCCCAACTTGATCAAGTCGTACAACCTCAACATGTATGGTGTCTCTCTTCTGCCCACGAAGCGTATAAGACTCCCTCTTATATTGAATAAGCATGTTGTGTAAGGCCCTTAGCTTCTTATCCATCGTCTAAGATGCAAAACCAGCTACCTCGATTTCCAGACAGCATCTCATAACCTTCTAACAGAACCCCTCCTCTTACAACCAGACAAGCTCAAAACGGAAGATGCTATCAAGACATTGGCCATCCCCTGAATCCCAAGAGATGTGTGTATGGCCTAAATATGACCTAGGCAAAGTAGTCACCAACCCCAAGGGAAAGCACTCCAACATAAATGAGAAACTAGTCCAGACGAGATCGGGAGGATGAGCTCCTCCAAGTATACTTTAGGTTCAAAGCATCCAACACCTCCAACTCAAACTCAGCATCAAACTCTGCAAAAGTTGGGGACCTAGGGTCCACCCCCCCCCCCTTTATGTGGCCGATCAGCGGACTGAGGGTGATATTGAAATCACTACCAACAACCATGCAAGATCCAGAAAGCATGCATGCACCAAACGAACTTCTGACAGGATACTAACTAAGATAGAAAGTTTTTTCATTGATTCATTTTATGCAGGAAGGGCTGAATGTATATTAACAACGAGTAGACTTAGCATTTGTATGTGTGTGTATGACATCAGTGTTAAGCATTTCATTCATTTCAATATTAATTAGGACATTTCTATCTGGGGTAGTTTTAATAGTGCTGGCAAAAAGTGGACGAAATATTTGATAATTTTGGAAAAGCACTTTGCAAGATAGATAAGTGCACAAATCTTGCGGATGTGTGCACAAATTCTTTTTTATCTTCAGGTCCTATTTTTTGGTTATTTAAAATAATGTTATCATTCTAATCTTTAACCGTTTCTTGATGAATTGCACATCTAAGGATGCAAAGCAGCACTTATCTCTAACTGATAATTTGCTTGCTTGAGCTTTTTTCCTGTTTTGGGCGGTTTTCTACTGCTTCTATTTACATCGTTGCAGCTCTGGACGGGCTCAAATCATTAGCTGGAGTTGCTCTTTAGGCTCTTGATGATTTCTAGTGAAGTGCACAGACATCTACCTGATGCCTACACAGCGAGCTATGATCAAAATCTTTTTAAATAGTTGAAGTTCCCCCTTTTGATATTCATTATGTTGGAAGAAAAAAAATAGAGATGTTTATTCCATGAAACCTTAGGCTCTCTTATATACAGGAGAGACTTATGATACATACGATAGTCATAAAGAAATAAAATACCGAAAAGGTATATAGAGACGTAGAAATATCTCTACACTCCCCCTCAAGATGGGGCATAGATGTCAATCATGCTCAGCTTGGATGAACACTACTGAAATGGCCCCCCAAGTAATGCCTTGGTAAAGATACCTGTTATTTGCTCTCTTGAAATAACATGAGAGGTAGAAATCAAATCCTTTTGGATCATATCTCTAGTATGATGACAATATACCTCAATATGTTTCGTTCTCTCATGTAATGCGTGGTTGTTTGCAATGAATAAAGCAGCTTGATTAACACATTTTAACTGCATGAATAGAGGAACACCTACATACAAATCTGCTAGCACTGCTCGAACCCACGTCATTTCTGTACTTGCTTGTGTCATAGCTTTACTTGGATTCGGCACTTAATCTGGCCACAGTTGTTTGTTTACAATTGTTTGTTTCTTGCTTTTCCAAGAAACAAGAGAACTCCAAATACTGCAAAGCCCGAAGTGGACTTCCTATCATGTATCCTTAGGACACCCTGCATAGTCAGCATCAGCACGATCAGATACAAAGAGAGTTGTTCCTTTCTTGAAAAGTAATCCTGCACCTGGAGAAAAATTTAGATATCTCAATATCATGTATATAGCGTCCATATGTACTTGTCGAGGTTGCTCCATGAACCGATTCACTCGGCTCACTGCAAAAGAGATATTCGGTTTGGTAATAGTAACATACAGAAGCTTTCCCACCATCTCTCTATATCTCCTCTTATCAACTTCATATGTATCATCATCGTATAATTTCATGCTAGGATCTATAGGAGTAGTAGAGGGCCGACACCCAATCATGCCCGTCTCAACAAGCATGTCTGTAACATATTTTCTTTGGGTCATCACAAGGCCCTGTGCATTCCTAGCAAATTCCAACCTTAGGAAATACCTTAGAGGGCCCAGATCCGTAGTAACAAACTGACAGCCTAGAAACTCTTTTGTCATCTTTATTCCATGCATATAGAAGAGAGACTTATGGTACATACGATAGACATAAAGAAATAAAATACCGAAAAGGTACGTAGAAACGTAGAAACATCTCTACACTCCCCTTCAAGATGGGGCATAGATGTCAATCATGCTCAGCTTGGATGAACACTTCTGAAATGGCCCCCTGAGTAATGCCTCGGTAAAGATATCTGTTATTTGCTCTCTTGAAATAACATGAGAGGTAGAAATCAAATCCTTTTGGATCATATCTCTAGTATAATGGCAGTCTGCCTCAATATGTTTCGTTCTCTGATGGAATGTGGGGTTGTTAGCAATGAATAAGGCAGCTTGATTAACACATTGTAACTACATGGGTAGAGGAACACCTACATACAAATCTGCTAGCACTGCTCGAACCCACGTCATTTCTATACTCGTGCCATAGCTTTACTCAGATTCGGCACTTAATCTGGCCATAATCGTTTGTTTCTTGCTTTTCCAAGAAACAAGAGAGCTCCAAATACTGCAAAGTCCGAAGTGGACTTCGTATCATGTATCCTTAGGACACCCTGCATAGTCAGCATCAGCACAATCAGATACAGAGAGAGTTGTTCCTTTCTTAAAAAGTAATCCTGCACCTGGAGAAGATTTTAGATATCTCAATATCATGTATATAGCGTCCATATGTACTTGTCGAGGTTGCTCCATGAACTGGCTCACTCGGCTCACTGCAAAAGAGATATCCGATTTGGTAATAGTAACATACAGAAGCTTTCCCACCATCTCTCTATATCTCCTCTTATCAACTTCATATGTATCGTCATTGTATAATGTCATACTAGGATCTATAGGAGTAGTAGAGGGCCGACACCCAATCATGTTCGTCTCAACAAGCATGTCTGTAACATATTTTCTTTATGTCATCACAAGGCCATGTGCATTCCTAGCAAATTCCAACCCTAGGAAATACCTTAGAGTGCCCAGATCCGTAGTAACAAACTGACGGCCTAGAAACTTTTTTGTCATCTTTATCCCATATATCATCTCCTGTAACAAGAATATCATCAACATAGACCATTATGACAACAGTACCTCTAGGTGTCCTTTGCACAAAAAGTGAATGGTTTGCATTAGACCTCTTAAACCCATGTTTCTCAATCAAATCAGCTTCCGAAACCACGCCCTTAGACTTTGCTTAAGGCCATATATCGCATAATGAAGTCTACAGACTTGTTGACACTCCCCCTTAGCAACAAACCTCGGAGGCTATTGCATGTAAACTTCTTCCTGTAGATCTCCATACAGAAATGCATTTTTAACATCTAACTGAAATAAAGGCCAATCGCGTACCACTGTTATTGAAAATAGGTTACGTAGGGTAGAGTGACGAGCCACTGGAGAAAAAGTGTCCAAGTAATCCACATCGTAGGTCTGAGTAAAGCGGCGTACAACTAACATCGCCTTGTAGCGATTAAGATTGTCATCTGCATGATGTTTAACAGTAAACGTCCGTTTGCAATTGACTACAGACGTCCCAGGAGGAGCAGACACCAAACTCCATGTACCACGTGACTGCAATGGAGCCATCACTTCCTCCATAGCCAAGCGCCAACAACTATCCTCTAATGCCTCCTGATGGTTCCGTGGAATTTCCACGGCAGATAGAGCTACTGCAAATCTCTGAAAGTCCCATGTTAGGCGATGAACGAAAACCTGAGAAGCAAGAGGTAAAAAGCATAAGACCGCTTCTGCTTGCGAATTGCAATAGGAATATCCATGCCATTGGGAACCTCCTCCATCTGTTGGCTATTCTCCTACAAAGATTCCCGTATGGATATGTTTCCAGACCCATCATTAGTAACCATGTTATCAAAACAAACATGGAGCATATTGGATGACGGGTGATGACCATGAGCAGAAGCAGTCCAACAGATATAAAATTTAGGTAATGGTGGAACAGTTGGCACATTCGATTGGGTAGTAGGAGGAGGTGGAGGAGGTGGTGGTGGTAGAGGTGGTGGTGGTGGTGGTGGTGGTGGGAGCACATGCACACGAGGAGGTGGTGAATAGCTCGTAGGAGGGGGTGGCATGTAAACTTCATCATTTGAGTTTAATGAAGCCAACATGTCACCATAGAAGAGAAATACATCACATACTCAAAAATTGTGACATCAGCAATGATATCATATTTTCTACACAAAGGATCATAACACGGGTATCCCTTTTGGGTCATGGAGTACCCAACAAATACACATTTGACAACTCTAGGAGAGAGCTTGTCAAGACTTGGAATCAATTGGTGAACAAATGCAACAGAAGCGAAAACACAAGGAGTGAGTGAGAGTAACTCATTCTCAGAGAAAGCTATAAAGAAAGGGATTTTCTCACCCAAGACAGACGATAGCATACAATTCACCAAACAGCATGCTGTAAGAAGTAAGAACCCATCACCCAAAATGAACGTGGGCACGACTCTGAATGAAAAGAGTCTGAGTAACATCGAGAAGATGATGATGTTTTCTCTCAGCAACATCATTTCGCAGAGAAGTGTAAGCACAAGATGTTTGATGAATAATCCCATGAGATAAAAAAATGGGATAGAGCACGAGTACAAAATTCCAAAGCATTGGTAGTTCGCACAAACTTTACAAAGGTAGAAAAAAATTATGCACTTCATTAATAAAAGTTTTGATCACATCTCCTGCTTCAGACTTATTTTTCAAAAGAAACACCCATGACAATAAAGAAAAATCATCCACGTCCACAAGATAAAAAATTTGTCCCTGGTGACCAGGAACACGACTCGGACCCCAAATGTGTACATGAAATAACTCAAAAAGAGATCTACTGCTTCGACTCTGACAACTAGGAAAAGCAGACCGATGACGTTTTCCCAACTGACATGCGTTGCACTCGAAGGAAGAACCAGGTGAAATCTGTGGCAACATGTGCCACATCTTCTGAAGAGGTAGATGACCAAACCAAAGGTGCCAAGGGAACGAAGAGACTAATCCAAACGAATGAGAAGTTACACCTGCATAGGGAGTCCGAACCATGCGATAGCCGCACCCAATCACTCTGCCCGTAAGAATGTCCTGAAAAACAAGAGACGATGGGTCAAAAATAGCTCGGCATTGCAAATTCTTTGTAATCTAACAAATAAAGAGCAAGTTCATAGAGAAATCATGAGCATATAGCACATTCTATAGATGCATAGAGGGCGTCAAAGTGATCTTCCCATGTCTTGTGATTGGGGAGTGAGTCCCATAGTTGTCATAACAGTTGTCCATGGAGGAACATGTCTATATGATGCACGTTGTTGGTTGTCTCTACATAAATGATGTGTCGCACTGGAGTCATAATCCACTTGTAATCTCAGATCCATGACAAGATGTAAAAGCATAAGCATCTGAGGTGCTAGCTGTAGCAGAAGTACTAGCAGAAGTAGAGGCCGCAAAGTCTGAATGGCCTCCTGGAGATGGTGAAGTGGAAGGAGGCATAATTTCCCTAAGTCTGGCCACGAGGTCATCAAACCGCTGATCTAAATTAGGAACTGCGGGAGACTTAACATGTTCAGCTACTCGAACCGATGGAGGAAACCCATGCTTGTAATAGCATGTATCCTCTGAATGGTCAGGACGATGACAAAACGTGCAGGGCTGACGAATTCGACCCCCTCTACCCCAGAGTCCACGTCCACGGAAAATAGACGAGCCTCCTCTACCTCGAGAGGCTGCCATTGCTGAGGAAGTCTGACCACTAGTAGTAGACAGTGATCCTGCTAAGCTTGTGGAAGGCTTCCTCCATGGGAGGAATTGTAGCGTCTGCGAGGATCTGGGAGCGAGCAGCATCATACTCAGGATCAAGAGCAGCTAGAAATACACCAACCATGGTAGCATTCCTATATATCTTCTATTGCTCAGGGGTGGCGTGAGAGGCATGAAACTGTGTAGCTTCTCAAGTATCCCTCTCAAGGATGTATACAGCGAATGCAGGGAATTTACATTCTGCTAGATAGTGAATATATCATGCTGGAGTTGGAGGATCTTTGTCTCATTCCTCGCCTGAGAATATGTTGATGCGAGGATATCCCACATCACCTTAGTAGTAGGCTAATGTAGCATGTCATTGGCGATTTCAATCGTCTCCTCCACGGTAAGAATATGTTTCTTACCATTTGACTTCATAAGGCTCGTGAACTGCATAGCCCAGAGCTCATAGTTTGTCCCGTCCATTTTGACAATAGGTGATGAACCTCTGAAAGCGCATGTGGCGGTTACATCTACTTTGTTTTCAGTCATGATGCCAGAGGTAGAAGACTGGGGCTTGAGAAGACCAAAAAGTGAATGTCTACATAGACATAGGTGGATTTGAATGCACGTGTAGCCTTATGCACTCAAATCCATCAACCAGAGGAGAGGACCGATGCTGGCGTGCAAGTAATGGCAAGTGTAGCTACACGTGCAGGCTGCGCACGGAGGCTATGCACGTGAGCATCACGTGGGAGGCGTGGGTGCAATGTGCGTTGGGGCTAGGCATGCGAGTGTGTGCAGTGTAGGGAGGCGTTGGTGGCGCTGTGGGCGGCGTGGGCGTGTTGGGGGCAGCACGGGCGAAGCAGGGAGGCGCGAGCGGCGCAGGAGCACACGGGGACACGTAGGGGCCGACGCAGGGGCAACGTGGGGTTGAAGGGTGAGTTCTAGGAATTCGGATACCTAAGCTCCGATCTAGGACCACCGCTCTGATAACATGTTGGATGAAAAAAATAAAGATGTTTATTCCATGAACCCTGGGCTCTCTCTTATATAGAGGAGAGACCTATGGGTAAATTACATATGATAGACGTAAAGAAATAGAATACCGAAAAGGTATATAGAGACATAAAAATATCTCTACAATTTATGATGGACGCTATTGTTCAACAGCAGGAAGTTGGAAGGTGTTGATAGAGACATTGTGCTTGAGCAGCTGAATGGATACTGCTGACGCATTGTTCTACGGACTATATAAATGACATGGAGGACATTCACTCTATTATGTGGTCACTCAAACCTACTGCTTAATTAAATGAAGAAACATGGCAGTGTATATCAGAAATGTCTTTCTGCTGAAGATGGATATAAGCATCTTTGAAGCTTGGGTTTCTGGTTATCAACACTAGTTAAGGACACCTTAGAGTGTTTCACTGATCTATCAACATTAGTAGCGGATTGTAGTTAACTTGGAAGCATGGACTTCTGGTTATCAACACTAGTTGAGGACACCTTGGAGTGTTTCACTGGTTATCAACACTAGTTGCGGATTGTAGTTCTCTTTGAAGCTTGGACTTCTCGTTATCACTGAGCTATTATGTAAGTCTTTCTTTATCGTCCTTTTTAATATATTTGAGGCGGAAACCTTAGAGCGTTCCCCCCTTTTGACTTTAAAAAAAACACTAGTTGCTAATGCTTCTGAAGCTATTGCTTCTTCTTCTATAAAGGAAGCAAGATTTGCTCCAGCCAAGCATACAAACACACCTTCAAAGGTGCTTCGGCCTTCTACAACAACCTGCAGTTTAAAGCAAAATTCAGGTCCAGGATTTGGTGCATGCCCCCTCAATACCATGTATGCATCAGAGAAAGAAATGTCTTATCCCGCCCACTCATAGGAGTCCCTCTCCCGATCCACTAGCTCCATGTCAACCAACCAAGTGATGAGCAATGAGAGATCATCAACCTTGTCAGCGGAGAGTGGTGCCATAACTTAAGTGGCCGAAGCCCGTCCCGGAAAGACCCAAAAACCATGTGTTTATCTTCTACGTGAGCAAACAAACTCGTGAAAATCTCCCCAGCATCCCTTTTCTTGGCCTCATCTAGCCAAAATATAAAAGCATTACTTCAAAATAGGTATGGCATGCACATCAAACCCTTGGCTCAAAAAAATGCACATCAAACCCTAGAAGAAAACCAATGCCTTCTGCAAAAAGAGTATCTATCCTCCAAACAAAGGCATCTCTACCATAGCATGCCACTAGAATCTGGTCACACAAATCTAACCCTCCTCCCAAAAGCTCCCAGATCCACTTGGTCAACTGTCAACAAGACTTTGTTAAAATAATACAAGCTCCTAATTGATGACACGCCTGAGCACTCGGGTATAAGGTACTAAATAGGTCGTTGCGACCCAAGCGATCAGACGATGTCAATCAAGAAAAATGAACCACTCAGAATAGATAAAATCGGTCAAAACTCAAAACAGCGGTCCTGCTATTGGATTAACCTGGTATAGCGACCAGGGTCGAACTCAAGGAGCACGGATTGGCCTTTCGGCCTACGAAGTAGTAAAAAGAAAGAAAATGAAACAAGAAAATATTTTTAGTGGTTTTGAACTTATTTTTATATTTTTTTGGATTTTTAAGTGATTAAGAAATTAGGAAAAACAAAGAAAAGCACACTTCAACAATTTATTTACAGCACTAAAAATCAACCAAAAATTCAAACAAAACTATTTTTATGTATTTTATATTTTTTAGTGTTTTTGGTGAATTTTTGAGAATTTTCTGAGGTTTATTTAATTTTCTAAAAATCAAACAGTAGCTAAAAGAGATGGTACTGTCCAGCCGAGCCAAAAAGCCCTAGATAAAATATCTAAGAGCTCCAAAATGGCATGGAGGTAATTTTCCTACAAAGAGGACAAAATGAGGAAAATTTAGGCACCAATTTTATTGTTTTTGGATTTTTAATTTATTTACTAGATTTTTTATAGGTTTTTGAGTGTTTTTAAGTTTTTAGTGATTTTCAGTAATGAAAAATAGCCAAAATTGGCTAGAAAATCAAACTAAGCAAGACAAACAGTGGGTAATTTTTATAGAATTTTTAAATGAGTTTTAATATTTTTTTTGTGATTTTTCAAGTTAGGCAGTAGCTAAAGTGAAGGTTTTTTATTTTTTAAACATATCAAATGAAATCAAAAATGTCCTCAAAAATCCACAAAAATTTTACACCATGGCAGGAGCCATGTGTCCAATTTTCGTTGGATTTGGAGGTGTTTTGCTATTTTATTCAAAAATTAAGGAAGGGCACTGTGCACAGGGACCAAAGTGCAAATACCCAATAGCCTGGGGAGTCTGATGCAATTTTCCCAGCAAAACACGCGCCACGCGCGTGCCTGGGGCACTCAGGGACCCAAATGTAATAAAAATAAGTCCCGAGGACTTATTGGTAACAGGTACCAAAAGTCCAGGGGCTTATCTGCAAAATACCCTAAATATAACGCACATACTCAAACAAATCACGCACAGGGGTATAAATGCAAATAAGTAAAAGATTTCATTCATTCAAGAACAACCAGAACTACAAGGGTCTCTACTGCAAATAAACCAAATAAACACGTGACGAAGCACGTGGCATACAACGCACAGGGGTATAAGAGCAAATAGAATAAAGTACGGGGTCCACTATGCAAATTACCCTAAAACTAAACAACTAAGTCCAACATTTACAGGGCTAAAACGAAATAAAAGACAAAGCAGGGCCTAAGGGTAAATTACCCTTTATTAAGCGGGGTGCTGGATGCGCGCCACGTGTAGGATCTGACGGCGTGGAAGCGGGGTGGCTCGTGATCCAGCGGCTGAAATCAGACCTCCTCTGATCGGACGATATCTGCAGCTCCACAAGCGAACGGCCACGATGGAATCTGGAGCAGGGGGTCTGATCAAACGGCAACGGAGGGTCCTGGAAGAACAGGTCCCCGGCGAAACTCGTCGGCCTCGTGCAAGCGCAGCTGACCTCCTGGGAGCACTCCGATGGTCGGAGAAGAAAGGTGGTGTGCTCCCGCGTCTGCCGGAATGCTCCGATGATCGAGCCGAGCTCCGAGGAGCTCGGGCGAGGTCGGCGGAGCTGGGCCTCCTGACTGATGACAAAGGGCCTCAGATGGCCTTCGTTTCGACCTGCAAAGTGAACCAGAAGACTCACGGGTCGAGGGCAAACTGCCTCGACCCGGTTAGGCGAGGCAAAGGTGGCTCGTGGGTCGGAACGGCGAACTCCGGCGAAGGTGGTGGACGGAGGAGCTCGGTTCCCAGCTCCTGTGCGAGCTGGGTTGAATGGAAACGTGGAGAAGGTGCGCGGGAGGAAGGCGAGGGCTATGGCAATGCCCGATGGTCGAGTAGTGGTCGGGAACGGGCGGAATCGACGAAATGCGGCGGCGAAGCGAATTGGGCGAAAATGGAAATCAGCGAAAAGGATAGGCTATCGGAGCTACCTGGGTGGTCGGAGAGACTGGGGAGGAGCTGGGGAAGCTCTTGGTCGTCGCCTCAAGGATCGTCTCCCTCCGAGGCTCGGAGCTCACGCTGGTGGCGGAGCTGCGGCGGATGTGCTCGCCGGATCGATGGGTCCTCCTCCTCTCCTCGCTGCGACAGGTCGAGGCGCAAGCTGTCACTCTCGCGGTCTCTCTGGAGCTCACAGGTGAAGGAGGCGAATGGCCAAAGATGGAGCAATCGAGTGGCGGAGCTGCAGCTATATACGGCTAGGGGTCCGAGAAAGATGGGTCCGGGCAAGCTCTGGAGCGCGCGGATCCCGAGGATGCGGCTCCGGCGAGGATGTCGGATGTGAGGTGAAGGATTCAGACCCGGGGTTTGGTGAAATGGGTGTCGGATCAAGCGGGTAGAAAGGGGAGAAGTCGGGTCCTTCGCCCAGATCCGAGACGGGGTGGTCCTGGGGGGGGAGTTGACCGGGCGGTCAATACTCCCAGGACCCAATGGGAATGGGCCACGTGGCTGAATTTTGAAATGAAAATTAAGGGTAGCTAGGGCCCGATTCAACAAAAACTTAAAACATGAAATATTTTTATTTTATTTTTTTCTATTTTTTAGTGATTTTTAATTAATTTTTGGAAATAAAAATAAGGTATGTACATAGTATGTAATACCTAGGTATATGTACACTATTAGGGTTTTTGAATTTTTTGATTTTTAATTATTATTTTTATGCAATTTTATTCCTATTTTATATTTTATTTATTTATAGAATAAAATAAGGAATAAAAAGGTATTTTTATTTTATTTTTATTATTTATGTACATGATGAAAGTGGTATTTTGGTCTTTTTGATTTTTATCTTTTTCTTTTGTTTTTATACTTATAGATATATATAAGTATTTACAAGCATAATTTAAGCTATTTTTGTTGAGGAAAATATTTTTATTTATTTACATAAATATGTACACACATGAGCCCCTATCTCCCTCTACTTTGGCTTTTATGCGGTCAGGCCCATGCTGAGCCCTCCCTTGGGTTAGGTTGCTCAATATTTATTCTAAATATTTCCCTCTTTTTCTTTTTAATCTTTATTCTTTTATTTTTGCACAAAAACATGCTAATTATAGGTTTTTACACAATGCATGCTTTTGGTAATTATTTGTATTTACACACATCTACATGCATTTGCAAAGGTTTTTGTAGCTAAAATATAAGAATAAAGAGTGATGAATGAGTATTCATCACTAATCCCCATCCCCTCCTCACACCGACACATCTCTCATTTGACCAAACAGGTGCCAATGCCCCCTCTCCTCAACCCCATTTCCAAACAAATCTTCATTGTGGTCAACCAATTTGCTTAGATCTTTGGCAATAGCCTGAAAACCAAGGGGCGAGTCTGAAAGAATGGAATACAGCACGATTGAACAGCCACCCTTAGACAACAGCTTCAATATCCATACCACCAGACTCCTCTCCAATCTCTTCTACACCGAGCTGTCATCCACCAACCTATAGAAAGGGCTCACCAAGGGAAGATCAATGGACACCGTCGACTATCGCAGTCCCTCTGGTACTTGGCACCATCCCACAGACCATCACAACCTAATCATCCATGTTAAACAAGACAAAGGCATGCTCCAAAAAAGGATTCCACATTTTCTTTTACACATAATAATCCGTTTAGCAAAACTTAAATCTAGGGACATTAAGTAAGAAAAGACAACCTACAGGCCTGGATATTCATAACAATAGGGTATAGTGACAACTTTTACATGGGCAACAATCTAAAAAGTCCTTTAGATATGAAGAGATCGAGCTTTCAAGAAAAACCTGGATAACATCTTCTGCTCTATCATTGCACCTATGTGCTTGAGGTTGTCGAGTATCACCTTCTGGCAAACCCCATGGGCTCTCTCTTCTAGGTACCGGTCTTGAACTCATAGTCTTTGTCACCTAGATGACAATCACCATGGCTAAGTTGACTTTCGATCATAGAATTCTCTTCTCATTCATTGCATATAACCTTGAAACGATGTCAAGATAAATGAAAGTTTACAGAAAATCCATTTCGGCAACTGTTTTTCACGATATGTAAGGATGCAAAATGACGCCACTTATGCTTATAAGAATCTATTAATTGATGCATTATCGTTATGTGAAAAAAAAGTCCGGTATTTTCTCCAATACAAAGAAAAGAAGCATATGCTAGGAAGCATGTGATTTTCATGACTACTGTGTACTGTCTAAGAAGTCATGGAATATCTTCACTTTAAGCAATATTGAATAACCTACAATCAAATTGGTGTATCAAAATTCAACAACACGTATTCATGGTAGTTCATAAATAATAGGAGATTTTGACTATATTTGTATGCATCATTTAGGTTTGAAATAAAAAGGCAACACAATGTTCCTCCTTGTTCTAAGACATCATCAATATCTATGGGTAAGGCATCACAATCAACATTGCCTTATTAAAATCTAGTAAAACAAGCACATGACCATGCATCATGTGTTACTTTATCCTCAGGAAACTCTGTTCAGCCTCAAGTGTCCAAATGAACTTGCCCCATGTAAGACAGAAGATATAGGGGCAATCTATCTTACTAAAGTAGAGGGCAAAGAGCATGTAAAAGGAAGTTAAACCTAAAAAATTTGAATCTCAATCAATGATTTTAGCATAGGCTAGATTTGAGTAGCTTTTACTTTAATTTGGTCAACCTTGATTCCTTCTACCGAAATAGCATGCCCTTGGAGAGTGACAGAATCCAGGAAGGAGCACTTTCTTTAATTATGCATAGTTTGTGCTCTCTTAGGACTCAAATGACCTGCCAAAGATGGGATAGGTGCTCTTCCTTGGTAATTTTGTAAATCAAAAAAGTAAATGATTGCAAAGTTCCCTATGACAAATAAAAACACGTGTTCGTAGTGTGCATGAACATATGGAGTTTTGTTCAAGGCTTCAAGCCAAATGGTCATCAATTCATAAAGTTTTATCAGGGGTTTTGAACATTATTTTCCAGTAAAACTGCGAAGGAACATGTATCTAGCAGCGGTGGCAGTGGAAGACCATCAGGAAGTTATTCAGTGATAACGTCAGCAACACAATTCTAGATGGGTTGGACTTGAAGCTTCTTTTGGCGACTAGACTCGTTGGAGGGCACTATGGTCTAAAGGGAAAAAGTACGACATTGTGAATAAAAATTTGTCATGGAGCTCATGTAAGTCTTAGGGAGGTAAAATAGAACTTGCATTGTTTGGTAGATCTTTATTTAGAATGAGTGGGCTAATCGGTCTTACTGATCAAGGAAGACATCAGGATTACGTTATTTGGCGAATTCCACTATATTGATGAGGATGCCATAATTGCACTTAGAATTTTGCCGAGGGTGGTGATAGGGGCTTTGTTGACGATAAATCAGATATGGTTGATCTCTTTTGCCATACCTACTATCCAAATATTTACACTTGAACTATGACATTGAATTATCATCCATGCATTAACGAGTTTCTCTCGAGAATAGGAAACATGATATCGATGCTGTCATTATTGTCGATCTTGTGGACTTCAATTTAGCATATGTGTGGATCAATTAGATTTAGATCCCTATATCGATGATCACAAGTGTGTTTCCTCTCTATTCAATATTGATTCAACATCTCAAGTTGTTGATAGATGCTATTCATTCTAGAGGTTAAGGGGTGTGTGTGTGTGTCATTGGATAGGTTGATGAGTGTCTTCTGAGCGAGCCATCGGGTGAGGCCCATAAACTCCTACCATGATTGATGTTCCAATAACAATAATGCAAAACAATGTAGGGATGAGCATGGGTTGAGCTCGGTCGGGCCCCAAAGGGTCTAGGCTCAAGCCCATTTAAGAATTCGGACATTACGTCCGTGTTTTTCCTTTTTTTCTGCCCAAGCACGGGACCAGCCCAATTCTTATGGGCCGGGCCAGCCCATTTGACATGGATACAATGGGTCATGTCGCTGCTTCTTCTACTCATAACATGGACCAATGGGAATAAATAATTGAACAGCACAGAAGAATAAATGTCACAGGTTCTCAACTCCGGAATTGATATCAAACTGAAATTTAAATTTAAAAAACTCTTCCTTTTCAAAAAAAAAAGAAGCTATCCTGTTAAAGAGGGCTTCTTGGTATTTATCCACTAAGACCTTTCTGTATTGTTCCCCTAAAAACCAATGGTACCTGTAGTGTGAAATAACCGGTAAAAGATCTAGTATCTTCCCATGTCTTGCGGCTTTAGTTTTATTTGATTTTTTTTCGTGAATCTTGCATAGGTGTAGTGGATAAGGTGTGGTATTGGAGATAATATAGAAATATTTGTTGGGCCATTGCTCTTATCCCATTTCTCCAGGTTCATGCCAATACAACACCAAATCACGGCCCTTCTTGAGGGCTCCCAACTAATAATGTTGTATGGCAAAGGTTCCTCCTTCCTTGATCTTAGGAGGTCTCCCTTTAGCTATGTTGATTATTCTACTTGTAGCCTTAAAAAAACTATCCAAATCTGATAAGTTCCGGCGTGGGAGAGCTATTCTTGCAGAAGAGGCAAATCTTCCCAGGATTCCCGAGGTCTAGTATTACTAGTTGTCATCACCGGTATGTTACTTACAAGGAGGAGAATACTTAGGAAGAACATGAAGAATAATCCATTAATTCCCAGACCCACGAGCCACACAAGTGACCAAATAAAGTGAACGTTAAAAAAAATGTGCGACGAGTGAGTGAGGGTACCAATGGTAGCGAGAAGGGGGCGGTGGACTGCTGGCGAGGCTTTGGACTGCTGAGTAAGGGTACCGGCGGTGGTGGAGTGGCTTGCCAATCCTTGGAGCAGCGGGGTATGCACTGCTGGCGCGGCGGAGGAGCGAGGGAGATGCGGCGCAGAGGCGGAGCCACGTCGGGCCCTCGCAGGGGGTGGCGCGACGGATGGGGGACTTGGCGGAGGAGTCGCGACGGGGGGTGGGGCTTCGGGCCTCTATCGGAAACGCACGGGGGAGGGGGCAGAGGGGGACTTGGGCCGGGTCGCGGGTCTACCGGGCTGCCGATTGGTCCGGGCTCTCGGGCTAGGCGGGTCCGAGCTCTGCCCAGAAAATTTGAGCTTATATATTTGACCCAATCTCGATCAAATGTTCTAACTTTTGTTGGTTTGGACTTCGGACTGGGTCGGGTGAAGCATTGGCCTCGACCAGATCCAACCTGAGAAAGTTCGATCTGAGCCCGCTAATTTTCCATGAGTCTTGGGCCGGATCGAGGTCCATTTTTTTATGATTACAAGAACCCGAACCCGACCTAAGGCCCACGAGTTCGGGCTCGCTCAGCCCACACCCAATTGCTATTCTCGAGATAGCGTGGAAAAACCCTTTATTACAAATTGGTTGTGAGTTCTAGAACTAATAGTTCTGATGTCTACACATTCACTTCAAATCATAAATAAATGTTAAAATCCTAACCGAGCAAACGCACTGATCTGGAGGAACCATGGTCTCATGTTTACTTTTCCAGAAAAGTGCTTATCCGCATAGCAGTATTATATAATATGCAATCTTCAATTGTTTAACTCAAATCCTTTCCTCTTTTTGCTTTGCATATTTCCATCATCACATGGATCATAGGATTTCTTATAATGCCTATCAATATTTTTTTGTCATCTCCAGCTTCGTCAGCTTGTTCATTCACAATGGCTTACAAACCGTGCTTGCAGTCTTTTATGGGCCTCTTTGGATTCAACGTCATGCTTGTGTATCTTGCTGGAATTATCTTCCTGATCTTCCGGAAGAATACAAAGATTGTACAATCGTTATATGAAGATTCAGAGATCGTTCAAAGGGTTAAGAGCTCAGAAGCTGAGATGCCTCAGGAAGATATAATGAATTTGCATAACCTAAAATTTTAGAGGGGGCGGCGGGTCGGGCCAACCCGGGCCCTCACGAGTTCGGGCTGGGGCCCGACCCGAGTTTGATATTTTCATGAAATGGGAGCCCGGGCCCGGCCCATATGTACATCGGGTTCGGGCGGGGCCTGGATTTTTATGGGTCGGGTCAGGGTCGGGTCTGGGCCGGCCTGACCCAATGCTCCACCCTAACTAGACCAACGTTAGGACTTTATGGCTGGGCTTCAAACTTGGTTAGATCGATTCAGTCCAATGTTCATCCCTACAATGATACGGTGAATGTAAGCATTGTTAACTTATCCATTTTTTATGGGTAAAATGGGGTTGCCCTCTTGAGGGAGAGCTAACTTGACTCCCCCGCCCCATTTTCCCTATTTTTTTATTTTTTTGGAAATTTCTTTCACGAATATTCATCATTATATCCCTATATTATGTCATTCAAATTGCGTGCAAAACAAAGACTCATACGGCCTCCATCCAGACGAAGTCGTTTTTAACAATTATGTTACCGTTAAAAAATGAATTTCCGGATGGAGGCCGTAGGAGTCTCTGTTTCGCACGAAATTTGAATAGCATAATATAGGGATATAGCGATGAATATTCACGGAAGAAATTTTCAAAAAAAATAAAAAAAATAAGGAAAATGAAGTGGGGGAGCTAAGTTAGCTCCCCTTGAGGGCAGCCCCATTAAACCCTTTTTTTATATGCATGTAAACGATGATAAAACTTCTTATTGTGCCACTTGATGCATAATACTTGCAAAAGTTAACCCACGACCAAATTGTAATTCTATATGCCTAGTTTATGCAGGTTAAATGCTCTAAGTGCGTTCGGAACTGATGTCATAGGTGTTTTATTTGATAAATATTGTTATCAAACATATATGAGTCAAAATAACTACCAAACAGATACAAATAACTTTACTCATATAAACACTATCCAATATCCTCTATTGATCTGATGGAATCGTGTGAGTTTATGTTTAGTCCTCGCAATCATGAAAACTATTGCAAACCTTACACAGCTCATTCGTTGTATTATGTTGATCCTTCATTGTGTAACCGTATCGTATAACTTCATCGTATAAGTTTGACATAGTAAACTAAAAAATTATGTAAGTTAGAAATATAGGGAAGATATACCCATCAGACAGGAGCTCGAAAAATCGACGTATAACTGGGGCCACGGGTAGGGATGTACACACACAAACACGATCAGACAAGCAAGACGCAAACACACACAAACACGATCAGACAAGCAAGACGCAAACACAAGGATTTACAAGGTTCAGCCGTCAATGGGCTACGTCCTTAGGCAACGGCGATTGGTTTCACTATATGGAGAAAGATGTAATACAGAGGATACTGAGAAGGTATAGATATGGGATGAGAAACATGATCAGAAATGAGGGGTGCAGTATCTGGTGGCCTTGGGGTCCTTTTTATACTGCAACAGAAGAATACCATTTGTATTCAGCAATCCATCCCAACAGCTCCCAGCCAATCAGAAGGCAGGACACAGAGTACACATGTCAACAATCCTAGCCCAACAGCTCTCAGCCAATCAGAAGGCAAGACACAGATCAGACATGTCAGCAATCCTGGCCCAACAGCTCCAGTCAATCAAAAGCCAGGACATGGATCAGCCACATCAGCAACCCAACAAGTAGTTAGGATTCAAGTCACATTAACAATCTCCACCTTGAATTGAATCCTTTGAGAAGCTTTGTCAAGCTTCGCCATGCCGCCGCCAGCCCCTTTTGGGGCTACTTCCAACTATCAACATTGAACAAGTTCAAACAATGTTTGAACTTACTCCCAAGAACCGCCTTTGTGAACATATCGGCTGGGTTATCTGCTGTGCCGATCTTCTTTACCTTGATCCTCTTCTCAGAACGAATGAAGTGATATCTGACATCGATGTGCTTGGTTCTTTCATGATGCACGTGATCCTTGGCTAAGCATATCGCACTGAGACTGTCACAATATACTATAGCCTGGTCTTGTTGAAGACCGAGATCTCCAACTAAGCCCTTTAGCCAGATGGCTTCCTTTGCAGCCTCTGTCAAAGCCATGTACTCTAACTGATGGTTGCAAGGTAGCCTTCCAACTGATGACCAAAGTCCCCAAAGTGAAAACATAGCCGGTCATTGATCTCCTTCCATCCACATCTGCAGCATAGTCTGAATCTGAATATCCAGCAACAAAACATTCTGAATCACTTCTGTAGATAAGGCCAATGTCTGATGTTCCTCTCAGATAGCGGAAAATCCGTTTGACTGCCTGCCAATGCTCCTTCCCTGGGTTGCCCATGAATCTGCTAACAACACTCATAGTGTGAGCAATATCAGGTCTTGTGCATACCATGGCATACATAAGACTCCCAACTGCGTTAGCATAGGGAACACGTGACATGTGTTCCTTCTCCGTGTCTGACTGTGGTGCGAAAGAAAAAGAAAGATGAATGTTAGAAGCGGATGGAGTACCTAAAGGCTTTATTGTAGACATCCCAAATCTCATCAGAACTTTCTCAATGTAGTTCTTCTGAGATAAGAAAAGTTTCTTTTCTGGACGATCTCTAATTATCTCCATCCCTAGAATCTTCTTTGCTGCACCAAGATCCTTCATGTCAAACTCTGAATTAAGGAGCTTCTTTAGATCATTTATGGTACTCTTCTGCTTGGCAGCAATCAACATGTCGTCGACGTACAGTAACAAAAAAATGAAGGAGCCATCCTCCACCTTCCTGTGGTAAACACAACAATCATATGGGCTCATGTTGAACCCATGATCAATCATGAAGCTGTCAAACCATTTGTACCACTGCCTAGGAGATTGTTTAAGCCCATACAAGGACTTCTTCAATATGCACACATGATTTTCCTTACCCTGAGATATGAATCCCTCCGGCTGGCTCATAAGAATGTCTTCTTCGAGTTCACCGTGCAAGAAAGTTGTCGTCACATCTAACTGCTCCATCTCCAAGTCTTGATGTGCTACAAGAGCTAGTAGCACCCTGATGGATGGATGTCTTACAACAGGAGAGAATATCTCGTTGTAATCCACACCTTCCTTCTGACTGTAACCTTTCGCAACTAGACGTGCTTTGTACCTGATGCCTTCGTTGCTTGAGATTCCTGTCTTTTTCTTGAAGACCCATTTGCATCCAACAATTTTTCTCCCCTTTGGCAATTTGACGAGCTCCCATGTTTGATTCTTGTGAAGAGACTCCATCTCCTCACCCATAGCAGCAATCCACTGCCCGAATTCTGCACCAGATATTGCCTCCCTGCAAGTGGAGGGCTCTGGAGACTCTGTCTCCTCCGCAACATGTAGTGCAAATGCAACCATGTCTTCAAATCTGTATCGTTGCGGCGGATGTATCTCCCTTCGAGGCCGATCAGTAACAACACTCAGTTGCCTCTCCTCCGGTTGCTCAGCTTCAGGCCGTTCAACAACAACCTGATCAGAAGTAGTGTGATCACTACTTGGTGTCAGTTCGAACTCCACCTGTTCGGGCACATCATCATTGTCCCTGCATCAATAGACTTACTAGTCGAGTGAAGCATGGAATTCTCATCAAAAGTAACATTCCTGCTAACAATAATTCTATGCTCAGAAGGGGACCATATTCTGTACCCCTTTACTCCTGCACCATAGCCTGTAAACACCCCTTTCTTTACCCTTGGTTCTAATTTTCCTTCATTAACATGATAATAGGCAGCACAACCAAAGACTCGTAAAATAGAATAATCAGCATGATTACCAGACCATACCTCCATGGGTCTTTTGCAACCAATGGCAGATGCGGGACTCCGATTCACCAAGTAACAAGCTGTATTCACAGCTTCCGCCCAGAATGCTCTACCAAGTCCAGCATTAGAGAGCATGCACCTTGCTCTCTCCAGAAGCATCTGTTCATTCGTTCCGCAACTCCGTTCTGCCGTGGAGTATCTCTGACGGTGAGATGTCTCGCAACACCCTCCTCTTTGCATAACTCATTGAACTCTGACGAACAGAACTCCAGTCCATTATCTGTGCGAAGATGCTTTACCTTCTTAGAAGTCTGGTTCTCCACCAAGATCTTCCACTGCCTGAAGGTCTGAAATGCCTCGCTCTTGTGCTTCATCACGTACACCCACACCATCCTGGAGTAATCATCAATAATAGATAGAAAATACCTGGCACCTCCCAAAGATGGGACCCGTGAAGGACCCCAACAGTCGGCATGGATGTAGTCGAGCGTCTCCTTCGTTCTGTGGATAGCTTTACTGAATTGCTTCTTATGTTGTTTTCCCAACACGCAATGCTCACAGAACTCCAGTTTAGATCCCTTGAGATCCCCGATGAGGCCTTTCTGAATGAGGATATTCATCCCCATCTGACTCATGTGTCCCAGCCGCATATGCCACAATTTTGACTCTGATCTGTCGACTTGGGACACCACTGCAACAGAGCCGGTAACTGTAGACCCTTGCAAGACGTATAGTGTCTTCTGCTTGTTGCCCTTGATGACAACAACCCCACCTTTGGCAACCTGCATAACTCCACCTTCAGCGTTGTACCTGTATCCTTTAGAGTCCAAGACTCCAAGTGATATCAGGTTTTTCTTCAGATCAGGAACATGACGTACTTCTGTCACCGTCCTCACGACTCCATCATGCATGTTGATCTTCACAAAGCCAATTCCTATCATTTTGCACGCTGCATCATTCCCCATGATGACGTTTCCGCCATCTATCTTCTCATACGTGCAGAACCAATCTTCATTGGGAGTCATATGGTAGGAACAATCTGAATCAAGAATCCAGGTATTATACGTCGTCTTCTGATCTGTGACGGTGAGAATCAGATCATCTTCAGAATCTGCGCCTCCATGAGCTACGGCAGCAACCGTAGCTTTCCCTTTCTTCTTCGGGCAGTTATTCTAATGTCCATGTTCCTTGCAGTAATTGCAGATGTCCCTAGAATTGTGATTCTTCAACTTGGACTTCTGCTTTCCCTTCTTTGTGTAGCTAGAACTGGCATGACTCTTCTCATGAGTCATAACCATACCTGCAGCGTTAGAGTCCTGCTTGCCGGCAGTCATATGTCGAAGTTCACGCGTATGCAGACTCGCACGAACTTCTTATAGAGTTATTGATTCCCTTCCCACAATGAACGATTGAACGAAATTTTCAAAAGATAATGGAAGAGAAACCAATAAAATCAAGGCAGCATCCTCATCTTCAATCTTAACATCTACATTTCTTAAATCCATCAACAATGTATTTAAGCGATCTAGATGTTCTTTAAGAGATGTACCTTCCTGCATGCGGAGAGAGAACAGACGTTGCTTCAGGAGCAACTTGTTGGTCAGAGACTTAGTCATGTACAGACTTTCGAGTCTCAACCACAGACCGGCCGCGGAATCCTCATCGGCAACCTCCGCGATAATCTCGTCCTCCAAACACAGCATGATCGTCGAGTGCGCCTTCTCTTCCTGCACCATCAACTCGGACGGCTCGAGTGCCTTAGCCCGTTCTTGATCTAACGGTGCCCAGATGCCCTGCTGCTTCAGAAGAGCGCGCATCTTGATCTGCCATAGACTGAATCCATTCTTCCCCGTGAACTTCTCGATCTTCAGATTGTGTGATGTCATCTTGTTGGATGATCCTGACGGAACCTGAAGTCCTGATAACAGTTTGTTGCGAATGCGAAAGCAAACACACACAAACACGATCAGACAAGCAAGACGCAAACACAAGGATTTACAAGGTTCAACCGTCAATGGGCTATGTCCTTAGGCAGCGGCGATTGGTTTCACTATATGGAGAAAGATGTAATACAGAGGATACTGAGAAGGTATAGATATGGGATGAGAAACATGATCAGAAATGAGGGGTGCAGTATCTGGTGGCCTTGGGGTCCTTTTTATACTGCAACAGAAGAATACCATTTGTATTCAGCAATCCATCCCAACAGCTCCCAGCCAATCAGAAGGCAGGACACAGAGTACACATGTCAACAATCCTAGCCAAACAGCTCTCAGCCAATCAGAAGGCAAGACACAGATCAGACATGTCAGCAATCCTAGCCCAACAGCTCCAGCCAATCAAAAGCCAGGACATGGATCAGCCACATCAGCATCCCAACAAGTAGTTAGGATTCAAGTCACATTAACATAGAACATACTTGACGATTCGATTGCAAACACAATTCAGTGTTTGTTTGGTAATAAGGTTGGGTTGGAGTAACGTCCTGTAAATTGTAGTTGTTTGGATGGTTACGAGGGTTGGAATAATAAATATCATGTGATGTCACATTGATTATGAATTATATCAACATTCTTGTGATTATAATATGTTTTTAATGTTACGTTTTTTACTCGAATGTAGTTAAAACATACTATAACAATGAAATCATGGGTCTGTACAACCAATTCCAAACCATGAATGTTGTAGAGCTAGGGGGTAGCCAGCTTACCTCGAGGTAATCTAGCAGGCTCTCAAGGTCCTCTTTGGTAGTAAAGTTGGGTTGGGTTGGAGTAACCTCTTCTGAATAGCAGCTATTCGGATGGTTAGGAGGTTTGGAGTAATAGTTATAATGTGATGTCACATTGTTTATATGTTATAGTAATCTTTTTTATTATTATAGTATATTGTTTGATGTTAACTTTTTTACTTGAATGTGATTAACACATATTATACAAACAAAGTGTGGAATTCAAAAGTCCGTTCTTTACATGATTAAATATCTACAAACCGAATTGCTAATTTTGATTTTTACACGATTTCCTTGGCCGATGCAAGGGCCACGGCTTGGTTTCAGTATTTACATGACTTAATATCTACAAACTGTATTGCTAATTTTGATTTTTATCTCGATTTCCTTGGATGATTCAAGGGTTCCCAACTTCCGTTGTAGGCCCTCTCCTTGCATGACTCAATATCTACAAATCGTATTGCTCATTTTGATTTTTACCTGATTACCATGGTCGATGCAAAGGCTCCAACTTGGGTCCATTCCTTACATGATTCAATATTTAAATCACATTGTTAATTGGGAAAAATGGGACAATCCTTTGGGGGAGTTAACTTCTCCCCTCCCATCCTATTTTTTCTATATTTTTTATTTTTTTTAAATGATAGAAATTCATCACTATATATATATCATTCAAATTTAATGAGAAACGGATACTCTCACGGCCTTCATCTAGAGTATAGACAGTCATTTTTTAACAGTCACAGAATTGTTAAAATCAACCTCATCTGGATGGAAGTTGTAGGAATCTTTATTTCACACGAAATTTGAATGGCATAATATAATTTATAATACTAATAATAATTCATCGAAGCATTTAAAAAAATAAAAAAAATATATATATATAAGAAAAATAAGTCACGAGAGCCAAGTTAGCTCCTCCAAAAGCCGCGCCATTTTACCCTGTTTAATTTTGATATTTATCCGGTTCCTTGTCGATGATGTGAGGTGTGAGTCTTTTAATTTTTCGGACCGGAACTTGTACAGAAGTGTACTGATAAGATCGACCTGATTAAGAAGAAGCTATTGATAGCTCAAAGCAGATAAAAGAGCTATGCAGATAACCGATGCAGAGAACTAGCATTTGTAGTTGGTGATCATGCCTTTCTCAGGATTTCTCCGACCCGTGGTGTATTGAGATTTAGGCGAAAAGGAAAGCTTAGTCCAAGATACATTGGTCCTTTTGAGGTGTTGGATAAAGTAGGTAAGGTAGCCTACCACATTATATTACCACCTCAATATTCGCACATTCACAACGTCTTTCATGTATCCATGTTGCAAAAATACATTCATGATTCATCTTCCACGACCACCGGAGAAGAGAGATCATTCAAAGAAGAACAAGTACAACTCTCCTTGTTCCCCCCCCCTCTCTCTCTCTTCTCTCCCTCTCCCTCTATCCTTTCTCTAGAGGTTAAATTGTTCTAGTGGTGGTGTTGAGGCAAGGCATCGACCACTCTTTATATATAGCCCCATTACAACCCCATATTCCTATTCCCGACAGGACTATAATTAGAATCCAATTCAACTACTATTATGATCAGGAGTTCAATCCCACTAATTTTCATAATCCTGATTTAACTATAATCCTAACGATCTTTTACTTGAGTTGAATTCTGTCACAATCTCTTCATCATCTTGAGTCTGTACTGGACCATCATCGTCATATACAGATCTCGTTAGCAAAATCTCACAAATCTAGTTGGCGCACCCGTCACTAGGCACCCTCGATGTGCCCTCTCTCAAGCACTTGCACAACTCAGCATTGTACCTCATGATGCAACACTACAAATCTCTCGTGAATAGAGATTGTGTCGACATCCTCTAGTAAAGTGAATCACGCTCGCTTCCCCATGTTGTGCACTTCTGCAGCATCGTGTCATCTCGTCTACGTCGACCCTCGCTCTGATCCATCGCATCGTGTCTTGTGTAGAGATGAAAATGAATATAGACATATTCGAATATTTGCTTATTATGTTCCAAAATTACCGAATACAAATATATGGATTTGGATATTGATTCAAATACGAATCGAATATGGATGTGAGTTCTAGATTTTTTGGATAAATATACAGATATGTTCTTGGAATAAAAATTCGGATCCGGATATCCTAATGCAATATTTATTTTTTTTACATAATACTTAACGTAATATTAAAAACTCTATGGGCCTAATGTGTACATACACTCTCTCATCTCTCTTCTTTCTCTATTCGTAACCCTAATCGTTATTCCTAATTTCCCATTGGCACGAAATCGAAATGACGACATCCCTAATTCCCATCCTCGTCGCTCTGATTCGCCATCATCCTCCTCCGACCTTGTGTCCTCATCTCTCTGCTTCGGCCCTCGCCAACTCAACACCACTTCCTTGACGTGGTCGCAGCGTCGTGCACCAAAATCATGCCATAGCAACCTCCCTCACCAACTGGAACCCTCATCCAGTCATCATGTTTTATTTTAGGTAAGATTATCTGTTGCATAGTTGGTAACTCGATTATTTTTTATATTTATAGTTCACTGTCGAACCTATATTGCAATATGGACCCTCACTACTATCAAGGACCACGTTCAGAGACCTTTGTGTGCAATTTAATCTTTGTTTTGGAACGAAAAATCTTTGAGGTGAGTAGTTCTAAAGGAATGACCTTTACGATATTTCATTGAGGAAACCATGTAATTTTGACAAAAAAACACTTCTAATTTGCTGGATTTTGATATTCAATATTTACTGAAACCAAATTATCTTCTCAGGACTAAAATCAAACAGCTGAAAGGCTGAAAATGAAGTATATTCTATGATTTTTCTCAAATTGACTGACCTTATTACTATATTTCATGAAAAAGGCAATATAAAAAATATACAGCAGGTTGGTTAGTCTCTAACACTTGTTGCTTCAGTGATCAATTAGGCTGCCTCTCAAAGAGTTTGAAAATAATATTCTCCAATTCTTGTCAATTCTTTCTTGTTCTCTTCATTTTTGATCCCTTAGCATGAGTACTTTCTTATTATCATGGCAAATCAAAATAAGCCTTTTTTTCAAGAAAAATAAATAGAAATTTCAATATCTTCTGTAAGATGTCACTTACAAACTTGCACTGCACTTCTCTAGTTCTCTTTCCAAGTATACCACGCATCATTTCATTCATATTTTTTCTGCCGTACTGGAAAGGTGCTTAACTAAGGTGGACTTGAAACCAAAATTAGTCATTCCTAACCTGCAACTCATGATTTTTATTCTCAACCGTGCAAGAAAATAGAACATAATTTTTCTTTATCTTAGTTTATTAAATTAAATAAATTTGTTATAATTCTAAGTAAAGTTTTTTTGTTTAAATGATTGGATATGGTTACTACGAAGTATTGGATTCTAATATTTACATGTCATGGTTTTTTAGGTGAAATGTCTCAAGAATTACTTAAACTTGATAATCTCAATGATGATACTGAAAATTCGAAGTTAGATCCAATTGCCAATTCTACAAATGCAATGTCTGGAAGTAATGAAATTGATATCAATGCTAAAATAAATGGTAAAAAGGAGAAAAGGGAAACTTCTGAACTATGGATCAAAGGTTATTTCAAAAAATAACTTGTCACTATAAAAGTTGATGTAGTGAGGTGAAGGGTTGAGAGCGGTTTGTGAATTTTGCAAAGAACCACATCCATGTGATTCAACTCAAGGGACCACGCAATTATGGAATCACTATAATCGTTGTTCTAAAAGAAAAATACAGACATTAGTCAATAAATGTTACGAGTCGTGCAAAAAGAATCAACCTCTAATATTTCTATGTACAAGTTTGATGACGATGTGAGTCAGAGAAAGTGTGTGGAGATGTTTATTTTGTATTCATATCCCTTTTCCATGGTTGAACGTGTTTGGTTTAAAGACTTTCTGATGTCGATAAATCCACCTTATCAAATGAAATCATGAATCACTTTGAAAAAAGTTTGTATGTCTGTATATGTGGATGAGAAGAAGAAACTGCTTCTGTTGTTTGAGTCACTACCTTGTAAAGTGTGCCTTACAATGGATAAATGGACATCATGTTAGAACAAAACATACTTGCGCATTATAACTCATTTTTTAGATGACGTTTGGAAGTTACAAAAAAGAATCATCAATTTTATGCATGTTGAAGGAAGAACAACTTGGTAAAAATTATGTGAACAGTTTGTGAAGAACGTTCTTGAATGGAGTCTATTTCATAAGTTCGATAACAATTGACAATGATTCTGCCAATGATGGTGCTATTAAAATTGTGAGGTTAAATTTTCAGAAAAACCTTGCCATGGGTGGTGAATTTTTTCATGTGCGATGTACTGCGCACATCATCAATCTAGTTGTGCAGGATGGCATAAAAGAAATTGAACATGTGATTGATAGAATAAGACAAATAGTGAAGTTCATCAGAAAATTCTCCTTGACATCAAGAAAAATTTGAAGAAGCTGTTAAGAAGGTAAATTCTTCTTGTGAGAAGTCCCTCTCACTTGATGTATCCACTCGTTCAAACTCTACATACTTGATGCTAAAATCTACTTTATTATCATCAAAATGCTCTTGGAATTTATCATATATTTGTTCCCAAGTATAATAAACATCCTTCCAATGAAGAGTGGACTCAAGTTAAAAATTTTGCAAATTATTTGAAAATCTTCTATGAAATGAAAGAACTTCTTTCTGGGACAAAATATCCAACTTCAAATCACTTCTTTGGAGAATTTTGTGAAATATATACTCTTTTTTTAGTGGTGTGAAGATGTTAAAGAAACCATTTTGTTTTTTGTGAAATTAGTAAAGTATTGGCAAAAAAAGTAACATCATGTTGGCAATCGCATGTTTCTTAGATCCAACTATAAGATGAAGTATCAAGTATGTTGAATTTTATTTTGGACAACTTTATAGTGAGAATGCTTCATATGAGATTGAGAAAGTTTCATCTCTATTAAAAAAGTTATTTGCAGAGTATTCTTCTTTGACTTTGTCAATTAATCTGCCTCATGATGTTCCCATGCTGCAAAAAAGTTGTGAGAATGATGGATTCGATCAAGGAGAAAGAAACAAACAACAATTTTCTTAATTCATGAAGCAAAGTTCTCAAAATCAGCAACAAAAAACAGAATTGAACCGCTATATTAATGATGGAGTGATTGACACCAATACAACCACAGCTTTTGATATTCTTTAGTGGTGGCGACTCAATCAAGGTACATATCCTATTTTATCTAGGATGGCAAGAGATATTATGGGTGTTCCAGTATAATGGTGGAGGAAGAATATTATTAGAGTATATTAGCACCTGATACTGTGGAAGCACTTGTACGTGCTCAGGATTGGTTGAAGGTGATAAAAGGAGGTATGTTAAACATCTAATCTTCAGTAAGTTTCTTGAAACTTTAATAAAAACTTGATTTATATTATTTTAACTATAAATGTAGTTTCTTTATCCACACTCATGGATCATATCTACATTTGATTTACATCAAGTTCTCGGTGGATAAACTATATATGATTTTGGAATATTCAGTCCAATTGGAGAGAACACATCTTTGGAATAGCCAATTTAGGTAAACTATTTAACTTGTTAGTATATCTTGATATATTTATGCTCTATATTAGTTATGGTATAAAGTATGCAGGGAAATTGTGGATGTGACTCATAATGATATCACACCATTCGGGATATGTTTTATCTGAAGAGAGAACATCTTTGACATTCACTACGCGTTACCTTATTCTTTACTTGTCTTATTTGAACTTTTTATTCAAGACTATTAATTAATTTGAGACACAAAATGTTGACTTCATGTTTGATATGTACTATCATTTCCTTTATATTTTTATTTGTTTCATATATATCTTGTTGATTTTACATTATATATTGTTGCAGTGCAATGCATGCTGATTTAAGAGAGTAACCTAGATAAATGGTGAGTTCGGAACATTAACACAATTTCTATATAGATATATGATTACACAATAATATCTCTTCTTTGTTTACCTAGATGACCTTGATAGCGTTTTATGAAGATGGGGTAGATTATGTCAGTATACTTTACAAGAGGTACGTCTTTTATTACATAACAACATGTCTTTTTGAATCATATATTATCGTATTTATTCTAATTTAGATGGACATTTTGATCGATAATATATTTTTATCATGGTGCAACTTATTATATGCCATTGCCACTTTTTAAACCACTGCGAACCATGATAACAATTCAATTCATATATGTACATGATCATTATTCAACCTGTATTCAAATACGATGTTTATTGGATATATTCATTCTTTATGTGACCCATATTTGGATTCAATCTTTATTTGATTCGTATCCACGTTCATTCAATATTTGATCTGTATTCGGATTCGATAAATATCTGATTCGAATTTGTATTTGTATTTTTAAGGATATGATTTTCTTAATACATATCCGAGTCATATCCGTATCCGTTTTCGTATTCGATAGAGATGAAGCGAATATATATATGGAAATATGCATATCTATCTGTATCCGATCCATTTCCATCCTTAATCCCATCAACAACGTTCAACCGGCTCTGATACCAATTAATGGATTACGATTTAATATCAACTTTGCTCTGATACCAATTGATAGGACACGACCCACGGTATCAACTCTACTCTTGGATACCGGTTTTTTAGGGATATGAATCACCATAAGTCATGGTCGTCTTCGCTCGGTTACTAGTTGATGGAACGAAAGCGGTACCGACTATGCTCTAATACCAATTGTTGGAGCACAGCATGGTATCATTTTCTCTCATATAGGTTGTTGGGGATACAGACCACCTTATACAGTACAGATGTGCAATCAATCATCACTGTAAAAGAATGTGAAGAAGAAGGCAACCATATATAATGGTGGTTGGTCACCTCTTACGACCACCGGAGAAGGAAAATCATTGAAAGAACAAGTACAACTCTCTATGTTCTCTCACTCTCTTCCTCTCCTCTCTCTATCTCTCTCTTTCCCCTTTCTCTAAGGTTCACATTATTCTATTTGTGATGTTGAGGGAATGCCTCTACCTTATCTATATATAGTCCAGATACAACCCCATATTCTTATCCACTAGGACTATAAATAGAATACAAGTCAACTACAATTAGGATTACAAGTTCAATCTCATTAGTATTCCTGATCCTAATTTAACTCTAATCCTAACAAGATGGTGGGAGGTTGCGTGGTAATAGAAGAGCACGTGAGGAGGTGAAGAAGAAGAGGCGGTTGTCGGTAATGATGATGATTTGGATTTAAGAGGGAGGTGATTTGTAGCATAGAAGTGGAAACAAGAAGAGAAGAATGTCATGAAATGGAGATGGTTGTCGGTAATTAATGGCGGTGGGTGTCCTCGGTATCTTGATACACAATTTATCATACAAAGACATTATTAAGAGAAATTAAAATACATAATTTATTCATGGAAATATAAATTTTCTTGAACTTCTTATATGAAATAAACATCACAATCAACAGAATCCATAAAAAGATAAGGAATCTCATTCATTGGTTCAAATCAGATTTCTTAACCATCAATGGTAAATCAATATGAGGTTTACAAAAGTCATACATTGAATGGTGAATTCACTAATTAATTCCTAATATGCGACATCCATGATAAGGAACATCTCCGCCCTCATCGATGGTTCGGGGAACACAATCAACAAACCAAAGGAGGTAACTGATGCTGCCCTCTCACACTTCAAGTCACTCCTTGCTCCGGTCTCCCCTCGCCCAACTTTGGAAACCCCCCCGCCGCCAAAACAAATTATTACGGAAACTGCAAATGCTTGGCTCACTCGTCCGTTCATGGAGGATGAAATCTGGGGCGCTCTTAAGTCAATCAACTCCAACAAGGCACCGGGGCCTGATGGTTTCAACTCCAGATTCTTCAAGCGTCATTGGCAGCTGGCTAAAGGTGACATTTGCAATGCGCTTTCTTTTCTACACAATGGGGGGAAACATGGTCAGACAACTCAACCACACCTTCCTTACTCTGGTGCCTAAGATCCCTGTGCCAAAGGGGATGGGGGATTTCCGCCCCATCTCTTGTTGCAATGTGGTCTACAAGATCTTCTCGAAAGTTCTTGCCACTCGGTTAGCGGAGGTTCTCCCATCCCTCATCTCCCACAACCAAACTGCTTTTATCAAGGGGAGGTTAATTGGGGACAACATCAGATTGGCACAGGAGCTTCTATGGGGCTTTAACAAAAGGCGTAGTATAAACAAAGCTTGCATTAAAGTCGACCTTGCTAAAGCTTTTGACTCTATGGAGCACTCCTTCCTTCTAGACGCCATGAAGGCTATGGGCTTCAATGACAGGTGGGTCGGCTGGATCCAAAATTGCATCACCACTGCTTCTTTCTCCATCCTCCTCAATGGGTCCCCCTATGGCTTCTTCAAAGGTACCCGTGGGCTCAGGCAGGGGGATCCGTTGAGTCCCCTACTGTTTGTCATTGGTTTGGAATCCCTTTCCTCATTGTTTGAGATTGCGGCTATCAATGGAACGTTCAAGACTTGGGGTAGAGGTCGGACCACTGCCCCAACCCACCTAATTTATGCCGACGACTTACTGATCTTCTCCAAGGGGTCCCTGAATGCTCTACTGGAAGTAAAACGTATTCTAAATGATTTCTACAGAATATCAGGCCTACGGATGAACGCCTCGAAGAGCAAAATCTTTCGTCCCACGTGCTTTCATGACTGCTTCTCCATCTCCCTGCAGCTCGGCATCCTCAGTCAACCACTTCCAACTTCCTACTTGGGCATCCCCATTGCCCCTAGCTCGAGGAGATCACTCATCCATGGTACTCTTGTTGACCGTGTTAGGGTCCTGCTTGATGGCTGGCAAGCAGCGACCCTCTCCATGGCCGGCCGCGCCCAACTAATGAAATCCGTGATCGATGGCGTTTTGTTGTACTGGTCTGCTGCCACCGTCATCCCCCTGCCACCGTGCGGAAGATAGATATGTGCTGTGCCAACTTCCTTTGGGGGAGGAAGAGGCATGACATTTCATGGTCCACTCTTTGCCTCCCGAAAAATGAGGGGGGGATCAGAATCCGTTCCCTCGCTACCATCCGGGAAGCTATGGTGATCTCTTGGTCTTGGAGGCTCCTTACGGCGAAATCCTCTATCTGGGCCTCCTACATGAGGCGTAAGCATCTTCACAACTGCTCTCTTTGGGAGGCACTGCCTTCACCCGCTGACAGTCGCGTCTGGAGAGCCATTCTGAGGGGCAAAGATGCTCTCTCCAGAGCCGTTGCCCCCAACACCCCCTACGCCTCACCCCCATTCCGCTGGACATTCTCCTCCAAGGGCTACTCCTTCTCCAGCGCAGTAGACCTCATCCGCCATTCAGCACCGTTGCAATCTTGGGCCCCGTGCATTTGGAGCAAGAACATCCCCCCGCGGATGTCTTTTTGCACCTACAAAGCAGTGCTTGGACGTCTTCCCACCACCGATCGCCTTGCACGGTTCGCTATCTGCCCTGCTTCCCTCTGCCACCTATGTCTCCAGGCCCAAGAATCACATGAGCACTTGTTCCTAAGCTGTAGCTACTCCAAAAATGTAATCCTGGATGCCTCCAATGCAATTGGCCTGGCCTTTCAATGGGATTCCCCATTGAGCATCCTCTCGACCAACATTGCCAACATCAATGATGCCCGGCTTCAAGAACGCACAGCCCTCCTGCTTGCTTTGGTAATTTCTCGTCTGTGGGAGGAAAGAAACATCCGATGGTCTACTGGCGCCCAACGTCCCCCCAACATGATCGCCACAAGTCTTGTGCATGAGTTTGATCTGATTCTTTGACTGCGGCCTGCACTCTGTCTCGTGCAATATTCAAGCTGTTCTCTTTTTCCGGGACTCTATTTCACTGGTCTTAGCTTGGCTAAGATAGTCTGAATTACTTGTATTAGTTCAATTCTGTTGTTACTTGATTAATGGAATACATATTTACTTATCAAAAAAAAAAGAAATATTTCATCTGCACTTCTATTTTTTTATTGATGACGACCGTAATTGAAATTTTCATATGGAGGTAGAAACTTGGAAGAACATAGGATGAAAAGTTTCTGACTTTCAAAACTAAGATGTTTAGTTATGAAGAATTAATGTCTTCCACTGGAGACTTTAATCAAGCTTATAAATTAGGATAAGGGGGATTTGGTTCTGCTTTCAATAGTGCTTTTTTAGGTAGAAAGGATGACTTCCTGTCTCAATGTTAAAAAACCAACTTAAAAAGACTGGTTTCTTGTATCATATGATCATATATATCATTGATGGAATTTTCATTGGGGAATGGGTTAATGGGCATGGTAACATGGTGATGTACCTGATTAAAGTCCCAAGAGAATAAGTTTTTTTAGCAAATCTATGATGGTGCATTTGGTTCGTGGGTTATCTCGGGAAGGATAATCCCTTTTTTGTATTTTGGTATTTGATTGGTGGGTTTAGAATTTGAATGGTTTGTGTGATGTGATTTTATTAAAAATTGAAAAAAGTGGGTGGTTATTATGATATGATGGTATTGAAATGTGAAAAAGTGAGTAGTTGTTGTGATGTGATTGTATTGAAGTTTGGAATAATGAGTAGAAGTTGAGTATTTTATGATTTTTAGATGATATGATGGTATAATATATATTTTTTTGATGGAGAGTGGGCCCCACTAGTGGGTTAGAAGTATGGATTTTTGAGGGTAACCCACCCAAAGTGAGGGTAACCCCCCAACCGAACGCCCCCATAGTGTTGAATTCCAATGGCATACGATCAAACTTCAAGACTTTAATAATGCCTACCATACATTAGAACTAGACAGAACTTCCATATAGGAGTATACCGGTGATAAGGTACGTAATTGTAATAGATATGTATAGTAAAAAACCTTTGGTGATTGCATCAGGAGAATATATTTATCATCACAATAGTGTTAGACATAGACAAAAAATGGTGATGGAAAGTTTGATTGTTGATGGAAATACCTTAAATGTAGTAGTTGAAGTTACATTAAAGGCACGATAAAAATCATTGAGATATACAAACTGCATGTTCTACTATGTAAAGGATAAAAGTTATCATGAGTTACCACCTCTGGAGTAACTATAAGTTCAGAATAACTTTTTAGATGCCTCAATACGAGTCGCTTGTGGGGTAAGAATGAACTAAATAGATATTCTTAGGATATGCACCGTTGCTGTAAAATTTATGATTGGATCATATCTATTATATAATGATGGTCAGTCAAGCTAGTCAAATTGTCAACTGGTCGCTAACATCGATCTATTCTCGGGTTGATCATCCCATGGACGAGAATCTCACAATGATTGGGTAGATGGAGTTAGCGTTGCAAGGAATTGGGCATGCATTTTTGGGGCCTCAGGTATAAGCCTAGATGACCGTGATCCCAACTGCTACTATATAGCTGTGATGGTTGGAGGACGTATTGCATGGCACACCGAAGTGCAAATCTGACGGAGTTCGGCCTCAGTACTTTGTGTGCCTTCACCCAATGCTTAGGGAGCGTGCCGAGTAGTCAGGTCGGTGTTCTAGTATTTTGCTTGTTCACATAGGGTTAACACTCGTGTACTGGCTAGTGTGGGCCACATTGATGGGTACTTTTAGTGGGAGTGCTAAAGAGGGGAGTTCAAAGAAATGTAGTAATGAAGTTGGGGATGGAATATAAATCTCCTGTGCATAAGGAGGACTAGATTAGTCGTGGTGATTCAGACTACGATAAGAATGATCTTGGTAATATATGCCTATGACACTACCGAGGTCTGGATACTTATCAATACACATCCACATCATGCAATTCTACATTCGAAATACCAAACTCTAAAATTTGTGTTGGAGAATGGTAAGAAGGAAGAATAATCACTACATTTGTTCTTTTCCATTCACAATTAGTGCCCATAAAATAAGGACATTGCCTTGCATCAATATTTCTCTCAAAATATGTTGATATGACTTGAATCCTAATCACTTGTTGGGCTGCTAATGTGGTTGATCCATGCCCTGGATTTTGATTGGCTGAGAGCTGTTGGGCTAGGATTACTAACATATCTGATCTGTATCCTGCCTTCTGATTGGTTGAGAGTTGTTGGGCTAGAATTGCTGACATGACTGATCCGTGTTCTGCCTTCTTATTGGCTGAGAGCTGTTGGGATGGATTATTGAATACATATGGTATTCTTCTGTTGCAGTATAAAAAGGGTCCCAGAGCCATCATATACTGCAATCCTCATTCTGATCATGTTTCTCATCACATATCTGTACCTTCTATGTATCATATGTACTAATTTTTTCTCCATATAGTGAAATCGATCACCGTCGCCCAAGGACATAGCCCATTTACGGGTGAACCTTGTAAATCCTTGTGTTTGCGTCTTGCTTGTTTGATTGCGTTTGTATGTATTTGTTTCCGCGATTCGCAACAAACCAGTATCAGAGCTTCAGGTTCCGTCAGGATCATCCGGCAAGATGGCATCGCACAATATGAAGATCGAGAAGTTTAGGAGGAAGAATGGATTCAATCTATGACAGATCAAGATGCGTGCCCTTATGAAGTAGCAGGGCATCTGGGCACCGTTAGATCAGGAGCGAGCAAAGACACTCGAGCCGTCTGAGTTGATGGTGCAGGAAGAGAAGGTGCACTCGGCGATCATGCTATGTTTGGAGGACAAGATTATCGCAGAGGTTGCTGATGAAGATTCCGCGGTCGGTCAGTGGTTGAGACTGGAAAGTCTATACATGACAGAGTCTCTGACCAACAAGTTGCTCTTGAAGCAACGTCTGTTCTCTCTCCACATGCAGGAAGGTACTTCTCTTAAAGAACATCTAGATCGCTAAAATACATTGTTGATGGATTTAAGAAATGCAAATGTTAAGATTGAAGATGAGAATGCTTCATTGATTTTATTGGTTTCTCTTCCATTATCATTTGAAAATTTTGTTCAATCATTCATTGTGGGAAGAGAATCAATAAACCTAGAGGAAGTTCGCGCGAGTCTGCATACACGTGAACTTCGGCATATGGCTATCGGGAAGCAGGACTCTAACGCTGCAGGTTTGGTTATGACTCATGAGAAGAGTCGTACCGGTTCTGACTACACAAAGAATGGAAAGCAGAAGTCCAAGAATTACAATGCTAGGGACATCTGCAATTACTGCAAAGAACCCAGACGTTGGAAGAAAGACTGCCCAAAGAAGGCCACAATTGCTGCAGTGGCTTAAAGTGGCAGAGATTATGAAGATGATTTCGGTCTCACCGTCACGGATCAGAAGACGACGGATAACACATGGATTCTTGATTCAGGTTATTCCTACCATGACTCCTAATGAAGATTGGTTCTGTACCTATGAGAAGATAGACGGTGGAAACGTCGTTACAGAGAGTAATACAACGTGCAAGATTGTAGGGATCGACTCTGTGAAGATCAAGATGCATGATGGAGTTGTGAGGACTGTGACAGAAGTACGACATGTTCTTGATTTGAGGAAGAACCTGATATCCCTTGGAGTCTTGGACTCTAAAGGATATAGGTACAACGCTGAAGGTGGAGTCATGCAAGTTGTCAAAGCTGGGATTGTTGTTATCAAGGGCAACAAACAGAGGACCTTATATGTCTTATAAGAGTCTATAGTTCCTAGAAGTAAGTTCAAGCGTTGTTTGGACTTGCTCAATATCGACAGTTGGCAGTAGCCCCAAGATGGGGCTGGCGGCGTCAAGTTGAAGCTCGGTAAAACTTTTCTAAGGAGAAATTTCAAGGTGAATATTGTTTATAATTCCTTGATTCATGTTATCTGAATTTCAAGTGGTGAATTATAGTAGTGATTAATTCTGCTATATGAGAATTCAACCCCGGTAGAGTCTAGCAGTAGTTAATTCTGCTAGTGGAGAATTCAACTCATGGTGGAGTATAATAGTGGTTAATTATGCTACATGAGAATTCAACCCCGGTGGAGTCTAGAAATGGTTAATTCTGCTAGTGGAGAATTCAACTCATGGTGGAGTAATAGTAGTGGTTCATTCTGCTATATGAGGATTCAATTCAAGGTGGAGATTGTTGATATGACTTGAATCCTAACCACTTGTTGGGCTGCTAATATGGTTGATCCGTGTCCTGGATTTTGATTGGCTGAGAGTTAATGGGCCAGGGCTGTGTCCTGCCTTCTGATTGGCTGAGAGATGTTGGGCCAAGATTGCTGACATGACTGATCCGTGTCCTGCCATCTGATAGGTTGAGAGCTGTCGGGATGGATTGCTGAATACATATAGTATTCTTCTATTGCAGACTTGCAGTATAAAAAGGACCCTAGGTCCATCAGATACTGCAATCCTCATTCTTATCTTGTTTCTCATCCCATATATGTACTTTCTCAGCATCCTCTGTACTACTTTTTTCTTCATATAGTGAAACTGATCGTCGTCGCCCAAGGACGTAGCCCATTTACGAGTGAACCTTGTAAATCCTTGTATTTGCGTCTTGCTTGTTTGATTGTGTTTGTGCATATTTGCTTCCACGATTCGCAACAAAAGAAGAACATACACTAATTGTATCGTCGAAATAGATGAAAGAGTCAGCCATGATCCGCCTAATGTTACGATTGTTTCTCCTGCAAACCTGTCGATTTCACACAAATGTGATTATGAGCAAAGCATCCAATAAAGATATATAACAATAGTTAAACATGGTAAAAAGTGTGTACAAGAAATTGACTGTAGGGTAAGTAGATACCCATAAGAAACAAAATAACTACTCATGAGTATCCAACGGGAAATGAACGACCTACAATGTAGCTCTGTCATTTAGGTTACCATATTTAAAATTATTTAAGGACTGTTGTTGTTATTAATGTGTCCCTCTGCTAAGTTTCATACATTACACATGAGATAAGATGTTTGATCTGAACTGTGTTCTATTTCGATCCGATCCTTGTTGTTAAGAGTCCACGACGGTAAACAACATGGTAGCATTAGTAATGGAAATAGTATGTGATTTTGACCATTAGGGTCTCAAACTATGACTCCAAGATACATTGTATCTTAGAGTTGGGAGGCCTTCGTAAGCATGTGTGAAGAAGATACATCCTAACTAAGTTCCCAACACTTTCCTTTGCTAATCTATCGACTTTCCCTCCAGATCATCATTCTCATTCCATTGGTAGTTCTCTTGTAATAGAATTAATCATATTTCAATTTTACCACTAATGTCCAACATGATTAGACAATATATTTGATTTATAATATAACCAACTAATATCCATTACTCGTTGGTAAGAGTCCACAAGGTAGTGCCAACTATAGAGCTCAAGTTTTGATTACAATATATGATTTAGCACTCATCACTGTAGTCGGAAAATCCTACGACTACCTTCCATCTTTTCCGATCACGGGGCAAACCGGTAAAATACCTCCTTCACTAGTCACATCCCTGAACTCCCTTCAGAGAACAAATACGAAAAATCAACTCGAGTGATCGTCTCTCATTGACCTCTCGTATAAATTCTACGACCAAAAGAGAAGACAAGACTACCAGCCATGCATCCTCAAACGTAGTCGCGCAAACACCGGAACAACATCGGGGCACAATCGGACTACATGTCTCCCAACCAACGCAACTGTTGGGGTCGCGACCGTCTAGTCGTCTACCCGGGGAACCAAGGGTGCATGCCCATCCCTTGTGGTCGCTATCTCCAACTACCTAAGGTGACAAGGGAACTCCATCCGTGCGCGAAACCTCAACACGAGAAATGACATCCCTGGAGCACATAAAGCACGCGAGGACTGCATCTGCAGAAAAACATGTATTTCGATTTTTATAATCAGTATTATATCGCTTTCATTATCACCTCGAAGATCTCGGACTAATGTAGATCACATTGGTTAGTTAACCCAATAAGACAATTAACTTTTTAGATACGCCAACATAGTTGATGTTGAATGCTAAGGACTGTTTATTTAAAGTAGATAATTTGAACCACATCAATACTCCCTTACTTACTGCGTTGATAATTAGCACAATTTTGTCTACGCCATCGTTATTCCATCTCTTCTGTTGAAGTAAAATCTTTTCTCTTCTGTTGAAGTAAAATCTATCACACTATAATTTTAATAGAGCTACCATTCTTGTGTACTGGAAAAAATGATGAAGTCAAAAAAAAAAGGAATTGCCTTATGGTATATCTGTATCATATAGGCGTTATTAGTGTAGAAGTGCCGAAACATACATAGAAACATTGTAACATAGAGAACATGTCCTTACTGTGAGTATTTTTGGTTTGGACCATGTACTATTTTTTTTACTACCAACTGATGTTGTGAATAAACTAAGATTCCACAAGGTCATTTCCATTCCATTTTCTCTTCATTCTTTTGATTTCCTCTTCCCATGTCTTAGAACAAATGGCATAACGTCCTGTGCTTAGATCTCCGATCCATTATCGAGGAAAACTGTTCCCGACAACTTGTTGGGTTCATGTCCAAATGGATCCGTTGACAACCACCTAAAATGCTTAAGTCCAAGTTGTCAAGTAGTAATCCCCACCACTTATAACACACTCTCACACTTTGTGAGTTTTAGATGTGGGACTATGTTTGGGGGTATGGGTGTTACAACCTCCCCCACTTATAATCGCAACGTCTTCGTTGTGACAAGACCCATCACTTATTCCCAATGACAGTGGCAGCTGCACGTTCCCAGCTTAGGTCCCTTCGGGTAGCCATTTCCACTATCAGAGAGAACCCGCTCTGATACCATTTGTAACGTCTCAGGTTTAGGTCTCCGATCCATTATCGAAGAAAACTGTCCATGACAACTTGTTGGGTTCAAGCCCAAATGGATCTGTTGACAACCACCCAAAATACTTAAATCCAAGTTGTCAAGTAGTAATCCCCACCATTTATAACCTGCTCACACTTTGTGAGTTCTAGATGTGAGACTATATTTAGGAGGTATGGGTGTTACAAATGGTGTGTACAGTAAATGCAATATTGACGAAAAATGAAACCAAGATACGGTTCATCCTATTACCCAGCCAAATTAAATCAGCAGGTTGTTTAAAAGGAAGTACTCATGAGTATGGACCAATTTCTTTATCCCAAATCCATTCCTAAATGACAGGGCCTAAAAAAAGCTCATCCTCACAAAAACTACAAATTTATTAGGAAGAATCCATACGTGGTAAATAAAAAATATAAACAGGTCATATCTCTTACTGAAAATTAACAAGAATCTGCTGCAAAGTACATTGGCTGCTTTAACTAAGAACTGCATGTGTGTGTATATGGTATCTCATCTACCCTGAATTGCATTATCGATAATTTCAGTGATTTTAGTCTTTATAAAGACTCCAGATAGACATTTCTTATACCATAAGTTGACAATGGAAAAAGAAAGTTAGAAGATGAACATAGTAACATTTAAATTTTCAAGAAACGCTTAAGAAGTACAATCATCCAGCCTGGAGCTCCAAAGAAATTAAAACAACAGAAGTATCAACTGCAAGTAGAAATCCAAGAAAATCATACCCTCCAAACCAATTCCACTCAAGATTCGACCATATCGATATTAAAAATTTGAAACTTTAGATCACCGAGTGAAATTCATCGTCATCCAGGAAGTACTAAGATGTACCAGGACCTAAAAAGAGGATGAAGATGGAATGAAAAAGGATATTGCAGAGTTCGTGGGTCGATGTTTGGTATGCCAACGGGTTAATGCAGAGCACTGACGACCGAGGAGATTACTGCAAGCCCTACCCCTTCGACGAATGGAAATGGGAGAGTATAGCAAACCTAGTGGTACCAGACCATGGGTCGTCGTGGACAGACTGACCATGCCACTTCTTGTTCATCTTCGTAGCTTAGTTGCTTCTTCATCTTCTGATATGCGACTACATACATACCTCTTGCTACTGATTATCCGCTCCGCAGCTCCTCTTTGGTATCCAATGCTGAATGATCAGGGTGATTGAGACATCATAATAGCTAGTTGCTCTTCCTATAAAATCATCCGATGATCTGATAGTTGTCTAGTTCTTGTTCCGCTGACGTTTGCTTAGTGCCTGAGCCTGAACCTCCTCACAGATACTCTTCCCTCATCTCAGCTGGACTGCCTGATTCATCATATAGTGCTTGCTACCACGGCGGATCATACCTCGTCTTTGCTTTTATCCCCATCCCTCACCACCGCATCGGTTGTCCAAGGAGGAGCCTCTCTACCCCGCCTATTCGCCTCAGCTCTCTTTAAGCAGCTTTGGATTACATTCTCAGTGTGGAATTATAATCCCACATAAACAACTCCAACTTACCAATACTACATTACTCAGCCCAACTCCTTCAACGAAGCTCCAACCCTGCAGATCAGCATCCATGTCAAGTGTGCCTGTTGATTTCAAGATTTCAGTAACTCGGTGCCTAGGAACAATCTGCTCCTCGAAATTCACGCCCAAGTACTGAGGAGCGTCGGTCAACCAATCAACAGAGAACCCCATTTCGAGGAATAAAAATTTAATCTTCTCCCCTATCTCGTCCAACTCATACAGAATTGATCTCGGTTCTTCTTACGACAATCAGATCATCTCTCCTGATCAACACATGTCTGCGCAACAAATCCACTCTCTTTTTCACAGCCAGTGCAGCATCGATACGCCCTCTTGCAAGAATCTTCTCCTTAACAGGAAATCTATACTTAAAACTGTTGAGTTGAGCTACTCCAAGCATCGGAGCAGCGCGCATGCATGATACGAAGTATGTCTACGTGGTTCCCCGTGACTCGCATGTGAAATACGATAAGAATATGAGACGATACCGAAACCGGGATCCAACTCAGAGGAATAAATCGTGGAGATGGCAGCAAGAGGTCGAGATCCTTACCTCGCAAACACAGGAAATCAATCCCCCGCAGCGAGCTCTACGTGTGGACGTCTTCGCGATCGGCCGCTTCAACGACGGTCCGACTGCGACACGGTGACCTCCGTACCAAGTCCAAGGCTTAGTTTATATATGCGGGTTCGGTTAATTGGATCCAGATTCAGATGCGGTTTGGGTTTCCGTTCGTTTACCGATCCACGTCTGTAAAATGACCACTCGTTCGATGTCGGATTCCGACGTTCTCGATATCGTTGGAAAGGTTTAGACGGGTACGACAGAATAGATAATTTATTTTCTAAATTTGGACATCAGATCAGGTTTGAATTTTAAAAAGAAGGGAATAAAAATATATGAGAGTCTGAACAAAACTCTTATCTCGGATCAGGTCAAGACCCAATTGTATGGGCATTCAATATCCATACTGAATTTTGTACCTTAACGCACATGTAAGTGTTAAGATCTCACAATTCCCTTACTCGTTCCCTACACCACAATGAACTCTTATACGTGGGTATTGGACTGGAGGGTTCGCAATGATTCGTGGGTTGAATTTGAATTGAGAATGAGAACTATCGTTTGTTAAAGTGAAGCCAGTGGACATGTTGGGAACTTAGTTAGATCACATTGTACCCCATCACATGCATACGAAGGCACCCCGACCCAAAGGCCTTCTTCTTATCTTAGAGTCATAGTGTGATGTCTTACCTAAATCAAGACCACAAACTATTCACGAAGCTTGTGTTATTCATATCTAATGAAAAAGACTAGAACTGTATTTTCTTTGTGAGGATGGTTCACACAGTTGTTTCCCTCACACACTTCTTTAGTACCTTACTTGTTTTGTATTTTATAACAAACTGAACAACTTTACTCATAGCGTACCCACGTGTTGGATCCACAGGTTCGCAGAAGTAGCTACAATAGTGAGCGGCTTGGAGCTACTTCTCTTTTTGGATGAAGCTACAGTTCTTCATGGTGCAATACTTGGTGTAGTTTTTATTGCTCTTTACTTGCATTTTTGAGAGACATGAGATGCACAATGTATGCATGGACACACTTTTTGATGCATACATGTAATATTTTGTGGACATGGATTGTAATTAACAAATGATGGACATGTTACGCATGAAAAAGTATAAAATTTTTAATTCAGACTTTTATGCTATTTTATCATTCTTTATAACATTTTGTGTATTTTGAATGTGGAATTTTATGTGCGTGGAATTGGTTCGTCGAGTAATCAAATCCTAGAGGAACGGTCGTGGGATGCACGAAGCAAGCGATTCATCCCCGCATCCACAGGTACTGTCTTATTCATACGAGAGTTTAACAAGAGGTATATTCAATTAGAGACTTGTAGATTACGATCATACTTCGGAGGTGTATGTTCTAAACTCGTGTGAGCACGGTGGAATAGATTGGGAATGATTCCTAATCCATGTGATTCCATTGATTTTTTTTAATTTTCTTCTATTATCGCGACTCGTACAATGAGTCTGTTTTCAATCAAACCTGATTCAATTCTTTTGCTTTCGTGATGCACAACTCCGATATGCCTCCTGTCAAGAGGAGGGTAGTGATGGGTGGTGATGTGTAGAGTAATTGCTAGGGATGAGGTGTGGAAGAGGGCTATGACGGGCGTCGAGGCATAGAGGAGGGGAGCGACACCAAGCGATGCATGGAGGAGGGCTTCGACGGGTGGTCTCATGGCGATGCATCCGAAGGAAACCCTACCCATGAATGAAAAGGCAATGTTAAAAGTGGGTTATACCCCACTGGGTACTCGATTCTTCCACCTAGGTTTCTATCAAGTCACTCAGCTTCGACGGGGGAACAACTTGCGGGTACTCAGTCTGGATATTGTTCATGAGTACCCATGAAATTAGGGTCAAAATCACAATGTTGAGGCAAGTACCCATTTGACCATAATATTTTGGACGCCCCTATTACACAACGGTATATCTAGACGTCGAATACATGCATCATATATTATTTTTTTTATTTTGCACAAACACGCATATATACAAGCATGCAGATACATATACATGCACGTATACATACAAACATATAAAAGACTAACGTGCATTTGGAAAGTAGAAAGTCAATGGGATGAGGTTCCTTTTTACAGTTCAACAATCATTTTCTTCTTTTCTTGTATTATTTTGGAATTTTATAAGTTGATCGTTTTAAGGATGTATTTTCTTTGAGCAATCTAATAAGTTAACTATATGTTCTTCATAATTAAAGTTAAGGTCCATATTTTGTTTATTTATTTGAATACTCACTTGTACGAGGTATTTTGATTTTTTTTGGTCTATTGTCCCGATTTTTTAGTTAGATTTAAATTTAAATGTTAAGGCAATATTTGATAATAGTTTTAGATTGAGTTGGGCTGTAACGAAACCGATCGTCCGAGAATGTTGCGGAAGCGAGAAACTCGGCAGACATCTCGGTAACGTTACTCATATCATTAATCATAGCATAAAAGAGCAGTAAAGAGCCAACTAAAAAAACTTTTTCTATAATCATAATAACGTCACAATTCTAAGAGTTCCTTAATTAAAGAAAAGAAAATAAACTAAGTTATTCATCTGTAGTAATATTAAATTGACTGGTAGATTGTGTCCTTCGACAAGGACAGGTACGTCGGCCATGTAGGTTCCCAAAGTAGAGTGTTCACCCATCGGTGAAGTGACACTAAGTGTATATGGAAGTTTAATAACCGTCAAATTCAATTTGTTGGCAAATCGATGAGAGATAGCTTAAATGATCTGCAATAGAAAGAGTACCTTCTATTGTGGTGTGTCCATCTTCCTCCTCTCCTGAGGGTAGAGCGAATACCCATCCCTTGATGTGCTTCTTTTGATCTCCAGAGTTCTGTTCCTTCTTCTTGGAACAATCTCTAATAAAGTGCCCCTTCTGTCCGCAAGCCAGACAAGCTCCTGTAACCTTATAGCACTCTCCCGTGTGCCTTCTATCGCAGTGAGCTCATAGAGGATATACTGGCCTATCTTTTGTGGCAGTCTTGATTATGGGCTTCTTTCCTTTATCCTTATCATACTTACCCTTCTTATTGTCAGCAAAATGGGACGTTTTCCACTACCTTGTTGTTGGATCCTTTTATATGCTGAGTCGATCTCCATCGCCGCTGAAACTGCATCCGAAAAAGTCTAAGGGCTTCTAGTGAGCACCTTCATGCCCAACCCTGAATTCAAGCCTTCGACAAATTTCCTACCACGTTGTCTTTCATTTTCGCATATTCCTTTTCCGTACTTTTCCAGCTCTTGGAATTTGGAAGCATATTGTTCAACGGATAAACTCCCTTGTCGAAGCTCAATAAATTCCAATCTTTTTGCATCTCGAACATGTCGAGGAATGTAATGCTCGATGAAATGTTCCTTGAAGTCCTTCCATTCGATGGTAGTTTTATCGGCAAAGTGTATGCTTTTACAAGAAGTCTACCATTCTTTCGCATTATCGCGTAAACGATAAGTGCCAAATATCACCTTATTCTCCTCAGGACAATCGGTTGTCTCAAAGTTAAGTTCCATTTCCCTCAACCAATGCTCAGCTTTATCTGGCTCAGGTTCTCATTTAAAGATAGGTGGATCATGCTGAATGAAAGTCTTCAGGGTCAATCCACCAGAACCATGTCCTTGGTGTTTTTGCTGCTGAGCCATCATAGTCATCAATTCCAACATTTGACGTTGCATGTCCATAGCCATATCCTGGGTAGACGAAGAGTCACGATCTCCGTTCGCCTCATTCCCACGACAAGGGGCCATCTGAAATGATGACATGTGAATTTTACGGTCAAATGTCTATTTCTAAAACTAATGGATCTAAGTTTGATTTGGTCGGATATCTTATGCCAAGAGGAACTTCTCCTCTGATACCACCTGTAACGAACCCGATCGTCCGAAAATGTTGCAGAAGCGAGAAACTCGGTAGACATCTCGGGAACGTTACTCATAACATCAATCATAGCATAAAAGAACAGTAAAGAACCAACTAAAAAAACTTTTTCTATAATCATAATAACATCACAATTCTAAGAGTTCCTTAATTAAGAAAAGAAAATAAACTAGATGAAATCGCATCCATGATTTCCTTATTCCAGTGGGCATAAAAGATGTTCTCCCAAACAAAACCGCAGTAGTTCCGTACCGCTCCTACTTCTTGAAGACTTTGTCATCTCCCTTAAACCGCTAATGATCGAGTCCTTACGTTCTCCTGAAAAATTTTTAGCAAGACATGTTATGAGCATAACGCTCAGTATGTGCCGAGTTAGGGTCAAGCCGGCTAGCGTATAAAACAAGTTACAAAAACCATTATCATATGAATAATACATCAACTTATTCAATGCATATAACTAAATTTCTTTCATAACCATGAATAACATAACATATTTGCACATATACCCGTAAATTGTATCATATTTGCATGTATGTCCATAATGTTCATATAAATTGCACATATGCACTTTACAATAACATAATTGCACATGTACCCTTAAAATCACCATAAATGGCAAATATGCACATACCATTGACATAAATTGCATATATGTCCATAATATTAACATAAGTTTCATACGTGCACTTAACTTTAACGGAACTTACGTGCACTTAACTTTAACGAAACTTACACATAAGTCCATAACAATAACGTAATTGCATATATGCACATAATCTTAACATATATTGCACATATGCCGTGGCATTTTTCATGTTTAGAGTGGTCTTGATTGTTAGTTCTTAGGCGGCTTTGATGGCTTACCGGCGGCACCAGCGGTTCATAACAATACATAACATGACAATGTAGCTACAACTGTAGAGGACTTATCTTTTGCCTCACGCCCCCGGAAGGCATTGTCCCTTTAGGCCCTTACGACCCCTTAGTTCGAGTCGTTGCCAATATCTTATAATTATCTTGAGTATTTAAGCATACATTATTTCTTTTAACGGTGAGAATACATGTTTTCTTTCTGATTTATCTCACATTTTGATGCGTACGAATTGAGGGTTAAATTTTGTCTTCAATGCAGAGGTTAGATCCTTTCTAATGTCTCGTAATCAACCAATTACACTCGACGTTCACAGAACTGGATGATTGTACAATAATCTATTCCATTAACTTCAAAAGAGTATTATCTTTAAATATGTGAACCTATTTAGTAGAGGTGCACAGACGTGGATTTAAAAGTGCAAATGCACTGCCAGATTATAAAAAGAAATTATAAGTTCATATAGACTACAAACAGGTTCCTACGGATTAAGTTTGACGATTGGAATGCGCACACAATTATCGAAAGGATTAGCACGCCTATACGAAATAATCCTCCTATAAATTAGGAAATTATTCGTTAGTGTGCTAATTTCAATTAATTCTCAATACAACCACAAAAGAAATCTTGTGTCTCGTTCTTATGGGGTTTGACACATGCATCTATAAGTCGTAATTTTAAACCAAGGATCAACACAAAACATCATTTAACGATCCTATGTGTTCGACACATACCTTGCTTGCACGAGAAATTCACCGACAAAGACGACGCGATTCCGCCTATGATGACGACATCGTTTCTCCTCCGCTTTCGCCGGAACGAGACTTCGACGTTGACGGAGAAGGTTGTCGTTGCCGGATTCGCAATGCGACAAAGAATGTTGTTGCCGAACTCTCTCTCTCTCTCTCTGCCTCTCTCCCCTCTCTTTAGAACTTATCTCTCAAGTTATATGCAAGATGTGGAGAGATTGATGGAGTCTCATGGACTTTTATAGACTCAATCAAAGAGATAATTAGCAATAATAATTTGATTTTAATTAATGGATAATAGTGATGACTAAGTAAGAGATAATTATTGTCTAATTAATGGATAATAGTCCTAGCTTATTATCTCTTCCTTGTTAATAATAAAATAATAATATCTTCATTATCATCGAAATTTTTACGTGGAACCCTACTCCATGAGGAGCGGGATGAAACCACGGGAGAAGCCCTCAAAGGGGCATGTTATGCATTGCTTTTTCTCAATGAGTACAGGAGGTCTGGGGCTTTTATATAGCCTCTCCAGAGCCTCCAAGTCCCACCGTTGGACGATGTGGAACTAAACACTGGATGGGGTAAATGGATCTCCTCCAAAATCCATTTACCCTGCTACAACTCAATAGGCGCTTACAACTTATGCTCCAACAGAGAGATTGATGGAGTCTCATGGACTTTTATAGGCTCAATCAAAGAGATAATTAGCAATAATAATTTGGGTTTAATTAATGGATAATAGTGATGACTAAGTAAGAGATAATTATTGTCTAATTAATGGATAATAGTCCTAGCTTATTATCTCTTCCTTGTTAATAATAAAATAATAATATCTTCATTATCATCGGAATTTGTTACACTTTTTTTATTAGTTTATTTTTTTTGAAAAAACCAATCCGTTACATGTACTAAGATGTTTGGAAATATAGTAAGATGAGTAATCGTTTTGTGAAGACAAGGTGGGAAAAAATCATTCCATTCATCGATTGGGAAAGCAATAAGTTTGTCGTTACATCCAAGATTACAAAGAACTAAAACTACTAACTAATATAAGATGTCCATGATAACACACCACTAACAAATGAAAATAAATAAAAACCAACAACAAAATGAATAAATATGGTTTTTTTGGATACATGAAATTCCGTAGCTTCATATTGAACATACCATAAAAATGAGCAAAACTAGCAAATCTCTAAGTCAACAATACATGCATGTTGTGAAGAAGACATGTCGAATACTGCATACATCAAGTAGAACAATCAACTGAACTAACTTATAAAAGTTTTGAAAGAAAGAAAACACATTTGAGCGTGATTTCTTCTACATTGCCAATATATCCATAAACTTCATGTTGTATTTTGCTTTCCAAATTAATTATATGTAGTGACAACCCACAATTTTTGTTGCAAAAAGCTCACTGTAATTAAGTTACCCTTGATTAAAAAGAAAAAGGGTTTTATTTGGTACGACATGAGAAATCATCTAAATCTTATCATCTAGAGTTCTGGAGAAGTCGTATCCCAATGAAACTCATGTCGCGAAATGTGAGAGGGTTGTGCCAACCAAAGAAAGGATTGTGGTTGGGGCCATATTCGCATTAGGGTAGGTGAAAATTCTATCCCTACAATAGATGAAGATCAGGTAGGTGATGAGACACGATGAAGTGGAGGTCAGTTTCAGGTCCCAACTCACCAAGTTTTGGACCGTGATGACTCCTAGTAGCTCCGACGAGATCGTGGTTGCATGGAATGCAGAGAATTTCAATTTAGTAGATGAAATCAGGGTTTTAAAATCCGGACCGGTCAATCGGACAGGTTGGACTGGGAACTGGCTTTGATTCGATTGGTTCGGCTGGTTTTATGTAATTAATATAAAAAAAGAAAATAAAAAATTGGGTCCGATGTGGTCGTACCGGGTTGACCTGGCTGGTTGGATCGAGTTGACTCGGATTGATCCACTTTTGATGATTTAGTACATTTTCAAAAAAGTAAAGATTTAAATAATAAAGTAATAGGGTTTTTATCATTTATGCCCTTCTTAACTTCTGCAATTTTAGTTATGCCCTCTTTTTTTTAGATATAACTTATGTCACTACTTTCTTACAGTAATTTTCCACAAGCAACTATAAATAAATTATTACAATATTATATGCATATATAATGCTAGAAAATGTGACTATCTTTTGTAGAGTTTTACTTGAAATAGACAATCATGTTATTCGATTGAAAGATTTGACATTTTTAATGATTATTTCATTGATATATACATACATACATACATACATATATATATATATATATATATATCCGGTTTTATCGATTCAAAAAATCGGTTCGACCGGCTAGACCAATAAATTAAGCTCGATCTGATTTTTTTCGAATTGATAGGAATAATGACATCATGCTGACATCATTACCGGTCTGATCGGTTTGGACTGAGGGTCCGACCAGGTCGGACCAAGTCAAAGACCGACCGGTTCAATGTCCGATTCGATAGTTAAAACCTTGGATGAAACAACATTACTCAGTTGTAGTCACATCATTGTAATATTACATACAACACCATGAGACAAGCTTTCAAAGCACGGTCATAAAATTTCATGATAGAATACGAGAAGCTTTTCACACCGTGCTATAGTTATTGTCACGATAGGAGAAACTTTTCATAGCATGTTATAAATTTATGAAACAACACACGAGTCTTTTAATAGTACTATTAAATGTATAGAGTGGAGCAATCCTTTAGTAGTTTGATATAAACTTATGTCTGGACATGAGAATATTTTTACATGATGTTATCAATTTTAAGACATAGGGATGGCTACAACAAGCTGGTGGTTTATTTAGAATTGGGATTTCTACACTACAAACATTGAAAACTTTGTAAAATACCTCATCGACCTTGTATTCTTCGTAATTATCTCATAAACCCTGCAAGCTTATTAACTCTTATACTAAGGACCCTAACGAACTACATGATCAAATCCTAGAAGGGTTGCGACATAACCATTAGCAACTTTACAAGATTTACATGATAATTACAAGAAATGTATGGTTGATAAGATAATTTACGAAAATTTAAAGTTCATGGGGGTAAAAGTCAGTTTAGATTTCTATATGCCCACGAGATTGGATACTCGGGGAGGGCACATGCGCAAATGTCCATTATGTTGCTTGCCCGCGGATCTGGACGCCCGAATCCGATTACCGTCCCCAAAATTACAACGAAATGCTACTAGTAGTTTCCGAAACTCATCGCCCCACTCCGGTAAACATCTGCCCTCCCTCGTTAGAAACCCAAACAGAGATGGCAGTTCTCGAAAGCGAGTGGAAGCCCTCGACAGCGGAGGGCGGCGGCGTGGCATTAGAGTTCAGACTCGAGGGTGATCTCAGCCGCGATCGCAGCGTTGATATTGGCGGCGGCGGAGAGGAGGTGGCGGCGGAGGGAGGCGGTGGTGGGGAGGCCCGGGAAGGCGGAAAGGCAAGTTCTTTGGGAGAGGGAGGCAGTGGTGGGGAGGTGGAAGTCGAGGTAGGAGAAAAAGTGGTGCCTTTGGTGGAAGTAAAGGTTGAAGAGGAGGATGTGGGAGGGAGGCGAAAGGAGGAAGAAGGGAATGTGGGAGTGGAGAGGGATGTGGATGAAGGAGAGGGGAAGGAGACGGTTGAAGATGGGGGTCGGGACGAGGGGAAGGTGGTGGTGATGGAGGGGAGGGTGGATGATGAAGGGGGGAGTGGATGTCAAAGGGCGGATGGAGAGGGGGCGGGGGAGGAAGGCGGAGGTGAAGTGGTCGACGGGGAAGGCTTGGACACGGCAGGGAGGTTGTGTGGGGAGAACGAAGATCGAACGGAGGATGGAGAAGTTCAGGCGAGGGAGACAAGTTGCGGTGATGACTTTTCTGGACATAAGTCAAACGTGCCCAACTGTGCTTATTATGTGATGACTGGAAAGTGCCTTAATGGGCAACACTGCAAGTTCATTCACCCTTCTTCGAGCAAGAAAAATCAGGTAAAAGGCATCTCTCTTTTCTTTGCAAAGTTGTTGGACTTTTGCTCGTTCACTGATCTATTGTGATGTCTATTTTGAGGCACCTATATCCATTATTGGGATGTTTGAAATTTAGAAGTCTTTCTGATGTATTAGACGGAATTTGAAGTTATATCAGGCTGTAAGTGTGACTAAGGGTAACTTTGTATGGTACCCAACATGGATTTTTTAATATTTCCAAGGAGTTGATCATATCTTCGCAATGATCCTTTAAAGCATTTGCTCAAAGTTTTAATTGCAGCACCACAACGAATGCAAACAGCGCTTATACTGTCATTATGTTACGTATAAGGCTATTATATGTCCTTATTGGTGATGGATTGATTATTAAGGCTTTTGTATTCTGTAAAGTCACAATGTATGCGGATTTTTTTTGAAGAGAATGTATGCGGAATTTATAGTGATATCATTGCTACATCGATATATGGGTACTGATGAAGAGCTAGTGTTCTGGCTTGATGATTGGAGCTGACTTTCTTTCTCTTTTCCCAGCAAGAAGTCATGATGGTGGGTGGTCTGCGGCACATCTAAGGTTGTTTGTGCTTCTATTGGACAAACATGTGTTGGTCGCACAACGTGGAGTAGGGCGTGGTTACCGTTGTATGCATCTCCACTTTAGCGCTAAGAGTTTATAGCCTATCTCCGACACATGTGGTGTGAGACAAGGTGTTGATGTGGCTCTCCATTATGCAATTGAGTCACAAGCCTCAAGACAGTCGAGGCATAACCCTCACTCTATAGAGAAAACACTCATAAAATTGAAATATCAACAAATGCTTTTATGTATGATCCTTAAAATGATAAAACTTTGTTAAAAATATGTATTCATGTCATTTAAAGGCTAATTCTTGTACACACTGTATGAGAGTTAAAACTAATTCAAATATTTGGTGTCAATAAAACTTTGAAACATAAACAGTTTAAATATTAAAATATATGGAAAAACATCAGCATCATTGATATCGTAAACATTTTCACTGCTACTAATCGGTGAAGTTTGTATCATCATCACCATCATCATTGTCATCATCATCGGCATAATTTCTGTGTTCCTCATTTTCATGGACATCATCATCTTCAATATTAACAACCATCTTTCTTGCAAAATAAATAATTTTTTGTAGATTTCAATTACAATTCAAGTGCACATCGCTTCTTCTTCGTCGGCCATTCTCCACCTTGTACCCCAATATCCACTATTTCATTCTCTAGAGCTATATTTTTGGAAAAGCCTCAACTTCGCTCCTGTCTAGCTGGAACTCAGATCAATTTATCACTTGAATCCATATTCTGAAAAAAGTTATCCTCTGATGTCTTTTTTTCCACTTCTCTCTGCTTGAACTTTAAATTGAACTTATGAAAACCAAGTCATTGAGTTTCTCTTGCTTTCATTTGTTTATTCTTTTAGTATGCACATGTCCATTAAAAGACTACTACATTATGAATGTTGTAATCTTCTATATACTTTATACTTCAATAACCACAAGTAAAACTTAAATACTGAATGGTGTTAGATGCATTGCAAGTAGAACTAAAAATCTACATATTAAACCATTTAAATTCACGCGTCTCGTGCAGAACTCGTCTTGGGCAGTGTCATAATAGAGATGGAGCACGGAGGAATGCATCAGGAGCAGAGAGACAATGGATGGTCTAGGACTTTGGAAGATATCGGTTGCATGAGAGAGAGGAGAATGCGAAGCAAAGAGGGAAGAAGAGAGGGGCATAGGGGCTGTTGGAGAAGGAAACCGAGGTGGGCTTTGGGAAGAGGTGTAGGGGCGCCAAGTGGAGGCAAATATGGTACTATTTCTTTAGGGGGTGTTGGGGCGAAACTCGATCATATGATTTTGCATTGAAGCAGAGGCGGGGATGGAGGGCATGGGAGGTTTACTATGGGAGAGTTGCCAGAGCTAGGGCTTGTGAAGGTGGTAGGTCTGGTGCTGGGCGAAGTGCTGCATGTGGAGGTGCTGGCGAGCTTGGGGCTAGTGGCTTGGGGTTGGAAATGCAAGTAGTGGGGGCGAAATTATGGATTTCTTGAAAGGGATGACGATGGAAATTGGTCTGCTGATGAGGGGTGAAGGTCTTGAAAGTGCGTAGGATGCACCACACTGAGGTGGAGCATTGATATTGATGTTTTCAATGAGGTAAAGAAAGACATTACAATAAGGAATGCAAAGGGGAGGCACCTTGCTTTGGTCATGGAGAAGATGGGATGCATGGTGGAGGGCATTTATAGGGAGAAGGTGCAACAGAAAGCGATATTAATTAATGGGGTTTCGGTAGAGGGAGGGTTGTAAGGCAACAATGCATGCGGCACGGGTGTTGGTGAGCCATGGTTTCTCGGGAGATGCAGTCAAAATGACAATCCACAAGCCGATTCCAGTTTGAAAGGAAGCCGAGATCCATTAGGATCATGCGTTCCAGGTAATCATATCTAAACAAAGTATCCATCACGTATAGTAAGCACATCCCTAAGCACATCATAGAACACACCCATTAGATCATGAGCTGAAATGTCAGCAGATTCTTCTGGAGCATCATCCTTATGGAGTCTGTTGACGCATATTGAGTCATTGTACCTCTTTGTTATTTTCTTTTCTTGTTATGCTCTTTATGTAATTTACCCATAGGCTACTCTCCTATATAAGAGAGCCTAGGGCTATGGAATAGATATCATCTCATTCTCTTTTCCCAACATGGTATCAGAGCGACGGTCCTAGACCGGAGTTCTCGAAACCCTAACCCTAACACCCCACCCGCCGGCCTTCTTCTCTCTCTCTCTCTCTCTCTCTCGATCGGCGTGCCCTCAACGCCGCCGCCTCTACCTGCGCAGCCTCGGCGCTGCCCCTGCAGCCCCTCGCAGGCCCTGTGCAGTCCCTGCGCTGCCCTAGCGCAGCCCCTGTGCAGCCCGTGCACAGCCATAGCGTGCCGCACGCGCAGCCCTAGCGTGCCGCACGCACAGCCCTAGCGTGCCGCACACGCAGCACCTGCGTGCACAGCCCCCCCTGCGCATCCTTGCGCACTGTGCACTGTTCCTGCGTGCATCAACTGTGCGCTAGCACAAGTCCTGTGCGCCTCAGCCGTGCGCCAACAGTGCCTCCCTTGTGCGGCCTGTGCGCAACTTCTTTGTGCGTATAGGTCTTAGCACAAACTTCTTTATGGGGATAGTTGCTTGAAGTCTACACATGCAACTACCCCCATCCATGGTATTGTAGACAAAACATATCATTTGTCAGTCGTTCCAGTCTTTATTTTGCAATATGTCAGAGAGCAAGGCAGATATCCCATCTATTGGCGCATTCCGTGGTCCTGCGCCTATTGTCAAGATGGATGGTACCAACTATGAACTGTGGGCAATGCAGTTCATGAGCATGATGAAGTCTACGGGTAAGAAGCATATTCTTACCGAACCAGAGCCTGCTGAGAAGACTGGAATCTATGCCTCCTGGGAGGCTGACGATGCATATGCCAAAGTCTGGCTATCTGGCACATTGGCAATTGAGATTGCCAATGATATTCTCCATCAACCCACAACGAAGGATATGTGGGACATTCTGGCGGCCACATACTCTCAGGCCAAGAACGAGACGAAGATTCTGCAACTCCAGCATGATATCTTCACAAGCAAAATGGTCGTCCACTACATTCTCTCTATACATCACTGAGAGGGATGTTTGAGAGGCTATATAGCTTCATGCCCTTGACAGCTACGCCCGAGCAGCAGAAGACATACAAGAATGCTACTATGGTGGGTGTGTTTCTCGCTGCACTTGATCCAGAATATGAGGCAACACGTTCTCAGATTTTAGCGGACTCGACTATTCCTCCCATGGAGGAAGCCTTTCACAGATTGAGCAGGATCACAGTGCCTTCACCTGCTGCTAGTCAGAATTCCTCAGCTATGGCGGCCAACAGAGGCCGCGGGTTTCATCACCAAGGCCGTGGGCGTACTCCTCGTGGAAGGGGTGGCCGTACTAGGCCAACCTGCACATATTGTCACCGAGTTGGGCACAATGAGGACACATGCTATTCAAAGCATGGATTCCCTGCATCTGCACGAGCCGCTGAGCAGATAGAGCCCCCATCTGCTGCTATCCTGGATCAACGATTTGATGATCTAGTTGCCCGCCTCAGGGGCATCATACCACCATCTGGCCCAGCAACGACTACAGAGAGTCATACTGATACTGCTGCCTCTGCCTCTACTTCTGCATCTACTGGTACTTCAGGTAGTACACTTGCACTCCACAGTAGTAGATCTCATATATTGCCATGGATCATGGACTCGGGCGCCACACATCACTTATGTGGCGACCAGAGCCTACTTACAGGATACACCCAGATTCCTCCAGGACGGACAGTAGTAATTGCTGATGGCACGCATTCCCCTATCACTGGTCAGGGGGAGATTAGATTGACACCCTCTATGCAGCTGAAGAATGTCCTTCATGCACCACATTTTTCTATGAATCTATTGTCCATTAGTCAGATTACGAAGGATCTCCACTGTCGAGCTATTTTTGATCCATCTTCTTTGATTTTTCAGGACATCCGTACGGGCAACGTGATTGGTCATGGCTATGAGCAAGGAGGCCTTTACCGTCTGAACCAGACCCCGTTTGCTGGAACCACATCCTCTCCTGCTGAACAAGTATCTCCTCTCCTGTGGCATCTGCGTTATGGTCATTTACCGCTCCAGAAGTTGCGTCTAGTCCTACTACCCTATAGTCTCTCTCACACACCTATTCAGTGTGAGGCGTGTCAGTTGGGAAAACATCACAGGTCGTCCTTTCCCAGCAGTCAAGGTCGGAGTAGTAACTCCAAGTTTGAGTTGTTTCATGTTGATGTCTGGGGTCCGAGTCGTGTTCCCGATCATCAGGGACACAGGTTTTATATTGTATTTGTGGATGACTATTCTAGAGCGTCATGGGTATTTCTAATGAAAAATAAGTCTGAAGCAGGAAATATTATTATTCACTTTCTAAATGAGATTCAGAATGTTTTTTCCACGTCTGTCAAAATTATGAGAAGTGACAATGCTTTGGAGTTGTGCACCAACAATCTAGCTAACTACTACTCCTCGAAAGGAATCATACATCAAACTTCTTGTGCTCATACGTCCCAGCAAAATGGGGTTGCAGAAAGAAAACACCGTCACCTACTAGATGTCACAAGGTCACTTCTCATTCAGAGTCATGTTCCGTACTCATACTGGGGTGATGTAGTTCTTACTGCATGCTATCTTATCAATCGTATGCCGTCCTCTGTCTTGCATGAACAGATTCCTTTTTCACTTATTTATCCTGACAAGGATCTGTTCACTCTTACCCCTCGTGTGTTTGGGTCTGTCGCCTTTGTCCATCAGTTGTCACCTGGTTCTGACAAGCTCTCTCCTAGGGCTGTCAAGTGCGTCTTTGTGGGGTACTCCAGAACTCAAAAGGGGTACAAGTGTTTTGACCCTGTGCGTCGGCGGTATATGATCAGTGCAGATGTTACATTTTTTGAATCCATTATGTATTTTTCAGAAAAAGGGAACATGCAACCACCACCTATATTTCCTGATACCGTTTTCATTACACCACCAATCTCACCACCGTCACCACCGTCACCATCATCACCACCACCACCATCACCACCACCACCACCGCCATCAACCGTATCCCCGTTACCATTCCATTACACCCGCAGGCCAAATCAAGCTCATGGTCCTGACCAGTCAACTAGCTCGCCTATGGTATGTAATGAAAATATTAATGTTGATGGATCTGACGACATTTCTGAGCAGGATGCATTACAGGAGCCTGTTGATAGCACAACGGATTTGGATGTTCCAATCGCTCTACGCAAGTCGAAGAGAAGCTGTGCCAAATACCCAATATCAGCCGCTGTGTCTTTTGACCGCCTATCTGGACACTTCAAGACGTTTGCATTGGCACTTTCAGCTACAACTATTCCACGGAACCACCAGGAGGCTTTGCAGGATTCTAGATGGCGGCTAGCAATGGAGGAAGAGATGGCGGCACTTCAGTCTAGAGGAACATGGAGTTTGGTTACTATACCTCCAGATGTCAACCCGGTGAGTTGCAAATGGGTGTTTACAATTAAACACAATGCAGATGGCTCCATTGACAGGTACAAGGCACGCCTAGTTGCACGGGGATTCACACAGACATATGGGGTAGATTACCTTGACACGTTCTCTCCTGTGGCGCGTCATTCTACTCTGCGGATCCTGCTATCAGTTGCAGTCACTCGAGAATGGCCACTCTATCAACTAGATGTGAAGAATGCATTTCTGTATGGAGACTTGCAGGAGGAAGTCTATATGCAACAGCCACCAGGTTTTGCTGTTGAGGGGGAGTGTTCCAAGGTTTGCAGATTACATAAGGCCATCTATGGCCTTAAGCAGAGTCCCAGAGCATGGTTCCAGAAGCTGTCAGACCTCTTTGAGAAACAAGGATATAAACGCTCCAATGCTGATCATTCCTTGTTTGTACAGAAGACGGTGAGAGGAATTATTGTAATCATGGTTTATGTTGACGATATCTTGATTACAGGTGATGATGACCAGGGCATTGAGCAGGCAAAGGCAAGGCTGGGGACCGAGTTTGTCACCAAGGACCTGGGAGTCCTTAGATATTTTCTGGGGCTGGAATTTGCAAGAATTTCGTATGGATTGGTCATGTCACAGAGAAAGTATGTTACAGATCTACTGAGTGAGACAGGTATGCTAGGGTGTCGACCTGCTACGACACCAATGGACCCTAGCATGAAGCTGTATGATGATGACACAGAGGAGGTGGACAGGAGAAGATATAGAGAACTGGTAGGCAAACTGTTATATGTCACGATCACTAGGCCAGATATATTATTTGCAGTGAGCCGTGTGAGCCAGTTCATGGAGCAGCCACGCCAAGTGCATGTGGATGCAATACATATGATACTTAGATATCTCAAATCTTCTCCAGGAAAAGGTCTGCTATTCAAGAAAGGAAAGGGGATGTCTATCTCAGCATGCGCAGATGCAGACTATGCAGGCTGTCCTAAGGACAGGAAGTCCACCTCAGGGTATGCTGTCTATGTTGGAGATGCTCTTGTTTCATGGAGGAGTAAGAAACAAACTGTGGTAGCTAGATCTAGTGCTGAATCCGAATATAGGGCAATGGCTCAGGTTACTACAGAGATGATGTGGGTGAAAGCAGTGCTGACAGATTTGTGCTTAGATGTTCCACTTCCTATGAACTTGGAGTGTGATAATCAGGCTGCTTTATTCATTGCAAACAACCCTGCATTCCATGAACGGACCAAGCATATTGAGGTGGATTGTCACTTCATACGAGACATGATTCAGAAAGGATTTATTGCCACATCTCATGTCACTTCAGAGAACCAGACTGCAGATATATTCACAAAGGCATTGTTACGAGGTCCATTTCAGAAGTGTGCTTCCAAGCTGAGCATGATTGACATCTATGCTCCATCTTGAGGGGGAGTGTTGACGCATATTGAGTCATTGTACCTCTTTGTTATTTTCTTTTCTTGTTATGCTCTTTATGTAATTTACCCATAGGCTACTCTCCTATATAAGAGAGCCTAGGGCTATGGAATAGATATCATCTCATTCTCTTTTCCCAACAGAGTCCACTTGTGAGAGGAGGCCCTAGGGTAGACAACGATGCACCTTTCAAATAGCTGATCATCATAACAATCATCGCTACAATCACATTATTAATGCCATTTCTACCACCATCGGAACAATGACCATTATACCTTGAAAGCTCTCCACACGTCGAGACATGAATGAGATGCAAACAATACAGAGAAGTGATGCATAAGAGAAAATTCCAATGGAAAAAATATTTGGTGGAATAAATTTGGGGGGAGGAAGAGAAGACGCACTGGTTGTGCGGGGTTATGAAGAAGCGGGAGATGCATGGGGAGGTAGAGGGAGAAAGGGAGCGATAATGTATAAACTCTTGTTTTAATTTCAATTGTCAAACAATGGATCAACATCCTCTTTATACATGAGGGATGAGATTACAAAAATAAGAAAAGAAATAAAATAGATCCCTAACAAACCCTAATTGGACTGTTGAGATAGATGTTTGTGCTTGTTATTTATTTATATTTACTTATTCTTCTATCTACTTTATGTAATTTTTCTTAGGGTTTTTCTCCTATATAAGAGAGCCCTAGGGTCTCAATGGAATATAGTTGACTCTTTTTCCCTTTCCACATGGTGTCACTCTCTAGACTGGAGCATGTACCCTAATCGTCCCTTCCCCATCTAAGCCCTAGGGGACGTTGTCTCGGTGTCTCCCCTCTCGGCAGCAGTAGCCACAGGCTGTCGTCGCAATCGCTGCCGTGAAGCAGCAGTTGCCGCAACCACCTGCTGCTGCCGCCACCCCAAGAAGCAACTCCTAGCAACTATGATCCGCCGCCCCAAGAAGGACCTCCTAACAGCTATGCTCCACCGCCCAATAGGGTTTCTGTCATTGCTCGTAGCCCTTGGGGGTTATCGCCAACTCTCGTGGTGCCTTAGAGGTCACCATCATCGTCCATGAGGCTGAAAAATTATTGTCAAGAGCGATTTGATTCACTGTTCAGTATGATTTTGAAGTTTTAGGGTGGTTTTGATCATCTAAACCCACCCTAGTTACCCGGAGAAGCCTCTAACAGATGGAAAGGTTGTGGTATGAGCCTACACCCACAACTGTCTTCTTGTATGTATGTGTAGATGCGATCATCCTTGTTTACAATCCCAATCTTCATAGCAGTTGTCATCATGTAAGACAACATGATCGACTCCAAGGTTTATGTCCCATCCTCGAGTGCCTTAAAAGGTCCAACACCCATTGTTAAGATGGATGTGTCTAATTATGAGTTATGGGCTATGAAATTCATGAGCCTAATGCAATGCAATGGTAAGAAGTATATTACGATGCAGTATGAACCAATCGACAAGACTGAGGTTAATGCCTCGTGGGAAGCAGATGACACATGCACGTGTTTGGCTGTCTGGGTTGGTGTCCGTGGAGATATCCAATGATATTCTGAGTCATCTCATCGCAAAGACGATGCGGGACATCCTCGCTGCTACTTACTCACATGTGAAGAATGAGTCGAAGATACTGCAACTACATCATGATATCTTCACATCAAAGCAGAACATGCATCCTCTTCATACACTTGATACTTTTCTCAGGGATATGTTTGGAAAGTTCCATGGTTTCATTCCCTTGACTGCTTCACCAGAACAACTCAAGTCTTATAGAGAGTTGGTGATGACTTGAGTTTTTTTAGCAGCTCTTGATCCTGAATATGATGGAGCTCGATCACCAAGGTTGTAGAAAGCGGTAGTCGGTATTCAGTCGGCGGGGTCACCTACTAAGGATTAGTCGGCAGTCGGGCGACTAGTCGGAATTAGTCGGTCATTAGTCGGTTTTGAATTTTTAATTATTTTAAATATATAAATCAGTTTTTTATACATATATTCGTATGTATATACATATATTTGTACATTTTATATGACACCATGATGAAACAAAAGAAGTAATTGACTTTAAATATAACATTAAGCATATTAGAATATGTTTGCTTTAAAAAAAGTGAAAAATAAAAAAATAAAAAAAGATTGTTGTAAAAGTCGGCCAGACTAGTCGGGTGGACCGACTAAGGGCCGACTAGGCCTAGTCGAGTCGGCTACCCCCCCGACTCGACTAGTCGGACCGACTAGTCGGCCTAGTCGGTCGACTTTTGCAAGCTTGTCGATCACAAATTCTTACTGATGCTACTATACCTCTAATGGAGGAGGCATACCATAGATTGAGTATGCTTTCTATAGCACTTGGTGGTGCTATTCAACAGTCACATACTTACTCGGTTAGGGCACATCTCGTGGTAGAGTACACAGTTCAGAGGGCGTAGTACTCGTGTCAGGGGAAAGGGGTAGTCGACCCTGTTAGCCATGCACATACTGCCACAAACCAGGTCATTATGAGGATACATGCTTCTCCAAGCATGATTTTCCTATTTCAACTCGTGTTGCATAACATACTCAGACATCTGGTGCTCCTCTTCCCGCATCTGATCAGAGTTTCAATGAGTTTGTGGCAAGACTGACAAAGATCATGTTTGTACCTTGGTCGTCTATTGCTCCATCAGGTTCTTCAGAAGTGGCCACGTCATCATCCGCCATCACATCAGGTACTGCATATGTTTTTACTAGCTGTTATAGATCAGATTTGTCAGAATGGAATATGGATTCAGGAGCTTCACACCATCTATGTGGTGATAAAGGGCATTTTAGTGCATATAGATCGATTCAGCAAGGTAGATATGTAGTTATAGTAGATATGGCCCACTCTCCCATCATTGGACAGATGGATGTGCAGTTGACTTCGGCAATGCGTCGACAGAATACTCTTCATGCTCTTAAATTTTCTATGAATTTACTGTCTACTAGTCAAACCACCAAAGACTTACATTGTCGTAAAAACTTACATTGTCGTGCCATCTTTGATCCGTCTGATGTTGTGTTTAGAACATTCTTACAGGCAGGGTGACTGGATTTGACTGTGAGCAAAGAGGTTTATATAGATTGGTCTAGTCCTAATATGCTGGTACTTCGTTTATTCGCACTGGAACAATCTCTCATTATGTGTGACACCTCCGGTTTGGTCACCTTCCTCAACTGAAGCCGTGTCACGTGTTTTCTCAGATTTCTCCTTGTTCTGCCCTCCAGTGTGACTGCGAGGCTTGCCAGCTTGGTAAGCACCACCGGTCTACATTTCAAAGTCGTCAGGGTCGTAGTAGTCGTAGTATTTTTGAGTTGATACATCTTGACATATGGGGTCCGGGTCGTGTCCCAGACCACCATGAAAACCGATTTTATCTTATTACTATTGATTTTTCCAGGTTGTCTTGGGCATTTCTATTTAAAAATAAATCTGATGTTGGTTCTATCATTCAGTCTTTTATTAATGAAATAAAGAATGTTTTTCTGCAAATGTTAAGTGTATTCGTTTTGACAATGTATTAGAATTTTGTAACTTACAACTCTGACAGTTCTTCAGAGCCCTTGGTATTGCACATCAGACTTCATGTGCTTATACATCCCAACAAAATAGGGTGGCCGGCACGAACATCGTAACCTTTTGGATGTTACAAGAACCCTCCTAATTCAAAGTCATGCTCCTCATCCTATTGGGAAGATGCGGTGCGGGTATTACTGCTTGCTACCTGGTGAATTGTATGCCATCGTCCATGTTGGGAGAAAGATTTCGTTCTTGATCGTGTTTCTCGAGAACGATCTTTTCTCCCTAACTCCTCATTTGTTTGGATCTGTTGCCTTTATTCATTATACATCTCCTGGTCATGGCAAGCTCTCTCATAGAGCTGTCAAGTGTGTCTTTGTGAGGTATTCCGGAACTCAAAAGGGATATTGTTATTCTGATCTTGTTCGATGAAAATATCATGTTAGTGCGGATGCCATTTTCTTTGAGTCTATTATGTTTTTCTCTCCTATAGGTGTTGGAGTATAAGGTGTATGTGCCTATTGTGTTGTAGCAGGGTAAATGGATCCTGGAGGAGATCCATTTACCCCATCCGGTGTTTAGTCCCATACCGCCTAGTGGTGGGACTTGGAGGCTCTGGGAAGGCTATATAAGGAGCCCCAAACCTCCTGTATTCATTGAGAAAGTCAATAGACAAACACGCCCTATTTGAGGGCTTCTCCCGTGGTTTCATCCCGCTCCTCACGGAGTAGGGTTCCACGTTAAAATCCCGCGTTCTTATTTTGTTCTTTATCTTTTCCATGTTTACGCTTCCACATTCTTCATATTTTATAACATGGTATCAGAGCGGGTTCGATTCTCGTGGAATTTTTTCATTATTTTATACGAGATTCGATGTTGGAGTTCACATTCTTGAAGATTTCTATTTGAAGATTATTTTGTATTATTTCTGAGATTTGAGTTATGTTAGAGGGCTGTTTCAAAACCCTAGATCTCCTGTCAGCCGCTCTCTTCAGCCGCAGGAGGTCACTGGACCTCTCACGGTTCTCTGGCGCATATTGCGGTGCAACCCTAGAAGAGATGCAAGCGGCAAAGTTCATGCCGCCTCCAGATCTGTTCTTTTTAGGCGGTAGGGATCCAAGCGGGGTTCGTTGTACGATCGCCAGGGCCCTTCATCTCCAGCCAACGCGCCTCATCTCCAGCCAACGCGCGAGGCGGCGCAGCCCAGGCGCGAAACGCGCGCGCCCTAACCATCCTCCACCAGTCACGGTGGCGCTGTATCGGGACCCGATCGAGCCCCCAGTTCGAAGCCCCCGGTCGGTCCTTCAATCCAGCCCTTGCGCCCCTCCAGGAGGTGCGGCCCTAGGCGCGCCTCCTCGCTTTCACGCCACCAACACGGTGGCCTCCAAGTTGACGCAAAGGCAGCTCAAAACCCCTCCATGCGGCATCGCTGTCCAGATCGGCTCCAACCTCCTCTACTCGCGCTGGCGGAGCATACCCAGGCGGCACACTCTCCACGAAGTCGGCATCTGGGCGAAGTCTCCTCTCCCCGCGCGAAGTCCCCCAGCGCGGTTGTTCCCCAGCGCGCGAAGGCCCACTCCTCGCGTGGCGGCGCTTCCCACGCAGCTCCTCCAGCCGCGCCCGCAAGCAGTAGACATGGCGGCAACCCCTTTGGCCGCCCCTATTCTCCTAGCGGCGGCGACGAGTGGGGGGGGGGGCGTATGTTGCGATTAGGGTTCGAGGGGTGCCCTGAAGAGGTACGGTTTTTAAAAGGAAAAATATTTGGGTTATGTGTGTAAGAGCCCATGTGGGCTGATCTTTTTTTAAAAAAGGTGAGGTTGTCTTTGTAGGCCCAAATGGGCCGAGGTTTGGTGTAAGAAAAAGAGGGGGAGGGGGCGAGAAAAGTGATGGGCCCAGGTGGGCCGAAAGTTGTTTGTTTATAAAAAAATGCATATTTCCAAAAAAAAGGCGCGTACAATAGGAAAAGCCGTACGCACGAAAAAAAAGAGGATGAAAAGCCAAAAAAAATGTAAATGGCTTTAAAAAAAAGTCATGGCTTTATAAAAAAATGTGAAAAGCCGCAAGTGATGTTTGTTTTCCCCATTATGTTGTCTTCTCCCTACTTTGTCGATTTGTCTATTTTCCGACAAGTATGGGAGAAAGGGGGAGTATATGTAGAGTCACAGGTCTTGTATTCCAGATCTAGATTCAGATACCAATCTCCAGACCAGCCAGTTGATCAGACTCTACAGTTCGGTTTCAGACTCGACGATCATTGTTTCCGAGTCTCCAGTTTTAGACATGCACGAGTGTGCGGTCATTTTCAGATGAGCATATATTGCCATCATCAGTTCGTGGTCCCCATCATTCTTGTTGTTTGTCGGCCAGAGTTTTCATGTGAGCCATAGGGACTCCATAGTAGAGGATCATTTCCTATGCCATGTTGGCAAGGATTTTCATGTGGTATCATATGTACACCAGAGCAGTGCACCATTCTCCGAGCCAGATGGGAGAGACCCAGTTCTCCGACGAGGAGACTTCAGGCGCAGTTTCAGACTCGATGGTCAGATTCCGAGTCTTCAGTTGACTCACACTCCAGTCTGTTCGTCCTCCTCACCTACACTGCATGAGAAGCAACGTCCTCGACTGCAACAATGTGCGCGTTGGGTTGATATTGTCCGTAGTGTCCTGTAGCGTTGAGTTGAGTCTCTTTATGTTTGTCCAATCTGAGCATTGCATGCTCCAGCTTGAGGGGGAGTGTTGGAGTATAAGGTGTATGCGCCTATTGTGTTGTAGCAGGGTAAATGGATCTTGGAGGAGATCCATTTACCCCATCCGGTGTTTAGTCCCATACCGCCTAGTGGTGGGACTTGGAGGCTCTGGGAAGGCTATATAAGGAGCCCCAGACCTCCTGTATTCATTGAGAAAGTCAATAGACAAACACGCCCTATTTGAGGGCTTCTCCCGTGGTTTCATCCCGCTCCTCACGGAGTAGGGTTCCACGTTAAAATCCCGCGTTCTTATTTTGTTCTTTATCTTTTCCATGTTTACGCTTCCGCATTCTTCATATTTTATAACAATAGGTGATAGGTTGACTCCTTCATATTATGGAGAAGAGGTATACATGCCTCTACCTTTAGTTTATTCTACCACGCCTACTACTATTACACCTCTCACTCCATCCTCAGTTCCATCGGTCCCTTCATTTCTGTTGGAGTATTTGGTAGTGCACCTATTGAGTTGTAGCAGGGTAAATGGATCCTGGAGAAGATCCATTTACCCCATCCTGTGTTTAGTCCCATACCGCCCAATGGTGGGACTTGGAGGCTCTGGGAAGGCTATATAAGGAGCCCCAGACCTCCTGTACTCATTGAGAGAAAAGAAATGCATAGCATGCCCCTTTGAGGGCTTCTCCCGTGGTTTCATCCCGCTCTTCACGGAGTAGGGTTCCACGTTAAATCCCACTGTTCTTTCTTGTTCTTATTCTTTTTCCATGTTTTTGCTTCCGCTTCATATTTTATAACATGGTATCAGAGCGGGTTCGGTTCTTGAGGATTTCATGATTCGTTGTTTTTCGAGATTTGATTGTTCCTTGAACATTATTACTGTTTGATTCAAGTTCTATCCAAGATTTGTTCTTAGTTTATGTTGAACCCTAATTATGCAAAGAGGTTCTGAAAGGTTAGGGCTCCGCATCCAGCCAGTGTGCAGCCGCTTGCGCGATTCCCATGTGCACTCGGCGGCATCTACATATCTGTGATCTGCACGAAACTGTGCAGGTCTAGGGTTCCTGATCCACAAGGCAACGACAATTCTAAGCACGGTTCCATCTTCTCCAGAAATTTTTCCAAGCAGCAACAAAAATAACGAAGAAGATGGTGGCGATTGCAATCCTCCTGATCTACTGTCGCGCCAATCACATGGCTCGGCGACGCACATGCGGGCACAGAACCTGCAAGTTACTCATCCCAGGCGACGAGCCCTAAGGCTTCCAGGCGGCGCGAGGCTTCCAGGCGAAGACGCGTATCAGATCTCCACGGCGGATACCCAGGCGGTGCGATCTCCCTCAAGGCGAACTCCACGACCCTCGCGATCTTCCTCAGGCGGCCCTTTCCATCTGTATCTCCGATCAACCTCGCCACCGAGCCCAGGCGGCTCCTCCTCCCTTGTCTCGGCGCACCATGGCAGCGCGCACCCTTCATCTCTGCGTGCTCCCAGGCGGAGCCTTCACCACCGATCGCCCCCCCCAGGCGCGCTGGCGGCGCGAGATCCCCCCAGGCGCGCTGCGGCATCTCCGCCGCAAAGCCCAAGCGGCGGCGGCTTCATCTCCTAGGAAGACCCATCGTGAAAAACAAGCCGCAGGCGGCGGCTATTGTTAATGAGAAGAGAGGGTTCCCAACGAGGAACCCTATTGGGTTTCATAAAAAAAAATCAATTAGTTTAAAGCCCAAGTTCGGGCTGGGGGCTGCGAAAAAAATTGGGGGAATGGGTTGGGCCCAAGTGGGCCACATTTAAAAAAAAATTGCAAAAAAAAAAGAGAAAAAAAAGGCGCGTTCTAGAAAAGAGCCGTACGCAAGTTAAAAAAAAAATTGTTTTGAGAAAGCCGTAAAAAAAAATGCAACGGCTTAAAAGGAAAAAAAATGTGACGGCTTTATAAAAAAAATATATCAAAAAAAAATGTGAAAAGCCAAAAAAAAATGTCAATGGCGTAAAAAAAATGTGTTTCAAAAAAGAAAAGAAAAGAGAATGACGGCTAAAAAAAATGATGATGAAAAGCCGTAAGTTTCATGTTCTTGTTGTTTACCCCCTATTTATCTTGTCTTCTCCCAACTTTGTCGATGTTCATGTTCCGACAAGTATGGGAGAAAGGGGGAGTATATATGTAGAGTCACAGGTCTTGTATTCCAGATGCAGATTCAGATTTCCAGATCGATCAGATTCCAGACTCTACGGTTCAGATCCAGGTTCAGACTCGACGATTGTCTTCCGAGTCTCCAGCTTCAGACACGCACGAGTGTGCGGTCTTATTGTCAGATGAGCATAAGTTGCCATCTTTTGTTTCGCGGTCCCCATCATTCTTCTAGTTGTCCGGCCAGAGTTTTCATGTGAGCCATAGGGACTCCAGAGTAGAGGACCATTCCCTATGCCATATGTTGGCAAGGGTTTTCATGTGGTATCATAGGTACACCAGAGCAGTGCACCATTCTCTGAGCCAGATGGGAGAGACCCAGTTCTCCGACGAGGAGACTTCAGGCGCAAGTTTCAGACTCGATGGTCAGATTCCGAGTTTTCAGTTGACTCACACTCCAGCCCGTTCGTCCTCCTCACCTGCACGGCATGAGAAGCAACGTCCTCGACTGCAGCATGTGCGCGTTGGGTTGATATTGTCCGTAGTGTCCTGTAGCGTGAGTTGAGTTTCTTTCTGTTTGTTTGTCCAAGCTGAGCATTGCATGCTCCAGCTTGAGAGGGAGTGTTGGAGTATTTGGTAGTGCACCTATTGAGTTGTAGCAGGGTAAATGGATCCTGGAGAAGATCCATTTACCCCATCCTGTGTTTAGTCCCATACCGCCCAATGGTGGGACTTGGAGGCTCTGGGAAGGCTATATAAGGAGCCCCAGACCTCCTGTACTCATTGAGAGAAAAGAAATGCATAGCATGCCCCTTTGAGGGCTTCTCCCGTGGTTTCATCCCGCTCTTCACGGAGTAGGGTTCCACGTTAAATCCCACTGTTCTTTCTTGTTCTTATTCTTTTTCCATGTTTTTGCTTCCGCTTCATATTTTATAACAATTTCCACCACCTTCACCATCATTACCAACACCTCCTCCACCACCTCTACTAGCTGCTTCTATTTTTTTGCCACATGTCTACACTCACTAACCTCGTGCTCATGGGCCTCCTCCATCATCCATCATGCCCCATGTATATTCTGAGCACTTGATTTCTCTGATGGCATTGGTGATTTGCATTTACGCAAGATGAGCATGTGACGACTATAGACGTTCCTGCCTCGATCACTGAGGAGGCTGAAGACCTTGACATGCCTATTGCTTTACGGAAGCAGAGGCGTACATGCGCTACATACCCTCTTGCTTCCCATGTTTCTCTTGCACATCTCTCAAAGGAGTTTCAGAGGTTTGTTGTCGGTCTATCTGCCGTGGACATACCACATACATATCATGAGGCATTACAGATTAGTCAGTAATGCCTTGCAATGGAGGAGGAGATGGATGCATTATAGTCTCGTGGCAAGTGGAGTGTTATTCTTGCTCCACATGGTGTATCTGTTGTGAGAGCAAGTGTGTGTTTACAGTGAAACACAATGCAGATGGTAATTTTCGATCGATACAAGGCCATATTTGTCATTCATGGGTTCACCTAGGCATATGAAGTGGACTGTTAGAATACATTTTCTCATGTCGCTCACCATTCTACATTGAGGATTCTTCTTTCTGTTGTTGTGTTACGTGATTGACCTCTCTTTCACCTTGATGTCAAGAACATCTTCATGTACGGTGACTTGCAAGAGGAAATCTATATGCAATAACCATCATGTTTTGCTGCTGAGGGGGTCTCATATGGTTTATATACATCACAAGATTATTTATGGCCTTAAGCAGAGTTCGAAGGCTTGGTATTAGTTATATTTGCAGGCATACGCTAGATGACGTGGTTATGGCTTCTGACATTGTTGCTGATTGGAAGTTGTTGGGATTTTAGTTATCTTTATTATTGTTTTCTTATTTTCTACTTCTTTTGTCTTCTTGTAATTTGCCCAATAGGTTCCTTTCCTATATAAGAGAACCATATGGCCTCTCAATATGTAATTTCATTCTTTTCCCTCAACATGTTTTCGGAGTGTCGGTTCTGTACCAGAGTTCCCTTATCCCACCAAAACCCTAATCCTACCCGTGCCCCCTCGCCTCCTCGGCTGCCGCCGATCCCCGCCGGCCCTTCCCGCTGCCCCCGACAGCCCCAGCCGCCCACGCCGCCACCCCAAGCCACCTGACTGCCGCTTCTGGCCGCCGCCACGCTCCTCCGGCCATCTGGGCTGTTGCCAGGCCCCCGCCCAACCTTTCTGACCGCTTCCTAGGGCACTGCCCGGCCTCTCCGGTCAAGGCCCAGGCTGCCCAAGCCCAAAAGAGGACCTCCCGGGTCACCGTCGGCCCTCCCGTGCACCTTCGTGCACCTCTGCGGCTCGATCTGTAATCTGAATAGGTCTGATTTTGACTGGAAAACGTGATTTCAAACCTTTAAATCATGTTTTTCGGACCTGGCAAGCAGCGGAGGTTGATGAGGATGGTTGTATGAGTCTATATGTACAACTAATCTTCTGTATGATCGTGTAGACTCATTCATATCGGTCTACTCCCCGGTTGAGTTTCATTGTTCGGTCGTTTTTCCATCATGTCAAAGAACAAGGGTGGTATTTTTTCACCCGGGCCTTCAAAGGCCTCTCTCATCGTTAAGATAGATGGGACCAACTATGAGTTGTGGTGCAGTTTCTCACCCTCATGCAGCAATGCAACAACAAGGAACAAATCCTGACAGATCCAGAGCCAACAGATAAGACCGGGGCTAATTCTTCTTGAAAGCAAGATGACCCGTATGCACGGGTTTGGCTTTGTGGAACCCTCACCACTGAGATAGCCAATGATATTCTGAATCAGCCCACCGCAAAGGTGATGTAGGACACTTTGGCATCCACCTATGCTCAAGCGAAGAATGAGGCCAAAATTTTTCAGCTACAGTTTGATATCTACAAGACCAAGCAGAATGATCATCCTCTTCGCTCATCGATGACAGCTTCTCGTGGTCGAGGATGGACGATCCAGTCCAGAGGATGCACTCCTCGTGGCAAAGGCGGTGGACGCCAACGTGGCCCTTGCACTTACTGTCGTCGGCTTGGACATGTAGAGGACACATGCTACCAAAAGCATGTATATCCTACTTCTGGTCGTGTAGCATAATAGATTGAGCATTCAAAGACTCCAGCTTCCCAGGCCAATCCTCTTCTGAATGATATTGTCTTCATGACTCCTTGTGCTAGTACCGCCACTACAAATATCGCAGCCAGAGCCTCTTCGAGCTCCTCATTATCTCTTATGCTTTTACTGGTAGCACTGGTGTAGACATGACAAAGTGGATTATGGACTCTGGTGCTTCACACCACCTGTGTGGAGACAGAGCGCATCTGAGGTCCTACAGGACTATACCACATGGCAGATGGGTTGTCATTGCTAATAGCGACCACTTACATGTTACAGGATAAGGGGAGGTGCATTTGACATCGTCCATGCGCCTTTAGAATGTTTTATATGCTCCTGACTTGCATATGAATTTACTTTCCATTAGTCAGATTATTAAGGATCTGCATTGTCGTGCCATTTTTGACCGCTCGTCTCTTGTGTTTCATGACATACTTACGGGTAGGGTGATTGGATGTGACCTTGAGCAACGGGGGTTATACAGACTGGTCCAACCTCCTCATGCTGGTGAGTTTTTCCATATACGTGGCACCTTCGTTTTGGCCACCTTCCTCTACAGAAGTCGTGTTATATTCTCCCTCAAATTTCTAAGAGATCCTCCTTTCAGTGTGAAGCAAACCAGCTTGGAAAGCATCACCGTCCCTCCTTTTCATCCTGTCAGAGTCGGAGCAGTTCTCAGTTATTTGAGCTCATTCATTTAGACATTTGAGGTCTGAGTCGTGTTCATGATCACCCGGGATATCGTTTTTATCTGGTTGTGGTCAACGATTTCTCTAAACTTTCCTGGGTCTTTTTATTAAAGAATAAGTCTGAGGCTGGATCCATGATCAAGTATTTTATTACTGAGATAAAGAATATCTTTTTTGCCAATGTCAAATTCACTTTGATAATGCCTTAGAATTCTGCACCTTACAGCTTTCTGAGTTTCTTAGATCTCTTGGCATTGTTCACCAGACTTCATGTGCGTGTACTTCCCAACAGAATGGTGTTGCCGCGCGCAAACACTGTCACTTACTTGATGTGACTAGAACCTTGTTGATATAGAGTCGTGCTCCTCACCTAGTGATGCTGTCCTTACTGCATGCTATTTGGTGAACCGTGTGCCCTCGTCTGTATTGGGAGAGAAGATTCCTTTCTCGATTGCGTTTCCCGAGAAGGATCTTTTCTCCCTTACACCTTGTGTGTTTGGATCTATTGCCTTTGTTCATGATGTCTCTCTAGGTCGTGACAAGCTCTCTCCTAGAGTTGTCAAGTGCATGTTTGTCGGCTACTCTCGTATCCAGAAGGGTTACTGTTGCTTTGATCCGTTAAGGCGGAAATACCTTGTCAATGCTGACGTTACCATGGCCTCTAATTTCAATGAAATTCGGTCGAATATCTATCGAATATCGATATCCTGTCGAAATCGAAATTCGATCGAAATGGCCGAAATGACTGAAATATGGGGCCTTAGTACAAAAATGATTGAAATGATCAAAATTTCATTTGAATTTCGAGCAAAATTCATTCAAAATTTTGTTTCAGTCGGTCACCGAAATGGTGATCAAAACTGGCATTTAGGGCCTTGAACGTTACTTTCTTTGAGGTTGTTATATATTTTTCTCCTATAAGTGACAGACTAGCCCCATCTGACTCTGGCGATGAGATCTACATGCATCCACCTCCTATTGTTGTTCCTCCACCTTCCTTTACTCCACCACCACCTCCTCAGCCACCACCACCACCACCACCTACACTTACTCCTGGCTTTACACCTGCTCTTATGGCTCCACCTTCTATTGTGACTCAGTTTTTGCTACTTGTTTTTACTCACAGGTCTCGCTCGGTTCCCCTGCTCACAAGTCTTCCCCGTCATCCAACACGCCTCATGTATGTAATGAGCACATTGTTTCTACTGATGGCATTACTGAGTTGTATGTGCAACAGGATTCCATACATGATGAGCATATTCTCTCTCAAGAGGGGAACTCACAGGTTACATGTTTGACATATGATCTTGATGTGTCGATTGCTCTGCTTAATTCGAAATGTAAGTTTGCTACTTATCCTCTTGCAGCCCAGGTTTCCTTGAGCAGACTGTCGGAGGATTTCAAGAGATTTACCGTGGCACTATCAACCGTAGAGATACCTCAGATATATCAGGAGGTTCTTCAGGACAATTAGTGGAGGTTAGACATGGAGGAGGAGATGACCACACTATAGCTACGTGGTACGTGGAGTCTTGTTTATGCTGCAGTCGACACATCTGTCATGGGGATGCAAATGGGTGTTCACTGTGAAACACCGTGCGAATGGTAGTGTGGATCGCTATAAGGCGAGACTTGTGGCTCGTGGGTTCACCCAAACATATGGGGTGGACTATCATGATACTTTCTCTCCAGTTGCCAATCGTTCTACTCTGCGTATTCTACTTTCCATTGCTGTAACACGAGATTGACCCCTGTACCAGCTTGATGTGAAGAATGCCTTCCTCTATGGTGACTACATGAGGAGGTCTACATGCAGCAGCCACCTGGGTTTGCTGCTGAGGGAGAGTATTAGAAGGTTTGCAGGCTACACAAGATTATCTATGGCCTAAAGCATAGTCCAAGAGCATGGTTGCAGAAGCTCTCAGACTTAATAGAGCAGCAAGGGTTTGTACGATCGACTGCCGATCACTCCTTGTTTGTGCAGAAGACACAAAGAGGTACTATTGTCATTCTTGTTTACGTTGATGACATTATTGTTACAAGGGATGACAAGCAAGGCATTCAAGGTGCCAAGGACTTCCTAGGTCAGCAGTTTGTGACCAAAGACCTTGGATATTTACGTTACTTCCTTGGATTGGAGTTTGCCAGGAACCAACAAGGTCTTGTGATGAATCAGAGGAAGTATGTTGCAGATCTTCTTTCAAAGACAACATGACAGATTGCAGACCTGCCACTACTCCTATTGACTCGAGCATGAAGTTCGATGATGATGATACTGAGGAGGTCGACAAGAAGAGGTACAAGGAGATTGTTGGCAAGCTACTATATGTGACAATTACCAGGCCCAACATATCCTTTGCCGTGAGCAAAATGAGTCAGTTTATGTAGCATCCCAGACATGCACATATGGATGCAGTCCATATCATTCTGAGATACCTGCAGTCTTCACCTGGTATGTGACTTGTTTTCAGCAGGGGCGCATCTCTCTCAGTTACAGTATGTGCAGATGCATATTATGCTGGGTGTCCAAAGGATAAAAAAGTGTACCTCGGGCTTTGCTATGTTCATAGGGAATTCCCTGGTTTCATGGAAGAGCAAGAAGCAGACTGTGGTTGCCAGATCGAGTAATGAGTTAGAATACAGGGCCATGGCGTAGGTTAGCACATGGATGATGTTGGTCAGATCTGTTCTTACCGACCTGACTATAGAGGTGCCTCTTCCCATGCACCTCCAATGTGACAATCAGGATGCTCTTTTCATTGACGACCACCCAACCTTTCATGAGAGGACGAAGCACATAGAGGTGGAGCGTCACTACACTCGTGACATGATACAGAAAGGTCTTGTCGCCACTACGCGTGTTAGCTCCGAAGACCAGACAACAGATATCTTACTAAGGCCCTAGCCAGAGAGCCTTATCAGAGATGTTGTTCCAAGCCAAGTCTGATCGATATCTACGCTCCAGCTTGAGGAGTGTTGGGATATTACTTATCTTTATTATTTTTTTCTTATTTTCTACTTCTTTTGTCTTCTTCTTGTAATTTGCTCAATAGGTTCTCTCCTATATAAGAGAACCCTAGGGCCTCTCATTAATGTAATTTCATTCTTTTCCCTTAACAAAAGCTGATGAAAAAGAAGTGGTTTCTTTAGAAGGTAGACTTCTCCAAAGCATGTGATTGTGTGGATTGGTAGTTTAACCGAGCCTCCCTCTCATGTCGTGGTTTTGCTGATGTCTGGATTAATTAGATAAAGATGTGCATTACTACAACCTCCTACTTGGTGCTGGTGAATGACAACCACATGGGGGGATTCTTTCAGCTCTAGAGAGGGGTTCAACATGGATGCCCATTGACTCCATTTCTCTTTGTCATTGTGGCGGACATGCTCTCTAGGATTATTTTGAGAACGACACGCTCTCCAGGATGATCTCCCTTGAGATTTTGAGGGAGTTTTGTAGTAGCAGTCAACCATTGATTTTATTGTTTTCATTGGTGGCTCTATAGGCTCTTGGAAGAGTAAGAAATAGTAGCGGCCAGATTAAGCGCACAACTCCGAGTACTAGGCCATGACTCTGTCAGCACTGAGATGATGACTAACCTAACTATGGAGATGTCTCTTTCAATGTAGCTCATGTGTGTCAATCAAACATTATTCATTGCTAATAATCCTGCCATTCCATGAGCAACCTAATTACATTGAGATCGATTGTCATTACACCAGGGGCAAGATCTAAAAAGGCTTCATTTCTACTTTCCATGTCAGTTTAGTAGAATAAACGACTGACGTATTCACTAAAGCACTCGCTTGAGGATGACCCCAGAAGTGTTCATCCAAGCTGAGCATGACATGATAGACATCTATGCTCCAGCTTGAGGGGGAGTATTATAGTAATGATGTATTTATACTGTTATGATAGCATTTCATTTCCTTTTTATATGTAAGCCCAATATAACATCTATGTAACCCAACATGGCAACCTCCTGTCACCTTTAGGGTTTTTCCTCTATATAAAGAGAACCTTGGGGCACATAATCATTCAATGCAAAGGCTTAAATTGGACAAAAATAAATATGACTAACCCCAACCCTAACTTTAATTAGAAACCCTAATTGGATGGAAATAAATGGACAACGAATCTAATTTAGCCCTAATTCCCAAATTCACATTGCATCACTTGCTTAAGCAAATCATATCCGAATTGGCTCGTTAACTTGCTTGTGAACCAACTCGAGCTTGACAAGCTAAAAGCTTAAGCTATCTAAGTTTGAAAGAGATTGTTTGGAGCTCGCTAAATTTAAAGCTTAAGCCATCTTTCACAAGCTTGAAAGAGCTTGGCCCTAAAATCATTTTTGAGCTTGAGCACGGATTTTTTTCAACTCAACAGGCTCACTAGACACCACTATTGTTGGTGGTAAGGAACAATGTGTAGAAGACGTCATGATGGAAGTCATCTGCCGAGGGTCATGTGGAAATTGCGGAGCCAGAGGAATGTGGTAATTATATTTTCAGGTGCCACGACATGTTGGCTACGTGCCTCCATATGGTGCTGTGCCCCCAGCATGTCATGTATCGATAGACTTGGATTGCCGTTTCTCCAGGATGCCGCTGACATGGCACTGATTTTCACAAATATCACCAGACATGGGGGGGCATGCCGCTCTATATCATCTAGTTACCCCTTTTAGTCATGTTATTTATTTATATAAACTATTAGTTCAAGAATATATTATGTTTAATACAGGTTGTAACAATACTATTAGTTTTGAATACCATGATAATTTAGGATATATTACTAAAAGCTTTAACTTGCAAGATAATTTTTCGTACTTGTATACTTGTTAATCCTCTAGTTTGATTTGTTAAAAAAATGAAATGCTTAAATTCTTGGGTATTTATTATTTTTTGCATTATTTCCTAAAATCTATATTCCATTTATTGTATGCATGCCTTTTTTACGCCAACCAATTATTTAGAAGCAAGTATTATCTACTTTAGATTGAAGTTTGATGCTGAGAAGATAGAATGGTTTGGTTTTCATTATTAATAAGAAAAAACTAGAATTTGATCCTCTTCCTTCTTGGTAGTTAGTTATCTTACTTATTAGGAGCTGATTATGACCACTCTGTAACAAACACTACACACCACACATTTTAGATGTGAGCTATTCACTTTCGTTATATAGTAGAAATTAGATAATTTTTTTATAGTACACATTAAAACTATTTTGTCAATGATTTCTTCGATATTGTGAATTGAGAAATCAATACTATTTCATATAAGTTAGATTAAGTGCTTCTTAAATGCTTATATTTTTTCAAGGTCCTACATCCTTGAATATGAAGGGGATTTTTACACCCATAACCCTGAGTAATTCTGCAATAACAATCATAACCCTGCATAATCACGAATTACATGAGAAACCCTCGATATTCACTCAGTCTTACACTCATAACCTTCCGTTAGTTTAATACGTTAACTCAACTATATGAGTGGGTTAATCTAACCAATATAAGATCTAACGGCTAAGATTAGTCAAAATAAAAATACTAAAGGGACAAGCTTGGAGGTGGCAGTCAGGATTCTTGCTGGTGATGATGAGGGAAGGCAGCTTTGTTGCAGCGACCCGAGTTCAATCGGGGAGGTGCTTCGCGGTGTGTTTGGGGCGGGGGGCTTAGCAGAGCTAGGGGGCGGTGGGTGCAGGCGGGGGTTGCAGGGGGGCGGCGCCGGGGGCGCGGAGCTCGTGGGTGCAGGCACCGGGGGGAGGGGCTTTGCAGGGTGGCGGAGCTCGTGGGTGCAGGCGTCGGAGGGGGGGGGGTCTCGGCTGCGGTCGAGCAAGGGACGCACCGAGTCGGCCCGAGCTCGGTCGCGAGGGAAGGAGGGGGGGCTTTGGCCGCAGGAAGAGGGGCGAGCAGGGGACGCACTGACTCGGGAGACCGGGGGGGCGCTCTAGACGGTTGCGGGTGGGCGAGCACCACCCTCCCCTCCTCCCCGAGCAGAGCTCTCGCTATGGCCACCCTCTGCTTCTGCACCCCCCTGACAGCGTTGCCCCCTTCCCCCCGACCCTCGTCCTGTACCCCTCCGCCATCTCGCTTATGAATCCCTGGAATCGCGTGGGTACTCGTGACTATAGTTTTGATCTTCTCTAGCGAACATAGGAGAGAAGCTTGGCTGTTCCTTGGGAAGGACAACAACACAGGATGTGCAGGATACACGTGGATTGCACCAGCATAGTCGTTCATCCCTGTCACAGACGACGACGGAAAGGGTTTCCTCTATTGCTCTGTCTCTCTTGCTGGAAGACGAAGCATGGCAGATCCTTTTCTCGATTGAAGATGGCATGTTTATATAGCATATGAAAGAGATGATCTGGAAGTTGGCTATCGAAGATAGAGTGGGAGTTGAGTGATTGATTCAAAGGTAGAAGGAGATTGGCGACTATCCGTTGAGTTGCAGATCTGATTTGGGAGTTTGATTCGTAACTGGTTTTGGAGATGGAGATCTGTTGCAGTGATTGGGTCTGCTCAAAGAATAAGAGAGTTTTTTTGCTGTGAAGAATGAAGATGTGATTTGCATGTATTTGGGGATTGAATTTAATGATGAGATCAACGCTGGAAGATGGATTCAACTGCAGATAATTTGAGGTCAGATTGGTTTTTTTTATTTCTATTGCAAGCGGGTGAAACTTTAGTGCGCGTTCGCCGCCCGCACAACCTCCGCCTCCGAGGCCTCTCCTCCCGTGCCGTACGCAATGTTGTCCATGATGGTGGTCGAGAACAAGACGTTCCTGCTGCACCAACCCTATCCTCCTCCTCAGCGCCTTCAGATTGTACTCCCTCACGTCCTTCCCATCCAACAGCACCGTCCCGGAAGTGGGCTCGTAGAATCGCATCAGTAGAGATATCAGCGAGCTCTTCCCCGACCCGCTCTGCCCCACAATCGCCACCCTCGTCCTCGAGTCGATCTCCAGGTTCAGGCCGTCCAGAACCACCACCTCCGGCCTTGTTGGGTACTGGAACTCCACCTCCCTATACTCGATCCTCCCTTGGATCCCCTCTGCCGGTAGCCCTCGTGGATCGTCAGGATCGATCTTCGTTCTTCTGTCCAGGACCGAGAAGACGGGGGGTGAGGGGATGGAGGCTGGGTTGGCGCGGGGGCGGGAGGGTGAGGGGATTGGATGGAGGTCGGTTGGAGCTGCAAGTATTGATGGCATGTTTTGCAAATAAGAATGGATATTAGGGGCAATTTCGTATTTTTTTAATGGAAATCGTCAAACATAACAGGCATCCCAAACGGAACTTGACATAGGGTTATGTCATGTAAGAGTTAAGCATTACTCAGGGTTTCTCATGTAATTCGCGATTATGCAGGGTTATGAATGTTATTGCGAAATTACTCAGGGTTATGGGTGTAAAAATCCCAATATGAAATGATGCAACTATAAGTCGTTTTGTGCATATAGGAACAATTAGAAACTTAGTTTCTCTCAAATTCTATAATTTTAGTTGTTTCCAGAACGTTCTAGTATTTCGTCGGCATGCCCACTGCATGTCCTTTTTCAAATTTAGCTAAACAGTACTAGCATCGACACTTAAAAACACGGATACTATGTGAAAATTGTGGTGCATGTTGTATAATGCTAATATTGTTAGTCAGCATTATGGGTTGTGATGTGTAATCTTTTATGGGTTCACTTGAAATGAATTCGTGGATCGCATAGTATCCTTTGATTTTCAAACAAAAATCAAGTTGGTCCCTTGATATATTTTCTTTACTCTATAATAAGTTTTTTTTTGGAATCCCAATTATGATTACCAGGAGCTGTGGTCATTCAATATCCTTGAAGGCCCAAATGGGACATATGTTACCTCTCACAATACAAGTGGACACTGACGATAAATATAAGCCCTTGCACAATAATTAAATATTCTCTACATAACACCTTTCTCCTTGGTCGCAACTGCATTCCTCCGTAAGCATATCACCTACATGATTGCCTAATGTAAGTACCTGTCTTGACTCATGCTCATTAGGCTTGTCCCTCACAACTCTCCTTACCCTAAAGTTCCTCTAGAATTTCTAAAAAACATTATACATCCAACCAAGGGATGCCAATTACTTTCTAGTCCTATCATCCAAAAGGGCCCAAGAACACATGACAACAGTTCTTATGGTTATTAGACTCACAAAATAAAACCATATCCATCTCACTACTTCACATGCATATGTAAGCTCTAGTCGCCAAGCGCTTTCATCTCAAGAGCCAAGTGAGCAAGTGCTTAATGGTCCTCTGCGGTGCTTCAAATACGTGATGGAAGGTCATCATTAGGAGTTTTGCTTGCGTCATGTATAAAGATCGAGGTTAAGAGACATGGCTCCCTCAATTCGTTTTGTAGATGTCGCCTCTTTTTCAAGGAGGATTTTTTTTTTGAAATCCATAAACGAGGGGGAGACACTTGACGGTGCACGCCCCAAAGCTTTATTCAAAAGACAAAGATAAAAAAAGGAGGAAGTACAACCAAACTTCGAAACAACAAACCCATTACAACGCCCAATCCTCCACCAAGTGCTTTGCATATATCCCCACGTCCTCCTTATAGAATCTTTGGCCCGAGAATAGTAAATCATTCCTACCCCGCCAAATCGCCCACAGTATGGCCATCGGATAAAAAATCTCCCTCGCCGGCCTATTCTTATTTGCAAGTAGCACATTCCAGAAGTTCTGGAGATCGTTCGTGCAGCACCAATCCAAGCCAGCCCTCTGCCATATCTAAATCACCATGGGACAAAGGAAGAAGAGGTGTTCCACAGATTCAATCGCCTCATTGCAAAGCATGCACCTATCAGAGATGGTACCTAAAAGTCTAGCGCATCGGTCCCTCGTCATCAGCCTCTGTCTCCTGAGCAGCCAAAGGAAGAAACCAACTTCTCAGGAAGCTTGAGAGATCAAAGGAAAGCACAATCCCGGATAAGAATCCCCGATTGCAACGGCGGCGGCCGAGAGATAGCCCCAAAGGCCTTCTTGACCGTGAACGAACCCCCCCACCAGCGCCAGTGGTCCCCCCCCGAAGGACGTCCCACCTCCCTCACAGTATCGAGCAAAGGCAAGAAATCCTCCAATCTGTGGTCGGAGAAGTTCGCGGAGAAAGAGGGGCACCAATTACCGTCAAGACAACAAGCCGCAACCGAACACAATTTGTCATCTGTCAGGGCATATAAGCGAGGGAAGCGCGAGCAAAGGCCCCCCCTCCCCCGTCCAATCGTCCGTCCAAAATGAGAAAGATTCCCCACCACCAATGACCGGGCTAAAGAGCGTAATATTCCTCAAGAAGACCTCCACGACCCCCTCCAAAAAAGAGTGGGGGAGGCCATCCGGGAGACCAGCGAAGGCAACGACCCCCCCCCCCCCCCCCACATTATAGATCCTTCGAATCACATCACAACAGAGATCCCCCTCGCTCCCCATATCCTGCTAGCTCACTTAAGCAGCAAGGCGTCGTTCATTTGCTCGATCGACTTCACTCCCAACCCTCCCTGATCCTTCCCGCGCGTGATGTCCTCCCACCTGACCAGGTGGACCCCTCTCGAGCCACCCTTCTGCTTCCCCCATAGAAAGGCGCGCATCCGCTTCTCCAGCCGAGCTCTGATCCTCTTTGGCATTCTCCGATTGGAAAGAAAATAGATCAGGATGGACGAAAGGACAACCTTTAAAGGACCAGCCTGCCCCCTCTCGATAAGACCGCGGACTTCCACCCAGCCAACCTTGCCTCCACCTTCTCCACCACCCTTAGCTAATCCCTCGTCCGCGTTCTGCCCAAGGTCAAGGGCATCCCCAAGTAATCCATCGGCAAGACAGAGCAGTTGGACCCCAATGCCACCGCACATGCGTCAGCCTCCTGCAACGCAAGGTCGAAAGGGACGAACTTGGACTCGCAATCGTTCTTAAGCATATCAGACAACTCGCCAAAGACCTCCAGGGCCATGGCTATGCTCCTAGCCTCCTCTAGACCCCCTTCAATGAAAAAAAGCGTATCATCGGTGTATTATAGAATTGGAACCAGCACGCCCTCCCTGGAATACCCCTTCGATAGACCGCTGTTGACCACACGAGTCGCAATATCAGACAGGACATCTACCGCAAGGATAAAAAACATGGGCGTAAGAGGGCATCCCTGGCGCATCCCCTCTTGGGCTGAACCAAGCCCCCCTCCGGACGGCCATTCACCGTGATCGAAAAAGAGGCAGTGGTGACACACCGCCTCATCCATGAGATCCACATTTCGGGGAACCCCTTTCTCCTTAGCACCGACCAAAGAAACCTCCAATCAAGGCTATCGTAAGCCTTTGCGAAGTCCACCTTCCAAAGGACGCCACTCTTGTCCCTCCTCTGCCAATCTGCAATGATTTCCGACGCAAGCGTGAGACAATCCAATATCTGCCTCACAGGAATGAAGGCCGATTGCCTTGGTGAAATAACAATGTCGAGAATGCTGCTCAGCCGGGTAACAAGAACCTTTGCAGTAATAAAATAAAGGGCGTTTGAGATCGCAATAGGGCAAAAATCGTCGATGGAAACCGGCGCCGAAGACTTGGGCAGCAAGACGATAAGAGCACGGTTGACCCTATCGAAACCTGCGTTCCCCCTACAAAACTCAGATACCACCTCCAACACCTCCTGCCCCACAAGATCCCAAAAGTCCTTGTAGAACGACACCGGGAACCCATCAGGGTCAGGTGCAGCGTCAGCGTTCAGATCCCACACAGCATCCTTAAGTTCCTCCAAGGAGACATCACGAATGAGCATGTCATGGTAAGAGTCCGCCACAGTAAGAGTATCAAGGCCCAACTACCTCCACTTCCTCGGAATAGTTCTTGAAGATACGTCCTTGAAGTGAGCCGCAATTGCTCTCTCCATCGCCTCGTTCCCCTCCACGCGAATCCTTCAAGGAAGATTATTCACGGATGTGGTTTGGGGAGCACCCTTCAGTCCATTACACCTGACGATTTTGGAGGATCAAAGTAGTCTTATTTTGGGGCATTTGGCCTTTAGGGAGATGTAGTTTTCTGAGGCAAAGGAAGTTGTTTTTAGAATTTTAGGTTATCTTCCCTGACGTGGTTTTGTTAGAAGACTGGCTTCGGCTTGTTTATATGCGGGGCCTATCGAGGCCTAAGAGCCCGATGCTAGAGAACTAATTGAAGGGCCCTTTTCGGTGGAGGAAGCTTGACTTATCAGATGGTGAAAGGTTGAGGGAATGCCATCATATTCTCAGTATCTTTGGTGGTCCTCTTCTATTTATGTATCTCTATTCGTTGAAAGGAGCTTCTGTAGCTGTTGTTAGAAATATGAAATGCGGAAGCGTTATTAGAGATAAAGAATAAACAATAAAGAACACTGGGATTTTTATGTGGAACCCTACTTCCTAAGGAACATGATGAAACCACGGGAGAAGGCCTCAAAGGACCGTATATTGCATTTAACTTTCTCATATGATACAATGGGTCTGGGTCTTCTTATATACCCCATTGACTCTCCAAGTCCCACGGATAGTAGATGTGAGACTAAACCATTGGATGTGGTAATTGGACCCTGGAGGGATCTAATTACCCCTATACACATGTAACACACATACTCCAACACCTCCGCTCAGGCTGTAGCAACAATGCTCAACTTGGACAAATAGAAAGAAATTACTCAACTCACAATACAAGACACTGCAGACAATATCAACTCAACGCAAACACAATTGTTGGTTGCTGTCGAGGACATTGCTTCTCATGCCATATTGGTGAGGAGGAACAAACGGGCTGGAGTGTAAGTCGAACTGGGTCTCCTCGTCGCAGAACATGTGCTATGTACTGCACCTGTCAGAGTCACTAAAACCAAGGACCTAAATGTCGGTTTCGATCACCATTTCGGTATCGACTAAAACCGAATTTCGATGGAATTTCGGTTAAATTTCGACCGGAATTTCGGTCATTTTTTGTACTAGGACCCCCATATTTCGGTCATTTCGGTCATTTCGGTCAAATTTCGATTTCGACTGGATATCGATATTCGACAGAAATTCGACCGAATTTCGCTGAAATTTGAGACCATGACTAAAACTTAATGAGTCTCATCGTCGGATTACTCTGGTCTGTCACATGTAGAAGATTGAATCATGTGGACAACTGCTCCATCTCTGAACGGCCGAACTGAAAAAACCGTGGAGACATCCTCGTCAGAGTCCATGATCACTGGAGAATGGAGTCTGAAAAGTCTCCTCATCGGAGAACTGGATGTCTCCCATACTGGTTCAGAGAATGGGATCTCTACTCTGGAGTTCGTATGGATCACATGAAAACTCTGAAACCAAAAAACAAAGATGGGGATCACATTAATGATGGTAAACATGTATGCAACAAACTGCTGACTCTGAAACAATATGTCAAGTCTGAATTTGATCTGTAGAGTCTGAAATCTAGTTGGCATGGAGTATGAAGAATTTGATATTTTAATTCGACCTGTACACAATACTCCTTTCTCTCATATTTGTTGAAAAATAATGGCATCGACAAAGTTGGCAGAAGACAAGAGATGGGGAGAAACAAATATCAATAAGCCATCACAAAAACATTTTTTCTCGACTTTCCCCCTTTTTTATGAGCCGTTCCATTTTTTACGGTTTTTCTTTTTTTGGCTATTTTTTATAGCTGACTCTCCTTTTTTCTATGTACTTTTTTGTGTGTACGCATACCTTCTTTTTTTATGGCCAGACTTGGATCAATGATACTGTGAACCCCTCAGGATCCGGGTACCCGTTTACGCGCAATTCGCAAGATATCATTCATGTTTAATCGCACAAGTCGCAAAAGTACAGGGAAATTTTTTTTCGCAACTATGACATTCATTCTCAATACATGACCACAAGTAAAAGAGACAATATGGCACCAAAATTCTTTTCATTAATATTCATATCCATTTACAACATGTACAAGCATATTCCATGTTACAACATATATCCCAAAATGTGATACAAAAGAGATAACATTTACATCATTATCTGGACAAAAACTGAGACAAAGTAATTCATACCGTCGGGTATAAACTCTGTCTCCAGGAAGCATGTATAGTTACTGAGCTGCAGGCTGTTTGCCTGCCAAACATGTTAGGAAATAAAAGGCGTCAGCGGTTGCTGGTACCTCCCAAAAACTTATATAAAATAACAGGCATTTATTATTTACAAAAGAAAGCAAGTAGAGAGGCAAGAACAACTCAAATTAAATGTTATTTCTACTTTGCAATGAAAAAGGTTTTTCAGGCTACTTGTAAGCATCTCAAATGTTTGTCCCATACCCCGGCATTCCCACATGTGTCATATTTTATAGTACTTGAGTATTCATGAGTATCTGAGTGTAAGCACATATCTATTCAGAGATTACGTTGTTGAGTGATAATGGAAAAGTTATGATTGGAAAGATCTATTAATTTATTTAAATCATTGGGTAGAGATAATGGTCATTTCCTACTAACCCTAACTTTTGATTGTAACTTCTCAACTCTTAATTCCAATGTCTCAGATATAACTCCAGATGGTGTAGATGTAGATATGGATGATTTAGATATAGAATTGCCAAGTCTGTTTGGCGAAGTAACTCAAGCGGTGAAGAAGCCTACAAATGGCTCTTCCGTCTCGCCCTCTAATTGGAAGCGCGGTCCAATAGAGGGATAGGTCTACTCCCCAACTACGCCACTGAGACGGGTGAGAGAGACTCCCTAGAAAAGTCGCTCTAGAAAAACAGCCCGACTAGTACGGGCAACCGAGCTCGTACGTAAAGCTGAAAAACCAGGATCCCCCGCCTGGGCATCCTAAAACAGGGTCAGCGGAACTGGTCTAAAGTCTGGATCCCAACGAGGCGTAAAAACACTGCGAGCTCGCGTAAAAACCGAATTGGGACTGGGATCCTAGACCCGCGCACTTGGCGGCCGCTGCCCAAACTGGGCTTCCTATTCTCCCGACCAGTTGAGGGTCACCGCGCCCTCGCACGGTCAGGTATAAAGGTTACCATGACTGGCACTAATAAATTTTTAGTCAATATTGATTCCCAACCGAAGATAAAATCTGATGTTGTTAACTTTGCAGCTTTGACGTGATTTGCATGAGTACTAAAGGTTTCAAATCCAAAGTGACCCCTTGCATTGGGCATTGCTACTATCTCAAGGATCCATGGTCATTGGTCTTTCACATTAGCTTTCACTACTTACCACCACTTTCTTGTAATGGCAAGGTTACTAAAATTGAAGTGAAAGATAATTTTATAAATGGGTAAGTCCTTATTTAAGTTATCAACTTGATTTTGGTAAGCAGAGAAGTTAAAAGATGCGATTCAAATGTTACCATAAGAGACCCTCAGTATGTTCTTCCTGCTTGATCCAATACATTTTTTTTTCATCGATAATGATTCTTTATCTTCAATCATATCTATCTTAATTCATTCTTAAGTTCAGACTAACTTATATAAAAGTTATTTCCTATTAACTAAAGCCAGGAGTCAATTACATGTATAACATAGACACATATAAAGATGATCATTAGTTTTATTAATAGAGTTGAGGATGCTAGGCTGATCCTGGTTAACCTAAGCCATGGGTTAAGAGGTTCTTTTCGTAAAGTTAAAAGATGTAAAGAATACATTAATGAATCAAAGGTGTTTAGCTTTCCACTTTTGAGGGCAATATAAAGTATGTGCATATAAAATTTTCAATGACATAATTCATCTCCAAATTTTTTAGGGAGTTTAGTTATATTGTATTCTACACTCCCCAAGTTGATGACATCTTAACAGGGAATATGGATGAGTAATGATAAAAGATGCAGTTGATCCCGAAGCTTCTGTTACTTTTAAATTTCTTGTTCAAGATCTTAAGTTGACAACTGTTGCTTGCCAATTTAAATTTTGTGATTTAAATACTGAAATTTGTTTTCGGCCTAATTCTATTTCTGACATTTTCTTCCCTAACACTCGTTTAACGTCCCTAAAAGAGTACCTCATGGTACCTTCCTTTTATGGAAATAAAGATTATTACATAAGCACCATATTGATCAGACTTACTAATATAAAAAAATGATAACAAAAAATTATGTAAAAATCACTATCAATCTGGAAACAGGACTCCAGGAAGTAATAGAGGAATTGGGAGTTTGTAGCAAAGAGAATATAACCTGATTTGTATATCCTTATTAATATGATAAAATGATCTTTTGATCTCACGAATCTTATGGAATGGTGGAAACGAGAATATAAATCACTCCATTTGCATGTATCTCATATTTACACAGAAGCATTTTTTTTATATCAAGTATATAACGATAGTTTACTGGAAATCAGATCTCAATATTCCAGAACTTGAAATTTTCATTTATGGAACAAATTTAAAGTTTCCATTAAAACATGGATTTATTGTGTAAGGTACATGCATGGCAGCAAAGGATGGGGAATAGGATTGTACCTTGTTAGATATCTTCAAAATAGGGAGAGGATGGGTTGGATGGCAGCAACAAAGCTGAAATTGGGGCTCTCCAGGGGAGTTTCCAGCTGCTGGAGATGGCTGGATCTTCAAGGAAGAGGAGGCATCAGCTCCAGCTGCTTCTTGGAACCCAAAAGAAGAGGGCTGGATTTGTTCTCGGTAGAGATCGGAGGATTTGGGGGGGGGGAAATATAAGGTCAATGGAGCTATAAATAAGAGGAGAGGGACCCCTTTTGTTTGCCAAATGGTATGGGAGAAAAGCCAAGTGGAAGAAATGGGGGAGGGCAAGTGGAACGAGTAGGAAATATTATAAAAACAACTCACGGTTGTTGCTGGACTGTGCACTGTTTGTGCACCGTTTATTATTATTATTTTTTTCATTATTATTTTTAACTTGAGATATTAAAGTTTGCCATACACGTGCCTCGGGTTTCGGATATCGACGCGCAACGTCTCGATTTGATCGTCTCTGAACACCGATCAAAATGAGTATAATATTGATATACTTTTGATCGGGTTTTGAACCCCCGAAATTTTCAAATACGGTTTTTGTTTAAGATTAAATTTTTGCGATTTTAAAATATCAAACGACCTCCGATTGACGAACGGTCGATTCCGTTGGTCTTGTGTCGTCGAATCGGATCTAATGACGGTCTCGGTTTGTTTCGCGGTTTCCGAATTTTCGTCGCGGCTTTTCACGGCGCGCGTTACGGAGGGACCGATTTTTGGTCGATTTCGTCCGAACGACTTTTGATTCATGATTAGTTGGTCGTTTTAAGTTGTTTAGTATTGACCGACAACGTTTTTGGATTCATTAGACCCAAAATCGGACGACTTCAGGTTTGATTGGAAACCGGATGCTACAGATACAAAACAATCCAATTGGGCTTACAAGAAAAACTGTGGGCCCCCTTGTGTTTTTTTAATTGGACCATGCCTCTTTTCTCTTTTCTCTCTCCTTTTTTTATTAGAACTCCTTTAAAAAACTCGTGTCCCAATTGACCTGGAGAAAACTACAGCTTTCCCTTTTTTCTTTTACTCATGGCTTCTCTCTCTCTCTCTCTCTTTTAATCAAAACTTCCCTTGTTTTTTTACATATTCGTCCCAACTAGATCATTCACCCCTATTTAGGGCTCCCCGATAGGGAAACCTGAGCACCACCCCTACGATGGGGTTTCTTCTTCGTCGTCGCCGCTTGGATCCGAAGGTAGCGCTGCCTCCTACAAGGACCTCGCTTAGAGGTGCACACTAGAAGGCGATGGCTAGATTCAGTTGCGTTGCCGCGAAGGTCTTTGCTGCTCGATAGCTGCCACCACCTGCTGCTCTCGAGCGTGATGGAGATTAGGAGATTGTCGCCTAGGCAATGTAGTGCGTGAGAGGGGTCTTCCTTCGACCGCTCTAGGGTTCCAATGAACCTGGTGTCGCCACCTTCTTTATTTTTTCTTTTTTTGAAACAAAGCAGAGGTGTATCGATGGCTGATACCAGGAGATGGTTGGAGGGGCCTGAGAAGAGGTTGAAGGTGCGGCTTCGGGAGGAGGAGGTGCGTGATGGTCGAACTTCTGGAGCCATCTGCACAGAGGTGCATTGCATGGGCAATGCTAGAGGATGAGGTGCAAGAGCATCGCCTCGACAGTGCTGGAGGGTGCGCGATTGTCACTGCCCGGAGTGCACCTTGAGGTTGCTTAGAGATGACACACCTGGTAAGATGGCAAGAGTAGCTGCGCTCGGATTACTAGGAACTGGCTTCTGATGCACCGCCTCTCTTCGCCTGGAAGATGCAACACCAAGGATGCCTTCGCGAGATTTGGAGTGTCCAAGGGCTTCAACATTAAGATGGCTGTCCACTGGAAACCACACACTCTAGAAATCAAGGTTTCAAAAACCCATGTAAAAACATTATGCGAAACTTGAACAATCCCGAACATAACGTTCTTCAAGATCAAAACATTAAAATTGAATCTCGAACAAATGATGAAAAATAACTCCTCGAGAATTGAACACGCTCTGATACCATGTTAGAAATATGAAATGCAGAAGCATAATCAGAGATAAGAATAAACAATAAAGAACACCTGATTTTTACGTGGAACCTTACTCCCTGCGGAGAGGTATTAAACCACGGGAGAAGGCCTCAAAGGGTTGTATGTTGCATTTAACTTTCTCATCTGATACAATGGGTACGAGTCTCTTATATAGCCCCCACTGACCATCGAAGTCCTACATATAGATGTGGAACTAAACCACTGGATGTGGTAATTGGACCTTAGAGGGATCCAATTACCCCTCTACACATGCGATGCACATACTCCAACACGTGTAGAGGAGGTGGTGCCAAGGTCATATCGACGATATATCACCGATATATCGATTTCGACAGGGAATGGGTTACGATATCATCCAGTATATCCTTTTAGAGGGATATCGACGATATATCACCGATATATCAGTGATATATTGCCATATCGGCTCATATCGGTTAAAAATAACCGGGTTCAGTACAAAAAATCCCGGATATCGACCGATATCGTCGATATTTCATTGATATCTCTATATATCAATGCTATTATTCATGCAAGATTGATTCAACTACTTATCTAGCTACACCCAATATAAAAACACATATCTAGCTACACTTAGTTTTAAAACACATAATGGTTTATATATATTTTGTTTCGGTAAGGTATGGTGTGACAAGAGGGTGCATACAATGGTTTTTCAACTTGGTGTATATTTGCAAGTTATTTCATGTTGCAAGAACTTGAATGAAATCCATTTTCAATATCTATAAGTCAATTCTTCAAAAAAATATCTATAAGTCAAGAATTAACATTAATATCGATATCTTCGAAAATGATCAATATATGCAATATAAGCTTCATAGATAATTGATATGTGTGATCTAAGAGTATATTTGTAAGTTATTTAGTGATCTAAGAACTTGGATGAACTCCATTTTCAATATATATAGGTCAACAACTAACAATACCAACAATATGTTCGATATGACCGATATGTGCAATATAAGGATCATAGTCTTCACAAATGATCTATATGTGTTATCTAAGTGTATATTTGTAAGTTATTTAATGCTATAAGAACTTGAATGGAATCCATTTCCAATATCTATAGGTCAGGAATAAACATTGACAACGATATGTTCGATATGATTGATATGTGCGATATATGGGCTATAAATGATCGATATGTGTGACATAAATGTGTATTTGTCGGTTATTTGTTGTTTTAATATCTTGGATGATCTTAATTTCTTAAAAAACGACAAAAAATGGCTTTTTTGAGCCATTTCTGACATTTTCAGCGATATAGTCGATATATCGGCGATATATCCTGATATATCCATTTCCGGGCGGACCGGAACGATATCAATATCGATACGGCCTTCCTTGGTGGTGGATATCTTATCGGATAACAATGCTCTTGTCATCAGATTTTAATGTCTTTGGTAGTCCCCTTAATGCATCTCTTCCGGTACTTATTGAGATGGTAGGGAGACCCATCACGCCACCAGGTATTGGTTGCATGTTGAAGGTGGGTCACTCTTCTTTTGCACTGTTGCCTAAGTTGGTGCTTCCACCTCTGCAGCCTCTTGCGTTTTATACTGGTGAAGCGATCAGATTCTGAGTGCTCCCAAGATTGATGTGCAAGAGAAGAGTTATCATCGACGATGACACATATAGTTGTGGAGGTGGCTTATCAAACGAAGCTTCGCTCTTGTAAGAGGGGACATCAATGTTACCCTCTTCTCGAAAAACCGGCCACATACACAAGGTAGACGAGATCTAGGCTTGTGGATTTGTTAGGAGACCCACAATTGGAGGTTCTCGATGCTTTAGACTCTTGTTATACATGGATGGAGGAGCTTGGGTTTTCACTCTAGACTTGATTGCTTTTCGGGATCCGTAGAGCCGTTGGAGGCCTTTCCCTCAACCTCTATTACCTCTTGTCTGAGATTTAAATTGTTCGTATGCCCATTGTTGAGATTCGGGAGAGGAGGTTGCCTCTGAAGTATGTTCAAATTTGAGATAGCTTGGTTGTTGGAGGATGGCTTTAGAGATTTCAGTTGTAGAACATTGTAGATTTGTGTCCTAGGAGGGTCTATCCACAACTCACTATTCCATATCTTGGTGGCTTTGTTGAAGTTTTATGTGAGTACAAGGAGGTGCGCAAGAGGCGAAGTTGCCATCGTAACTAGGTACATGTTGTGATTTACATGTTTGATAGTATTTTAGATTTTTAGAAGAAAAGTTTGGGAAGAGGGCCACCTTGTGTACGATTATCCATGAATAGGACAAAAAGAAGGTGATGGAGTGGAGGCAGAGATCTTGATAGTGGCTAAATGATGGTGACATACATACCATGTTCTTCTGTATGGTGGCTAGTTCTAAGCGACATCAATATATTTTTTGAATGGTGTTGGCGAACAATGTCTAGTTTAAGGGAGACCACCAGATTGGTCAAGCGATTGCAGGGTACTTCCACGAGATCTCCTGTTGAATGCCACACAGGGAATGAAGGTGGCTGGGTATGGGGGCCACCTCCATTTCAGGCGTTCAGAGCTCCCATTTGACGCGGAAGCTTAAGTATGATGAGATCAAAGCAAATGTTTAGTTTGAATGCAGATGGTGACCTTGACCATGATAGCTTTCCCATCCACTTCTTTAAAGAGTTTTGGGATGTGGTGGGAGATGGTGTTGTAGCCTTGATGGATGAATTCTCTCGGGGAATTGCATGCTTTTACCGAATCAGTAGGGCCTTTTTTTGAAACCAGAGGGGGAAGATCGCACATGTGTTCGCCCCAAGATTTGAACCCTGGTCTTTTGGGTGGTAGGCACTTTCAAGGCCATCTTATTATATTGAAAAACTTGCATTCGCTTTTTTTTATATAGTTTCTATTTGGGCGTCTGACTCGATGAGACACTGCTTATGAACCACAAGCAACTATATATCTAATAATAGTGAATTAGGTAAAGATATCCCTTTCTATCCAGTTACAGGGTTAAGTGCAAAGCAAGTAGAAAAGAAGGCTATCTCATCTGAACTATATATTTGACATTTGGGGCTTCGCTCCTCGCTTGCAGAGGTTCTTCTTCAATTTGATGAAACGAAGTGATAGTGCAAGAAAGTACAAAAACCTTCATATAAAAACCCGGTGGGGAGCCGAAGGCGATGAGCGCGGAGTACTCCTGGCGCCTATCTGGCCCTTTCTCATTTTTGTTCCAGCCTCCACAATCCTCCATTCCAAAATCGGAAAACCCTTAATGGATGAATTCTCTCATGAAATTTCGACCGAAATTTCGATCATTTTGATCATTTTTTGTACTAGGACCCCCATATTTCGGTCATTTCAGCAATTTCGATCGAATTTTGATTTCGACTGAATATCAGTATTTGACAGAAATTCGACCGAATTTCGTTGAAATTTGAGGCCATGGGCACATTGCACTATCAACATTCCAATGAAGTGGATTCCAGTAAGGCCCTTTTATTTTGGTATCAATGAAGGAAGGGTTGGAAAGGGTGGACTTCTGACCCATTGCCCTGTCTATTGCTTTACTTAATGGTGATTGAGGTGTTTGTTGGGAGTAATTAACATTTATTTATTTTTTTATTTTATTTCTTTTGTAATATGCCCTCCAGGGTTTCTCCTCTCTATATAAGAGAGCCCTATGACTTTCTAAGTTATTAGTGCATTCATTTTTTCTCACATGGTATCAGAGTGATGATCCTATATCAAAACCCAGTTACCCCAGAACCCTACCCCACCTGTTACCCCTACTACATATCGCATCGCCTCTCTCTTCAATCATCTCGGCCCATCGCAAGGTACCGCAGAGGGCACATCAGTCGCCCAACCATCTCATGCGACATCCCAGTACCTTGGCGGCCAGACTGTTGTCGAGGGGTTTGCTACGACCTTCGCACAACCGCCACACATCCTCGATGGCCTTGATGTAGTTGCACAGTGGTGTTGCACCTCGTAGTATCCCGAACTATTGCAGCATCTCCTTATGTCTCTTCTTGGCAATTCTCTCACACCCTAGGTCTGTGTGCAATCTGATTTTGGTGCGGCAAGGGTGATTTTGGACTTTTAAATCCCCCACCGACCTTAGAGCATCCCCATAATTGATGGGTATGTTTGTGCTCTGAGTTTGCACAAACAATCGGTTCCCTCCATGATAGTGTAGACAAAATCAGATCATTCTACATCCCTAGTGGTGTCCTTCCCAGTCTTAGTCGTTCGTCATGTCAGAGAACAAGGTTGATGTATCCTCTTTTGGGTTCTTCAAAAGCCCGACGATCATCGTCAAGATGGAAGGGACTAACTATGAATTGTTGACCATGCAATTTATGAGTATCATGGAGGGAAGCAACAAGAAATGCATCGTAACACGGCTTGAGCTGGCCAACAAGATTGGGGTGAATGCTCCGTTGAAGCAAGATAATACATGGGTGCATGGTTGGATCTACTACAATTACTACCGAGGTAGCCAAAGACATTCTTCATCATCCCAATACCAAGGTAATGCATGACATTCTGGTCACTACATACTCTAAACAGAGAGATGAGATGAAGACTCTGCAGCTTCAGTATGCCATCTTTACAGCCAAGTAGGATGGTTGTCCTCTCCATGCATTCTACTCATAGCTCAGAGGCATGTTCGAGAAGTTTCAAAGCTTTGTGCTTTTGAACGCTACCATATAGCAACGTATGGCATACATGAAAGGCATTGTGGTAGGCTTATTTTTTGCAATACTTGATTCACAATATGATGCCGACCACTACCAACTCCTCACATGCACATCTATACTTCCCATGAAGGAGGCCTACAATCGACTGTACATGATTACAGTACCTTTTGCAGCTACTACTCATACCTTTGCGATGGTTGCATCTCGCAACATGGAAGGTTCAACACAGTTCGGAGGATGCGATGTTCGTAACAGAGGTGGTAGATGCCCTCGTGAGCAGTGCACATGACGCCGCCGTTTTAGGTAGCCTGAAGATACTTGCTATTAGAAGCATGGCCTCCTTGCATCTACTCGTGTTGAGCAGATTGAACCTGCCACATCTGTTAATCAAAAGGACAATGATCTTGTTTCCCATTTGAGGGAGATTGTGGTCCCTTCCATCAACCCTGTTAGTGCACCTTCGGCCCCCTCTGCCAGTACTTCTGGTACAACTTATGCATTTACTAGCTTTTTTTGAAGACCAAAAGAGGGGGTAACACGCTAAGGTGTCCTCCCCATGAAATTAATTAAAGAAAGAGAAATGGAACAAAAACAACAACAAAAGGGGTCATAAAGATGACCGGGCTTCCACAAAAGCCTTGGACCGAGATAACACATTTTCCCTATAGAACCTGCAGCCCGAGAACACCAAGGCATTTCTCTCCAGCCAAATACTCCATAGTAACGACATAGGACCCAACACCTCTGCCCACGGTCTAAGTGGAGTAGACCGGAATGCCTCCCAAAAGGCGTCGAAAGATGACGCGTCAACCCAGTCGAGACCCAGGTCGAGCCACGAATCCGCAGTGCATGGACAATTAAAGAACAGATGATCCACCGACTCAATGGCCACCCCACACAGGTAACATGAATCCGAAGTAGAGCCCAAAAACCGCGCACACCGGTACCGAGTCATTAATCGCTTGTGCCTAAGAAGCCATAGAAAGAACCCGATTTGTCCAGGGAGGTGAAGCCCCCAAATCAAGGAGCAGTCCTTAGTGAGGGCCTCGGATGGACCGGGCAACGGCCTCCGAATAGCCGCATAAGCCTTCTTGACTGAAAAAGGAGTGCCTCTCCAAACCCAGTGGTCCCGCCCCCCCGGGGCCCTCTCAATCGGCCAGAGAATCGCACAGACGAAGGAAATCATCTAGTCTTTGATTCGAAAAATTTGTGCAAAAACTTGGCATCCAGTTCCCTTCACACCACACGTCGGCAACTTTAACCTCCCTGTCCGCTGCCAAGGCAAAGAGCCTTGGGAAGCGAGAAGCGATCGTCCCCTCACCGGTCCAGTTGTCGAGCCAGAAAGCAAAAGAGAGACCGTTACCCAAGATGGGCCGGACCAAGTCCTGGAAGCGAGGAAGCAGCGAGAGAATCCCCCTCCAAAACAGGGAAGGCCGTACGGTCGTAATGGGCACAAGAGCGAAGGGGCTCCGGCAATCGTAATTACGACAGATCAATTTGCAGCACAGATCCTCAGAGCTCCCCCAAACACGGGAGATCCACTTCAGGAGCAACGCTTCATTCATAGCAATAAGGTTACGAACACCCAACCTGCCTTCCGTTTTCGGCAATGTGACCGAAGCCCAGTCAACAAGATGTATGCCCCCGGTTGTCTGCCCGCTTCTGCACCATAAAAATCTCCTCATAAGTCCTTCAATACGTACACGAATCCCCTTCCGTAAAATTCTCGCAGACATGAAGAAGATGGGAATTGTCGCCAACACCGCTTTAGAAGTACCAGCCTCCCCCCTGGAGAGGATGGAGGAACTCCACCCCGCCAACCTACCCTCCATCTTCTCAACGAGCGGGATCCAATCCACCATCCTCGCCCGCCCGAAAGAAAGCGGCATCCCAAGGTAACGAACCGGCAGTTTGCCGCAACCCACCGCCAAATCAGTAGAGCAAGAGCACGCCTCCTCCTCAGAGAAGGAAAAAGGCACCAAAATGGACTTGTCCCGATTTTGGACGAGACCTGACATTTCCCCAAAGAGTTCCAGCACGGCAGTGACGTCCCCAACCTCCTCCCTGCCGCCTTCCACGAAGAATAACGTGTCATCCGCATATTGTAACAATGGGATATTAAGATCTTCCTTGGAGAAACCCGAGAACGGGCCGCAACGTTGCACCTGTTCCAGCATGCATGCCAACGCGTCCGCCGTGAGGACAAAAAGAAGCGGGGCAAGGGGGCGCCTCTGCCTGATTCCCCTCTGAGGCTGGTAGAACCCGCCCTCCGGACGACCATTTATAAGAACTGCCAAAGATGCCGTGGTGACACAACGCTTCATCCAAGATATCCAAGTGTCGGGGAATCCCTTCCTATGCAAAGCTTCCCAAAGGAAGTGCCAATCAAGAGTATCGTAAGCCTTGGCAAAGTCAACCTTCCAGAGCATAGCCTTCTTACCAATCCTCTTCCACTCCGTAACAATCTTAGATGCCATAACGAAACAATCCCCAATTTGCTTGCATGTAACTAATGCCGATTGGACGGGAGAAATAAGGTTCGCGAGAACCCTACTGAAGCGGAGAGCAAACACCTTAGCCACGATCAGATAGAGCCCGTTGGAAAGGGTGATTGGTCGGAAGTCCTCAATGTGCTCAACTGCACCACTCTTAGGCAGGAGAACAATCAGTGCCCGATTAATTTTCTCAAACCCCGCGTTGCACAAACACACCTCTTGAACCACCTCGAGGACCTCCCCAGCAATGAGATCCCAAAAGTCTCGATAAAAGGACACAGGAAACCCGTCCGGCCCAGGCGCGCCATCCGCATTAAGAGACCAGACGACGATCCTAACCTCCTCCAACGTCACAGGCATAACCAGGCCTGAAGCAAGCTCCGGCGACAGCCTTTCCGCCCCCCGGCCCAACCAACGCCACCTGCGAAGAAGGGACCGCGACGAGAACTCACCGAAGTGCTTGGCAATCAGGTTACCCATCTCCTTGTCACCCGCAACCCGGACACCATCCACAAGGACCGAGCGCAAAGCATTTGAACGTCGTCTTCCGCTGGCAATACGATGGAAGAATGCTGTGTTGGCATCCCCTTCCACGAGCCACTTGTGTCTAGATCACTGGCGCCATTCTACAACTCTTTTCTTGTCCTCCAGCTCCACCTGCTGGAGAGAAGCTTACCGCCTTGCGAGATTCTCGGAGGAGAGAGGGCAAGCGTCCTCGAGCTGGTTAAGGTCGGCAAGGACCTCCTCAGCCGAGACCCTGGCCGCCCGACGAGCAGCGTGTGACTCCTTGAACATGCAGAGTCTTCCCCTCAACAAAACAAGTTTCTGGAAGAATCTCGAGACCGCTGAGCCCGAGACGATCGTAGAGGTCCAATGCAATGATACCATTTTGCGAAAAGATTCCTAGAGCAACCATGCCTTTTCGTACCTGAAAAAACCCCGGAGCGAGCTTTGCTCCCCTGAGTCCCAAGCGAGAGGGGAATGATCCGAGCGTGTCCCAAACCTCGTCGAGGCAAAGCAAGCGGGGAAGAGATTTAAAAGTTCCAAAGACGCCAAGAACCGGTCGATGCGGGAGCGAGAGCCCGAGCTCCGCCACGTATATTTAGTGTCAGGAGCGTCAATCACCTCAAGTTTCAAATCGTCTAAAAGCTCCACGAAGTCAGCCGACCCCGGGTCTTGGCCACCACGCAGACCCGGTCGATCGGTTGACAATAAGGTAACATTGAAATCGCCGCCTATCAGCAACGCCCCCCCCGGAATGGAGGCTCTGGCTGAACGAAGATCATCCCATAACTGCCGACGGTCACCGGCCTGGCAAGGCCCATAAACACAAGAGACGGCAACAGTCTGCAAAGAGGAAAGACAATCGAGAAGAACCGTCAGTACATGGGAGCCCCTTAGCTCCGATCGCAGGGCAAAGCCGCGATCCCTCCAGGCAATAAGCATTCCCCCCGCGGATCCAACTGCATCAACAACACAGAACTCAGAGATGGGACCGACGTCGAAAGAGCGCCATACATCCCGCGTGCAAGATTGCAACTTAGTTTCCTGAAGCAAAATGATGTCACAACCCCATTCAAGGAAGCAAGCACCCACGACCTTCCTCTTTTCCGGGTCATCCAGACCCCTGACATTCCAAGTGAGGAGCTTCATTGAGAACCATTGCAGTTTCCCCCGATGTGGACCACACCAGCCAGAGTTGCCACGTGAGCCAAACGAGCCGATGCCGGCAACGGCGTGGTGTCAAGCCGTCGCGCCCGCGAGCGCCTCCTGTACCTTTTACCGATCCGCCTGTGGTCAGGCCCAGAAGAGGCTGTCATCGAGGACGTCCCCAAGTCGGACCTCCCTGCCGGAGCGGCGCCCAAGCAAAGGGAACTTCTCTATCCCACTTGCGCCTTGATCCTAACCACCGCCGGAGAAGGGCCTGCTATCGAAGCAGATACTCCAAAGGGGCCACTCAGGCCCAAGGATGTCGTCGGACCCGCAATGACCAGCACGAACGTCCGAAGGGCCAATCGGATCCACAATCGGGCGCTCCGAGGGGACCACAAGCGGATCCTCCGCCCTTATTTCCGAATTCTGTGAACCGGATATCCGAAGATCCGACCCTGAAGTGGGTCCATTGAGCAAGAAAAGGCGGTCAACATTCGACCCGAAGGGAAGGTGCGGGTTGGCGCGATTCCAAGAGTGTAAATCGAGATGGGCGCCCGTCCCAAAGACGATCTGTAAAGGCGGCATGAAATAAGGCGATAACCCCAGAGTGGAAGAACACGTGGCGTCAAAGACACCAAAACGATTCTGGCCGTCAGAATCCGAAACGCCCCCATGCGAAGAAAACGAATCGACTTCCCCAGCGGCCGGAGCTGCTCCGCCTGATACAGCATTGCGACGGTGGCCGGCACCGCCGCCCTCGTCCATAAGCGGCACATAAAGCTCCATCTGATCCAACAGCCGAATCCGCAACGGAAAACGAAATCGGCCAACGACCATCTCCGCCTCTGAGAGGAGATGGACAGAGTCGGGGCACTCCAATAAAACAAGAGTAATCTCCGGGTTCGATCCCGGTAGCGTACCATCCTGAAGAATACGAAGAACCGAACCCAGGTCTCTGAGAGGTGGGACCAAACACTGCACAGAGCGCGACAGGAACGGAGCACCCCGAACCTCTGCCACCCTTCGCGAGACACGATCGTCTCTATCAGCAAACCTGGCGTTCCTCCAAGTGAGGCCATCCGGCCCCTTCCAAGCAAGCAGCCGTCGTCTCTGTTGCTCCGAGAGCCCCCGCACACATCATCGACGAGACGCCAGCTCCACGACATCTCCAAGTAAAGCGCCAGCGAACTCCTCCTCGATGGCCGCATGAATCTCCGCCACAAATAAAGAGTCCTCCACCCAGGATCCGATGAGGAGCCCATGCAGAGACGGAGAGACGGGAGAATGTAGCGATGGGAGAACGTGATATTCCGTCGTCCGCCAAACATTCCTCCGAAGTTATAGCATTTGACATGGATCGCATGTCGGCCCCATGTCTCTTCTCAGTCGGACTGCGACCACGTGAAGGACATGTGTAGCGCCTATGGCCCTCTTCCCCGTACACGAAGCACCGAGGCAGTGAGGCACATGCAGCCGCCAAATGGCTCGCAAGGCCACATGTGAAACATCTGCGCCCACGCTTACGATGTGAAACCACTTCCCAACCTTTATCGGAGCCTTTCGCCCCACCCGCACCTACTTCCGAGGCTGAGCGTGGTACAACAAAGGTCCTTTGCCACTCCGTCGCCCCTGCTCGAACCACCCACTTCAGCCTCTCTCGTTTCCTCCTCTCCATCCCTGTCCACTGCATATCGAATGATGCATTTACTAGTTGTCACATGGCATACATGTCAGAGTGGATCATGGAATCTGGATCGTCTCACAATATCTGCAGAGTCGCATCCTACATTTAGGTTCGCATGGGTAGATCTGTAGTCATTGCAGATGAGACACATTCTTCCATTATAGGACATGGATAGACTCAATTTACACCGTCTATACGTCTGCGGAATATGCTTCATGGACCTGATTTTTCTATGAACTTATTATCTATTAGTCATATTAATAAGAGTTTGAATTGTCATGCCATTTTTGACCCGACATCTCGTGTTTTTGGATATGCACCCGAGCATGGTGATTGGATCTGGCGGTGAGCAAGGGGTTTTTTACAGACTAGTCCAATCTCCTTATGGAGAAAGATCTCTTATTCCCACTATATCAGTCACTCCGTACATATGGCATCTTTGGTTTAGTCATCTTCCTTTGTAGAAGCTTTGTAGAGTCCTCTCGCAGATTCCTTCTCAGCCCACTTTTCAGTGCGAGGCTTGCCATCTTGGAAAGCATCAGATTTTCCTAGTCGTCAAAGTCGCATCAATAACTCTTTAATTGAATTGTTGCATTTTAATATTGGGGTCCTAGCAACGTTCCTAATCACAAGGGGCACATATTCTATCTCGTTGCAATTGATGATTTTTCCAGACTTATCTTGGCTTTTTCTACTAAAAACAAGTCTGAGGCAAGTTCTGTTATGAAAGACTTCATTATTGAATTAAATAACATTTTTTAGCTATGGTTAAGTATGTCAGCTCTGACAATACCTTGGAGTCTTGTACTATTTAGCTCTCACAGTTCTTCAAGTCCCGTAGCATTCAATATCATACCTTTTGTGCCTATAAATCTCGGCAGAACAGTATTGCTGATCGCGAACCCTGTCATCTTCTTGATGTTACTAGGACTCTTCTTATATAGAGACATTCTCCCCACTCTTTCCGGGGTGATGTAGTCCTCACTGCATGCTACATGGTCAACCACATGGTGTGGTGTCCTTCGTGTTAGGAGAAGGTTCCTTTTTCGATTGCATTTTCTAGATAATGACTTTTTTTCTTTAACACCTTGTGTCGTTGGCTATGAGTTGTCAAGTGCATCTTTGTTGGCTACTTGCGGACCCAAAAAGGATCCCGACCAAGGTTGGAGAAAGCGGTAGTCGATACTCGGTCGGCAGGGTCACTGACTAAGGATTAATCGGCAGTCGGGCGACTAATCGGATTTAGTCGGCTATTAGTCGGTTTTGAATTTTTTAATTATTTTAAATATATAAATCAATTTTTATACACATATTCTTATGTATTTGTATTGATTTGTATATTTTGTATACTATCATAATGAAATAAAAGAAGTAATTGTATTAAATATAACATTAAGCATATTAGAATAAATTTGCTTTTAAAAAAAATAAAAAAACTAAAAAATTAAAAAATATCTATGTAAAAGTCGGCCTTGTAGTCGGGCGACTAGGCGGACTAGTCAGCCCGATTAGTCAGGTTGACCGGCTAAGGGCCGACTAGGCCTAGTCGAGTTGGCTACCCCACCTACTCGACTAGTCGGGCCGACTAATCGGCCTAATCGGCTGACTTTTACAATAGTAGTACCGACATGGAAGGCAATATCAATATCGATATCGTTTCGATATCGTATTGATACGATATTTTGACGATATATTGGTGATATATTACCAAAATATCACCCATATCGGTGATCTTTTGTGAAGGAATGGCCTGAAAAGGAGGATATATCGGCATATCGATACCGATGTCGGTCTCAGATCGATATCGATATATCGCCGATATATCGCCAATATTTCCTTCTATGGGTATCGGTGCTTTGACCGTGTTAGACAGAAGTACTATTTCATTGATGATGTCACATTCTTCGAGTTTGTTATGTATTTTTGTCCCAAATGTGACATGATGACTTCACCGAGTTTGATGAGGAGGTTTACATTCCACCTCCTCCCTCACCTCCACCTCCTACCACACCTCATGTGGCTCAGACTTTGCCTCGCTAGTACATTCGCATGCAAGATATCTCCTTTGTAATGAGCAATGTCATTCTGTTTATGGAGCAACAACAACAAGCTCACATGGATGTAGTATATATGATACTAAGGTATCTGAAATCATCTCCAGGTACGGAGTTACTGGTCCACAGATGGACATATCTTGCCATATGGCTTGTGCAGATGTGGATTATGCAGGATGCTCTAAAGACATGAAATTTACCTCTGATTTTGCCGTGTTCATAGGGAGTTCATTAGTTTCATGAAAAAGGAAGGATCGAACTGTGGTTGGTAGGTCGAATGCTGAATTCAAATACAGAGCTATGATGCATGGAGCATTGAGATGTAAGGATGAGCATCAAGTCGGGTCGGGTCATGCCCAACTCAACCCAACCGAAGCCCGGTTCATTATGCGGGTCGGGCCCAAGCCCTTGCATTTATGGAAAATCCAGTCCAAGCCTGAGCCCAACCCACAAGTACTTGGGCCTGGTCGGCCCGCTATGTAGCTGTGTTGTTGGCGGTGGTACCACCCGATTCTGCTGCTCCAGAATCTTTGATGGCAGTCGTTAAGGTTGGTTATTGATTGTTGTGCTCCTTACTGCTGTGGGTGGTTGGTAGTCGACGGTAGATGTTGTGCAGTTGCGTTGCCCAAGGATTTGGATGGGTTGCTGCTCTTCTTCTTTGTCGATGATGCTTCGTTCTTGCGAGGGGGTTGTGTACGGCTCCAGGTGATGGCGAATAGGGCGGTGATGTTCAATGCTCCTCACGCAAAATATGATGTGGATCCAGGCGATGTTGTGGTGCTTGCCTAGTGTTCTTTAGGGTTGGTGAAGATGATCTATTGATGTCGATCATGTTGAAGGCTAATAGTTGCAGCAAGACTGTTGGTTGGGCGTGGTTTCTGATCTGTGAGCTCCAAGCGGTTGCGGCATATGGTGCTGTTTGCTACAACAAGAGGGAATCTAAACCAAAGGAATACAAATGAAGAAGTTGGGTATAAGGAGAATGGGTTTCAAAGCTAGTAGAATAGATTAATGATTTTGGTTGATTTAAATCTTAGGCTAAATTAAGAAATCGACAAAATTACAATCAAGCAAAATGGAATACTGATGAAGGAATTCCTGAGATTAAAGGAATGCCATTTTCGGATCGAGCTCGGGCCGGTCCAATTATGGGCCCTTATTCGGGTCGGCCCACGACCCATGGGATCGAGCTCGTTGTAGCTCGAACCTGATCCGAATTGGGATTCAAGCCAAACATGGCCAAGCTTGCTCGTCTACTGTTTGTGCTCGGACCTGAGTCAGGCTTCGTCGGGCTGGGTCAGTCCGAAAAATTGCTCATCCCTACTGAGATGATGGAGGCCAGATTTCTTCTGACTGACTAGCTATTGATGCATCTCCTCCCATACAATGTGTATGCCACAATCATTTTGCGTTATTCATTGGCAACAATCGAGCTTTCCATGAGAAGATTAAACACACTGAAATAAATCGCCGTTACACGAGACATGATATAAAAGGGACTCATCTCTGCTTCCCACGTTAGCTTAGGGGAACAAACAACATACATTTTCACCAAGGCCCTAGCAAGGACAACGTTCGAGAAGCATTTGTTCAAATATGAGCATGATTGACATATATGCTCCATTTTAATGGGGGTGTTGAGAGTCGTTAATGTTAAGTTAATTATCGTGTTGTGTCTTTACTTATTTAATTCTCGTTTTCTCAGAGTACTTCTCTTGTAATTAACCCAGGGCTATTCTCCTATATAAGAGAGCCCTCGGGTACATATAGTAATGCATTTTTCTTTTCTCCTATCATGGTATCAAAGCAACGGTCCTAGACCGAGGTTTCGGTATCCCACCCAAAACCCTAAGCCCTCCACCCGCACCCCCCCCCCCCGCGCGCCTCCAACGCCTACCTCCTGCCGCCCAGGCAACCCACCGCTACTCTAGGAGACACACAGCGCCTCCCCCAGGCGCCCTAGGCGGCCCCCTGAGCCGCTCCCGGGTGCTCCCGCGCCGCTTCAGGCGGCATTACCCCGCTCCGGGCGGCCTACACCCGGGCCTAGCATCGCCTCGAGCGTCGCTACCCACTCCAGTTGTCCCGTACCGCTCCAGCGGTTCCCTCTGCCCAACCCCAGCGACAGCTTGTCGCCCTCCGACAGCCCCTAGGCGATTTCCCGTGTAACTCCAGCCACAGCGGGTCCCGTCGACCCCTCCTAAGCGGCACCGGACTCGGGTCGGCGCTCCAACTAGGCTTAGGGATGGTTGTATGAGTCTACACATACAACCTACCCTTCAATGATTCTTTAGACCGCTTATTCTTGGTTGACTCTGTCAGTCTTAGGCTCCTCATCAATCATGTCAGAGAACAAGGGTGACGTGTGTACATCCTCGGGTGCCTTCAAAGGCCCAACCCCTATAGTCAAGATGGATGAGACCAACTATGAACTATTGTCTATGCAGTTCCACACCCTGATGCAGTGCCGCAACAAGGAGCACATTCTGACAGAATCCGAGCCGGAGGACAAGACTGGAGCAAATGCGACATGGAAGCAAGACGATGCGTACGCCCGTATTTGGCTCTCTGGGACGCTGATTACGAAGATTGCAAATGATATTGTGAATCAACCCACAACAAAGGTTATGTGGGATATACTGGCCGCTACGTATGGGCAGTCCAAGAATGAGAGAAAGATTCTCCAGTTACAATTCGACATCTTCTCTACGAAACAGAATGTCAAGCCATTACATGCACATTCCTCTCATCTACGGGGCATGTTCGAGAGACTGCATAGCTTCATGCCGATCACTACCAGCACGGACCAACAACAGGCATACAGAAATGCTACGATGATCGGGGTATTTCTGTCCTCCCTTGATCTTGAGTACGATGCAGCATGTACTCAACTTCTGACTGGCGAGACCATTCCACCAATGGAGGAGGTATATAAGAGATTGAGTAGGATTACTACTGCATCGACATCTACAACCCAACCTACCTCTTCAGCTATGGCTGCCACTCGTGGCAGAGGAGGAGCATCACATTTTTGGGGTCGTGGACCTCGTGGTAGAGGGGGAGGCAGACACCGTGGCCCCTTTACTCACTGTCACCGTCCAGGCCACTCTGAGGAGACATGCTTTCACAAGCATGGATATCCAGCTCTGCACGTGTTGCAGAACAGACTGAGACTACCATTGCACCTCTTCCAGATGCTCGCTTTGATGATCTCGTCTCACGACTCCGTGAGATGATCAGTACACCCTCGTCTTCGTTTCCAGGTTCTACGGATGCTGCAACTTCGGCCAGAGCGTCCTCTAGTACTTGCTCGGACCTGACAGATTGGATTATGGATTCCGGAGCCTCCCATCATATGTGTGGCGACAGACTGCAGTTTACTACCTACAGAGCACTTGCACCAGGCCGATCTGTGGTCATTGCCAATGGGGTCTGATTACCCATTGTTGGTCAGGGGGAGATCACTCTGACACCTTCTTTGCGTCTTCAGAATGTCTTACACGCACCTGATTTTCCGATGAAGCTATTATCAATTAGCCATCTTACAAAAGATTTACATTGTCGTGCCATCTTTGACCCCTCTACTTTTGTGTTTCAGGACATACTGATTGACAGGATGATTGGAAGTGGCCGTGAGCAGAGAGGTATAAGCTTGCTATATCATCATGTGCTGGTACCGCTACTATTTCTTCTGGATCCATTTCTCCTTTCCTTTGGCATCTTCGCTTTGGTCACCTGCCTCTGCAGAAGATATGTCATGTCTTGCCGCAGATATCTACCCGTACTGCTTTGGATTGTGAAGCCTGTCAACTTGTGAAACACCATCGGTCTTCGTTTCCAGTTCATCCGAGTCATCATAGTAGTCGGTCTTTTGAATTGTTTCACTTTGATATTTGGGGTCCGAGTCGTGTCCCTGATCTTCAGGGACATCGTTATTATATGGTTGTTGTTGATGATTTTTCCAGATCATCTTGGGTATTCTTGTTAAAACAAAAGTCTGACGTTGGTGCTATTATTCGAAAATTTATTATAGAAGTTAATAATATCTTTTCTACCAATGTCAAAATCATTCGCACGGATAATGCTTTGGAGTTTTCAACATTACATTTGTCCGATTTCCTCAGTTCTCAGGACATTGTTCATCAAAATGGATCCTCGAGAAGATCCATTTACCCCATCCAGTGTTTAGTCCCACATCGTCCAGTGGTGGGACTTGGAGGCTCTGGAGAGGCTATATAAGGAGCCCCAGACCTCCTATACTCATTGAGAAAAAGCAATGCATAGCATGCCCCTTTGAGGGCTTCTCTCGTGGTTTCATCCCGCTCCTCACGGAGTAGGGTTCCACGTAAAATCATGGTGTTCCATTTTGATGTTTCTTGTTTATGCTCTGTTTATCAATCGCTTCCGCATTCTTCATATTTTATAACATGGTATCAGAGCGGGTCGATCTTGAGGATTTCAAGTCTTTTTTCAAGATTCGATGAGTGTTTGTTCTTGTAGATCTTCTTTATAAAGATCATGATTGTGATTTTATCAAGTTCTGTCAAGTTGTAGGGTTTCGATTGTAACCTTAATTTCTGGAATATCTATATGCCGTCCCCTGTTGTAGCATTTCTCTTCCTGATCTGTTCCATTAGGGGCCTTCGCTGCCTCCATGGAAGAAGTTCGATCAAGCAAGCCCGATCTCTTCTGGCGGTTCCGATTGCCCTAGCAGCATGATATCCCTTCTAGATCTCTGTGCGCAAAACTCCAGGCGGAGCGCACATGATCCTCCTGCCAAAACCCTTTAGCGGCGCCATCAACCCTCTGCCAAAACCGTCGGGATGCTGGAAGCTACGCCATCTCTGGTGGAACCAAACCCATCAACTTCCTCGAGCCATCGACATCGAGACAAACCTCATCAGCCCGCTGGCGGCGCCGCTCTTCAATCAACACAACGCGAGCAGAGCCTCCTGGTTGGGGGTCACGCCGCCCAGACGCCTCCTCCTCAACCGCGCGCCACCGCTTCCGCTGCCATATGTGCCACCGCTTCCGAGCTCCCGAAGGCGGAGCTCTTACACAGCCATGCGCCGCCCCTCGCCCTCGACCTCACGCGCGCGTGCTCCATCTGATCCAGGGGCGGAGAAGCACCCTAGGGCTCCTGATCACAGGAGCCCCGCACCCCTACGACTCCAGGCGGAGCCTCCTGGCCATCGAGAAGCCCAGCGGGGCTCCTGCTTCATCCTCCACCAGGCGGCAGTCAGTCGCTCAAGCCCACCGCCGACTTCCCTTCGAGCCTCCAAGCGATGGCGGCGCTCACAATCCACGAGGCGATGCTTCCTGCGGCGGCTGTATATGGGTATATAGAGAAACTCCCCAAAGGGAGCGGCAGGCGTTACAGACGGGGTTCCCTCGAGGGAACCCTAAAAGGCTCAATATTTTTTTTAAAAAAAGGGAGAAAGGGTCATTTGCTGGAAAGCCCAAGAGGCCGTGAGTTATTAAAAAAATTTTTTTTGAGGGCTGCTTTGTGGGCCAATTTTGGCCGTGTATAAAAGAGAGAGAGAGAGAGAGGAGGTTTGTAAAAAAAAAGGACGCGTACAAGTAAAAAGTTGTACGCAAGTATTTAAAAAAAAGGAGCGAAAAGCCGTATATATAAAAAAAGGGGAAATTTGAACGGCTTTAAAAAAACAATTGACGGCTTATAAAAAAAATGAAAAGCCGCGAGGAATTTTTTGAGAAGCTGAAAATTTTGTTAACGGCTTATTTTTCATGTCTCCCCATTTTATGCATTATTGTTGTCTTCTCCCATCATTGTCGATGTCCATGTTTTCCGACAAGTATGGGAGAAAGGGGAAGTATATGTGTAGAGTCACATGCCAGTTTGTCAGTTTTTCCAGATTCTCCAGACTTCAGATTACAAGCCATTCAGATTCCAGACTCTACGGTTCAAATCCATTTTCAGACTCGACATCAGACATCTCCGAGTCTCCGGTTTCAGACACGGATATGATTGCGGTCATTTTCAGATGAGCATATGTTGCCATCATTGTCAGAGGTCCCCATCATTTTTCGTGTTGTCAGGCCAGAGTTTTCATGTGAGCCATAGGAACTCCAGAGCAGAGGACCATTCCCTATGCCATATGTTGGCAAGGGTTTTTATGTGGTATCATAGGTACACCAGAGCAGTGCACCATTCTCTGAGCCAGATGGGAGAGACCCAGTTCTCCGATGAGGAGACTTCAGGTGCAGCTTCAGACTCGATGGTCAGATTCCGAGTCTTCAGTTGACTTATACTCCAGCCCGTTCGTCCTCCTCACCTGCACGGCATGAGAAGCAACGTCCTCGACTGCAGCATGTGCGCGTTGGGTTGATATTGTCAGTAGTGTCCTGTAGCGTGAGTTGAGTTTCTTTCTGTTTGTTTGTCCAAGCTGAGCATTGCATGCTCCAGCTTGAGGGGGAGTGTTGGAGTATTTGGTAGTGCGCCTATTGAGTTGTAGCAGGGTAAATGGATCCTGGAGAAGATCCATTTACCCCATCCGGTGTTTAGTCCTACATCGTCCAAAGGTGGGACTTGGAGACTCTGGAGAGGCTATATAAGGAGCCCCAGACCTCCTGTACTCATTGAGAAAAAGCAATGCATAGCATGCCCCTTTGAGGGCTTCTCCCGTGGTTTCATCCCGCTCCTCACGGAGTAGGGTTCCACGTAAATCATGGTGTTCCATTTTGATGTTTCTTGTTTATGCTCTGTTTATCAATCGCTTCCGCATTCTTCATATTTTATAACATTGTAGTTACACTTCGCAATAAAATGGTGTGGCGGAACGCAAACATCGCCACCTTCTTGATGTCACTCGGACGTTGTTGATCCATAGTCGTGCCCCTCATTCCTTTTTGGGGGATGCTGTTCTTACTGCATGTTACTTGGTGAATCGTATGCCGTCTACTGTTCTTGGAGAGAAGGTTCCCTTCTTGATTGCGTTTCCCGAGAAGGACCTATTCTCTCTTACACCTCATGTCTTTGGGTCTATTGCATTTGTGCATAATTGTGCCCCCGGTCGTGATAAGCTCTCTCCAAGAGCTATCAAATGTGTGTTTGTTGGGTACTCTCGTACTCAAAAAGGGTATAGATGTTATGATCCGATGGGTAGGAGATATTATGTGAGTGCAGATGTAACGTTCTTTGAGTCTATCATGTATTTCTCTTCTACAAGTGACAGGTTATCCAATGACAATGCGAATGATATTGTCGTTCCTCCACCTCCATCTATTACCTCAGTTGAACCTGAGCACCATACACCTAGGGATGAGCATCGGGTCGGGGCGGGCCGGGTCCACCCTAGCCCAGCCCGAACCTGACTCTAATTTCCGGGCCTACGGGTCGGGCCTAAGCCCGCAACATTTTGAAACATATGGGCCAAACCCGAGCCCGACCCGTAAATACATGGGTCGGGCCGGGCTCGGGCCGACCCACTATATTAAAAAAAAGATTTGATTAACTAGGATTAGAACTTCATTTGGAATCGGAGTCTCACTATTTGACCCCTCTCCATTACAACATGCATATTCGACATCAAATATTTTCAAATCAAAGCTATGTGGATCATTATAATGGGTCTATATGTGGGCCGACTTATGTGCTTCGGGCTTATATGTGGGTTGGGCTCGGGTCGGGCTTAGGATATATCCTTATGCCGGCCGGCCTTTGGGCTCGGGCTCATCGTTGCTCCAACCCTTCCCGAAATTTTATACGGGCAAAAAATTACGCCCAAGCCCGCTCGACTATTACTCGGGCCCGGGCCTGGGTCGGGCTTTAGCGGGCCGGGCATCGGGCTGGGCCGGGCCGGCCCTACCCAATGCTCATCCCTACATACACCTACACCACCACCTCCACCACCACCTGAGCCAAAATTTTTACCCCATTGTTTACACTCGCAGGTCTTCTACTAGCTCCTTTGCTCATCAGCCGTCCACATCTTCCAGCATGCCTAAGGTATGTCATGATAACATTGATTCTACTGATGGCACTAGAGTTTTACAGGATGATTCTGTTGTAGAGGACATTGAGGAGGACGATTTGGATGTTCCTATTGCGCTGAGGAAGCCACGCCGTCAATGTGCCAAATACCCACTTGCGGCACATGTCTCTTTGGATCATCTTTCAGACGAGTACAAGAAGTTTGTTGTTGGTCTTTCTGTGGTTACTATACCCCGAACATATATGGAGGCTTTACATGACAACAGGTGGCGTCAGGCAATGGAAGAAGAAATGGCGTCCTTAACATCTTGCAGGACATGGACAATTATTCCGCCTTCACATGGTACTTCGATTGTCAGATGCAAGTGGATATTTTCCATTAAGCATAACGCAGATGGGAGTGTGGATCACTACAAGGCAAGGTTGGTGGCCCGTGGCTTTACCCAGACATATGGGTGGATTATCAAGACACGTTTTCTCCAGTAGCGAGACACTCGACGCTTTGGATTTTACTAGCAGTTGTTGTCTCACGTGATTGGCCGTTATTTTAGCTTGATGTGTAGAATGCGTTTCTCTAGGGAGACCTGCAGGGGGAGGTTTATATGCATCAACCACCTGGGTTTATTGCTGAGGGGGAGTCCCAAAAGGTATGCAGGCTACATAAGGCCATTTATGGACTCAAACATAGTCCTAGTGCTTGGTACCAAAGGCTGTCAGAATTGATTGAGCAACATGGATTTAAGAGATCCACTGCAGACCACTCTCTATTTGTTCAGAAGACACAAAAAGGTACGGTTGCCATTCTTGTCTATGTAGATGACATTATTGTGATAGGAGATGATGCTCAAGGCATTCAGGTTGCTAAGAAATTCCTAGGTAAAAAGTTTGTGACCAAGGATCTTGGCACCCTTCACTACTTCTGGGGTTAGAGTTTGCCAGGAATCATCGTGGTCTAGTGATGACCCAAAGAAAATTTGTCATGGATCTCCTTTCTGAGACGGGTATCACTGGGTGCAAGCCAGCTACGACTCCTATGGATCCAAGTGTAAAATTGTATGATGATGATACTGAAGAAGTTGATAGCAGGAGGTACAAAGAGCTTGTGGGGAAGCTTCTATATGTGACTATCACTAGGATGGATATTATGTTTGCAGTAAGCAAGGTGAGCCAATTCATGGAGTGTCCCAGAAAGGCTCATATGGATGCTATCTATATGATCTTGAGATATATGAAGAACTCACCTGGTTCAGGACTCCTATTCAGTAGGGATATGTCCTTGGAGGTAACAACTTGTGCAGAAGCTGACTATGCAGGATGCCCCACGGACAGGAAGTCTACTTCAGGGCTTGCAGTCTTTATTGGACACTCACTTGTCTCATGGAAAAGCAAGAAGCAGACTGCGGTTGCCAGATCAAGTGCTGAATCCGAATACAGAGCCATGGCCCAAGGGAGTACAGAGATGATGTGGGTTAGATCGGTGTTGACTGATCTTTCCATAGATGTTCCTCTTTCTATGCAGCTCTTATGTGATAATCAAGCCGCATTATTCATTGCAAATAATCCTGCATTCCATGAACGAACGAAGCATATTGAGGTGGACTGCCATTATACTCGAGATCTGATACAGAAGGGATTCATATCTACATCTCATGTGTCTACAGGAGACCAGACAACAGATATCTTCACCAAGGCTCTAGCACGAAGTCCCTTTCAGAAGTGTTGGTCCAAGCTGAGCATGATAGATATATATGCTCCAGCTTGAGGGGGAGTGTTAAGTTAATTATCGTGATGTGTCTTTACTTATTTAATTCTCGTTTTCTCAGAGTACTTCTCTTGTAATTAACCCGAGGCTATTCTCCTATATAAGAGAGCCCTCGGGTACGTATAGTAATGCACTTTTCTTTTCTCCTATCAGTTAACATTTATGTATTTCTTATTTATTTCTTTTGCAATTTTCCCTCCAGGGGTTCTCTATATAAGAGAGCCTATGACCTCTTGAATTATCAATCCATTCATTTCTTTCCACGGTGTTGGTCAACAAACTCAAGTAGGTTCTGTCTGACATTATCTTAGAAGTACAATCATCTTTTATATCGGGGAGACAACTTATAGACAACATCCTGATGGCCACAAAGATTCTTATGGATTGGAAAAGGATGTAGACCGGGGGATTGCTTTGGAATGTTGATTTTTGTAAAGCATATGATAGTGTTGATTGGAGATTCATGTGTTCTGCTTTGGGTTGACGTGGATTCTTTGACTTGTAGATCATGTGAATGAAGAGATGTGTTACAACCGTGTCATATACAATGTTAGTGAATGATCGCTCGGAAGGGTTTTTTCTCCAACAACAATGCGGAGTTCGACATGGTTGCCCGTTGACATTTTTTTCTCTTTGTGGTGGCTGCTGATGTTCTTACTTGTATGGTGGGTCAAGTAGTTGGACCAATGCTTCAGTACATGTTATGTCCATGGTGACATATCCATCCATATTCTATAGTATGTGTTCGATACTATTTTTTCACATGAGGGGAGGATGTAAGGGGGAGTGGCCATGCTCAAGGTTTTGAAAGACGTGAGGTGTCGTGAGGGGATTTCCCTATCATCGAGGCGAGGGATATGCCTCACTTTTAAGTAGAAAACAAATACAATAATGATAATGATGATAGACTTTAAATGTTGTGCAAATTAAGACTAGACTATGAGAAACCATTTACATGTCATTTTAAACATTATATCAAGGTCTTTCAATTACATATAACAACCTATACATTATTTTTCTCTATTTTGCATCATCATATATAATGTAATGACTCAACTTCTTTAATGTCTGTTATACCGTACCTCATATTTTCTAAGTCTCCGCTAATAAATTTTCTATTTAGTTCCAAGTGCATATTGAAAGAGATACCTCTTAATCATAGCCTTAATTACACCGAGATTCAGTGCATGAAATACGACTGGAAAACAATCCAAAATAGGAAAAATGGACATATAATTAGATGATCACATGATCCCACATATATTCAAGGAAAGATGCTTACTTATTCTGCTTTGTTGCTAGAGGTTTAAAAATAGGAAAATTGTTGTGTTGATAGCTTATATTTTAGATGAATGGTACATGTAAAATAAATGGATATAGAATTTGACATCTAATAATGATTAAAAGTGCTGATCTCGTCCAAAACTTATACTCAGTTATTTGATTTATTCAGACATTCATTTCTACTACATAATAGCTTAAATATTAAAGATTAGACCAAGAACTTTTACTTAGTGCAAGGATGAGAAGCTTCTTCAATTGAGAAGATGTTATCTTAAAAAAGTCAAAATATTATAAAATTAGTTCATATGGCTGAGGCTTGCAGCTCACCACTACCTCATCGCCTCATATGCGTCACCGACTCACCAGCACCTTGAGGCTTACGCCTCACAACTTCTGGGCGAGGCTGAAGCCTCGAAGCATTTTTTTGTCAAAAAAACGCGTCAACGCTTACGTCTCAGCGCATCGAGGTGCGCTTTTTAAAACAATGGCTATGCTGCTAGATTTCTTTGGTGAAGTTTAACTATCCAAACTAAAGATCACCTATGACGATTTTGCTTTTGTCCCTTTTGGTCTTACAAAGGCAGATGTGGCTGACTTTAGTTTGGCATTAGACACTGGTTGTTTCATTGTTGCTTTGATACTTGGGTCTAACACTTGGCTGTTGTGGCGGGCTGCAATTGACAAATTGGCTGTAAATTGTCGATTGTGGAAAAATTAGGGAAAATTTGTTTGGGTGAAAGTCGTCATTTTTATCACAAGGTGGATGGCTTGTGCTCATAAAGATGGTTCTTGCAGCAATTCATGTGTTATTTATGTGCTCTAAACTCATGCCGATTGGGGATTAGGTATCACATCGAGAGACTTATGAGGAGGTTCTTCTGGGGCTCGTCAGGTCAGAGCTCTCGGGTAGTACCCTTGGTGTAAGAAAACTGTCTTGCTCTCGAAGGAGGAAGGCGGGCTAGGTATCTCTCACTTGAAGACTTCAAATAGGGCACTCGTGATGAAATAGATGCCGAGAAATGGGGAGATAGTGAGGACCTATGTTGCAGGATGATCTGCGGAGTCTATGGTGTGCATTCCCAGCCGTCTTTGGCTTCACGCCCTCGTCATCTGGATTCCATTTTCTGGAGGGGGATTAACTCTGCCATACCACAACTCTCATTTACTTTCGTCTAGTTGTGGGTGATGGTCGTTCCTTTGCTTTCTGGAAAGATGATTGGATAGATGAGGGGCTTCAGGCAGAGGGGTTCCCATGATTATTTGCACTGGCCTCAAACCAGGACATGCTTGTTTCTGATGTATGGACAGATGGTTCTTGGCTCCTGATATTCCGATAGGAGTTTCAGATTAGCAGCTGCAGGAGTTCCTAGAGATGATGTATTTCCTTAGCACCTAGGAAGGCCCTGCTGAGGGGGTGAGACCCCTGGGAATGGGGAGTTTTCGGTGAGGCGCGCGTTTCACAGATCGTTGACCCCTATAGATGTAATGTGATTCGTGATCATAGACTCATTGGAACCTGCACATTTTACAGTGGTCCATGTTTTTTTAGCATCGGCAGTGTAGAAGGTTGTTAAATGAGGAGCATTGATGAAGATTTCTCTGGTTAACGAGAATAGGTGCTCCCTCTGCAGGGTAGAGATTAAGACGGGATCATCTTTTGAAGGCAAAAAAATCTGGGTGGAGAATGTAACCTGCTGGACGTTCAGAGCATTGAAGGTTGTTGCGAGACTTTGTACTTGGTTCGCCTTCTGCCTACTATGACATTTCTTAAACCGGTGACTGTTCTCTGGGCAATCTGTCTTGCATGGAAGGACATAACTTTCTGGAGTGAACGTTTTTGTATGGAAAATGTAATGTACCGTATCGGGACTCTTATCGAGTCTTGGCTTGGTAACTTCTATTCTTTTAAATATAATTCTGAGACGGACACCTTTATGTGTTCCCCCTTTTTTTGCCCCAAAAAAGAAAAGAAGAGAGGTCTCTTCTTAGATGTTGGTGGAAGCCCGTGAAAGCATCGCGTCTTTTTAAAGTGGAGAACAAGCTGCTTTTATTGGAATGTATTTATCCAACACGTATGATTATTTCTGCTAGAATAATTGATGATATTTCTTTAAAGTAATTTGTGGTTTTTAAAATGTATAATGGTAAGCATCTCTATGAACTGTTAGTTTTTGCTCCCTTTGGTTATCTTATTGCACCCCTAATCATAATTACCTCTTTATTCAAAATTTGACAATTAGAGTCATCATAAGAAGGTTTTCCAAGAAGAAAAAACACAGCTGGAGGATGAATGGAGCATAGAGGAGAACGTTAATTGTAAGCCTGAATTTGAAATAGTGGAGAATGGGGTTTCAGAAGAGCAATGGATCGACAGTCATGATGCCAGGGGAGGGAATTGGATGGATACAAATCATAATTCTTTAGAAAAAACAGTGATAGAGGAAGAATGGAACATTGCGGAGAATGTTAAGTGTAAGACCGAACTCGAAACATGGGAGAATGGAGGTTTGGAGGAGAAGCGGATGGACAATCATGATGGAAGAAGAGATAATAGGATGGATAAATCGGATCATTATTTTGGGAGGAACAAGGAACACAAATTTTCGAACCAGCCGGACTGTGTACATTATCTTAATACTGGAAAGTGTTCCTATGGGGATCGATGCAAATTCAAGCACGAGAAGAAGCAGGTATTCCTTTTTTTTCCTGATTGTTAATGAATTTTTGAATGATTTAAGAGTGTTTTTCTTATGTATATGATCATCAGGTTTATTCCATAAAGGCGGATATGAAAGAGGAAGATAACAAAGGGGAGCAAGAGAATGAGGCTCTGAATAGTGGATGGGAAAGTGACAGAAATGGGTGTTGGGATCAAGGTAACGAGGCTTTGAAGAATGAATGGGAAAGTGATGGAAATGGGTGCTGGGACCAAGGGAATGAGGTTTCGAAGGATGGATGGGAAAACGGAGAAAAGGTGTTTTGGGACGATCAACATGAGGGAAAAGTGGAAGATGGGTGGATGGAAGCCAGTGAGGACTATAAGATAGATAATAATGCGAAAAAGTGGGCACCGGATGAAGGCATGACAGGGCAACATGGCAAAAAGAAAGATGCCTTTCTCTATCCTCGAAGGCCCAATGTGACTGATTGTGCATATTACATGAAGACCGGAACATGTGCTTATGGACAAAATTGCAGGTTCAATCATCCTTACAAGGAGAGGGAAAGTCAGGTGCCCTTTCTTTTTCTTTTCTTTCCCGGCTCGGTAGTATATGATCGATTAACATTTTGATTAAATGTTGCATTCATCTTTGCAGCATGATCAACACCTTCATTTTGATAATGAGCCTAGGACACGAGCAATGCCACAGAAAGAAAAGTTCAATCATCCTTACATGGAGAGGGAAAGTCAGGTGCCCTTCCTTTTTTCTTTGGTTGTTGATGAGCTATACTACCTTAAAAGTTTTACTCTTCTTGGTAGCATGATCAATAGATATTTAATAATAGTAAACTTAAATATCGTGTTCGTCTTTATAGCATGATCCGCCTATTCGTTATAATAAAGGACCTAGGGCACAATCAATTCCACAGAATGACATGTTCAATCATCCTTACATGGAGAGGGAAAAGCAGGTGCCTTTCCTTTCCTTTTTTTGTTGATGAAATTTATTAACATAAAAGGCCCACTCTTCGTGGGAGCGTGATCGATGGACATTTGAATTATATTAACTTAAATGCTGTGTTTGTCATTGCAGTATGATCGGCACATTTATTCTAATAATGGGCCTAGAACACAAGCAACAGCACAGAATGCCAGTTGGGAAATGGACCAAAGGAAGTGGGAGCATGGACATTCGGGGGATCAGTCAACCATATATGGAAGGAATGGCTCGAGGGAGGAAAGGGGGAGACAAAGGACAGATGAACGGAAAATAGAACGACAGAAAGTATATTGGGAGAAAGAGCAAAAAGGGTGGGGAAAAGAACTTGAGAGCGAGCACTCATATGAGTATCCTTATAGGCCAACTGAGCCTGACTGTGCATACTATCTTCAGACGGGAACGTGCGCATATGGTTCCGACTGTAAGTTCAATCACCCCTCCTTGAGGGTGCAAATTCAGGTATAGTACCTTTATTTTAAACGACCCCTCCCCCTTGTTGTAATACCATTGTTGGATCCTCTATCCATTATCTCAAAGCATTCAATACTGATATTTGCTGCCAAATATGCTTTCATTCTTTCGTAGTATCACGATATCTATGTTTAAGTTAGACAATCTTGCATTGAACTTTTCTCTTTCCATCTTAAATGTCAAGGTTCGTGGAATGCTCATACCTCTATGAAGTCTGTTGATAATCGAAATTATTTAGCTAAAATATATTAACAGTTTTAAGCTCTTACTTTTACATATTTCCATGTTTCATTGTACTTGCACTGGTTTTATTGTTATTATAAGGTGGCACCTGCGTACTCTAAACCTGAACCCTGTCTTTTTTATATTAAGTGTAGCTGACCACCAAATTGTTTTTCCCCAAGAAGCCTGAATCCGATGCGGGAGGTTAATCAGTGAATTTTATTAATGTACAAAACCACACTTACAGAACTACTGCGTAGGAAAAGAGAAAGAAGAACAATCATACCTCCATCACATATCCATTTTAACTGTGAAAGCACAACCATAATGCATGAAATGCCTTTGCAATGCGCACCACATTCTCGGTGAAGTACCTTAAATCACAGGAGACCACCGGAGAGAAAGAGGTTGGTCTGGTCATTTTAGTGCTTCAATGGGGTATATGAACTGGCAGTTCATGCCCAATCTGTGGTCGGATGAGGATGCAGATCAATTTTGTTCAATTAACTAATCATGATTCAGTATGGGAGATGCGCATAAATTGGATTGATGCGAGGGAGTCAGAGTACTTCTGGAAGTGTTTCAGACCTGGAAGGACAGATGGGAGTGACCAAATGTACACAAACGGAGCCATGGCAGAAGCAAACATTTGATTGAGCAGAACCATTGCAATCCCTTTGGCCTACCACACTCCCCCCGACAAAAAGTTGTGTTGTCAGCGTATTGCAACACTAGGATCGAGATCTCACTATGGCATTGTGGAGAAGAGAATGGACTATTTTGTTTATTTCATGCAGTGTTCACGAAAGCGGCTCGTGCAGCTGCATATGCAGCCGCATATGCCTATACGCCATACTTAGCGCACCGATTACCTGAAGCACAGTACTATGCGCTCTTTGGGCATATGCGGGCTGTGCGGCCCCTTATTCAGCCCTGTGCGGTTGCTTATGCTTCGACTCGGTAATCGGATCCAGATCCTCAAGATCCTGATCTCATAGCACTGAGAAAACATCGAAACCCAAAACCCTTACTCCCCTCAGTACTCCATGAAAGGTAGGGCTGGCTATCGAGCCTAACGAGCCGAGCCAGGGCTGGGCTCGGGCTCGGGCTCGATAAGCCCAACTGGGCTCGGGCTCGGGCTCAGGCTCGATTGAGCCCAATCGAGTTGGCTCGAGCTCGGTGGGCTCGAGCCCTTATCGAGCCAGCTCGGGCTCTATAAGTCTTGCCTGGGAAAATAGGTGTTTTTCTGGTGAAAAAGTGTATTGCCTGGACTCGAACCTGAGACCTTCTTTTTAAAGATCGCCCACTTTACCAGTAGGCCACCATCTGAGTTGTATATAAAAGTTAAATTATAATATATATTGTAAAATTCTGCTTGTTAATAAAAAAAAGAAAAATACTAAATATCTAACTAGAACCTAGATTAATATAGATAAAAGGTAGAAAAATCCAAGTCTACAATATAGTCCACCCAACATTGTTGTTACATAAACAATATAAACACATAATCCACCACTAACAATGTTGCAAAACTAATATAAATAAAAATAAAAATCATTGTAATTTCACAAATAAAATATGTATATATATTCCTTATCGAGCTCGTTATTGAGTTATCGAGCTGAGCAGGGCTCGACTCGGGGTCGGCTCGATAAGCTATCGAGCCCAAAAATCTGGCTCGGGCTCGGCTCAATAGCTTAATGAGCCAAGCTCACGAGCCCTTATCGAGCCGAGCCCGAGCCTGGCTCATCGAGCCGTGACTCAATAGCCAGCCCTAACTTCATCTCTTAGTGAAAGGTGTGAAACCCAAAACCCTCTGTCCCGAAGTAGCGAAGATCCTCCGCCTCCAACCTCTCTCCCAAAGCTCTACCTCCAACCGGCATCGCCAAGCCCCTCTGCCATGATGCCTCTCCGTTGCGAAGCTCCTCCACCTCCAAGCTCCTCTGTCACTGTGAACTCCTCCGCCTCCGGTAACCCTAATTCCCATTTTTTTATTTTTCATGTTTTTCTTTTTTTTGTGATCGAACTGCATGCAATAGGCAAAAATTCAGTTTGATGTACGTAGGCATTTGGTTTGACTTGATTCAATCAAATATTGTATACGGTCATTAAATATATTATGTAGGCAGGCATTGGTTTGATTTTGTAATGTTTGATTGCAACGCAATGGTTTGATTTTGTAATGTGATTTTGTAATGTCTTTTTGCAGCTAATGGTCTAATTTTGTAACGTGATTTGGTAAAATCAGACCATGTACAGTGGCATTTGGTTAACATAACACGCACCGAATTTTAATTCGTTTCACGTGAGAAAGTTATGTTGGATTTTAGGTGAATAACAAATAGTGTTCGAAGGGTTTGTGCATGTTTCACAAATCAAATGTTCTGCACATCGATTGGAATATGCTTACGAGGGAATAGATGCTAGTTGTCACAGTATTGGAGCTTTTATTCGCGGGTTATTCACTGGACTGAACAATAGAAATTAACCGATACTGAACAAGTAACTACAATAGATGCAGATCATCATTTTATCAAATGAGTCACATATATTTAATAAACTGTATATCTACTATATTAGTAACAATAGCTGTAGAATAAGTAGTTACGTAATTCAATAGTAATTACTTTTGTAGATATTTATTTATGTTTAAAATAAAAAATTAGAAAACTGCGTAAAACTGCATATGCCCCGCCCCCGCATATTGCTTAATTGTTGTTTATTGACCAGTCCGAACGCATGCGCATATCGCTTTCCAGATTCATGGACATATTAAACGATTTTTTTGACAATTTTCTTAATCTCTTAATGTTCGTTTATTAGGTAAACCTAAGAGGATCTACTATAATCATACACAAATATAATAAAATATTGATGACCACTCAAAGTTTGGATCAGACAAAATCCCTAGATATCACAATGAACAAGAACAAAAAGAGTGGTATGAGGAGACTCAACATAAATTGGAAAAAAAGCTCGATGATATTTCCCAAACTCACATGCCTCGCATTGAAAGGGGATTCAATGTAGAGAGTTCAGGGAACATCATGGAGAGAGCTTTGGCGGAAGGATGCTCAAGGCGCAAATGCCACAGGAACGGAACTTCGAAGATGGACGCAACATCAACAAACTTATGATTCGAGGATGTGTCAAGAGTCATTTCTCTCATGTCCCCACCAATATTCTGCCTCGTCTGTATACCCTAAAAATAGCAACAGAATTCATCAAATACCACACAACAATTAAGCTCAACACGAAGCTTATGAACATACAATAAGCTGAGGGGAAAATCGGGAGCATAGTGAACCCCATAGAGCTTGGAGGAAAACTCCATGGTTCCGATAATAGTAACAAACGAGTGAGTCCTATTGGAAACTCAAACTGACTTCGTCGGGGAAGAGGGTCTGGAAAATGTTAGTAGACTACCTTCTTCAGTCAGATGAGTAGAGGCTCTGGAGTCAATGATCCAAATGGGAACAGTGGGGGTCGTAGAGTTGGCTATTGTACCTGAAGAGGTAGCCAATGCAGAAGTGGTAGTCTCACTGGAGGAAGAAGCGGGCCCAGGAGTCTGTAGAATCTGCGTCAAACGAGAGTAATCCGCATCATTAAGGTGTACCATCTTTCCATTGGGGTTCGTAACCATAGACACGTTTTCAACATCGTGGACGTCTTCATAGGCATTATTGGCTAGATAAAGAGGTATGCCAAGCTTTTGCTAGCATCGTTTAGACGGGTGGTTCCAGTGACCACAATGAGGGTACTGTGGATACTGAGAAGTAGTAGGGAGCTCGCCCACGATCAAAATCTCATCCACGGTTGCGACCAGGGTCACGTCCACGACCTCCTTAAAAACTTTGTCGTCCTCCTCTCCCAGGTGATGCAACACGAGCATAGTTCTCTGCGGGAGATAGAGTAGAAGGCCATGCGACAGATGTCTTCAATTCTTTAAGACATCCAAAGATGATCTTTAGTATTGGCAATATGTCGGATATCAGAAATTATTCTTTTACTGCATGATATATATGATGCAGGCCATCAAGAAAGCGATATACCTACCATTTCGAATGCTCTTGTACCTGTTTAGTACAACATGAGGGATGGAATATTGCAAGCTCGTTTAGTCTAGTGAGATTCTTGTATTACTCAACTAAGGTAGAATCACCTTGAGATGCAGATCAGATCCGCTTGTAGATATCAGCAAGAGGTGACTTCATCATCTTCTAGTAGTATATATGCTCAAGATCCTCCCACATCTTCTTGATCACGTCCTTGAAAGAAGATTTGAGGCAATATGTGCCTCAACGTTGTTGATCATCCAGTTAATAACCTGGTACTTTTTTGTGAGCCAGTTATCATAGTCTTTATCCTTCTTATATGGAGGATTTTTAGTCAGGATAAAGAACTTTCGTTGACCACCTATGGACACCTTGAAAGAACGGGACCAAAGCGCACAATTTGCATTGTGCTTAAGTTTGATGGTAGTGCCTTGTCCCATAAAGGATGTAGGGGTGGACAAGGGCTTTTCTTTGGTAGGAGTAGATGTCATGGTGGTCAGATAGAGAGATCAAAGAAGTCTTATTGTTGATCAAGTAAGCATATGAGTTGAAAAGTATCCTAAAACCCACTCACGTATGCGTAAGCGGTCTAAAATATGAGAAACCAACAAATCAAAGGGGTATGTGAGGGCCTTAGCAATGCCGTAGTTGTCTCAAAAAGCAGAGCTGGGGTCGTCAGAGCCATGGAAAGTAGCCACGGTGGCTAGACAACAACCTGAGTGGCGTTGCATGCAGCACGTAAGCTACTTTCGGTGTGTGGGGCCGTGGGCTCGTGGCGGTACTTCTAGGGGTTGTTGTCGTTAGGGCCTGTTGGCAGTGTCGTGGAAGGTATGTGGAGCCCTAGCAATGAAGGAGGGCCTCTTGCGATGCCTTGGACGAGGAAGAAAGGGCACGTGCAAGCGCTGTACGAGAAGGCTTGAAGGTAGCGGCGGGGAGTTTAGGTTAGAACCTCTGTCTAGGACCATTGCTCTGATACCATATGGTGAAGACTGAAGCGAATGAACCATTTTTTATATTAATTGAGTCTAGGGTCTCTTATATAGAGAGAAACCCTAGAGAGCAAAAAGGGGGGAAATGCATATATGACCTCGAAGGATTGCAAGACTCAAATAAAAAAGAAAATACAATAACTCTAACGGACAGTAATTCGTAGATACCCACCCCCACACACACAATAAGCTGCATGGATTACCATCTTTGACATGTATCCACAAAAAAGACAACCTTTCCTGAAATCATGCTGAGGCTGAAAAAAACCCTCTTGCCGAGCATTCACCAAATCGAACAAGAAGCTATAGTAACACATTTTGTCAATTTAAATATTTTTAGGGCCACTTAGGAAAGGTAAGCCCAAAAATCAACAACAACAAGGCATTTTCCCACATTAAAAGTAAGCCCATATATACTTTGGAAAAATCAACCTTCCAAAGCATCAACTTTATCTTATGCCTTTATTTTTACCATCATTATTGATTTTATTCTTTAATTATAGTGTGTCTACCACACAAAAGACCAGGGTTCAAATCCCACTCTTGCAGTGGTTACGTTAGGTAGTCGACGGCCAGCGTAAAAAATAGTCGAATCTTTCAACATGGATTTGAGCAAGAATCCATGTAACGACCCTACTTATAGTGGGAGAAGGCTTAGTACATTATATTTATTGATTTTATTCTTTAATTATCGGGGATTTTCTCCATATTAGTGATACGTTTGGATAATGAGGTTGCATGTTTGCTTATCGGTCTTTTTAGTCATCTTCATTATCCTACACTTTTCTCCAGTTGGTTTTACATTTTGGGCGTCATTATTGATTGTGCAGTGTAATTTAGCACCTGTAGTTCGTAAATATGGAAGCGATTATAGGCATGAATATCCAGAGAAACCTGAAGAGGAACCGCTCGAGCTAAATTCCATGGGCCTCCCTATAAGACACGTGAGTTGTCTATGCTAGATTTGATGATATTTGGTTGGTTACAATTGGGAGTACAGTAGGCTTTCTAAATTTCTTTTCTAGTGTTCTTCTTGGTAAGAAAGTTTGCTATAACTGCAGGGTCAGAGAGAATGCCCCTACTATATGCAAAATGGTTCCTGCAAATTTTCTGTTAACTGCCGGTTTCATCACCCGGACCCTAATGGTATGGGTGAAAATGACCATCATTTGGTGCAGAACGGTAGATCTCAATATGGGAATGGTTATCAGGTAAAGTATGAAGATATGGTTCTACTGCTTAGTGGGCATGGTGGTTTATTAGATGCCTTTTTTCCAGTGGGCTAGATGAATTTAGTTAGGATTGCTAACAACTGAAAGCTCCCAGTTAAAATCTAAATCCAATTCAGTCCTGCCCCCATTTTCTTCCAATTGCTACAAAATTGTAATGTAAGTGGGCGGGGTTGTTTACATTATTGCAATCATGCACTTTGACTTTGTTCAGCTGTGAGCATATTATAGTAAGGACTGATATCCACCATCGTCTGAAGTAACTAAGGTCTACTAGTGAAGAGTAAATATGTGTTTGATTCTTATAGTAATTTCAATTCCATGTTGCTCTTCTCTGAAAATGTTTACATTTTTAACGTGTAAAAAATGGGGGTTGGGATTTGTTGGAGGGACTACAAACTTGAGATGGATCTCTCTGAAAAACAGGGAATTTGATCGTGACATCTCCGATTTTGTAATTATCAATGGTTCTTAAATCAGAAGCAAAGAGCATGCAAAGTAAAATGTTATTACAATTGCCTTATTAATTCTATGATTAAGCAATCGTTTGTTTTGAATGTGCATTTTTTTCCATTTATGGAACTGGGGCACATGGAATAGCTTAAGCATTGAGATCTTGTCAAGGTTTTAAGCACCATCTTGAAGCATGCTATGGGCACTCCGAAGAAATCTGGGTAAAAGTGTGATAATAGTATAAAGTGGAGTGAATTCATAGAATCAGTGTAGTTGCTGCTAACAGATTGCGAAGTTATAAATTAACACATTTTTTAAACAATGAATCATATATTGACATTTTCATTTTTGAAAGCCATAGGATGAGCATTTTAGTATTTTGTCTGGCATACAAGTCCGTGAAATGTTTGTAATTGATGTTATCTTTAAGGTTATATTTTTTTCTTGACTTCTATGAATTGGTGTCTTGATCTGTACTTAACCTGTTTGCCAATTCGAGATTTTAGTTTTTTCTTGGCGAAAAAATGATCTCCTACCATGTCTAAGGGGATTTATCAAGTTTCGATTTCACAAAGTTACTTTTTTTGAGCAATTTGCCTCCAATTTTCTTATTTATATTATCACGCAAGCTCTACCTATTAGAAGTGATTTTTGAAAGTAGTGAAGATACATATTAATTATTGCAGGAATCGAGGCCATCATTTCCTCATAGGCCAAAGCAATCAAACTGTCCTTACTACATGAAAAACGGAACCTGCAAATTTGGTTCGGGATGCAAATTTTATCATCCTAGTGATCAAGAATCGGAAGATTGTCTTTTAAGTCCAATCGGCCTTCCTTTAAGACCTGTAAGTGTAACCCTTTGCCATCTATTAAAGGATCCATATGTTAATAGTATTTTTTTAAGGTTATTCTATCTATGTGTAGCTTTTTTTAGATACTTTCCAAATGGTTTAAGGCATGATCTTACCTCTTGAATACATTCGGATTCATTGTAGCCATTTATATTAAGCTTTTGTAAAAAAAAAGATTTATTGTAGCCATAGCAGCCAATTCGGCTAGGAGGAAGCTAAAAAGAGTTACTTGTATGTGCCGTTGGCCACACTTGAAGCCAAAGCTTGGGGTTGCAATGACTTTGTAGCTGGTCTACCCATCGAGGCCTTTTTATAGTCCACTTTTGATGGACGAAATTTGACATTCTCCAAAATAGGGGGTTGGATATGTAAGCCAAATAAATTTTGCAAAGAGAAATGTATAGAAAATGACATATCTGCATTTTATTCTTTTCATGCTTTGAACGATAATTGTAAGAGATATTTACACCCATAACTCTGAGTAGTTTCGTATTTATGTGCATAACCTTCATTAAAAGAAACCTCGAAGTCACTCCTTCTCACACCCATAACCCTGAGGGTTGTGTACGTAAATAAAAAACTGCTCAAGGTTATGGGTGTAAATGTCCCTAATTATTATTTTATAGGCAGGCTGTAGAAGGTCGAATATATTAGTTGCATCTTCATATATAAAACCTATAGATCATGGTTCAAATCCCACTCTTGCAGGGGTTGCGTTAGGTAGTCGACGGCCAGCGTAAAAAATAGTCGAATCTTTCAACATGGATTTGATCAAGAATCCATGTATCCGACCTTACTTATAGTGGGAGAAGGTTTAGTACATTTTTATTTTCATAAAACCTGAATAACTACAACTATGTCTGTAGCCTGCAGATCCTTGTAGAAAAAAAGTAAGCCTGAAAATAACAAATAGAAGCCAGTCAAATTTTATTAAGCACTTTGTCCTACTCCACTGAAGCTTTCAACATGAGATTATTCTTAATAGAATGCGGCATTGTTCTAGTTGAAGCGTGTGATCTCTGGCTGTATTAGTATAGAATAATCCATTATTCCGATGAAGATAATAGATCCAGAGGAATGATCGGTCTCAGCTGCGCTTTGACCCAATAATACCTTTCCAGCCGCATCCAAGTCCACCTCGACTTCACTGATTATGGCTCACTTGAAGAGTATATGGTTATATCCCTCTTTGCAGCCTCTCCTGCAAAATATTCGTGGCATCACCATTACCTTTCGCAACATCAACCTCAAACAAACTTGCGCCCACCCCAAAATTGTTAGCATGATGAAATGTTTTGCTCAAGGTTTATAATTTTGGGGTTGCTTTTTAGTGGTATTTTAAAATAGTACAGCCTTATTTATTTTTTTCTTTTCTTTGTTATTGGGGGAGAAAGAAGAGCCTGGTTACTATATCTAGATGTTGATGATTATTGCTTTTCTTGCAAGTTTAGGGCCATAGTTAGTTTGCTACAGTCTGATTTATGCTTACATGTTTAGAAATTTTGAGTTGACAATTAAGATGCTGATTTATTAGTTCCAAATGTCTCCATCTGTGTGTTTATCTTCAGGGCCAGCTTGTCTGCACACATTATAGCCAGAGAGGCATCTGCAAGTTTGGCCCGGCCTGTGTATACGACCACCCTATGGAACTTTCTTTCACGTCGAGGTTAAATTTTATCGACCTCTACAACAAGGGGGCCATCCTCATCTGGTGTCCCCCAACAACTGTGAAAGGAGGTTACAAAGCCTAATTAAGCAGTGTTATATATCCTTTTTTTTCGTAGCATAGTGATGAAAACTAGCCTTCTATACTTCGCCTTTTTATTATTACGTATGACAAACAAGTGGTAGATTTTCTTGACTCACCCGTTCCTCCTAACAAAATTTATAAGCTTTTTCTTATTTGCAGTTGTGTAACTGATGATTTTTGTTCTGAAATGATGAATAATAAAAAATTGCTGTATGGACCTTCTGTGCTGAGCATATATCTGCCTGAAGCTCTTTATATGCTTGCATTAACTTGCAGTCTTATGGCAACTCAACTACTTGTCTGAATGGTTTTTGATCCATAGGAGCAGCTGATGTTCTAATGTCCCATCGATGCGGTGGAAACTCTTTGGAATGAATACCTTGAATCATCATGCTGAACTGTGAGACAATTACTTGTGTCTTGCATCTCTTCCTTGTCTGCGGTATGGGATTGCTACACCAGATGATGCATCAGAGCTATCTTGCTGTGAACTTTATTTCACAACATTTCCCAATAGAGATGCATGCACATGTACACACGCAGTCGCACATGCGTGTGTGCATCCGTGCTTGCATACGCAAACAGCTATCGAATGCCGTGGGTACGTTGTGTCATGTTCTGTTTTTGAATCCCTCAAGTTTCATAGTTGTGTTCGAAACAAAATATGCTAAATTTGGGTTGAGACGTATTCACTCTTGATTTGCTGCACTATTTGTTTTATACAAATGGAATGGGCATCCATCTATAAATAAATAAATGGATGCAGAAATTTCATCTATATTTACAAAATTATGTATAAAATTGATATGGATAAGGAAAATCATTTTTGATGTTA